>OY757934.1:70316066-70426066 GCA_963585895.1 Sepioteuthis lessoniana
CCAACAGTGAATATTTATTCGACATTGTTTACTTTGGACTCCGATACAGAATGTTATATCATAACGAAGAAAGAAAAAAAAAAAGAAAAAAGTAAGAAAGGAAAAGAAAAAGAAAAAGTAAAAAGAAAGAATGAAGAGTAAGAAAGAAAGGAAAAAAAGAAAGGAAAAAAAAGAAGAAAGAAAGAAAGATAAGAAAGAAAGAAAGCACGTACGATACCCTGTCCTCATCAGCCGCCAACAAGGGGTAATAACACAGTTTCGGTAGCTCAATATTAATATGTGATGTTGTACCCTCTGAATTATTTTCAATTTTGAAATATTAAATGTGAGTATAAATTTTAAAAATCGAATTTTAGTGAGATATCCAGTAATTTTTAGCACTGATTTGACTAAATAAGGAGATAAGTTGAAAAAAAACAGGGTTTTGCTTAATCGTATGATAATTAGAAATAATGCAAGATTCAACAATTATTTTATGTAGAAACTCACATTTTGGAATCTTTCAAGTTAAAGTTGTGATTAGAATCTAAGTTATGTTTAACTGACTTTTTGTCGTCGATTTTTATATCTCTAATATTCGTAAATTCATTTTTGATTGTGATGTTTCACGAACATTTTTATTACATTCTAAACACTTGATAGAGCAAACACCTGCATCTGATTTGATTTCATCTGATTTGTGTGTGCATGTATGTGTTTGTGAATAGCAAAGATACAAGGTCAACGTCACTTGATGACTGCTAGTTTCACGCTTCATCAAATCAAAAGCTTTAGATTGCATATTAATTTTAAGATTTTGTTCGATTCACCAAAATCGTGAAATTTTGGGCTGAACACTATTTTTCTATATAATGTAAGCTAGATAATTTTTGCTCAGCAATATTTTACTGCTTAGAGTAAGCAAGATAATTTTGGTTCATCAATATTTGATCATTGTTGATCTATCTATCTATCTATCAGCACACACACACACACACACACACACACACACACACACACACACACACACACACAACACGGTATACCGGGCCATTGGCCTAATGAGTGGAGTGTTCGCCAATGGTCCGGGAGACCGTGTTTCAATCCCAGGTTGGGTCATACCAAAGACTCAAAAATGGTACTTGATGTCGTGTTGCTTGACACTCATCATCATAACATAAGGATCAAGGGTAAAGTGGAGCAATCCAGGGAATAGAGTGGTACCCTCCCTTACACCTTGGTTTAGTAGCCATTGAAAAGGCATCCTTCGGTTCACTCTCGACTAAGGTCGCCAACTTAACTAATTTTCTCAGTCATCTAATTTATTATTATTTTACATTGAGCTCTCTCTTCGATTCTGAATTACATGGATATTGTAGATAGAAATTCCCAAAATAGAATGTATGATAATATAAGGACACACACACACACACACACACACACACACACACACGCATATATATATATATTACTTCACAACTATCTTTTTTTTTTCACAGTCAAATGGTTTCTAGCATTTCTGTCAAACTCGAATAATTCCATTTAATTTTAATAATTTTTTTGCGAACACTAAAGTGGTAACAAATATTGCTATTCAACACTAACATTCGTTCACGCACAGTTTAATAGTCCCAAGTATTGTTATAAACATGAATAATTCCATTTACTTTTAATAATTTATTTGCAAACACTAAAGTGATAACAAATATTGCTATTCAACACTAACATTCGTTTACGCACAGTTTAATAGTCCCAAGTATTGTTATGCATTACGTATAATTTAATTAAACCACAGTCATTATTTTACACTCAGTTAAATGAACAAACAGTTCTACTTCAAACAATGCAATTTAGCATAAATCAGTTTTTGTGCAGAGTTTAAATGTCAAACAGTTCAATTTGACCCATAGAGTGGACCTGGGAGAAATAGCAGTAAAGAGGTACTCTACATTCCCCAAAGCTCAAAGGCTGATGTTTCAACATCAGATTGTTTAATGTCATATTCGATGGGAGAGTTTTTCCACTCTGCCGAGAGGAAGTTAATATATTCTACAGCCCCAGTCGACTGGGCGGGAGGATGAATGCATAAACCATATACAAAGACTTATTCCAAATGTATTTAATATAAAACTCAATAACACTGTTTTGGAATAGGATGGACAGAATTGGTGTGCCAAATAGATAACTAAATAAACAAATGAACAAACCCAACAATTACGGCTAATTTGAAACACATTCTCCTAAGCCTTAACATATTCATCCCAAATGAAATTTGAAAGTGTCCTCGTGGTGTAATGGTTAATTGTGGAATCGTAGTAAGTGAGTTCAGACTCCAGTCACACTGTCATGTTCACCTTTGGTCAAATATCCTTGGTAAATGTATGCGCCCCCTTGTTCTTCCAGCTATGGGTAAATAGTACCACTACGGTTCTTCTAAAAAAGCCAAGAAGGTTGATATGTTATTGAACAACTAAATGAAATGAAAAGATCATTTGCCAGATATTCAAACAACAGATATATAAAAGTCAGTTGAAGACACTTGGATATCAGAAAATATTTTCTAAAAATGGACACTTTACATTACTAGTGCATTTTGCCAGTTTTTTTTTATTGATGAACAAAATCTTTAAAAATGTTTTTAAAAAAATTAAAATGCACTTTCTTCCCCAAAAATTGTTTCTCATGACGCTGACATGAGGTCAAAATTAATTGGGAAAATTTAAAAACAAATTGCACTAAAAAAATATTCCTTTGTGTCTTATGAGTTTTATTCATATACCTCACAATCTATCTATCTATCTATCTATCTATCTGTATATTTGGGTATGTGTGTGTGTGTGTATGTGTGTGTGTGTGTGTGTGTGTGTACATCGATTATAGTTTAGAAACGACAAAGAAGAAAATATCTCATTTGCAAATAAATTTTTCAATTAAGATTTTAGATGAAAAAGAGTGCTGAAATGCCGACAAGCAGAGCACTATAAAATATATCTTTGAATACTATAACTGGCAGTTTCATGCGAGGCAAAAAAGAAAAGAACGAAAATATCGCACTCATCAGAGAATCGATGGGAGAAAAATATTTATACCAATAATTGTTGAGAAGGCATTTTGTATGTTTGAATGAAAGAAAACGAAAACTTTTTTTTATCATGAAATCAACACCAATTAATCAGTCCGTTTATAATTGTTGTCATTAATTTGAAACAGCAGAATGCTTGCCTAAATGTAAAATAATACAATCAGAACGGATATCATTATATATTATTTATTACTAAAATCTATAGAATTGAAACCCTGTAATAAATATATAAATACTTAAGAGTTTACTCATTTGATGGTTCTGCTTAAATGAGAAGTAGTAACACACAGAGCATCTAATACGACAGGATTCAAAGTATATATATTCAGAGGATTAGATTCCATTAAACATTTGCAATAAACAATACCTAATAAGATCTGTTTTCATTTCATTTGAAATAATAATCTCCTGATATGTTTGGTACAGAAAAATAAACCTTTTCGATAGAATTACGATGTATTATTTGAAATAACCGATACAATAGATAGATAGATAGATATGAACAGACTTATATATATATATATATATATATATATATATATATATATATATATCGAGTGATATATATATATATATATATTCATGCACATAAAGATAGCTAGATAGAGAGAGAGAGAGAGAGAGAGAGAGAGAGAGAGAGAGAGAGAGAGAGGGGGGGAAGGTAGGGAAAGTGATACGAACCAGTTGATATAGATAGATATTAACCGATCGTGAAAGATAGAGAGATAGATAGATTGATAGACAGATTAATCAGCTTGTAAAATTCACATTGAAAACTGAAGTCACTTGTGCTACGAAACCAAACCTTTTGGCAAATCGATTTTTTAAGCATATTTTGTCGCATATGAGAAAATTCCATTATTTTAGAAAATCTGTCAAACTCTTAATTCTATCAAAGAAAAGAATTGTCAGAAGCCGCAAATGAAAACAAACACAAACGCGAATTTTTTAAAAAACGCCCCTCGAGCATTTTTGCCAAAAAACAGAAAATTAAATTATTTAAAACAACCAAATTAATCCTTAAATGCTAATCCTTTCTAATCTTTCAAATGATTTCGTTAATCTTGTAAGACCAAGCCAAATATTGAATATTTTGGGTTTCTTTCCCGAGTGCGAATATTTCCTGTTTGTCTCTGGAAAGGAAGGAATATTTTTGTTTTATCAGTTGTTGTTTTTTTATTTAATTAAAAGAGGAATATTGTTCTGCTGGCCAATGAAAAAATATGCTACCAAAAATCAACGGCTTCTTTCAAGGAGAAGAAGAAGAAGAAGGTGATAAAGAAAAAAGGGAAATGAGCAGAAGACGAAAACAATGAAAAAGGGAAAGGTATTGGTTTGAAAAGCAATAATAATAATACGACCTTACTAGGGAATTGAAAAAACTGTGGAACATGCAGGTGATAATTATACCAGTTGTAGTTGGTGCTTTTGGTACAGTAACTAAAGAATTACTAAAGAGACTGGAGGACTTGGAAGTTGGCGGACAAGAGGAGACCACCCAAACTACAGCATTATTGAGAATGGCCAGAATACTGAGAAGAGCCCTGGAGATTTGAGGAGACTTGTTGTCACTCAAAATCCAGTGGAAGACCATCAGGGTTAGCTGATGTAAAAAAAAACTATAATAATAATAATAATAATAATACAAAACGTGGACATGGCTAAGAAAAGGAAACTTTAAGAGAGAAACAGAATCTCTCCTAATGGCAGCACAAAACAGAGCCATAAGAACCAATCATATCTAAGCGAGAATAGATAAAACGCAACAAAATAGCAAATGTAGACAATGCGGTGACAAAGATGAAACCATCAATCACATAATAAGCGAATGCAGCAAATTGGCACAGAAGGAGTACAAGGCTAGACACGACTGGGTGGTCAAGGTGATCCACTGGGAAATGTGCAAAAATTTTTAATTTGACCATGCCAACAAATGGTATATGCACAACCCAGCACCTGTCCTAGAAAATGACACACACAAACTCCTATGGGACTTTGACATACAAACGGATCACCTAATCTCGGCCAGAAGACCAGATCTTATAATAATTAACAAAAAAAGAAAACCTGCAAAATTGTCGACTTTGCAGTCCAGGCTGACCACAGAATAAATCTGAAAGAATGTGAAAAGAGAAAAAAGTACCTCGACCTTGCTAGAGAATTGAAAAACGATGGAACATGAAGTTGACAATTATACAAATTCTGATTAGTGGTTTTGGCATGGTAACTAAAGGATTATTAAAGGGCCAAGAGGACTTGGAAGCTGGCGGACGGGTAGAGACTATCCAAATGACAGCATTATTGAAAACGACTAGAATACTAAGAAGAGACCTGGTGACTTGAGGAGGCTTGCTGTCATTCTGACTCCAGTGAAAAACCATCAGATAACACTGATGGGAAAAACTCAGAAGAAGAAGAAGAAGAAGAAGAAGAAGAAAAACAGAGAAACTGAATCTCTTCCAATAGCAGCACAAAACAACACCATAAGGACAAACTACGTTAACGCAAAAGTAGATAAGGTGCAAGAAAATAGTAATTAGAATCGTTAGATAGAAACGAGACAATCATATATAAAATAGATGCAGCAAATTAGCGTAAAAAGAGTATAAGACTAGACATGACTGGGTGGGATAAGTGATCCACTTGGAATTGTGCAAGAAGTTTAAATTTCACCTTACGAACAAGTGGTATATGCACAGCCCAGAATCCGTCCTCGAGAACGAGACATACAAACTTCTCTGAGATTTTGAGATAGAAACGGATCAACGAATCTCAGCCAGATGACCAACCCGAGTGAAAGTAAAAAAAAAAAAAAAATCTTGACCTTGCTTGAGAGCTGAAGAGAATGGAACATGAAGTTGACGGTGATACCAGTTGTAATTGGTGCACTTGGAACAATTCCCAATGGATTGGTGAAGGAACTGGGAGACTTAGAAGTTTGAGGACATGTTGAGACCATCCAAACAACAGCATTACTAAGATCGGCCAGAATACTGAGAAGAGTCCTGGAGACCTGAGGAGACTTGTTGTCACTGAAACTTCGTGAAAAACCATCAGCTAAAGATGATGCGAAAAACTCATGAGAAGAAGAAGAAGAATGAAGAAGTGATAAAGAATAAAGAGAAATGGACAGAAAACGAAAAAATGAGGAGTAGAAAGGTATTGATTTGAAAAGCAAAAATAATTAGAAGAATTAGGAGGATGAGGATGAGGAGGAGGAGGAGTCAGAAAAGAAATGATTAAAAGAAAAAATGAGGGAAGAGATACAGAAAGAGAGAAATAGATAGAAGCATACGAAAAAAGAAAAAAGAAATCGTAACGTGATAATTTGAAAAGCAAAAACCAGCAGGTAAAACAAAAACAAAAAAAGATAGGACCCGAAAATTTCTCTGGGAATTATCAATTCATAAAATTCGCAGTTCCTGCAAATCAAAAAGTTAATATAAAGGTGACGTTGATAAAAAAAAAAATTACCTTTGGAGATCTTGAAACAGTCTCCAATGACTTAGAAAGAAAATGCTTAAGCTTGAGTTTAGAGGTAGATACGAAGCCACCCAGACTACAGCATTGGAAAAATAAGCTAGGATACTTAGCAGAGTCCTGGAGTATTCAGAAGACTTACAATCATTCAGATATCAGTAAAGAAACACCAGTTAGAACTGGGCTAAAAAAACACATAAGCAATAGAATAAAAGAAACGAAGAAGAAATTTTAATGAGTCTTGAAAAAAAACAACATATAACTCTTTAAATTGCTATTTCAAAGAACGTTTTTGACGTTCAAACAAAAAAAGACATACATGAATACTGTAATTAGACGGCTTTTAAAATATCCGACAATATCCGGCATTATTTTCTTTCTTGTCTTCTCTAAGTGATAAATTAAATGACTTGTCATACTTTGAGTCGGATTTTCTCTTAGGAACGTCCAAAGTAAACGTTTCCAATCACAAATCGATATGTCGAGGGTTGGAGAGGAGGGAAAAGTAGCTAGATAGTTCTATGGGCAAATCGCGTACAACAAGTGAAAGAAACAAGAAGAGAAAATATGGAAAGAAAGAAAACAAGAATGAAAATTTTGTTAATATTATGCAATTCATTTTAAAGATTAAAAAGGATTATGACGTTAGATGTTATTCATTTTACATTGGGCACTTATTAAAAAAACGAACAAAAAAAAACAATTGAAAGAACAAAAAACGATTTACATCAATACTCAATTTATCACGAAGAATTCTTTATCTTCGTTCTTCTTCTTCTTCTTTTCTTCTTCTTCTTCTTCTTCTTCTTCTTCTTCTATTTCGTTCTTCTTCTTCTTCCTCTTTAAAGTGTTTTTTCACCAGCCATAACATGGATTTTCGTTGGAGTCTGAGTTACAACAAGATTAATCAGGTCTCCAGGACTCTCCTCACTATCCCAATGGAAGTTGATAGTGTTGTGGTCTTTATGCTCTCAATTCATCCTCTTATCTACACACCATCCAGTTTCTTTTCTAGGTTGACTGTGCTCCAACTACGATTGGTATCACCGTCACCTTCATGCTCCACCACTTTTTCAGCTTTCTGGCAAAGCCCATGTACTTGTCTAGTGTTTCGTTTACCATCGCTTTTACTCAGTGGTCTGCTGGCACTGTAAAATCAAGTAAATAACCACTTCTTTTCTTCTTGTGAATTAATACTAGGTCTGGAGTTCTGGCCAGGAATTTTTTGTCAAAGTTCCAGAGGAGGTTATTAGTTTCATTTCCAAGAACATATTCACTTTTATGCATATTCTTTTTGTTAGTATGCTGAAATTCCAGTAACTTGCACAATTCTCAGAGAATTACATTCCCCACTCATGCATACTCGTTCTTTTATAATAGTTTGCTGCATTAACTTATGTGATTTATTGTTTCATCTCTTTCACCATATAGCATCTTCTCCAGTGTATAATCAACTTTTGATTTGAAAATTATCATTACTCCTTCAGAGTTTTTCACACTAGCGTTAGCTGATGGTCTTTCATTGGAGTGTTAGTGACTGCAAGTCACCTCCAGTCTCCAGGACTCTTCTCAGTATTCTGGACGATCTTAAAAATGCTCTAATCTTGATGTTTTCTAATTGCCCTCTGATTTCTAAGTTTTCTCGGCCCTTTACTAAACTTTTGGGGATTATTCTGAACGTTCCAATTACAAATGGTATCAAAGGTCACTTTAATGGTCCATGTTTTTTTTAGTTCTCGGGCAAGGTCGAGATATTTATCTCTGTTTTCACTTTCTTTTATTTTTACACTGGGGTCCGCCGTTACGACAAAGTCCACAATTCGGCAGGTTCTTTTATATTATCAATATTTAGTCTTTGAGAGTTTTCCCCATCAGCGTTAGCTGGTGGTCTTTCACTGAAGTCTCCAGGACTCTTCTCAGTGTTCTGGCTGTTCTCAATAATGCTATAGTTTGGATGGTCTCCACTCGTCCTCCAACTTCCAAGTACTCCAGTCTTTTAATAATCCTTTAGTTATTGTACCAAAAGCACCAATCACGATTGGTATAATTGTCACCTTCATGTTCCATAGTATTTTCAATTCTCTAGCAAGGTCGAGGTACTTATCCTTCTTTTCACATTCTTTCAGTTCTATTCTGGGGTCAGCCGGGACAGCTAAGTCAATAATTTTGCAAATTCTCTTTTTTTTGTTGTTGATTATTATAAGGTCTGGTCTTCTGGTCGAGACTAGGTGATCCGTCTGTACGTCAAAGTCCAATAGGAGTTTACGTGTGTCATTTGCTGGGTTGTGCATATACCATTTATTTGTGTGGTCAAATTGATATTTCTTGCACATCTCCCAGTGGATCACCTTGCCCACCCTGTCGGGTCTAGTCTTATACTCCTTCTGTGTGAATTTGTTGCATTCGCTTATTATGTGATTGATCGTTTCGTCTCTATCACCACATAACCTACATTTGCTATTTTGTTGCGTCTTATCAATTCTCGTTTTGATATGATTGGTCCTTATGGCGTTGTCCTGTGCTGCTATTAGGAGAGATTCCGTTTCTCTCTTAAGGTTTCTTTTTCTTGGTCAAGTCCAGGTTTTCTCGTGTGATATGTTGTTTATTAATCGTTTTAAACGCTCATAGAGTTGTTTTTCTTCCCATTTTTGTTTCCTAGTTATTGTCATTCTGTTGTACATCGTGTTGTCTGTATCGTTTCTGATGACTGTAATCAGTCCTCGTTTGTGTTTTTCTACGTAGTCGTCGAGTCGTCGTATCGATGCGTCATCAGACTTCAATGCTGGTAAGTCCTCTTCCTCCCTCTTTTCTTGATACTTAAAGTCTGTCAACGTCGTCTCTGGAATGTAATGCTTTATGCATGGTTATTAGTTTTCTTTTTCTTAGGTACATTTGCTTAAGTTCTTCTCTGGTCCACTTCAGAAAGGATCCCGAATATCCAACGAGGAGCTGAGCCCAGGTATTTATTCCTTTGATAAGGTTTCTGCAGTATAGTTTTGTCTCGAGTAGCTTTCTAGTTATCTTAAGATATTCTTTTTGAATTTTGTCTTTCATTTCCACTTGTTTGGTGGTGTCAGCCTCCAAGATGCCCAAGTATTTGTACGTTTCCTTTTCTCCGAGTGTTCTAATTTTGCCTTGATGTGGTAGTTCCATTCCGTCAGTTAGATGTGGTTATTATCTCTTTATTATGATTATTGATCATTTGAAAAATATTTCTCGTGCAGGAGTAACTAATTTTTAACTTTTTTCTATTAAATATTTTATGTAGTATATTATCATGTTTAAAGTGCTTATGTAACGTAATGGCCAAGGGATTTCGGTTCATGCCTTTGAGTTTAGTTAGGCTGAGAATCTTTCGGCTCAGCACAGGGGTTAGTTAGGTGCAACATTGAGGCAGGTGTTAACGCGGGCACGCGCGGGCGGATGGAGGTGTCATTCAGATGTCACAATAGTCCGAGACGAAACGGGTTACGGGGTGCGAATGACGTCACGCACCGGAAGCGCGCAGAGGTTTGTGGAGATTTGAAGAAAGTTAGAGAGTTGGAAACTTGACGCCAAACGAGGAGGATCGACTTTTGGAGCTCGCAGATGCGAGGCGAACTTGTGGCCTAAATGGCAGACTTGGGGCCTTTAATTAGGCACCTAGTTTCGACTAGGCTACCTTCGGGTGGGCGAGCTGCATTTTTGTCTCCTTTGTCCCCCTTGTACGGCACTAGACCATGCGTCTAGTTTAAGCCGCAAACTGGCATACGTGCCCGGACCCACATTTGGGTTCGTGAAACTGCTTGCCTCATCAGGCTCACATTGCACTAAGTGAGCCGATGAGCAGCACTGACAGCAGGGTTCGAGTCTCGATTCGTTCCTGACCTCCCCTCCCCTTTATCCCCACTTTAATCGGCCTTCGGACTTTTGACCTTGTGTCAAGTTGTGTCTGGTGGGAGGCAGCGACAAATATTAGGCGAACTTGTGGCCTATGGGGGCCGCTCGAGATGGGGGCCAAATGAATAAGACAGTATAGAAGATTGTGTCTCTCCTCCTTTTGTCGAAACCTTTAACTCAAAGTTAATAAAAAGTTTTCGTACCTTTATAAGTTAATAAAAAGGTTTCGTTGCGTGTTTTCGTAATTTCGAGATTCCTATGTTCTATCGTTATGAACATTATATGTCTATTTCGCACATGGCGTTAATTGGGGCTATAGTACACTTATCTATCAGTTTCAAAAAAATATCTACCTACATTTATACTAGCTAGTCTAGAAAAAGCGGGGTTAAACCATATAATTTTTCTTTTTCTATTTTTATGATCATACTTCTTATTTTTTTCTTTATTAATATCATTAGGTATATTTTCTTCTAGATACGTAAACTCTTTCTTAATTCCTGCAGGGATGTAATTTACGGTGTAACTTAACTTTGGACCTCATGATAATTACTGAACTGAAATTTAGTCAAGAAAACTGGCGTAAAAGCGAATTTTACTTCGTTTGAAATGTCGTAAACCGGACGTATTACTGTATACAAAATTCATTATCCACTGAGAAATGTGCAAGAAATTTAAATTTGACCATGCGAACAAATGGTATATACACAACCCAGTACCTGTCCAAGAAATTAACACACACAAACTCCTATGGAACTTCGACATAGAAATGGATCACCTAATCTCTGCCAGAAGACCAGGTCTTATAATAATCAACAAAAAAAGAAAATTAATTACAAAATTATCGACTTTGGAGTCACAGCTGACCACAGAATAAATCTGAAAGAATGTGAAAAGAAAGTACCTCGACCTTGCTAGAGAATTGAAAACTATGGATCATGAAGGTGACAATTATACCAATTGTGATTGGTAGTTTTGGCACGGTAACTAAAGGATTATTAGAGGGCCTGGAGGATTTGGAGGTTGGCGGCTGAGTGGAGACCATCCAAACAACAGCATTATTGAAAACGGCCAGAATACTGAGAAGAGTCCTGGAGACTTGAGGAGACTTGCTGTCACTTAATCTCCAGTGAAAACTTCTAATGAGTAAATAATAATAATAATAATCGTGTATCAAAACATTCTAATCATAATTCAACGTATATTACTAATTGTCTCTCACGTAACTGAATAATGATAATTTCAGTCTGCTTAATTAAACTTTGGTTTGGTTTATTTGTTTAATAGCATATCACCCTTCGTGGGATATTCAATACTAAAGTTGTCCTTGTAGGCGCACAGTAATAATAATAATACTATTCAACCGAGAGCTGAAAAGATAAGGGGTTTCATACTTTCCCGAAAGGTATTCGGCCAAAGGTGAACATAATAGCGCAACTGGAGTTCGAACTGGCTTATTTCGAGACTGCAGTCCAGCATTTTAGCCGTTCACACTCCCTCTACTTTATGTCTAACTCGTAAGAATATCTCTGGCATAAATGACGTGAACATGAGTATTTCTGCAAATTATATGTACATCAGAAATTTTTTACTAAAACATTTTGATACTCATACAATTCTCACCCTATACATGGAGATTAGAACACACTGAATATATCTGCTGTTGAGAGATTAGACCCTAAAATAGGAGTGTCCTGTTATGACAATAATTTGCATCTGATGATGAGGCCCCAGTTCTTGAACTCTTGAGTGTGAAGTAAAACTTTACTACCATTATTCCCTGGTCCACTCTGGTAGTACCAATTAGAGTGAGAATTTATGGGTCAAATATATCTGGTTAAAATTATTCGTATTCAGTAACGTACAATAAACTCCATTCCTTAAACAGTTGGCATACGATAACCCTAGTCGAGTTGACATGCCGTTAAAACCATTCATTCAATCAATCAGTCTTTCTACATTTTTATGTGTTTTGTTGTATTTAAATATCTTTATTATCTTCTTTAATTTTCAGATTTCAGTATTTTACTGGGCTTAGCTTGATCCAGCACAAGGTTAGAAGTATAGGGCACTCAGTGAGAATCGAACTCAGTAACAATGGTCTGCTAATCTTGTTTGCTAACCATTACACCACGTTATGTATTTTATTTATTTGGAATATATCTTTATGAAAAAAGTTTGCTATTTTATGTCTTTTTATTACAGCGCGTATGACGTCACGGAATTATGTCCTGTCAAACGTAACAACGTTCGCTAAACTGAAATTTAGTCACGAAAAGAAAAGAGCATGCTGAAAAAACAAAGCAACATCCACAAAAAAATGTGAATATGAACGTACAATAAACGCAATTCTCTAACCGCTTCACATAAAATAATTCAGTCCATCGACTTGTATCTCTGTCGAGAGATAAAATTCCCTCCCCAATGAGTGTCCCGATTATGACACTAAAACTTCTGACTCCAAGACTCGAGCTTTGGGGAATGTGGAGTACCCCTTTACTGCCATTGCTCTCAGATCCACTCTCACCCGGAGTGGTAGCATCTGTGAGGGTCCTATCTATAGGCCAAATAGAAATGTTTGATATTTAAACTGTGTGCAAACAAATGACTTATGTGGAACTGAACTGCAAGAAATAAAACTGTTTCCACAATTTAACTGTGTGTGAACTTTCTAATTGAATTATTAGTGATACACAGCAGTACTTAGAACCTTTAAACTGTGTGTAAACGAATGAGTTATGTTGAATAGAATTATTTATGCTAAATAGTAAAAATTGAAAGTCTTTAACCGTGAGCCAAAACTGAATTTATGGTATTACATAGCAATAGTTGGAATCGTTTGACTGTGTGCAAATAAATTGTGTTGTAGAGAATTAGTGACATATAAAAGTACTTGTAACCTCTTCACTATGTGCAAACAAAGGATTAATTATAAATAGAATTATTCGTAATCGATAGAAATACTTGAAGCCATTTAACTGTGTGCAAGAAAAAAAGCTCAGGCTAATTTAAAACTGTTATCCTACAAGATGTGTTTACAAATCATGTATATTGCCCAGTCGGCTGGAGCTGTAGAATAACACCGACTGCAACTCTGCAAAAGGGTAAGACCCCCCCCATGAGTGTCTTGGATATGACACTAAACAATCTGATGGTGAGGTTCCAGTGATGCTGGGGCTTTGGGGAATGCGAAGTACCCCTTCATTACCATTGCTCCCAGGTCCACTCTGCCCCGGAATGGTAGCACCTGATAGGGCTCTATCTATGGGTTAAACAGAACTAACAGCATACTTATGCTAAAATTATTGTATGAATTAGAACAGTTTGACTTAACGGATTAGCTTGAAATACAAATGTTTTCGACAATTAAATTATACCTACATTTAAACTGCGTACTTATGCTAAACTGAATTGTTTGAAATGGAACTGTTTTTGACAGTGAAACTGTTCTTACACTAAACTGAATTGTTATATATAGAAATGTTTTGACATTTCACTGTGTGTAAACAAAATTAGCTGAATTAGAACCGTTTCATTAAACTGAATAGTTTGAAATAGAAATGTTTTTGAGAATTAAACTGTGTACACAAGTTAAACTGAATTGTTTGAAATAGAACTGACAATTTGCATAAGAATTGATTTGGCGTTAAATAACCGACAAAATTTGATATGCCATAAAAATCTAACCAACCAACCAACCAACCAACTCATGTATATCTTTTTCTCATGTGCTATGATTAATGGTACGTAAGTCGATCACGTCTTTATATCGACAATTGATTTATGGTCGTTGAATTATATATAATATTCATTCAATTGTATATAATAAGCTCCTTGCCGTTATTCGTCATTAGTATATATAATTTAATGTTTTTTTTTTATCGTATACATATTTACCTAATTGTTTTTCACATTTGCTATAATTACGCGTATACATGTCGATAATGTCTCTATATTAATTGATTTATAATCGTTAGATTATATATAATATTTATGGTCATTAAATTGTATATAATCACCTCACAGTTACTCGTCATTAGTATATCTTGTTGAAAGTGTTTTTATCAATTGCATATTTACCTAAAGAGTGTTCGGTATTAAATAAGCTACAATGGTTGATATGCCATAAAACCCAAACAAATCAAGTCACACACACACACACACACACACACACACACACACACACACACACACACACACACACACACACACACACACATATATATATATATATATATATACATTTATATATATATATATATATGAAGTATGTGGCATTAAATAACCTATTATGGTTGATATGCCATTAAACCCAACCAAACTAAATCAGATATATGTATAAAAAGAATTGGCATTAAATAACCTACAATAGTTGATATGCCATAAAAACCCAACCAAACCGAAGCAAATCAAATATATTTAATATATATGTACAAAAAGTCTTGAGCATTAAATAACCTACAAAGATTGATTGGCCATAAAACCCGACCATATCAAATCAAATATATTTGATATATATGTATAAACAGGATTTGGCATTAAACAACCTAAAATACTTGATATGCCATAAAACCCAATCAGACCAAATCATATATATTTAATATATATGTATATATATATATATGTATAAAAAGAATTAGCATTAAATAACCTTCAATGTTTGATATGCCATAAAACCCAACATAACCAAATCAAATGTATTTAATAAACATGTATAAAGAGGATTTGGCACGAAATAACCTATAATGGTTGATATGTCATAAAACCCAGCCTAACCAAAATAATATATATCTAATTTATAAGTATGAAGAGGATTTGGCATTAAATAACATACAATGATTGATATACCATAAACCCAATCAAGCCAAACGAATAGAATAACAACAGACCAGCTCATATGACGTTAAAGTCGCTCGCTTTCTGAAACAATAATTGACGTATCGTGGGGTAAAATCGGAATTACTTATCTATAATATTTTGCCTCTTTACTTGATATAGAAACGATCCTGCCGGATGAGTGAGAAAACAATATTAGCTTGGTACGGGGAAACCTCACCGAGAAATATCTGCTTGTTAAGCAGTGCTGGGTTTATTTCTTGTTACTTGCGACACTCCAAAATGGGGAATGCCGACAGTGCCAAACATTTTTTGCGCTGGCAAAGCATACGTGGCTCCCTACTATAAGATGACTTCAAGTCAGATCTGACTTGGTGGGAAGTTGGATAAATATCTATCTTCTGATTGTTCACTGGTGAGTAGCCTTGCTGGTTTTTGCATATTTCTTGACATTTATCTTAAAAGTAAAAAACGGTGGAATGAGGTTTTACACACAACCGAGTCGAAAGCCAAATTCTGTGTGTTGCATTTCTAATTAAAAAGAAATCAAAACCTTAAGCAATAAACAATTTTCCCGCGCAAAAAAAATCAATGTAGTCTTCGTGTCAGTCTTGCATTTTTAGTAGCCATTTTTTTCTAATGCTTTCATTTTTATGTGAATTCTGTAGATAAGCTTGATATCGCTTAAGGCCCCGAAGCATTATAAATAAGTATTGCCATTTTCCTTACAATTTGGTGAAAGGTTCTGTCCCTCGGGTAATTTTATTTTTATTATTTTTTGGGTCTGTAGACTTTGGAGAAGAAGGTTTTCTCATATGACTTTAAGAATATGGAATCAAATTCACGAAAGCAAAAAAAGAATCCAAATACTGTACGTGTTTATTTATTTCTTTTTATGCGAGTGTCCAGTAAGGCGACAGGAAAAAGATATTTAAATAGGAAACTGCTGTCGGCAAAGACTGAAAGTGAAATGATTTCCTTTTCTGATTAGAGGCGGATTAACAAAGCCCTTTGGCAAAGGTGGGGGAGAGGGAAAAAGTTGCAGAATGGATTAAAGAATAACAGGGGTAAAATGAGAAAGAAAGTAAGAAAGAAAGAAAGAAAGAAAGAAAGAGAAGTTCAGTAATTAAAATAAAAAAAGGAAGGAGAAAGAAGAAGAAATGAGAAAAGAAATGAAGGAAGATGAAAATGATGCAAAGGAAAAGAAAGAAGAGAAAGCATTAAGAAAGAAGGGATTGTGGAAAGAAAGAAAAAGTGTAAGAATAATTAAAAGAAATGAAAGAAATAAAAAGATAAGGGTGTGTCGAAAAAAGAAAGAAAGAATGAATGAAAGAAGTTTGGGTTGGTTTCTTTGTTTAATGGGATATCAACCTTTTTTGGTTATTTAATGCCAAAGCTATTCTAAAATAACAGCAGTAGTACTATTCAACCCATAGCTGGGAGCATTAGGGGTTTCATACCTTTCCCAAGGGTATTTGCCCGAAAGTGAACGTAATAGCGCGACTGGAGTACGAACTCACTTACTACGATTCCACAGTCCATCGCTTTAACCATTACACCACTAGATCACCCCAATGAAAGACGTATGGAAAGATCGAAAGAAAGAATGAAAGAAAGAAGAAACGAAAAAAGAAAGAAAAAGAGATTGACTTGGTCTGGCATATCAACCCTTATAGGTTATTTAGTGCCAAATCCTATTTTTACATATATATTAGATATATAGGATTTGGTCGGGTTTATGGCATATCAACCATTGTTGTTTATTTAAAGCCAAATCCTATTTTTAATTATATATTAAATATATATGAATTGTAAATACATTTGGGAGATAAATTTTTAAACGAGACTCAACTCATTTTTTGTACACAATTTAAGGGTTTCAAGTATTTCTATTAAACAATGACAATGTAACATCTGTCATTTGTTTGCACACATTTAAATGCATATTCATATGATTTATAAGTGAATAGTTTGTGGGAAATTTCATTTTTATATGAGTTAGAACTAATTTGTTTGCACACTAGAATTGCTATTGTTTCTATACAGTTCAATGATTTCAGTTCTTACTATCTAACACTAATAATTCTATTCAAAATGAATCATTTATTTGCACATAGTGAAGTGGTTACAAGTATTCTTATTTAACAATAATTATTTTATTGAACTCTGTTCATTCATTTGCACACAGTTAAATGGTTCCAAGTATTGCTACATTATACAAGCTGTAATTATTCTATTCAGCATTAATCTTTTGTTTGCACACAGTAAAGTGGTTCATAGTTTTACTATGTATCATTAATGATTCAATTAAACATCTGTTATTTGTGTACACATGTTAAATGACCAAACACTTCCATTTCTTACATTTTAATTTAGCATGTCATTTGTTTACGGACAGTTTAAATCGTCAGGATAGATAGGACCCTATTAAATGCAACCACTCCGGGTCAGGGTGGACCTGGGAGAAATGACAATAAATGGTGCCCGTGGTGTAATGGTTGTCGTCATAGGAAATGGACACGGCGACACGAGTTCAAATCCTGGACGAGACTGATTGCATTTCATATAGCACTAATACCATTAGGAAAGGTATGAATCCAATTATTCTCCCTCCAGCTATGGGTAAATAGTAGGACAGACTAGGTTCTTCAGTCTTGGTGAGGCAACTAGTCTAGGAGATGGAAAACTCTGAATTGAAACCTGTTAAACTCTGCTTAAAAATTGACTTTGTGTCATATCCTACCCGAGCGGAGGTGTTGGTAAATAGGATAAATGGGCACACCAAATTCCCCAAGCTCCAAGACTGGAGACTCACCACCAAGGGCAATACTCAGGATGAGTGACGAGATGGTTTAATTCTTAGATATGTGACCATTTAGTAACAGCAGGTACTGTTAGCAATCTAATGACTATCGACAAGATTAAAGCTGAGTAAGTAAAAATCAGCACTTGGGGGGATTACAGGGTGCAATGGTTAACGCTAGATTACCGACGATTAAGCATCCTGGTATTTGTATGGGTAACCATACTGGAACATCCTAGTTTACATTGATTTCCTTGTTTAATGGCATATCAACATTCATGGGTTATTTTATAGCAAGCCAACTTTGTAGAAGAACAGCAGTGGTACTATTTAACTCCTAGCGAAAGGTTCATATTAGTCTGAAAGGGATCGTTATAGCATGACTTCCGTTCGAACCATTACGCCATGGCGACTCCCTTATTAGTTAGGAATTGTAAGAAAGTCGAGTCCTAGTACCAGACTAAGGAAAGCTTTGTAAATAATAAATATTATAGAGCATCTACTGAATATTGAACTGACGAAGCTAAAGTTCTTTCTCATGGATATCTTGCTAATCATTGTACCAGATACTGATAGGTATTTATAAATTTTATATGAGATCAAAATGTTTATGCTAATTTTACATCATGTCACTCTTAACTATATATATGTAAATTTTCCGGTGGGTTCAACGAGAGAAAAAAGTACATATTTCAAAATGAATGTTCACTAAGCAATTTGTACCTATTCATTTTCAAATATATATAAATACATAAGTTTGGCACAAGGTTCTATTGTCTGATTTTCGATTATGCTGTTGCATTGCCGTATAATACATTTACAACTATACATGAGGAAACATAATCAACAATAATGACGAACGAATACAATTCTTTAGAAAAACATACCTCTCACACTTTATTTGAAATGGTTGCGAAAGGGTAATGTGTGAGAGGTGAGTTGGAGACTGAATAAACTGCAACATATTGACCCTCAGTTCCCTTGTCTTTAGCAGCACTTCTTTCACGTTCTGCTGGGCTGAGGGCCCATAGCCCTCTGCTGGGTGCTTGTTCTTACGACAGCATCTTATCTCCAACTAACTGACTCCAACTAACTGAATCTGTCTGTGGCCCCAGGTTATATAATTGATTGAAATCCACCTGCTTCTTGTGGGCGTCACATCTGCACCCAATTCAACCCGTCCACAGTCAAGGTTATACACTGATATCTTCGACCGAATGCACCTGTTCCTCGATTGACGGCTGGGTTGAAGGTCAATATGTTACAATACTGCATCTAGCTAGCCATTACTTTATGTTAATGTATCTAAAAGGTATTTACTAAACTAGCAAAATAGTCTTATCATCAGGGTTTGAAATACCCCGACTGCGCCTTTTGCAGTGGGTAAGAGAGTCCTTAAAAAGGAAATATTCTTAATATGACACTAAACTACATCAGATTGTGAAACTCCTGATCTGCATTTCTGGGGAGTATGGAATCACCTCTTCTTAACAAATATTCCCAGATCCCTCTGTCTCGCCATGGTAGTACCTATTTGGCTACCATCTATGACTTGAATGTAAAAAATGATTCTTTTTAGTTGTGAAGATGTGATACTGTTGTGTAGGCAAAAGAAACCAAAGAATGACGAGGGTGTCCTCGTGATGTAATGGTTTAAGCGATGGATTGCGAAATCGTAGTAAGCGAGTTCGTACTCCAATCGTGCTATTACGGTTCACTTTCGGACAAATACCCTTGGGAAAGGTCTGAAGCCCCTTATCCTCCCAGCTATGGTTTAAATAGTACCACTGTTGTTCTTCTAGGAGAATAGCTTTGGTATTAAATAACTTACAAAGGTTGATATGCCATTAAACAAAGAAACCAAACCAAGGAGTGACCCTTTCTTTTTACAAAAATGAATGTCTTTATTTCTCTCGAAAGGAGTCAAGGGTTATTTGGAGCATACCACGCTGTGTTATTTTCAAGGCCCCTCTTAGTACTTCTGCTTCTCAGCCATGGTGTACTCAACCGAAAGCCTGTAGTGGGCTGCTCTGTAGGACGCTGCCCCGGTGTGGCGCCCAGCTACTCGCTGGCGTTCCGGTGACAGCAAGCTAAGACCAACACACTCATACTCCCCGTATCTCACATGGTCAACTGCCTATATCATTTCATAAAACGCTCATATTTCCCCTCAAACACTGCTTCCGTTTATTTTTACAGGTGCGTCTTGTGCAGAAAATCTCTGATTGCCTGCTCGGTCAAGAGTCAGTATGCAACAATATCAAATCAGAGTAAATTATTAGGAATATTTATTTGCAGTTATAATTGTTTACTAAGGATAATTATTTATTCGAAAAAATATTGCCGCATGAAAGTAAATGGATATTATTTAACAGAAATAATTACTTAAAACTATATAATTTAAAGAGTTAAAAATGAAACTGGAAGGCGTACAACTGTGTGGAAATTATTAGTATTGGATAGAAATACGTAATATCATGTAATTGCGTGCAAAAAAAAAAAAAAAAGAATAGCTCTTGAGGAACAACGACTCAAAAAGTGTAAAAATACAATGAACACGTTTCTCTAACCTCTCAGTATAAACTTAAACTGGATTAGGATGTAGAGGAAAATAATGATTAATGATAAATTTATAAAAGATTAAATGTATTAAGTATACAGCGCTGAGAAAACCCATTTCGATTGTAATAGATTCTATAGCATTGTGACATTAAGTGACTCAATAAGTCACACACACACACACACTATATATATATATATATATATAATAACTTATTGAATAATAGCACTTACGGTAAGGGAAAAAAAACAGCAAGTAATTCGAAGATAAAAATATATAACGAATCACTGTCTAGGGGAAAATATATATATATATATATATATTGGAAAAAAAAGAAAAGGCCAACCTTGTCACACCAATTGCAAAAAATCAACAGATTTTCAAACGATTGGTCAAAAGAAAAAAAACACCGTAAATTGCTGCTAAGCTACAAATGCAAAAAGTGCTCAATACTAAGTAGAGCAATATATATATATATATATATATATCCTGTCACTCTGCTAGCACGGATTTCCTTGACTCTCTCTCACCATTCGTCTCTATCATCCATCTCTTCCGGCAGGTATATATATATATATATATATATGTGTGTGTGTGTGTGTGTGTGTGTGTGTGTGTGGAGAGAGAGAGTGGACTAACAAACCTACACAAGTGAGTTTGAGTCTCATTGGGTGTCGCATTGATATGGCCTGGCGCAGCATCCAAGCAAAAATAAAGTAGTGAATTATTAAATGGTCTCCGACGAAAGTAACTAGCTGGAAACGTACACGTATGTAAGAACGAAAAAATAATTTAAAAATACAAATCTCTTAGTCGACCTATTCATTTCGAAATATTTACTTTTTCTCTCTTTGGACCAACAAAAATTTTTTACATATATATTTATATATATAAAGTCTGGCACACACACACATATATATATAGTAGTAGTTGACCGACCGTAGTTGAGACCGACCCAAAAGCTCCCTTTTCAGTAGCTACTACACCGAGGTGTAGGGGAGGGCGCTACTCCTTTCCCTGGGTTGCTCCACTCTATCCTTGATACGTACTTTATAAAGCCGAGTGTTAAGCAAGTACCATTTTTGAGTTTTCGTTATGACTCAACTTGGGATTAAACCCCGGTCTCCCGGGTCATTAGCGAACACTTTATACTTGTCCATCAATATATTTATAATTATGATAAGAATTAAATTCTAAAAACATTTTTAATCAGTAAAATCTTTACAGTGCTTGATGCGCGAAAATTCTGTGTAATATTAGATTTCGGCTATGAAAATAAGATATAAATAAGGATCAATCTTCACGATGCAGAGTATTACATTATTACATTTTATATATATATATATATATATATATATATATATATATAAGTAGCAAAATATCAAACATGTTCAATAATAATAATATATATATATATAAGAATATGTTCAAAATATATATATATATATATATGACAGAGTGGTAGAATCTTGGATTGGCGTTTGAGTCAACTGGGTTTCGATCCCAGCTTCGGGAATCTAGCCAGTCTAGCCACACTGAAGAGTTTTGATAGAACGAAACAGATCTGTCTATGGATGACAATATATATATATATATATATATATAGTGGGGGTGATTGATATACACTCTTCTAAATTACGCAAAAATGAATATAGCACTGACATCTCACTTACCAAAATAACATGAAAATATCTTGAATTTCAATAGATTAAATTTATTTAAACCAAATCGCCACTGGCTTCAACCACGGCCTCCAGACGATATTAGAATCTCCTGCAAACCTTTCCGATGGTTTCCTTATTTAAAATGGTAAATACTGCCGTTATCCTTATCTTTATCCCTGCCAACATTGGGTTGTCCTAGTTTATTTTTGCATTTATTAACCTATTAGCAAGTACGTGCACCTCTTAAAACATTTTTGAGATTCCATTTTCCGCGAAAAATTTGAGGGATAAAAACCCAAAATAATTCAAGAAATCTCTTCCGTCTTTGTTTATTTTACATTTTTTTTAGCCATTCAGAATCCTTGATTCTTCTTCAGCTTTTTAAAAATCTAATTTCGAGCCTACCTCAATTTTATAAATAGCGATAAAATAAATACATTTTCAGTAGGTTTTCTGGATTTATTCCATAGCCAACTCAAAGAAATTATTCAGTTTATCTGTTTTGAGTGTAAATCTAACATTCTTCTCGTTCAAGTATGCAATTAATTTCAACATCGCTTAATTATCTTTCAGATCGCTCCCCGGCCTTTTGGCTGGGCTGTCTGGCATTCGTGCCGGATGGGTGATCGAAACCAAGAGCAGACTCGGGGCCGAATAGGCCCCCGGCTTCGGCTGGGCAACCTTCGGGTGGGCGAGCTGCTTTCTCAGATCCGTTTTGCACGCCTTGTATAGCACTAGACCTCACGGTCTAGTTCAAGCTATATGCTGGCATACGTGCCCGGACCTTGATTTAGGTCCGTGAAACGGCTTGACTCATTAGATCCACATAGCACTTAGTGGGTCAATGACTAGCAGGGTTCGAGTCTCGGCTCGTTCCCGACCTTCCCCTCCCCTTTATCCCCACTTTAATCGGCCTTCGGGCTTTTGACCTTGTGTCAAGTCCTGTCTGGTGGGAGGCAGTGACAAATATTATCGCTTAATTATCTTTCATTGAACGAATATGTTTGGTTACTCCTTCAAAATATTCGTTCTACTATTCAACCTATCCCCTGCTGATGAAAGTTTCAACAGCAGTCGCAAACATATTAAACATATATATATATATATATTTCTCTTTTACTCACGCATAGATCTTTTACACTCATAGAATATATCAATTAGATTAAGACAACGCTAACAGCAACATGGACTTTTTTTTGCATGTAATATTTCTGCTCTTATTAATATTATCTTTTCTTAAAAGAAAAAACTTTTTATCTTTTTTCAACAACCAATTCACTCAATTTAAGGAATAAAATTTAATTTGTTGATTAGTCTTCTATTCAATAATTTACAGCTTTGTACAATGCAGTGCCTTTTCCAGATGTAGGTTCATTCAGTAACCACTCTTTCTATCCAGAACAGCACTATATTTTACAGGTACTTGAGTTAGGTCTTCATGTTGAGTCTGAGGTTATCTGGGAAGATGAATGGTGGTATACCGATAATATCGCTAGCGACCACCACAAAAACATGATGTGGATTGGGTGTTTACTTTTCATCAATATGAATATGGTCATTTCTTCAAATTGACACAAAAACACTTTGAAACTTTTGTAGTGGGTCTTCCGGCGTAAATACCAAGAAGTACAGCATACTCTTTTCAAATTTCTGGATGAGTGAATTGTGTCATGGTGCTGTTTTTCTCACCGACGTGGTCCAACTGGCTCTTGTTTGTTGCACAGTAGACAACACCTCATACAACCAAAACGCATGCATGAAATTAATACCTTAAAATGGTTATAATTCATCCATCGCGACCTCTACAAGTGTTTAAGTATATATATACATACATATATATATATATATATATATATTGATAACTAACAATTCTGGGTTTCTTTGAGTTTTCGATAACATGCCAATATGCTGTCACTGTCTTGTTAGGCCCGCCTTGTAAGATAATTTAAATTACGATTATTATACTTCCAATAACATTGTAATATTTCCAGATGTTGAATACGTTGTTGTTATTGCTGTTGTCGATGACGAAAATGATAATAGGTGGCGCTGGCTGTTGCTATTCGTGACCAGAATAATCCGTCCCCATCTTTCTATGAACGGTAGTCTCTTCGTTGGCACTTTTACAGGGACGGTTTTTGGAAGGTTTCCATTAGACAAGTGTACCGAGCGGGGCTGAGTCACTTTACACGACGGGCAATTGGCACTACGAATTGCTACCTTGTTCAAATTCAAGGGAGACAACTGCTCTTCTTCCAGAACGCTCACCGCCACCACCACCACCACCACTAAATCTATCGCCACACAGGGCTGGAGCTGTGAGCAATTCGAAAGTGACCACGATCTATTATGCTCAATGCATATCGCACATGGCCCAACTGTCTTGGCGTCCGCTCAGACTGATGGGATTGGCTCTTTCGACAATTGTATTGATTAGGCCATGACATTTTTGGCGGCCCTGGCGGGTCGTGGCTCAGTTAGTGAAAACGTCTGTTTTTTCTTCTTTTTTCCAAGGTAGAAGATAGATTCAGGGATCTAACGTCTGGATAGTGAGAGTTGTGACGCTATGGCTGAGGTGTTGGATTGTGAAATTGTAAAAAGAGAGTTCGATCAATTTGTCGCGCTAATCCGATCATTTTCGAGCAAAAAACCTGGGGATATCAATCAACCTCCTTATCCTCCTAGGTATGGGCTAAATAGTACTTCTAATGACCTTTTATGAGTATTAAATAACACATGAAGGTTGGTATCCCATCAAACAAAGAAACCAAATCAAATCGCATCAAACAAAAACAAAGCCCGGAAAAATTTTTATACCTGAAGAGCCAAGATATTTAAATAGTTCTCATTGGAGACCGTAAAAAATTTGATGCAACGTAAACCTCAAAATCCGAGTTCATTCTAACTTGACCTTGATCCAAACAACGCAATGTGTAATGCAGGAGATCTTTGTTTGTCATCTCATTGTCTGTCGAAGACTGATTGTCTGAAGAAAATCGCAAGCATAAACATATTGATGACGAAAGACAGGTCACAATATATATATATATATATATATATATATATTCACGATATATATATATATATATATATATATATATATATATATATATATATTCACGATGATATGTTTTAATCATGAAAAATCAGAAATAAAAGATGATATATACTCACGACTCAGATTTTCACGCTGTTTATCTTCAGTTTAGTTTGTATTCAGCACATATAATTTTGTAAGATTCAAGAGAATTAATAAGTAATCAATTTGAATCATTGATTATGACTTGATTGACATACTATATCACGTGAAGAAATCAGTCACCAAATTACAAAACAGATTATTCCCTAAAGCTTACGGACTGCAATACTCATCATGGTTTCATCACAGTGATTCGGCTGTTGTATTCCCCGGCTTTCTTCGGATGCTTTTTGTCGTACTCGGTAGTAATTTACTTAGCTTTTTGCTTAGATGTGGTACAACGCCATATGAATGGGGTACCCAATGAGACTCGAACTCACTCGTGTATGTCTGCTAGTTTAGATTGCTCACCAATACACCACCTGAGTCGTACTCGGTAACCTAAAGGGAATTTCGAACTTAAACCCTCATTTGAATCACAGTAGAAGTCTTGGCATATAGCTATGACATCCAGTAAAAGTTCATTGAAAGCTACCACCTTGAAGTTGTGTGGTTGTGATGAGGTGAAAAAAGTAGCTGATTAGAGATACCCATACGTCATAGACAGCAGAATGAGGACAGTCTATCCCACTGTTTCAAAGTTCGGAATCCCCAGAGGGTTACAGAATAGGACAAAAGGCACTTGAATAAGGTAGAACAATACAGAGGCTGAAACGTTGGGAGAATAGCAATCAGAAAGAGTATAGAAGTTCACAATGTATACAAGATAATGATAACAACGTTTCAAACGGTAGCTCTCTGAAACTAATAGAAAAGTTCACCTACCTAGGAAGCAGTGTCTCATCGACCGAGACAGACGTCAACACGCGACTAACAAAGGCATGGATAGCTAACAATAGGCTATCGGTCATATGGAAGTCAGACCTGACCGATAAAATGAAACGCAGTTTCTTCCAAGCAGCGATCGTGTCGGCGACTTACTTACTTTTATAGGAACTATTTTCATTCAATTGTTCGAAAGAGCCGTTTGGCTTCAGGATGGAATGATTTACGGAAGGCACCGTGTTTTCCCGGGTACTTTTTGGCCCAAACTTGAGCTAGCTTCGAGGGAACAAAGTGACAAACTCAATGATGAGTAATATGAACTTGTAAGAATCATATATATTTATATAAAGTGTAGAACGAAGAACAGTAAGGGTCGAAAGCACTTGGGAAAAATACGGTGCCTTCCTGAATTCATTCTTCCAAGAAGCCAGATGACACGTAAGAAGAATTGAACGGATCTACGATAAAATAGACAGACACGACGTGCGAACTATTTAATCAACCACACCGATGCACACAGAGAGGCATATACATATTCATATATATATATATATATATATATACCTCTGTGCGTGTTTATATATATATATATATATATATAAACACGCTGTTTTAAGTGCGTGTTTTTGTCGGAATCTGGTTTAATTTAGCTACATTTACCGATTACTGTTGAGCATAACTTGTCAAAGCTGAATAGTCACACACACCTGCAGATATATATATATATATATATATATATATATGTGTGTGTGCATTTATGTATGTGTGACTTGGGAGAGAGAGAGAGCGAAACAGACAGAAAGAGATACTAAAAGCTCACAAAAAATGCCTTAGACTAAAGATATATCAAAGATTTATTCCTTCTTTCTGTTGATCTTTGGCGTGGTTCGACGATCTGAGAAAATCAGTTCAAGGAGATGGATTAAGCTTTCGTTTCGTCTCAGTAAAAATTAATTAGCCATTCCATCTTTTCTAAACAACTTCTCGCTCCGTATCACGGCCATAAATTATGCACTCAGTAAACCTTTAATCACCGAAAATCTTGGATGGCAAAATGTAATCTTACATAAGAAGATTCAGGATTCTCATTTTGTAAATAAATGTGTTAAGTGTTAATAAATGTTTACGTATATCAAAATAAAGAAAAGACAGAAAGAAAGAAAGAAGTATTTGAAAATATGTTACTGTTAAACTATGATTCCATCAACTGTTTATATAAATATACTTTTAATTCCGAAAAGGCATACCAAGGTCACCTGATAGACAAGCGACTCTATCTGTAGTCATCCAATCCTTTCGCCACAAGGAAGATCTCATACAAGGTCAATTCTTAGTGAAGTTTAATTAGTTTGAATTAAGAGTTTTTCTACTAGAACACTGATTATGCTAAAGTTAAAGAACCAAGTCTACCTATTAACCCATAACTGTTGAGAAAAGAGATAGATTCATATTTTTTTCAATGACATTAACGCTACGTGAAATACAAATAGTCTCCTTTAGGTTTTGAACTTGGAAAGATGACTATTTCTCACAACAATAACTGCTGCGAGCGTGTCAGCGAAAACTGTTACGCCATATATATTAAAATGTAAATAAACGAATGCAACTACTGATTACCTTATAATTCCCGCGCTGACGTGGTACGCTTGTTGGCTGAGCAATATGATACTAAGTCTAACGTTGGGCGGGTTTCGATTCCAGCTTTAAGCGTCCTACGTGTCTAGCCACACTCAAGAGTTGTGAAATAACGAAACAATCTGACTGTGGATGACAATATATACGCTTACCCATGGGGGCTGAGCACTCTGACGAATAAATTTACAGCTGCCGCTACTATAATGCAAAGTTCTTCGTACGAATTGAGCACTCTGGTATCCGGTAAGGTATAAAATGTAAACAAACGAACGCTACTACTTAATACCTTATAATTTCCGAGCTGACATGGTACGCTTGTTGGCTGAGCGGTATGATACAAAGTAAGGCGGGTTTCGATCCCAGCTTCAAGCGTCCAACGTATCTAGCCACATTGAAGAGTTGTGATACAACGAAACAGTCTGTCTGTGGATGACTATATATATATATATGAAGTATATTTTAGGGTCGTAAACGAAGTTTGAAATATTAATGTCTCTCCAGGAAAAGTTAGATAACTTGTCATCCGTACAGCGTGGATGAATGTAATGGAATCTCAAAAATATGACATTGGACGAGAGATAGATAGATAGATAGAGAGATAGAGAGAGAGGGGGGTGGGGGCTCTGTATAGGAAATGCTTCACCTGCTTACTGGAAGACTGGGAATCTTCCTAGTGTAATTTGATTTGGCTTTTTTTTTTTTTTGGTCTGCGTCCACTAAAACCGTCACGTTACAAGCAACTCTATAAGATAGTATATATATATATAAATACACACACACAAACAAACACACACACATATATATATATAAGAAAAAGAAGAAAAACATAGAAAACATTTCTTTTAATCCATCTACGATGTTATATCTCTTATCCATTAAAAAGATTGAGACAATTTCGTTTTTACTCTCCGTTAACACACAACAAGGGATTTTCAATCCATCCCCTTTCTTAGATAAATTCCTTCTAAACAGATACAACATATCAAACGATAATTATATTTCCATACATATTCACACTTTATTTAACTCCATGAATTAAATTCAATTAAAATTTTATCCTTATGATCACTAGATTTGTATAGTTACGGGGTGCATTCAATAAGTTTCCAGACTTTTTTGTACAGGCATTTAAAATT
This sequence comes from Sepioteuthis lessoniana, assembly GCA_963585895.1. NCBI lineage: Eukaryota > Metazoa > Mollusca > Cephalopoda > Myopsida > Loliginidae > Sepioteuthis > Sepioteuthis lessoniana. The sequence goes on from OY757934.1 coordinate 70,345,085, forward strand.
GTCGTAGACTCTTGGAAATTCATTATGTTATTGCTATATATCTTATTAGATGACTTACCAATTTTTATGATTTCAGCTTCAAATGAACAGCTACAGCAGCAATTGGAATACACCCTACTAAAGTCTGATTGTTACAGCTGGTTAATTTCAAAAATGCAATCTGACACTTTAGAAATTCTGTTTTAAACTTGGAAAAAAATGCCACAGAAACGTATGGAATGCTTGAGACTGCTTTTCGACCATCTTGCATGAATCGAGCATCAGTTTTAAGTGGCATAAGAGATTCAAGGAAGCCAGGGAGTCTGTGAGGGATGATGAGAGGTGTGGGAAGAGTAAGGGAGTCAATACACAACAGAGTTGATTGGCCAAAGAGTTAGGGTTAGGGCTACTATATTGATGTTTTAAGGGGGTTAAGGAAGAGATTCAGTCTGAAGACTCTTCAAATCGGTCAGTGGCATTTCCACCAGGACAATACACCAGTCCACAACTCCATCCTTATCAAAAACTATTTGAGCAAGATGGTCATCAACACAGTTCCTCACTCTCCCTATAGTCCAGACCTTGCTCCCTTTGACTTTTAGTTATTCCCTAAGCTCACAGGCTATCGTTATGAGACAACTGAGGAGATGAAAGAGGCTGTGACGAAGGTCATAGACATGCTCAAACAAGAGGACTTCCATGGGGCCTTCCAGAAGTTGTTGGAACGGTAGAACAAGTGCATTGCAGCCGGAGGAAATTACTTCGAAGGGAACTTGAGTTTCATGTGTGTACTGTCAATAAAAGCGCCCATAAGAAAAAAGTCTGGAAACTTTTTTAATGATCCTCGTATATTCAAACGACTTTTTTTTTTCGTCAACGCTCCTTTCTTGGGAGAATTTATTCGTAATACCTACATTATATCAAACGTTCATTAAGCTTCTTTCCATCAAATTTTATACTTCATTTAGCCCTATGAATTCGATTTATTCCAATTCTATCCTCTTGCATATCCTCATGATTACTTCGTTTATATATATATATATATATATAAATAATCGTAGTACTTAATAAATAATAAATAGTTGTAACATTATACATACGTTCGATATTAATAAGATTGATACCAAATTTTTTACGAATGGTTTGTCAAGATTAGCTAAAGTATTTTTAAAAGTTACAGACAACTGAGGTGACATGCGGTCACCCAAATTCCAATGACCAAAAATCAGCTAACGCTGATGTAGAAAACAACAACAATAATAATAATAATTATTATTATTATAGTAATAATAATAATAATAATAATAATAATAATAATAATTAAGACAACGTTAGTGTCCCGTATTCTACTAACTGAACTGAACCCACAGCTGAACTTTTCTAATGGAATGAGGCGAGACCTGAGATCATTTCGATTGAAACAGGCGAGAGAAAATTTACGATTTGGGATTTTATATTTTGGTTGTGAGAGTGTTTGATGGGTAGTGGCGGGTACGTTTTAAAAACCTTTTCGTTGCTTCAGAATAAACTCTAGAATATGCAAAGACTTTCCTTCTTTCCATTAGGAACACTTTTAAAACTGACTGTTATGACCGGTTTGAATGATGAAAGCATTAATATACATGAGAACCAAGAAATAAACGATTTTGGTCTATTTTCTTGTCACCTTGAATCAAGAGAAACATTTTGCTAAAGACTCAAAATTTCATGTTATAGTTCAGAAATTTGACTAAAAGATAAAATAAAAATTAATAGAATATATATAAAGTTATCAAGAAAAAATTTTCTGAATTTCTAAAAAATCAAATGACTAATTATTTGTTTTATATTATCCCAGTTTTTCGAAGTAATGATTTCTCATTTTGTTTATAAATGTGTTAAGTGTTAATAAATGTTTACGTATTTTAAAATGATTTCTGATAAAAGTCTTTATAGCAGAAAATGATTACCAAGTTAACCTGACTGATAAAAGACACTGTAAACAGTGTCTTTTATATTTAAAGGCTATTTTAAATATGAAAATGTCCTTTTTCCCTGTTTGACAAGTCAACCAAGCGACATGACGGAGGAGCGGCTAACAGATATCACTGAATTGATCAGAGATAGATATATATTGAGAGAGAGAGAGAGAGAGAGAGAGAGAGAGAGAGAGAGAGAGAGAGAGATGGGGGTTCGAGAAGAAGGGAAATTCAAAAAAAGATATAAACATTAAAAAGAAAATTTTATCCTGTCATCACAAGTGACCTGATATTCCTGTTGTACACCTCTAAGAATTTTTAAAAAAAAGTTCTTGTTTAAAGAAACTGTTTTAATTGAATTAATTTCGCTACAACATGATCTCACTTTAGGGATACAATAAATTATTATCTCCCTTGGAAAATTGGCATGTTTATTCAAAGAGTGTCTTAAAAGTCAATTCTCAGCTTCTTTTTTTACATCTGTTGTGTTAACAATAAAGAAATTGTCCTTAACCCTCCCGGGAAACAATAAAATTACACGATTTTATTATCCACGCTTGTCAAATAAGCCTTTATCCATTTTGCACCCCTTTCATATACTGCTCATTCTTGGAATATTATGTGTATAATTCAATCATTTGGCATGTTTGTATATTCTTTTAATATTACTTAGACGCATATTACATATATAAAAACTTAAATGCTCTTGTATGTGTCACTGAGTTTATCACGTCTTTTCTTCAGTTGTGTTCCACGTTAGTATATCATGGATATGCAAATGATAATGTTGGTAATTGGCGAATGGGGACTCGACTAAACATCTTTCTTGTTTCCATGTATTCCTATAACAACATATTCCTTTTGGGAGCAACAAAACAATACAAATGAGACAACTTTAGATTAAAAGTTAAGCAAGTACAACAATTCTTAATAAAAGGTGTAATAGATACGAAAAACTGAAGCAAAAGTTTCGAATGGAAATATTTTAGTATACTGTATTCAGTACTTGCCTCCCATCACGAAAACTATACAAGTTAGACGAGCCAGACACGCAGGACACTGCTGGAGAAGCAAGGACGAACTCATCAGTGATTTACTCCTATGGGCCCCCGCATATGGCCAAGCAAAAGCAGGACGACCAGCTCGAACATACATACAGCAGCTATGTGAGGATACGGGATGTAGACCTGAAGACCTGCCAAAAACGATGAATGATAGGGAGGGTGGCGAGAGAGGGCCAGGGATATCCGTGCTAGCGGCACGACATGATGATGATGATGTATTCAGTACGAAGGCCATGGGAATATATATAATAATATCATGAAGATTTTAAAACATTTTTATATGATGCATTGTCGATTAATCGTACTAATTTTGACAAGAACTGTGTTTACTCATTAGGTTATATATTATTGTTACTATTTTAACTATATTTTGGTTTGGTTTCGTTTCTTTGTTTAATGGCATATCAACCTTTGTAGGTTATTTAACGCCAAAGCCATTCTCATAGAAGAACAATAGTGGTACTATTTAACCCCTACCTGGGAGGATAAAGGGGTTGATACATATCCCGAGGGTATTTCGCGAAAGAGAACGTAATAGCGCGACTGGAGTTCGAACTCGCTTACTACGATTCCGCAGTCCATCGCTTTAACCATTATCACAACGAGGGCACCCCCTATATTTTGATGATAGAAATAAATAAATAAATAAAAGATTCTATTGGAGGTGCTGTTTACTCATGCTAAACTGAATTGTTAGATAAAGAACTATTTTAATAAAAATGGATTTGGCATTAAATAACCTACAAAAGTTGATATGCCATAAAACCCAAACAACCAACCAACCAATGTTAGAATAATTCTTCATCTACCAATCACTGACTTGATTATTTTGCCTTTTACTCCTATTGGAACGCCAGGGTCCAAGTCGAATTTCATTTTCATTTTAACACTTAAAACGTTATTTCAATAAGTTAAATAAAGATGCTTAGTACCACCGGTTTGGGCAGGATAAAACTTAAAATCAATTGTTGCTATTTCACCTGGATTGCATCATGGCTGTCAATATCATAAATTCTGTTAAAACTACAGTAGAGGAAAAAAAACAACAAAAAAGCAATAACCAAAAGGGAAAGGGTTAAATAAGTTCAGCAGGTGTGGATCTGCATAAAACCAACCAACCAAAAAACCAAAGTACAAATTGACAAACATGATAAGAAAGAAGGTGAGAGACAGAGACTGAGAGAGAGAGAGAGAGAGAGAGAGAAAGAGAGAGTGAAAGAAAGAAAGAAAGAAAGAAAGGATTAGAGACAGAGATATGGTTAGTTGGTTGGGTTTTTATGGCATATCAATCTTCATAGGTTATTTAATGCCAAATTATGTTTATATATATGTTTAACCAAAAATTTCTGAATGAATACTTTGTAGATAACCTTTTAGATAAGCAGAATCTCATTTGTATTGCGGAGAACTAAATTATTTTAATTCATAAAGGACGGAACATTTTCAATTTTGACGTTCTCAAACAGATCGATCGAAGTATTCAACTTGAAAAATCGCTTTCTGATGAGAGCGAAAGTTCTACATACTATGAGAATGTGTTTAACGGTGAAAAGCGTTTGACATATCAAACACTGTGGTGGTTGTTCTTGTTTTAATATGAAAGAGTGAGTAAGCCTTATATGCCTAATGTGCAATCGGGATATTATGACTTGTTTTGTTCTTGATTTTCTGCAAACTGGTCTCCATTATCCCAAAGGGGGGTGGATTTGGAAGAGTTTATTGTAAGTGTTATTTCAATGTCGCTGCCATTTTGCTTAGAGGGATTTTTTGATTTTGGGTTTCAGGTCAGTAAACGGAATCCTGATTTTGTGTGCGGTCATATCTACGACCGATTTCACTGCCGAGTCTGTTCTTTCATTTCCTCTCTCCAATGTGGCTTGGGATCTAACAAATTATATTTTTTTTACGATTTGACATTGATTCTAGTCTACTCAATAGCTTAATAATTAGGTGAATCTCAAGTTCTTTTTATTTCTTAATGATAGTAAGAGAGAGAGCGAGTCTAAGAATATGATAAAATGTCATCTGTTTGCTCTTCGAGATAATGTCGAGAGCTAAATGTATTGCACTGGCTTCTGCTGTGAAGATGTAACTTTCCTATAGAAGAGGTTTCTTGATAATTGTTTTATTGAGAACAGCTGCGCATGCCGTTTTGTCATTGTCCTTGAAGCCATCGGTGAAGACATATCGTCGGGATGGTGTTGGAGAAAATGGCGAAATTTCTCCTAAGTACTGGGATCGGTTTTTGTATTGGGAGGTTCAGTCAGTTGGAAGACTACTTTTTAATGATCCAATATGGTGTTTGAGGTAAGACGGTTTCGTGTATATTATTTCGAGAGATTTTTGATTCTTGGAGAATAGACCTCGTTCGAAGGCCAAGGTTTTTATTGATTTTTCTTTCAAAATGTTTCTTGTATTTAGGGTTGGAGGTGGAGTCATAAGCCGAGTGGGATGGGCAAGATTTGTGCTTTGTGTAGAATTGCAGAGCCAGTTTTTCACATTTGAGTTGTAGAGGTGCTACTTGGGCCTCGACGTATAGGTTGTCAACTGGAGAAGTTCTGAAGACTCCTAAGACCTATCTTAGGTGCCCGTGGTGTAGTCGTTATCGCCGTAGGAAATGAACACGGTGATACGAGTTCAAATCCTGGACGATACTGATTGCATTTCACATAGCACTAATACCCTTGGGAAAGGTATGAATCCAGTTAATCTCCCTCCAGCTATGGGTAAATAGTAGGACAGACTAGGTTCTTCAGCCTTGGTTAGGCAACTAGTCTAGGAGAAGGAAAACTCTGAATTCAAACCTGTTAAACTCCGCTTAAAAATAGACCTTGTGTCATATCCTGCCCGAGCGGAGGGGTTGGTATATTGTATCTTAGGCCTTCGTGGTGTATAGGGTCGAGCTGTTTGAGGTAGGACCTCTTGTCAGATCTGTAGATAAAAATGGCAGAGTCCAGTTGTGAGCGGATCAGGGATCTGTATTGTTTAAGGAGCGTTTGTCGGTCAGTTTCCTATTCTGTGTGGGCAACAAATCGCAAAAGTTGTTGGGCTCAGGTGTATTTCGTTTTTAAGTATTTTATGTGCGGTATAAATGTTAGTTTCATGTCGAATATATGCCTGAGGAATTTATAGTCATCAATGACAGGTATCTCGTTGTCTTCAAGCTTGATGACAGGGTTGTTGTGCATTTTCCTCAGAGAGCAAAAGTGCACACATTGGGTATTGGGTTTAGAGAATTTAGATCCGTTGTCTGTTGTCCATTTATTTATTTTGGTGAGGTTCAGTTGTAGTTGTCGTTCTGTTCGCCAATGGTCTGGAAGACCTGGTTTCAATCCCAGGTCGTCTCATACCAAAGATTTTAAAAATGGTACTTGATCCCTACTTGCTTATTACTCAGCAATATAAGGTACATATCAAGAATAAAGTGGAGCAATCCTGAGAAAGGAGTAGCACCCTTCCCTACACTTCGGTGTAGTAGCTATTGAAAAGGAAGCCTTCCTATCACCCTCGACTACGGTCGCCAACTTTAATATGTTCATGGGAGTAGCTCGATAGCAGATGGCGATGTCGTCGGCTGGGAGAACACAGTCGACCGTGTGGCTGAGGCATTTGAAAATATTGTTGATTTTTATTGAGAATAGAGTAACTGGTACGATGTTTCCTTGTGGAATACTCTCCCCTTGATTGTTCAGGTCAGAAAGTGTGGATCCCACGCATACCCTGCTGTTCCTTTGGGAGAGAATATTTCTGATGAAAAGCGGCTGACTTCCTCTTAAGCCCAGATCATCTAAGTCCTGCACGATAACTTCCAGATAGCGTTGTATACCTTCTTCAGGTCGAAAAGAATTGCTGCCATATGTTGCTTTTTTTTATGAAGGCGTCCCTGATGAATGTGTTCAGGTGGATCAAGTGGTCTACGGTTCCACACTCTTCCCCCCCCCAATCCTGTCGACATGCTGATTATTAGACTGTTTGATTCAAGGCCCCACGTCAGTCTATTATTGATCATCCGCTCCATCGTCTTGCAGAGACAGCTAGTTGATGCAATGGGTCGATACTTGTGCGGATTAGAAGAATCTTTCCCTGTTTTTAGAGATGTGGACAATTAGAGTCTGTCTCCTTGTTTCTGGGAAGGTACCACTTGTCTAGGTGTAATTATGGATATTAAACAGGCATTTGACGAATTCGTCCGGCAGTTTTCAGAGGAAATCATAGTGTATCACATGAGAGCCGACAGTTATGTTGTAGGATTTATTAATAGAGTCCACTTGTTCAATTAAGGTGTATGGTTTATTGTAATGTTCGGGATTTTTTGAGTTAAAGTTTATTTTTTCTTTTCCTATCTCTGATTTTTGGGAACTTTGTGTTGATATGACCGGAAGAATTTTTGGAGAATGTTTTCTGTCAGAAGATCGACGATGGCCTTTTTTTTTTTTTACTGTTATTTATTTATTTTTACAGGGGGGGATGATTTAGTAGAGTTGTGTGTTTGTTACCGGCTATTTTCCGGGTCATATGCAAAACAGTTTTCGATTTGGAGGAGGTATTTAATTTGCTCACGTAGTTTTGTCAGGATATTTTGGGCGTTTTTGATAATTTTGCGTGTATCTGCTCTTTAGAATTTGAAGATTAAGTTGGAAGTTGAGGGTTTTAAGTTGAACTTTCACAGAACAGCTCGTTTTAGACGAACAGCTTCTCTGCATTCTTTGATGAACTATGGTCTGTCCCGTTTATGAGTGGCTGGTTTCTGTGGGATTACTATTTTTGCTATTTCTATGAGTTTGTCAGAAAAGTGGGCAGCAGAGTAAGTTTTACTTGGAATGAGGTGCTTGTGGTAAAGAGATCGTAACTCCTCTGTTAGCTTTATTTAATCCCCATTCGGGAAGGTCCTCCTCTCAGGAGTCCAAACTCTCAATCACAATTGGGAAATGGTCACTCCTGCATGTGTCCCGATACACCCTCTAGAAATCAAGAAAAACTGAGGTTCGCAGAGGGTTAAATCAATGGCTGGAGAGGTAGCGGAAGATGGGTCGATATGTGTGGGAGATTTGGTGTTAAAGAGACATAGATTATAATTATTGATAATATTTTCCAGTGTTCTGCGTTTTTGATTTGTGTTTTTACAGCCCTATATAGTATTGTGGCAGTTAAAATCGCCTTGTAGGATATAAGGTGTGGGTAGTTGCTGTAATATGTTAAGTTCGTTTTCGTTAATTGTGTCATATGGCAGAATGTATAGTGTGCAGATATTTATTGTTCTGTGTAAGGTTACTTTGATGGCAATTGCCTGGAGTCCAGTGTTGAGGTTGATTTTGCTTTGGGGTATATCGTTCCTAATTAGGATTGAGACACCACCCGAAGCATTGTGACCGGTATCGTGAATGTGGTTATAGCTTTCGTAACTTTTTATGTTAATGTTATCGTTCGCTTTAATGAACATCTCTTGATGGGAGATAATGGTAAGCTGTAGGTTTGTCAACAGTAAGAGCAGTTCGTTCCTACTGGCTTTGATCCAGCGACAGTTATATTGAATTATTTTGTGGTTCATTATTGGGCCCTGTGTCTAGACTGTTCGGTGGTTTCTTTTGAGCGTTGTGATTTATTAATTAGGGACTGTTCTCTGTTTCCATCTTTTTTAAAAGCCTGAATTTATTTACTGTTTCTGTAGTTTCAGACTCATGTGATTTTTATTTTGAGGCGTTTTGTTTTCTTATTTTTAAGTGCTTTTTGTTTGTAGATGTGTCTGTAGAAGCTGGTGGTCGTATTGAGGATCTTTAACCTTTTAGCTTTGTTTTACTGGGATATTTTTTATTGGGCTTTTTATCAGTCGGGTTGGGAGTGGTATTGCTGTTTTCTCCTCTGGAGGTCTGTGTTTGAGCGAATGATTTGCCTTTATTTGCTGATTGATCCTTGAGTGTAGAAGATGTTGCTGAAGCTCTGGTGGGTTCAAGCGAGGCTTTTATCTCATTAATAAAGCTTTCCCAGTCCCCTGGCTCCCACGGAATTAATGTTTTCATAACCTCTTAATATTTCTTGTGTAGAACTTTTCTTCTTCACACTGCCTTAGACCCTGCAAACATCTTCCGTGCTTCAGGATTAGGTATGCTGTCTTTTTTTTAATGATTTCCTTCTCTAAATTCCAACTTTCGCATAATTTTGCGTAGACCAGATGGTCACCACCACAGATGGTTTATTTATTTGAAAGTTCGCATTCATTTGTCTGATGATCAGGATCTTGTTGTTCACATTACCAGCAGACTTCTCATCTTGTCCAATTTTCTTCATGGCGCAGTCTTACTTTATCTATCCGGTATTTGGGGGTGGTGGTGTTAAAGGCCATTATTCATCGGGCAGGATATGACACCAGGTCCATTTTGTAAGCAGAGTTTAACAGTTTTGAATTCAGAGTTTTCCTTCTCCTAGACTAGTTGCCTTACCAAGGCTGAAGAACCCAGTCAGCCCAACTATTTACCCATAGCTGGAGGGAGAATAATTGGATTCATACCTTTCCCAAGGGTATTAGTGCTATGTGAAATGCAATCAGTCTCATCCAGGATTTGAACTCGTGTCGCCGTGTCCATTTCCTACGACGATAACTATTAAAGGCCATTATATATGTTTTGGTTTCTATTATTCTCTCTTCTTTTTTTACTGATACTCTTTCAACATCTGTCACCCCTTGCTTTTTAAGCTCTCTTTTGATTTCCTTTATTGTACAGAGCGAAAGTTCTTTGCTTCGCCCCCCACCCCTTACTTACGTTCAGGGATTTGTGAGGGTATATATTTTGACAGGAATAATGTGGAACTTGAACATTTTCAACGGGAAATATGCATATTTTCTTTTTTCCACCTCTACGGACAGAGTTTTATTTTTTGATTTTTTACAGATATCCCAGATAAGTTGCTTGATATAACTTTTTCTATTATGAACGCAGAAAGATTTGTAAGGAGTAAGCTTGTATATTCGATTACTATGAATCTTTGGAAAGGTTATCCTGCTTCGTTATCCTAAGAAGAATCTAATTCTGAAAGGTTTCGTTTAAATTTTTTTTTTTTGAGAAAGCCATATGTGTTATTTATTTTTCGCTGGTTCTCTGCTGCACCACTCACCAGAGAGTCCAACTTATATTGGGAATATACCAAGGGGGAAACCCACTCACATTGGTTGAGACGGGGCTACATTACCAGTATACCCGTGTTAAGTAGAAGATTCTGAGCCGCTGCTAGATTCTGGTTTTCATCACTCTACAATCTAACAGTGGTCAAAAGACTTTTCCTCTCAGCACAATTGACTCTCAGGCCCGCCTTCTAGCATGTATAAGATAAAGGGTTGAAAATTGTTCTGCAAGAGCAGATTGGATAACACGTTCGGAAGAAAATAAACATACGTGTGCCAGGGCAAGAAAAGACTAGCCGATTGATCGGATTGGGCCTATCCGACCGCCCGTCAGACCAAGTAAGGGCCAAAGTGGTGTGTTACAAGCCAATGACCACTCTGTCGCCGGATCAATGACTGCTCAACCACCAGGATTCCACCCTAGCACCTTATGGGTCACCAGACACAGCCTATAGATAGCCTTATTGGGGGGGGGGTATTCACCCTTTACAGAGGTGCAACCGAAGGAGTAAGAAAAAAAGAGAAAGCGAAAGAGAGATGGGGTGAGTAAGATGAGACAGAGAAAGGAGAAGAAATAAAAGGTAAGAGGGAGTAAGAAGAGAGAAAGAAGATGAAAGAAAAAAGAAAGAAAGAAAGAAAGAAAGAAAGAAAGAAAGGGAGAGAGACTAGGAAAGAAAAGGAAGAGGAAAGAGAAACAGTTAAGGGCAGAGTAAGATGAGAGAGAGACAGGAGAAGAAAGAAAGGGAAAGAGCGAGTTAGAAAAGAGAGATAAAAGGTGAAAGAGAGAGAGTGAGAGAGAGAGAGTGAGTGAGAGAGAGAAGGTGAGAGAAAACTTTGATTATCGAGTTGATTGTTCTCATTCCACGTTTTGTAGGTATCTTGCATCTATAAGGACCAAAACCTGGGATTGGACTCACAACCCTCAGATGAGTTTTTAAGGATATTTGACATCTTAACTCTCTCAGCCAAGTGTCCATATGGACTAGTCAATAAAAACATGAATCTAACGCCTCAACTGTCTGCCTGACGAAAAAAAAACAGACAATTGAGAAACCAAATATGACAAAAGGTGGTTCATTCCTTTCCCAAGGGTATTACTCCGAAAGAGAACGTAATAGCGTGATTGTAGTTATAATTCATTTACTCTGATGTCGCAGTCCAGGAAATTACTCTCTATGAAACGGGTTCTCCCTGCGACATATTGGAGACGAAGTAAGGGATAAGTTATAGGGATGATTTGGACAAGTTTATTAGCCCTGTCCCTTAGATAAGATGACAACACAGCTGCTAAAGAAAGATAACGCTTCTAGAAATCAAAAAAGGATTGGATTTCAAATCTTCATTGTTTCCCATACATACTGTTTCTTGGGGTTATAGAAATAACAAGTGTACATTGTGATTAAAAAACAAACTTAAACAGATGAAAAAAAAATCTGCTTAACGTTAATGTTAATAATGATTACCAATGATCATTAATAATAAAGAATAAAATGAAATGTCTTATTCGTAATGATAAACGAATATGTTGATTAAAAGAATACTGGTTATGTTTTGGGGATAAAAAAATATTATTTTCTCTTGTCAAAATCTGACATTTTATATCGTTCGGCAGAATAGATATATGTGTATGCGGAATTACAACAGGAATCTAGTTGTTGAAACAGATAATAAAACAACTGAAATATTACGTACGTGCGCATGCGTACATATTAATCATAGTATACGAAAGTGAATTTGTTCCTTCACTTGTTTCCAGGGAATGCCTTTCTTAGCTACGTCCCTCTCTCTTTCTCTCTTTCCCTCTCCCTCTCTCTCTCTTTCTCTCTCTCTCTCTCTCTCACTATTTCTCTCTCTCTCTTTAAACACACACACACACATACATACACACACACACACATACATATATATATATATGATAAAAATGAGTAGAAAAGTGAATAAATCAAACGCTTACAACAGATTTAGTAGCAAATACTTCGTTCTCTATTCAAGGAAAGAACTTCATCAGACTAAAAAAAATTTTGAGTTTTTCTACATTTTAGCAATTGAGGAAATAGATAAAATAATCGAGATTGTAAAAAAGTATAAAAGGAAGGAAATTGTCTAAAGACAAGAGACAGGCAAGGAAAGAACAAGGACGAAAAGAGTCTAAAGACAAGATATAATCTTGTCTTTTGACCCAACCTTGAATAAAAACCGAAATATTACCACTAAATCCCTTGTAAGTGCTTGATTTATCCATTTTTCCTCTTATTTTTATCATCTTGTCAAATTCATCAAAATCTACCATTTCTCCATGTATATGTAAATTCAGCTGCTGTTCTTTTCAAAATTTTTATTAAAGCCGAGACACAAGGATGGTTGAATCATTAAAAAAAACTACCCTTTCTTGTCGACGAGTACGGCTCCCTTACAAACATTTCATAGACACTGACACACGCATAGGCACATTCACGCACATAGGCTCATACGGATACACCCCCAACACACAGAGGCATAAAACAAACTCCTCCACACGAGCAGGATACGACACAAGGACAACTTTTCAGCGGAGTTTAACAGGTTTTAATTCAGAGTTTTCCTTCTCCAAGATTAGTTACCAACCCAAGTTTAAGGAGCCCAGTCTTCCCTACTGGGCGTAGAGTAATACCTTACTCAAGGGCATTAGCGCTATGGGAAATGCAAATAGCCGCATCCAAGTTTTTCGTGTCAATATCCTAGAATGCTTACCATTACAACACGAGTGCTTCCATTATATATATATATATATATATATATATATATATATATATATATATATATATATATATGTGTGTGTGTGTGTGTGTGTGTGTGTGTGTGTGTGTGTGTGTTTGTGTGTGTGTGTGTATTTAAGATTCTTTCAAGTTCTCTGATCAGTGTCGTAGCTTTAAGTTGGAATTAGTAGATGAATTTACCAAAATTAGTAGATGAATTTACCAAAATTGTCACGAGTGCTTTCGAACTGTTCATAGGCCATCATCAGGGGTTGCTTGCTTGTGTAAGGTGTGTTTGTTTTTTAAAAATAGATTTGAAAGTATTTCTATAGTATTCTATTTCTGTTCCTTTTTTAAATACATCAGTTACCCTGCTTTATCCAACTCTGCGTTCCCATATTTTTGTTATGGTATAAAACTTTAAAAAAAACTTTCAAAACTTTTTGACAATATATATGGATGTGTGTGTGTGTGTGTGTGTGTGTGTAATCCTATTTACCAACCCCTCCGCTCGGGCAGGATATGACACCAGGTCAATTATTAAGCGGAGTTTAACAGGTTTGAATTCAGAGTTTTCCTTCTCCTAGACTAGTTGCTTCACCAAGGCTGAAGAACCTAGTCTGTCCTACTATTTACCCATAGCTGGAGGGAGAATAATTGGATTCATACCTTTCCGAAGGGTATTAGTGCTATGTGAAATGCAATCAGTCTCGTCCAGGATTTGAACTTGTGTCGCCATGTCCATTTCCTATGGCGATAACCATTACACCACGGGCACCTCGGGTGTGTGTGTGTGTAAGTCAGATTGGTCAAATATAATGCACTCTCCACTATTGAGATAAAAAATTCTGTCACGTGAATCAACCTAGTCTTCTGCAAGATAACAAATGCAAATATTCATTTTTATGCATCAGTGTTAAATTGCCTGCATAAAAATAGGTATTTGAGATGTCAACTGTTAGAGGACATGTCTTACACTGGACGCAATCATTTAAATATTTCACATTCATTTCTCAGGTAGTTCTAAAGACATCAGTTTTATCAGAAACTTACAATCGTCTTGTTTCCAGGAACTATGCTGTTACGACACAAAATCTTTGGTTATCTCTTCTTCTCACTCGACGATCACCAACTTGTTAACCACATAACTCCGTGAATAATCGTGTGTTATGATTTCAAGGGAATCAATCACAAAGGAGGCACACGTGGTGTAACGATTATCATCGTAGGGATTAGAAACGATGGCTCGAGTTCAAATCCTGAACTAAGCTGTTTGTATTTCACATAACCCAAATGCCTTTTGGAAAAGTATAAATCCAATTATTTTCCTACCAGCTAGGAGTAAATAGTAGGGCAGACAATGATCTTTTACCTTGGTATGGCAACCAATCTAGAAAAAGGAAAATTTTGAATTCAGAACTGTAAAACTTACCTTAAAATTAACCTTGTATTGTATCCTGGTCTAGTCGGAGAGGCTGGGTAAATATTTGGTCGCTCAGAAAATAATATCCGATTTTTCGATAAAATCTTAATTCTGAATCAGTAATTTAGTCAGTTAAAATATGATCCCTGAAGATCTATGAATCTCTGCCATTGATTAACAGGATTATTTATTCCTGTACGATAAAACTTTAAAGTTTTTGATGCTAAGAAATCTATGAATGCAGTTTGTACTTTTTCTTTGGAACAGAATATCTTTTGGCATAAAAAAAAGTGTCCAGATGCTTGAAAAAATGATAGTCGGTGGCTAAGAGATCAGGAAAAAATGGTGAATATGGTAAAGACTCATGTTCTAAGTCAGTGAGCTTCTTTAGTGTCATCCTGGCAACATGTGGCCGAGCCTTGTCATCCTGGCAACATGTGGCCGAGTAGAGTCATAAAACAAAATGGTGACTAAGATCGAAATGCAAACCTATCACATATTTTCATGTTCAGGATAAGGGTCATATAATCTTCAAAATCAAATTCTGAAAGAAGTTATAGAAAATTAACAAAGATGCTTCAGTCATTAGGAATGGGAACTTTTTCATTCAACTATTGTTAAAAAAATATGAGAGAATAGAATTTAAACAGTTAAAATCATAATCAGACAGTATTTTCCAAACAACCAAATATATACAAATCTTACCTGTGTGATTGCTGGACGATATGCACTGGTTCAATTAATATGCCCAGCCAGGAATTACTTATGTAAATTAATTGATAAATAATGCATTTGATTTTGCTGCATAATCGATTTTAATCATGTATGAGGAATGTCTTTTTTGCTGTAAGCTGATTACAAAGACTGAAGGATGATATAAGAATACGAAATAAAGGGAAGAATAAAAAGAGAGGAATTCGGTAAAGAGAAACATTCGAAAAGAAAGAAAGAAAGAAAGCGAGAAAGAAAGAAAGGTATAATAAGAAGGAAAAAAGAAATAGAAACAGCTCGAAAAAGGAAAAAAAAAAAGACAAAAACAAAGGAAAGAAAGAAACACAGAAAACCTAACAAGATAGTAAAGAGTAAACTAGTAAAAAGAAAGAAAGAAAGAAAGAAAGAAAGGAAAAGAAGAGAAAAAGACGAATAAAGTAAAATAAAGAAGCAAGGAAAGCAATTTAAAAAAAGAGAAATCGAGGCGTAAGCAAGAAAGAAAGAAAGAAAAAAAGAAAGAAAGAACGGAATGCATGAAAAAAATCAACAATAAAGACAGGAAGAAAATATTGGAAATAAAAAGAAAAATGAAAATGTGAAGAAAGAAACCAGGAAGAAAACATCGTGAAAGAAAGAAAGAAAGAAAGAAAGAAAGAAAGAAAGAAAGAAAGAAAGAAAGAGATATTAGTAAGTAAAAGAAATAAGACAGACAACCAAAGAAGGACAAAAAACAATAACTCCAACAAGAAAGAAAGAAAAAGTAAAGAAAGAAAGAAAAAAAGAAAGAAAAAGAAAGAATAAGAAAGTAAACAAAAATAAAGAAAACCTGTTTCAAGGGAGATGAATGAGAAATAAATATAACAAAAACTAAATATAGAATAAAACAAGTAAGAAATTGTTTAGAGAAAATTGTAAAGAGGAAAATGTGTACGATGGAAAGAATGAGTGGAAGCGAAGGAATTATGAAAGAGAGCAACTTAGAGAACGATGACCGAAATGGGTTGAAGTAATTAGAAATTGAAGTTGGAATTGGCAAAAGTCTTTGGAGTGAAGGTTAGTCACGCACGTACTCGCTTAAGGCAGTCAATCTGATATTTAGCAAATAAAGGCAGAATAGTTAATGGGAACTATGAAAATTAATTTTTTAAAAATAAATTCCGAAAGAATATTCAATATTCGACTTAGAATATCTTTGAGGATAGGCAACGGCATTTCCAAAAAAGAAAAAAGAAAAACAAAAACATTTAAATGACTATGAATATAAATTGCGTGTGTATATTTCGGTGGCAGATTTTTTTGTAGGTATATTTAATTCAAGATGGCAGGCAAGGATTTTGAGTTGAACTTTTTTATGAGTCTTTTCCTATTCACTAGTATGGTGTCACAAGAGAGGATGAAATCTGTTCTGTGATTGTCTAAAATCTCAGATGTTCTTACATATATATATATATATATATATACATATACATATATGTAAAAAAAATTTACGTTGTCGGTCAAAAAGGGAGAAAAAATGTTTCCAAATGAATCGGTCTACGAAGCGATTTGCATTTTTTAAAGAATTTTTAATTCATTTCGTTCTTACATACCTGTATGTTTCTATCTTGTGACCTCTATATGAACCCATACAAAAGCTGAAAAACATTCTCACAAACACGAGTGAGTTTGAGTCTCATTGAGTACCCGATTCACATGGCCTTGTGCCATATATGTTTTCTGAGGACAGCAAAAAGCTGGAAAAATGCACCTATTTAAGAACGTAATAAATAAATGATTCTTTGAAAATACAAATCTCTTCGTGGACATATATATATATATATATATATATATATATCATGTCGTGCCGCCAGCACGGATATCCCTGACTCTCTCTCTCTCTCGCCACTTCTCCCTATCGTTCATCGTCTCTGGCAGATCTTCAGGGCTACATCCCGTATCCTCACGGAGCTGCTGTATGTATGTTCAAGCTGGCCGTCCTGCTTTAGCTCGGCCACATGTAGGGGTCCATAGGAGTTCATCACTTATGAGCTCGTCCCTGCATCTCCAGCAGTGTCCTGCATGTCTGATTCGTCTAACTTGGATAGTTTTCATGATGGGAGGTCGGTAGCCGTATAGTTGGTGCTTTGTGGGGTGTTGCCTCCAGGAATTGTTCAATATTGCTCGCAGCATTCTTGTGTAATTGCCGTCTAGCTTTTTCTCCAGTTGTTTTGTTAGCGTCCAAGTAGGGCATCCATATAGCAGTATCGATACGACCGCTGCCTGGAAGAAACTGCGTTTCATTTTATCGGCCAGGTCTGACTTCCATATGATCGATAGCTTAAGGATAGCTGTCCATGCCTTCGTTAGCCGCGTGTCGATGTCTTTTTTCGGTTGATGAGACACTGCTTCCTAGGTAGGTGAACTTGTCTGCCAGTTTGAGAGAGCTTTCCACACTAGTGTGGAAATGTCGCCTGTTTGATTAAAGCACATGTATTCAGTTTTGTGTGCATTGACATGGAGGAAGCCGAAACACTACAGCATAGTTATATATATATATATATATATATATATATTGTATGTGTGTGTGTGTGTGTGTGTGTGTGTGTGTGTCTAGGCGGCAGATTTTCTTGGTATATTTCATTAACGATGACAAAAAACGATTTAGTTTTTTCATAGCCGTTTTCGTGTTTGTGGGCGAGATGTAGCCATAGAAGGTAAAGGCTGTTTAATAATTGTCCGAAATCTCTGATTTAATGTATTTTCAACTTTCTTTTGTTATTGTCGAAGATGTGAGTACGACTAGGACATTGATTATAAAAATGCTTTCCGTTAACAATAAATATTCTGAATAAGACAGTTCATTGAGTTCTGTTGACATAATGTTTCAATGTGCAGCTCATCAGGCGAATGTAAACGCACAAAGTACTAATTTGGTTGTTAATTGGACTGGAATCTGCTTCATTCTCTTGGTTAAAACGTTTGAAGTGAACTTCTCAAATCAAAAATCACAAGATTCTCAGTAATTTTTGTTTTGTTACCGTCGGATGTATACAAGCCCAAAGAGAATAGACGGTATATTGTTATACGTAAGATAATTTTGTTTTTGTGTTTATTTTGTGTGAGAAAAGAGACAATTTATGAATAGAAATGTGAAAGTCAGTTTCTTCTTTTCAAACTATCTCACTTACTTAATGCGATTATTGAAGTGTTTTTACCCCTTTGGCGTCTTTCTTTCCACTAATGGGAGCCACCTTAACTTAGACTTTCACTTTCGCTTTCACTGTGAAACAACTCATAATTCTTACGGTAATATTAGGATCTGTTTACTCGAAAGGAAGTAAAAGATAAAAAAGAATGAGTAAAGAAAATGTACACAGGGGATTACAACCACAATGTCTGTCCCGACTTGTCTGATATTTACGGCGCTTGTATCTTAATTAATTCAATCACATATTTCTGTAAGCCTTCTTACCTACCGAGTAGACAGTTACATTTCGCCTGCCCCCACGTTTTTTTCTTCGGCTTCCTTCCCTTTTCTACCGTCAGCTTTTGACGTTTGTCTTTTTTTATGACTTGTATTGATTTAATCTTTGCTTTTACTTCTTATCGATCCTTTTTTTTCAATTTTTTCTTTCTTTTCCTACCAACTAACATTCTTATCTTCATGTTGTAATTTCTTTCTTTCTTTCTTTCTTTCTTTCTTTCTTTCTTTTCATACCTGCCAATTTTCTTTTTTTTCTTTTCCTACCAACCAATCTTCACGCATTTCTGTTTTATCCCCACTTTTTCCCCACCAGCCGACATTTAAAATTTTCTTTCTTTTTTCTTTTTAGATCTATCAATTTTCTTTCTTTCTTTCTTTCTTTCTTTCTTTCTTTCTTTCTTTCTTTCTTTCTTATCCTACAAATCACTCTTCTTACTTTTTTATTTGTTTATCTGTTCTTTCTTTCTTTCTTTCTTTCTTTCTTTCTTTCTTTCTTTTTCTACCTAACAGTCTTTCTATTTTCTTGGTCTCCCTTAGTTTTCCGGCATTGTCCTTTCCCGACATCACAATTCTTCGAGCATTAAAAATGGCCGATGCGCATAAATACTTTTCGACGCAATCCAATCCGAAGCCAGACGCACACAAATCCTGAACCGTTACTTTCAAACCAGAGAAAAGAAGATTAAGCCTGGGAATCAATTCTGATTTTTCCTTCTTCTATTTTATTCCAGTTCCTTTTATTATTTCTTTATATTTCATTTTTGTTCATCTAATTTCTGACACCATGATAAATGTAGAGTATCGCAAAACAAAAACCATACAAGAACAATAAGCGAAGAGGAAATTCTTTATTATATCAAAGAATATTCCAGTCATAAATGTCAAAAAAATAGAGCATTTAGACAAAAAACTTTTAACTGTATAATTCATCACAAGTCGTTAAAAATACTTCGAAAATAGAATCAAGAATTGCTAGTATAAATAGTACTGGTGAATTGACCAAGTCATTAGCACATTATCTTTCAAGCAATAAAGAAAAAGGCTGAAACAGTTGCGTCCGCTCAGAAGTTATTCCCAGGAAATATGTCTTAAGAGGGTGATCATGCTTATACGAGCAGGTTAAAAGTGATGTAAGGGTAACCTGAAGCCGAGCTTTTTAAGACCTTATTTTTTCGATAATGGTGATCATTGGGGAACGAAAAAAGTTTTACCAAACGGGCCCAAACTTTTATCTGGATGATAGAGGTATAAAGAAATATTTTTTATTCTACTCATATGCCTGTGAATGAGAGACTTACATTTTTGAGAAGCGTTCCTTTGTTGTCGGTTGTGTAGATGGAAATATGCCGTCGTGTAAGCAAGTAAGCTTAGGATATTGAATGAGTACTATTTTATTGCAACGTGTTCAATACGATATGGGGTTCGCAGAGGAAGAAATCGTCCTTAATTGGGGTACTAGAATGGATTCCTTGTCTTCACCATTCCGGTTTGGTTTGGTTTGGTTTGGTTTTGTGGCATATCAACCTATATAGGTTATTTAACGCCAAATCCATTTTTATGTAAATAATCTGTTCTATTGAAAACAGTTCAGTTTAGCATAAGTACACAGTTTGTCAAAAACATTTCCATTTCAAACTATTCAAGCAGTTATATGTAATAATTCAGTTAAGTGTAAATACAGTTTTAATCTCGAAAAACAGTTCTATTTGAAATAATTCACTTAAACATAAGCATGCAGTTTAAGTGTAAGTACGGTTTAATTGTCAAAAACGTTTCTATTTCAAGCTATTCAGTTTACTCAATTCATTTTAGCATAAGTATGCTGTTAGTTCTATTTAACCCATAGATAGGGCCCTATCAGGTGCTACCACTCCGGGCCAGAGTGGACCAGGGAGCGATGGCAATGAAGGGGTACTCCGCATTCCCCAAAGCTCCAGCACTGCTGGAACCTCCCGATCAGATTGTTTAGTGTCATATCCAGGACACTCGTTAGTGGGGGGGGGGTCTTACCCCTCTGCAGAGAAGCAGTCAATGTATTCTATAGCCCCAGCTGAATGGTCAATCACCGTTCCGTGAAGAAAGAGAATGAGATGTTCGCGGTCTCTTCTTTTATACTGCTTTGTCAATGCCATCTTGACGTCATTGGAAGACATTCTCTGAGAGACGAAGGGTAGTCATCCTATTCCATCCTAGCTGGCTGATAAAGCAATTGATTACGAGAATTTTTTTGTGACGGAAGTGGACATATGTTTAATCCTCATCTTATTATTCTTAGTTCATGTTTTCAGTTACGCTGTCCCTTGCTGTCTTAGCGTAGAAGTGACGAACCCAGTGAACTGTTATAAACAACAACGAGTTGAAAGATAAAGGAATACGACTAAAAAATATTACGGTATATACTTGAGTAATGAATGATTTCGTGGAATGAACAACCCCGAGATTTTAGCCACAAAAGTTTTTTTAATCATATATTACATGTTGCGAACAACTCCTAACTTTTGGCTATGCTAACCTACAAATTTTTCATGGTTTCATTACTAATGTAAAACTATCAAAATCAATGCAATACTGTAAATAAACAGTGCAATGTCGAACTTGATGTAATTTACCATGTTTCCTTGGATATTCCAAATATTCGACCCCACCAAATGATACACAGTAAGATTGATAATATGATAAATATATATGCAATTGATTAATTACGCTTGGGTGATATTATTTACTTTTTTAGAAATAAAAACACACGATGTTGTGCTATGAATGCTTGGTTTGGTTTCTTTATTTAATGGCATATCAAACTTTGTAGGCTATTTAATACCAAAGCAATTCTCCTAGAAGAACAGTACTGGTACTATTTAACCCTTTGCTGGCAGGATAAGGGGGTTCATACTTATCCTAATGGTATTTGTCCGAAAGTGAACGTATTAGCGCGACTGGAGTTCGAACTCGCTTACAACGATTCTGCAGTCTATCGTTTTAACTATTATACCAGGAGGACACCTTGCTTTGCTTGGCTTGGCTTGGCTTGGCTTTGGTTTGGTTTGGTTTGGTTTTAGGGCATATCAACCATTGTACATATAGATTAAATAAATATCTGATTTGTATACACATTTTGTAGATAACATTCTAAAATAAGTCTGAACCTTTTTTTGCACACTGTTGATAGGTTTCAAGTATTGCTATAAAACAATCATAATTTAACACCAGACATTTGTTTGCATACATTGTTTGTTCCATTTGTTGTTTTTTTATATAGGACCCTATCAGGTACTACCACTCCGGGTCAGAATTGACCTGGAAGCAATAGAAATGAAGAGGTACTCCATATTCCCTAAAGCTTGAGCCTGTTTAATTTCAGATCTAGGATACTATGCAATAAATAGTAATCAATGTTAAGTAAAAACTATATTATATTAAGTGTTCTAGTATGACACTAAACTGCATTTGATAGTGAGGCTCCAGTCCAGGAACATTGTGGAATACTAAGTACCTCTTCATTGTTATTACTCCCAGGTTCACACTAACCCGGAGTGGTAATATTTTTAGGGCCTCATTTACAAAAAATATATAATAAAAATAGAACTAATGTTCTGGGTATAATACTAAACTGCATCCAAGGATGAGGGCTAAAACTAAAAGCTCCAAGGAAATGGAGTATGCCTTTTTTGCCATTGCTCTCAGTTCCAGAATGACCCGGAATGGTAGTACCTGTTAGGGTCCCATCAGTAAGTCAAATAGAAGAGTTCAACCATTTAACTGTGTGCGAACAAAAGTTTGATGTTAAATTGAATTGTTAGTGTTACATAGCAATCCTTGAATCCATCTAACTGTGTGCAAATAAAACTGTTAGTGTTAGATAATTAGTGTAAAGAAATGATTAATATTAAATAGAATTATTCCTTTTAAATAGCAAGGCTTGAGACCATTTGGGTATAAACAAATCAGCTCTGGCTTGTTTAAAATGTTACCTACAAACGATTGATTTACAAATCACACAAACACACACACACACACACACACACACACACACACACACACACATATATATATATATATATATATATATATATATATATTAACAAGTTAAGCTTCAATGTCTCATTGACACATCTCGTGTAATAAACTACCTTGGTTTTTGATGGGAAGTTATTCTGAAAACGACGTTCATATTATATATATATATATATATATATATATATGTATGTATATATATATGAATGATATGAATGTCGTTTTAAGATCGATTTTTCATCTAAAAACAGCGGGATAGTTTTTTACACGAGATGTGTCAATGAAACATCGAAGCTTACCTTGTTTATATATATATATATGTGTGTGTGTCTGTGTGTCTGTGTGTGCATTAAAACATTTTTGTAAAACTAACGAAAGTGTCCGTGAATGACAAGGAAATAGAATTGATTTCTTGTCCATGTCGTCAGTTTGTTGCATCCAAAGCATCAGAAGTATTTTTTTAGTTTCTTTTATATATAGTTTAAATTTTGACCTCGTCCATACGATTTTTTAAATTTCAAAATTTTACTCAAAACTCAACCATTTTAAAATAACAACCGCAAAAAGGGAATTAAAAGAAAAAATTTCATGCACTTTTTCATGTTATTACCAGTTTGATGTGATATTCTCAGTCATCAGACTCGTCATTTTGAATTCTTTCTAAAGTTGAATTTTTTTCTTTATAAATTGATATCTTGCATCTTGCATCACATTAAAGTTGGGTGTTCGGAAGTTGCAATCAGCGCTTGCAAATCTTTTACCGTAAACAACGAACGATTGCATTTTATTCTATTCAATTTATTTTTTAATCGTTAGTCTGAGGCTAATGAAATTGTTAATGTGTCTGTATTTGCTTATCAGTAGATATTTATTCTTTAAAGAGATAATCTTGTTCGAAGAGATTTGTAATTTTTCCTCTAAACACAATCTTCTGTTTCTCTATCTTACCCCAAATTCTACAGACTCTTTTTTCATCAACTTTCATTTGATTATGGATGTTTTATTGTTCTTTTTTTATTTTTCCTCCAATTTATCTTCAAATGATATTATGATGGTGGCATAGCATCCATTTTGAAAAAAAAAGTTTTTTAATTGTAAAATCTTTATTTCCACAGCCTTTCTGTTGCTTCTTTATAAGTCCTGTTATGTCTATCTTCAAAATTTACGGTCGCTTATTAAACGAAATTTTTTGATGAAAGCATTCATCCTTGACTTTACACTTCATTCTTAAGCCAACAACTACCTGGAAGACGGTATCTGGATCCCCATTTTTCACTATGTTGTGGTTGTTTTTATTCGGTGTCATATATTTTTCGTACAACTAGTATTTACCCGACCACTCTCACAGGATGTGACACCAGATCAATTTTTAAGGAGAGTAAACTTGGTTTAAATTCAGAGTTTTCCTGCTTCTATACTGGTTTGCTAACCATGGCTAAAAGTCTAATCTACCGGTCTATTTCTTAATTATAAAGATGAAAAAGAAATGGATATGTCTTTCCCAAGTGCATTAACAAGAAGTGAAACAAAAAATGCTTTGTCTTGGATTTGAACTCGGGTCATTGATTCCGTTTCCTACACAAAGTGTGACTTTTTGGTATAACTGAGACTCAATTTTACAGAAATTTTGTTGAATCTTAAAATTTTTTAAAACTTCTTTTTTAGTCTGATTAGTCCAAATATTTGGAAAAAAAAACACGATAAATCTAAATTTTTATTATTAGCTCTATACTT
Organism: Sepioteuthis lessoniana; assembly: GCA_963585895.1. Classification (NCBI taxonomy): domain Eukaryota; kingdom Metazoa; phylum Mollusca; class Cephalopoda; order Myopsida; family Loliginidae; genus Sepioteuthis; species Sepioteuthis lessoniana. The sequence goes on from OY757934.1 coordinate 70,369,280, forward strand.
CAAGCACTTCGTTGAAATTTAGCCCAATATAAGTGATCCAGAAAAGAAACGACAATGTATCTATGTTCTTCTTGAAGCCTAAACCAAGCCAAAAACATTTCTGAAATAATTGGAGTTTCTTTGTCAACCATATACAAAGCAAAGAAAAATAATTAAAGAAAAAGAGCTTTTTAAGAAAAAGGGTGAGTGGAGGATCGACAAAAAATGAAAAGAAAGCTTTTTAACAGCTCTCACTACGGCGATTATGTAGGACCGCACAATGTCTGTATATGAAAGCATGCTAATGAATTAAAAGTCCACGAGACAACTGTAAGGACAGCAATTAAACAAGATTCAAAACTGAAATCGTTTGTCAGGACTCTCCAGCATTTTTGAGTACAAAGATGAAAGAAAAAAGTTTCACGAGGTGCACAAAATAAATTACCCTGGAAAATGTTTCTCCATTATGGCCTTCATATTTATGGCCTTCATCAACCCCAAAACTTAAACCTCTTGATTACACTGTATATTTTTTTTAGAAAAAACAAAAACAAATGCCACTTCCCATGTAAATATTGGTTCGCTTAAGACTGCAATTAAGGAGGAATGAAATAAAATATTTGAAGAATTCATCTTGAAGACATTCAAATCGTTTCGAAAACGTGTTGATACAATAACTGAAAAAAAATGGCGGTCATATTGAGTAAATTCACTGTTTCGCGTCTGGCTTTTTAATTAAAAGTAAAATTAATCTTATTTCATAATACAGTCGTTTATTATTATACAAGAGTATTCCTAATTTTGCTTCCGCACCCTGTGCATACAAAGAGTTTGACAATTTTTAGAACAAAATGATCAAGCACAAATCAAGGAACACAAATAATATAGTTACGAAAACTTTATTTATGGAACGTTAAAGAGATAACATTTAAGGATCTGCAATCATTTAGTCTAGACGAGCGCAAGATGACATGCTCCCGATGTTCCAAGTTATGATGAAATCACGTTTTAATGCGGTGTGCTAATTTGTTGATAATGCAGGAAAATTCCTACTGGGTTATTGGAAGGACAGTTCGTGAGGAACCCGTTTTCCAAGAACCTTTCCATGACCAACTTGAAAATCTAATTCCTGTCAGCAAATGTGTTGAAAGGGAACTTCTTTCTGTATCTTCCTTTAACTCTCTTGAAAATCTTAGATTCATAATCTGTCTTCATACAAAAAATATCCTGATTAATTGTTGAAGGCATGATTTTGCTATCGTTGGTTAAATATAGGGTGTCTCAATATACATGGCTATATAGGGTGTCTCAATATACATGGCTATATAGGGTGACTCAATATACATGGCTATATAGGGTGTCTCAATATACATGGCTATATAGGGTGTCTCAATATACATGGCTATATAGGGTGTCTCAATATACATGGCTATATAGGGTGTCTCAATATACATGGTTATATAGGGTGTTTCAATATACATGGTTATATAGGGTGTCTCAATATACACGGTTATATAGGGTGTCTCAATATACATGGTTATATAGGGTGTCTCAATATACATGGCTATATAGGGTGTCTCAATATACATGGCTATATAGGGTGACTCAGTATACATGGTTATATAGGGTGTCTCAATATACATGGCTATATAGGGTGACTCAATATACATGGGATTCATTTGACAGCAATTAGCTCTACTAATGATAATGTGTTCGTTTTTGTTTCAGATTTGAAAATAGTATACGATAAAAAACTATTTATTCTCGATCACAATGCCTTGGACAAAAGAGGAAAAATATTTTGTGTCACAACCTTTTGGAGACAAATCATTCAAAACTGTTTCAAAATAGATGCAACATATTAATATGATAATGATTTATCACTTAGACAAGAAACTAAAAAAAATATTGAATGTCGTGGAAGCTGATATAATAATAAAAAATAAAGAGATTGATTTGATGTTTCTAGCTCAAAGGATGCATTTTTACTGGGCGTTTTCCAAATGACCGCCATTGCGCTTGTCTCAATAATAAATCTTTATCATAACAATGACTCGCATCTATTTTGAGACACCCTGCATTTCACAACCATAATCTGAAAAGAGAAAGAGAATAAAGTCAACAAGGAAGACCTGAGACACCACTGTTTCGTTTGAAACAGCATATATACGAGGATCATTAAATAAGTTTCCAGACTTATTTCGTATGGGCACTTTTATTGATAGTACACACATGAAACTCTAGTCCCCTTCGAAGTAATCTCCTCCAGCTGCCATGCACTTGTTGTACCGTTCCAACAACTTCCGAAAGGCCCCATGGAAGTCCTCTTGTGTGAGCGTGTTAATGACCTTCGTCACAGCCTCTTTCATCTCAATTGTCTCATAACCACAGCCTCTGAGCTTAGGGAATAACCAAAAGTAACAGGGAGCAAAATCTGAACTGAGGAACTGTCTTGATGCCCATCTTGGTCAAAAAGTCAGTGACAAGGATGGAGATTTGGACTGGTGCGTTGTCCTGGTCAAAATGCCACTGACCTGATTTGAAGAGTGCTGGCCTCTTCCGGCGGAATCTCTTCCTGAACTCCCTTAAAACCTCAACATAGTAACCCTAACCCTAACCCTTTGGCCAATCAACTGTGGTGTATTGACTTCCTTACTCCTCCCACACCTCTCATCATCCCTCACAGACTCCCTGTCTTCCTTGAATCTCTTATGCCACTCAAAAACTGACGCTAGATTCATGCAAGATGGTCAAAAAGCAGTCTGATGCATTCCATACGTTTCTGTGGCATTTTTTCCATGTGTAAAACAGAATTTTATTGCATATCGTTCTTCTAAAGTCCAGATTGCATTTTTGAAACTTACCAACTGTGACAATCAGGATTAAGTTGGGTGTATTCCAGTTCGTGCTGTAGCAGTTCATTTGAAGCTGAAATCATAAAAATTAGTCAGTCATCTCATAAGATGTATAGCAATAACATACTGAATTTTCAAGAGACTACGACAATTTTAAATACCTGTACAAAAAAATTCTAGAACCTTATTGAATTCACCATATATATATATATATATATATATATTAGATCATAATAATGTAACCAGATAGTTCAAGATATTTTTCTCAGAGTGCAAGAACTTCAACAATCAGGTAAGATTGTATAGGTCTAAAACAAAAGATTCTATGGCTGTACTCTCAACCATGGAGGCATTGAGTTGTACTGGTTCTGTAACAGACCAGCGTGACATTTGACATTCATCTCCTTCACAACATCGGTAAAAGCATCCTTATCGGCCGAATTGTGTCTAATGTTAGTAAGATATTGCAAAACATTTAACTCCCCTTAGTGATTGGTAAGCTTAGGAAATAGTTGTAGTATTGAATATTCCAATATTTTTATATGTCTTTTGGTTATTCAAGCAATTAGCAGCATTTTAGTAATAGACAGTCTTTATTTACCCGAGCCCTCCTCACGAACAGTATGTGACACAAGGTCAATTTTCGAGCAGAGTTCAACAGGTTTGAATTCAGAATTTTCCCTCTCTTAGAGAAGTTGCCATGCAAAGGTTGAAGACCCCATTCAGCCCTACTATTTACACATAGCTGGATGGAAAAGAGTTGGGTTCGTACTTTTTCCAAGAGTATTAGCGCTGTTAAAGGCAAACAGCCTTTTTCTGGTGTTGGTTGCTACGTTGTCACTAATATTTCAGATAAAAAGTGACTTCTTTCCAGGTGTGCGTCTAAATAAGCTGCTGAAATTATTATTTTATTAGGCAAGAAACAAGATGAGAACGATATATAACTTTAAACAATTGCCAGAAAATATAAAGATCTTTTTAGCCGACAGTTGTTTTTAATGTTGGCTTCCTTATGAGCTTATCGTAATTAGATATCAAGTAACAACCACTTTTTTCTTGTCAGCATCGTAATCTTTTTTTTAACTACCTTAGATCAAAAATAATTCTCAGGTAAATCAAAAGCTTTGTTAAGTGCTCGTTTGCGTCACGTATATCACGTGAACGGAGCTATTAAAAAAAGTAAGCTACCCACTTTGGTTAGTTATAATGCGCTAGTTAGTGCGTTGACTCGTTGTGCATTGTTTCACTGATTTAAAAGCTGCACAGATGAACGTACTCCATAGTCGAATTTGGCAACTTAGGATTTACGAGTTCGAAGTGGGCCATGACGCTACTGAAGTAAGCAAAAACAATTATTGCGTGAAAGATGAAGGCGCAATTGATCAAAGAACAGTAAACAGATGGTCGAAGCTAAAAGTGTGGATTCCGAGGCTGTGTTCGAAGCCATAGAGGCAAATACAGCGAGTAACACTCGGAGAGTATCAGGTGGGCTCGGCATTTGACTATTTACGACCCAGGCAAAAGCATTCAAAGCTGCCGAATTGTACCTCACGTTATCAAAATATTGCAAAAGTTTTGACTCACCCTAGTATCTCTAGGGCTATCAATCCGACATTAATAATGAAAAACATATTTTTTGATAGGTTAATTCTTGTTAAATGTGATAATTTGCCAAACAAACGATAATCATAATTTTGCATCTTATAAGTTTGGTTTCTTTGTTTAAGAGCATATCAACCTTTGTGGGTTATTCAATGCCAAAGGCGTCTTATTAGAAGAACAGCAGTGGTATTATTTGACCCATTGCTGGAGGCTTTGGTGAGTTCATATTTTTCATGGGTGATGTTAGCCCGAAAGTGAACGCAATATCACAACCGGATTTCAAACTCACTTATTACGCTATTGTAGTCCAGCGCGTTAACCACTGCACCATGGAGACTCTCTTTGGTATGTCATCAAGTAATTCGGATGAAATATAGAAAAACCTACTGACTAATTTTAGAAATATTTTTTACTTCATTTTTTTTTTTTTTTTTCTTTTTGCTTTGCATAAATCTGTCTTTTACAATGTTTGTTGTGAATTAGATATTGAATTAAAAGTTTACAATTGTTAATTGTTATTGTAAAAGATTATTTCATATAAGAGAATTATTTAATAGCTTGGTGGATGTCATTTGGTGTGAGTCATTTATGGTCGCACCTGCAAGGAAGTCAGGAAGACAGTGAAGACATTGATTGATTCTAGATAAAGAACTGAGATCATAACCTGATAACTAGAAAGTAAGAAGCACAGTGAGTGCGTATTCAGTACATTCATCACTTAGTGAATTCATTGTGTGACACATGGATTGCAGGGGTTAGGGGTGTCGCCCTGCTGTAATGGCTAAAGTGCTGGACCGCAGCTTCGAAGAATTCGAGTTCGAACTCCAGTCGTACTGTTACGTTCCTTTTCGAATTCATACCTTTGGAATTGGTAAGAAACCTTTTTTTCCTCTAGGCATGAATTAAATGGTATCACAGCTGTTCTTCTCCAAGGATAAATTTGGCTTTAAATTACTCGTGGAGTTTGATATGTCATTAAACATAGGAACCCAACTATTTAGTGTTTATAGATTTCTACCACAGGTATACATAACGTAATTTTTGAAAATTATTATCCCTTGGGATATAAATATCTGAGTGACTACATCTTCTAGACTGATGTGGATCCGAAGTCGGTACCACAGGAGGAAAACATCGAACAGGTTAAAGGTAAGAAAGATATATTAACAAAAGTTACAAATAATAGTGAAAGGTTAAGCAGAGCTTACTATCCGGTGGCGTCCAATATTGGTTGTCGTACTACTAGTACTCCTGCTAATCCACTACGGCATCAGGATACTACTCACTAGTAATATAGTGCTGGAAGATGCAGGTAAGTTTCGGTCTCAAAACATAGACAAATGAAACAAAACAGGGTTTATGTTGATTAAAATAAGATTCATTCCTCAAAATTTGAAACAGAAATTAAAAGGTATGTAGATTTCATGTGGAAATTTACAAGTTGTCTATATGTTCACCCCAGTGACATGGCACAGGCCAAATCTGATACCGGCGGTCGTTTAGATTATTTTGCCCTACACAGACAGCCATTCCTTTTTAACCATTTCAGCCATGTCCAAACTGCATTACAAGTGATGTATTTTTTTGCAAATTCTTTCACTAATGTACGCTGCAAAGCCTCGTTAGACTGTGTTTGAATATACTCTAACACAGAATTGCCCAGTCGGCTGAGGGGTGCTGTAGAATACACCGTCTGCCTTTCTGCAGAGGGGTAAGACTTCCCCAACGAGTGTCCTGGTTATAACATTAAACAATCTGATGGTGAGGTTCCAGTAATGCTGGAGCTTTGGGGAATACGGATTACCTCTTCATTGCCATCGCTCCCAGTTCTACTCTGGCCCGGAGTGGTAGTACTTGACAGGGTCCAATCTATGAATCAAATAGAACTAAACTGCGTACTTACGCTAAACTGAATTACTTGGAATAGAGCTGTTTTGACATTTGAACAGCGTAGTTATGCTAAGCTGAACTGTTTGAAATAGAGCTGTTTTGACATTAAACTGTGTGTAAACAAAAACTATACTGATACTAAACTGAATTGTTTGAATTTGAACTGTTTGACTAAACTGAATAGCTTAGAATAGAAATGATTTCGACAATTTAACTGTGTACCCATGCTAAACTGAATTGTTTAAAATAGAACTGATAATTTGTATAAAAATGGATTTGGCGTTAAATAACCTACAAAGTTTGTTATGCCATAAAACCCAAACAACCAACCATCTAACACAGAAAAACTTTTTTTTCTTTTTGTGAATGGCATTTCTATACCACAAAAAGAATTAAGCATGGAATTTTGATTTGTTTCTCTTCACGCTGTTAAAATTTGATTTGGTTTCTTTATTTAATGGCATATCAGCCTTTGTAGGTTATTTTATGCCAAAGCCATTCTTCTAGAAGAACGAGCCGTGGTACTATTTAACCCATAGCTGGGAGGATAAGGGGGTTCATACCTGGGGTATTTTCCGAAACTGAACGTAATAGCGAGACTGGAGTATGAACTCGCTTAAAACGATTCCATAGTCCATCACTCTAACCAATACACCACGAGAACACCTCCGCTGAAAACTGTGATCATTTAAACAAAAATTGTTCAAATTGTAAGAATATGAAATGATATCGATTTTTCTGAAACGCCACACACACACACACACACACACACACACACACATATATATATATATATATATATATATATATTGTCTTTAATGGGAATCATTTTGAGATGAGGCTTCTTAATCTGAGAATTAATTTTTATTTATTGCGGACTTTTTGTCCTCATCTTGGTAGTTTTTTTGTGTTCTTTCTTCTTTCACTACGTTTCGGCCAAATTTCACCTCTGGCCTTCTTCCAGATGTGAAATTTGGCCGAAACGTAGTGAAAGAAGAAACAACACCAAAAAACCCTACCAAGATGAGGACAAAAAGTCCGCAATAGATAAAAATTAATTCTCATATATATATATATATATATATATATATACCATAAATTGTGGCGTACAAGAGGATCTGGCTTCTAAGTCGACCACAAGATACCTGCCGTATAGTTCGACCTCAGTAAGATATTGGTGATCCAAAATCTACTGAATAGACCAAGATTTACAATGTGTCATATAGGTACAGTAATAATGGCAATGTATGTATATTCAATAAAATATGATTATGTTTCATTAAACTGTCATTACTCCAATAGTATGTAGCGTACGTAATTTTCCTCTGAAATCAGGACATAAACCATATATGAAACATACAAGTCTTACGTACCAGAGACTATATTCATATGAACTCTCTATCCATTGCGTTATCACGCAAATAAACAACCTACCGCCATTGCACAACATACAGCTGTTGTGTGATTGGCCTCTTATGTGCCTGATGTTTTGGTAAGTATTTATAGTCAGTGCATCAGTTGTTGAAGACGATGTGTGATATAGTATTAATATTATACTTAATTTATATTACAGTTTTATCATTTTAAAATAATTTTTGTGTTAACTTCGTAGATATGTTCACCAAACGCGAGTTTAAGATGGAAATGTTTGTGGCAGTTTGCTGGAGTTCCAGAAAGTGAAGAATATAGATTGTTGTGAGTATTCTTCAGTTGGTTGATCTCTTCGTAGTAAAGGTTTGAACTTTAGCTAACCCCTCGTTTAGTAGAAAGATCTTCTCGACGTTTACATCGTAATTTACGGTATATATATATATATATATATATATATATCATCATCATCATGTCGTACTACCAGCACGGATATCCCTGATCCTCTGTCAACACTCTTCCCTATCGTTCATCGCTTCTGGCAGGTCCTCAGGGCTATATCTCGCATCCTCACAGAGCTGCTGTATGTAGGTTTGAACTGGTCGCCCTGATTTAGCTCGGCCATGTGTAGGGGTCCATAGGAGAACATCACTTATGAGTTCGTCCCTGCTTCTCCAGCAGTGTCCTGCATGTCTGGTTCGTCTAACTTTGATAGTTTTCGTGATGGGAGGTAGGTGGCCGTACAGCTGGTGCTTTGTGGGGTGTTGCCTCCAGGACTTGTTCAAAATTGCTCGCAGCATTTTTGTGTAGTTGCCGTCTAGCTTTTTCTCCATCCATTTAGTTAGCGTCCATATATATATATATATATATATATATATATATATATATATTTAAGCATGTTTGATTAAATAGTTAAAACATTTTATCTGTATAATTTAATTAAGCTCCTTTCGAGTTTCCTGGTAAGTGTCTTGGTTTCAGGTTGGAATTGGTGGATGAATTTACCAAAATTGTCTCGAGCGCTTTCGGACCCTTCATAGGCCATCATCAGGGGTGCTTGCATGTATAAAGAGTGTTTTTTATGAGTTTTGAAAGTTTTTTTTTTGTTTTAGTTTTTATAACATTACAAAACTATGCAAAAGCCGAGTTGGATAAAACTGAGTTGCTGATGAATTTAAAAAACAGAAGGCTATCAACGGTAATAGAGTACTATCAAAAAATACGGAATATTAAAAAAAAAAATATTGTAAAGGCATTTCAAAACAGTGTCGCTATTTTCAAAATTAATTCTATTGATTTTACCTTATTTTTTGTTTTTATATATAGGACTTCTAGGATTTGTAGTCGTATCTTATCAATTTCCTGTGGAATTATAGTGGTGTTTTCAAATAGAACTTTTCGAAACTTGGATTTAGGAATAGAATGGGTTTTAGGGTGTAAGGTTATGGAGCTAGAATCATTAAAGTGCATTATAAGTCGTCCGGAGAGAGTTTTAGTGGTAATACTAACATACGTATTATTTTCTTTAGAGACACAGTCTCCCAAGAGACATTTGAACATATATACGACGTTGGTCCTATATGAGTCGACCGACCGTTTTTGAGAGCGACCCGAGGGTTTTCTTTTCAATAGTTACTTCACCGAGGTGTAGGAGAGGGCACTACTCCTTTTCCTGGATTATTCCACAAAACTTTGATCAGTATATATAAATATATATATATATAAACTCTTCTATAATTCTGTTGGTTTGAAAAAAACCAGACGATACAAATCGCAAATAAAAAAAATATTACATTAACTGATATTGGTGGTGTAATGGTTAGCAAGCTCGACTAGCAAACCTACACGAGTGAGTTCGAGTCTCATTGGGTGCCCCTTTCATATGGCCTTGTGCCACATCTAAGCAAGAAGCTTAGTAAATTTCCATTACATTAACTGATATACAGAAAAAAAGAAGACTAAAAATATTCGTACCACTTGAAAATAATCAACCCTAATGTATCCCAAGTCAAAAGAAAAAAACACCGACAAAATTCCTTAAGTTAAACGTAAGAGTGCTCAATACACGTAGGAGTGCTCAATACGCGTAAGAGTGCTCAATAAACGTAAGAGTGCTCAATACACTAAATAGATCCAAATACGAATACCTACAGAGTCAGAAAAAATCTACCAAGGTTTCGTCTAAACGGATCATCCTAAAAATTATCCCGACAATCCGTTAAGGTGAGCGTATAATAAACCCGATTCCCTAATATCAAAATAATCCAAAACGAGTTGACATGCCGTTAAAATCAATCAACCAATCAACTATTGGTTGCATGTTCTAAGTTTTGCTTACAGAGTCTCAATGCTGTATAGTTCGGTTATAAATAATGCCTAATGATATCTGCTTTGATAGAATCCATTAGACATAGCAAAATCCAGCTATCTTTGCTTTCGAAGAAAATGAAGATTTTTTAAATAAAAATACTATGCTGTTATTTATGGACGATAGTGTATATTTCAAAAATATTTTTGCGTTTTTTATGATGTCATAATTTATATTTTTCTTAATTTTCATTATAGATATTTTATATGTTCCTTATTATTATTATTATTGTAAATTGTTCTAGCTTATCTTATTATTATTTCCATTACTGCTATCAGAATATCTCTTATTACAATGCGCCAATGTTTGATTGATGCTTTTATTATACAAAATTACCTGACAAAAATACCACTGAAATCGCCTTGGTTCGAGACTATTTAGCGTTTTCCCGCTCAAATAACCAAGGTATCGTCATCGATCTCAGACTTTATCTCCGCAAAACAAAATGGCGGATGCTTTTAGAACCTAAAAAAATAGCTTAGTCCTGATAGTAAGGACAACATCAAAGCAATCAGTAGATAGGCTCTTTCTGTAACCATCAGGCCACGCCACCCCCGCTAAAGTAATGATGAATTGAGAAGGGAAGATGGTAGAGATGGCCATGTTTTTTCGGTTAGGGGGGTTTATTAAATGGGTTTTGTGTAGAAAAGGAATCAGATAAATGAAAGTGGTAAGAATAAAATCGTTTTAGCCTTTCCTCGAAACTTACGTATATATATATATATATATATAATTGCAAACTTTTGCATGGATCAAATATATGACACACGCACGCGCACAGACAGACAGACAGACAGATCATATATATATATATATATATATATATATATATATATATATATATATATATATATATTTATAATTACCTTCACTGCTTGTTTCTATCTAATAAAACAGTTAGGCGTTGCATGTCCGAGATCTGTTCTAAAAATTGGACGTTGTACAATTTGAAATTTTTCTAAACCAAGCCTTTTTTAATCATAAAAGCAATTATGAAAAGAAACAAGCCAAAAGTTGTCTAAATTTCTGAGACAAAGCTTGATTATTTTTATCATTAAAGGTTTTCGGACTATTGTCGTCATCTTTATTGTTATTGCCACAACGTTTCGGCCGGATGCATAGCGTAACGGTTGCAGGCGTTGGTTCCCTAATCTTCTAAGGAGACAATCATCTGGAGGTTGCAGTTTCAATCCTGACTGCAGGCGAGTAAAAATACAGGAATACTTCACACTTGTTCCCGGTTATGACTAATGGAATCAGAATAGGCGACCCCCATGGAGTCAATGAAGGACTTGGTTCGAAGTTCCGAGTAGGTTCCCGAGCTCGACAAACACCTGAAGAAGGCCGGAAGACATATCGGCCGAAACATTGTGGAAATAACAATACAGATGAAGACAATAGTTCGAAAACCCTGATTGATAAAAGACCAAAAGTTGTGCATGTAATAGTATATATATATATATATATATATATTCAATTTTTTATTATACATTAAACAGTTAAAGAATGCATATGTCCTCTACGCGATGCTATTTGTTTTGTTTTTTTTCCTTGTTTTATTATTAACAACGTACATATAAGTGAAGAACTCTTTATACTAAGGAGGGTCAAAAGTTTTGCAATATTTAAAGTTATTTAAATTTCCAGTACAGAGTGTCTCAAAACTGATGCAACCTATTGACATGATAATAATTTCTTATTGCAACAAGAAACTCCATATCAGCTGATGTGAGTGAATACTTGATCTGGATTCTGTATGGGTACAGCTTCAACTTCTTTAAGGTTCTTTGCAACGATGTACGTGAAAGACCAAGGTCTTGGGAACATCTTCCGAGGGACTTTTTGGGGACTCTTTTCGACAGAATGTCTCACTGCTTCCACATTGTCAGGACATCTTGCAGTTAAATTCCTGCCAGATTTGAGATTTTCTGTTGTTTACTGGCCCTGTGGCTTAAAATTTGTGCTCCCAACGATGAATTCGGCTTTTCTGGAGATAATTATTAAAATTGACCTTCCAGCAAAATTTTGCTTGCGCAGTCTTGAATGATTTTATCTCTAAATAAGTAGTGACACAAAATATTTTCCCTTCTTGTCTGAGGCATTATGATCGAGGATTAATAGTCCTTATAGCATACTATTTGGAGGCGCCCGTAGTGTAATGCTCATCATCGTAGGAAATGGACACGACAATATGAGTTCAAACCCTGAATGGGGTTGACTGCATTTCACATAGCACTAGTACTTTTGGGAAAGGTATGAATCCAATAATTCTTCCTTCTAGCTATGGGTAAATAGTTGGGCGGACAGAGTCTTTCAGTCTTGGTGAGGAAACTTGTCTAGGAAAAGGATAACTCTGTATTGAAACCTGTTAAACTCCGCTAAAAATTGACCTTGTGTCATATCGTGCCCATGCGAAGGGGTTAGTAAATACATACTAATTTCAAATATGAACCAACAAAGAACACAACATTATTTTCAGTTGGGTTATTAGAAGTCCCATGGGTTGCATGTATATATATATATATATATATATATATATATATATATATTTTATAAAATTAAACAAAAAATTTCGTTTAATTTTATAAAAAATGTTTTCGCTCTGCCCGTAAGTTTCGATGTATTTTTAATCTGAAAGTTTTCATATAGACGAAAGCCGTTGACATTGAGCACTCAATTGGATATTCCAATTCCCCTTGGTTGGATAATTACTTAATAGTCTAATACTTTGACTATTTTCCCTGGGTTATATATATATATATATATAAGCAGTATTAGCGCTTGTTCATATAGAAGTTTATGGCGGAGTCGATTAATGCTGTTTTGTGAAGGACCAAATTCTACTGACAATGTCCTTGTGTTTAGCCGCAACAGATCTCCCTGACCACAAATTGTCTTTGAGGCTGGTGTCACCTTCCTTGAAACACCTGAAACGAATATTTGTCATACATTTTTCTATAGTTCCGGCTTCTTTCACATTAATAATTCCTTTTGCTGTGGCACTCAGTCTTTTTCCCCACAGGTAGAATAAAATGGCTTTAATCGCAATTTTTTCACCATTTATTATCAAAGAAGTAAAATAAAGAATGAGCAATTTTATGTTATACATGAAACTAAAGAATAAGAGATTCAGCAACGATTGGACAACAAGTTATATCAAAAGGTGTGTCAAAGGTTTGGCAATATTTCGAGGTACAGGGTGTCTCAAAATAGATGTAACCCAATAGAATGATTATTATTTATTACTGAGACAAGCACAATGGCGGTCATTTGGAACAGCTCCTGTAAAAAATGCATCCTATGAGCTAGAGACATCAAATTAATGTTTTTTAATTGTTATTATATCACATTCTTGGACATGCAACCTATTTTTTGACATTCTTATCTCGGTAATAAATCATTATCATATTAACGGGTTGCATCTATTTTGAGACAATTTTGAATGATTTGTCACCAAATAAGTTGTGAAGCAAGATATTTTTCCTCTCTTGTTCAAGGCATTGTAATCAAAAATTGTTATAGTCTACTATTTTCAAATCTGATACAAAAAAGAACACAAAATTATTATTAATAGTGTTATTGGCAGTCACATAGGTCCCATGTATAATGAGATACCCTATATTTTCACATACTGTGAAAAAGATTATACATCAGGGGGTTATTCAATAAAAATGAATTTTACCCCAGCAATGAGACGCATTGTTTACGACCTTAACTTTTTCGAAGAAATCTATAGTGATATATCCTTTCATATTCGATGAAAAGATCAGCATGACCTTCTTTACTGAGCTCTAGGCCTGGAACGTATTTAAACAGAATAGTCAGTGTGTTTCTACTGCATGAACTGTCTTTTCGACACTGGCTCGTTGTGGTCAATGTATGTTTTGGTCCATTTGTAAATATATTTTGACTAAGACATTTCCTCTCCGTATATATCACATTCTTTAGTAAATTTCATATGATTTACTCTTGTCAGTCGCCTAAAAAATGATAACAGCCTTCTGTTCAAGCCCGGGACACTCTGTTTGATTTGTCGCCATTATGAATAGATTCAAAACAAATATTTTTGCGAGATTAAAAAAAAAATGCCATAAACCAATTCTAAACAATGCAGCGTTTTCATTAGTTATTGAATGAGACTCATATGAAGGAATTTTCGGCAGCCGCTCGCATCATGCAAAGCTCTTCGAAAGAATTTAGTACTCTGGTAGCAGATAGGGTATAAAAATGTAAACAAAAGGACGCTGCTGCTGTTGCTACATAAAATACCTTAAAAATCCCTTTAGCATGGTACTCTTGTAGGCCTGGTGGTCTGAGACTTAGTCTTACGTAAAGTTGGATGGGTTTCGATCCCGGCTTCGAGCGACCTACGTGTCTAGCCACACTGAAGAGTTCTGATAGAATGAAACAGTCTCTCAGTGGATGACAATATATAAGTATATATATGTGTTTGCATGTGTTTCCCTTTTTAAAAACATCCGCCTAGTTATTGAATGACCCCTGCATATATATATATATATATATACAGGTGTGCGTGTGTGTGTGTGTGTGTCTTTGCGTGTTTGTCTTAAAAAATCCCCTTAGTTATTGAATGACCCGTATATATATATATATATAAAGTAAAAGTAAAGTTGGTGACTATAGTCGAGGGCGACCAGAAGGCTCCCTTTTCAATAGCTACTATACCGAGGTGAAGGAGAGGGTGCTACTCCTTTCCCTGGATTGCTCCACTATACCCTTGATACGTACCTTATATTGTTGAGTGTTAAGCAATAGGGTATCAAATACCATTTAAAAATTCTTTGTTATGATGCGACCTGGGATTGAACCCAGGTCTCCCAGAACATTGGCGAACACTACCCACTAGGCCAATGTATATATAACTGTTTGTGTGTGTCTGTGTGTGTATATATAATGTGATAAGGAAAGAGAATTCAGATCAAATTTGTCTGAAAACAGTGTTATTAGAAAAATGAAGAATATTTATAATAATAACGTATGTTACATGAGAAAACATGACTCAACTCTCCGGAGAAAAAAAATATCATCTTAAAATTAATTATACGAATCGATCTCCCTGGAGGTAATGTTATCGATCTTTCGTATATCGATATGACCGTAGAAATCTGATCTTCTTCCAATCGATTTTCATTGGCGAGAAACGTTAGACAGATTTAATATGTGAAGGTTTGGATAATTAGTTAGAATCATTTCGATTCACAAGATCGCGACACCAGTTCATAAAAATTTGGCGCTTCTCGATAATCGTAAAGGAAATAAGTTTTGGTATAGTTTCTATGTTTAATGGCATGTCAACCTTCATGGGTTATTTGATGCCAAAGCCATCCTTACAAAAGAATATCTGTGGTATTATTTAACCCATAGCTATCGGGGATTAGGGAGTTCATGCCTTTCCATTGAGTATGAGTTCAGAAATGAACGTAATAGCGCCACTGGAATTCGAACTTACTTCGATGCTGCCGTGTAGCACTTTAGCCATTTAGACTCCCCATAAAGAAAATGATCAACCATAATTTAGAGACTGGAGATTCATCTCCCTGACAGCATCGCCCAATTACCTTAAAATAAATATCATCATCATCATCATGTCGTGTCGCTATCACGGATATCCCTGACCCTCTCTCGCTACTTCTCCCTATCGTTTATCTCCTCCGGCAGGTCTTCAGGGCTACATCCCGTATCCTCACATAGTTGCTGTATGTATGTTCGCGCTGGTCGTCCTGCTTTTGCTCGGCCATATGTGGGGGTCCATAGGAGTACATCACTTATGAACTCGTCCCTGCTTCTCCAGCAGTGTCCTGCATGTCTGGTTCGTCTAACTTTGATAGTTTTCGTGATGGGAGGCAGGTGGCCGTATAGTTGGTGTTTGTAGAATGTTTGTAGTTGATAGTGTTTAATCCATGAGTTAAATAGGTCTTAGTATTAGATACGAACATTTGAAACCTTATATTCCTTAGTCGAGAGTAACCTGAAAGCTCCCTTTTCAAATAGCTACAACACCGAGGCGTAGGGGAAGGTGCAACTCCTTTCCCGAGATTGCTTTACTTTACCCTTGATACGTACTTTATAATGGTGATTGCTAAGTAAGGTGGCATCAAGTACCATTTTTTTAGTCTTTTGTACGATTCGACCAGGGATCGAACCCTGGTCTCCCGAACCATTGGCTAACATTCATCTTATAAGTGTGTGCAAATTATTTGTTTTAGGAATACTTTTTCGAATCTATTTTATTATTTAGTCACTTGAAATACATCATCATCATCATCATCATCAAGTCGGAGGTGCCCGTGGTGTAGTCGTTATCGTCGTAGGAAATGGACACAGCGATACGAGTTCAAATCCTGGACGAGACTGACTGCATTTTACATAGCACTAATACCCTTGGGAAAGGTATGAATCCAATTAGTCTCCCTCCAGCTATGGGTAAATAGTAGGACAGACTAGGTTCTTCGGCCTTGGTTATGCAACTAGTCTAGGAGAAGGAAAATTCTGAATTCAAACCTGTTAAACTCCGCTTAAAAATTGACCTTGTGTCATATCCTGCCCGAGCGGAGGGGTTGGTAAATAGTATCAAGTCGCGCTGCTAGCATGGATTTCCCTGAATCTCTTTCTCTCCTTTCGTACCTATCCTCTATCCCTTCCGGCAGGTCTCCAAGATTACATCCTGTATTTGTACAGTGCTGTTTTAAGTCTTCTAGACTATACTCTGTGTCCGTACAGAGCTTTTGTCCCCTAGACTACATCTTGTGTCCGTACAGATCTGTTGAAAGTCTTCTAGACTACACTCTGTGTCCGTACAGAGCTGTTGTACGTCTCCTAGACTACATCTTGTGTCCATACATATCTATTGAAGGTCTTCTAGACTACATTCTGTGTCCGTACAGAGCTGTTTTGCGTCTCCTAGACTACACCTTGTGTCCGTACAGATCTGTTGAAAGTCTTCTAGACTACACTCTGCGTCTGTACAGATCTGATGTTTGTATGTTCTTGAAATTGATTCTGATTCAAACCAGTGAAATTTTTAAAACTATATAATAAGAATATTTTTTTTGTTTTGAGGGAATACTTGAAATTATATAACTGGGTAAATTATTTATAATAAGGATAGTTAATTAAATCTTTTCTTGAAAAATATAGAGTTTGAACACAAAACAAATTAACTTCCAACTCATCTGCAGCTTGCCGGAGGTGGCACAAGGTCAGTTTTCTTCCAAGCAGAGTAAAACTATTTTGAATTCAGATTTTTCTTATATCCATACAGGTTACTGAACAAAACCAGAATCCAGTCAGAACTTTTATTTACTCATAGCTGGAAAGATGACAGAGGGAATTCATAACTTTCTCGAATATAATAAAACGAAGTGAAACACAAACAGCCTCGTCCAGGATTGACCTCGGGACACATTGATCCCTGTATTTTCTTCCATAGTTACACCGTCCAGCTTCAACACTAGTCTACTTATTAAAACACGGGTTATTCTAATGTGTAGAAATTGTTACATAATTATCTAATTGCTAAGCAACATATAAACATGTGCGCAGAAATGGTAAAGTTTCCTAAACCACGGGTCACAGAATCCAAATATAGAAAAAGAACCCCGTGTGCCATGGTGTTATGTAATAGATTAGATTAATCTTTTATTTGGATTGCAGTCTTGATTGTTTTAAAAGAGTTAATACGCTGGTCCCATAAGCAGAAACCGTTGGGTTGAATAAGAATATTAAACATTTAAGTAAGTAAAGCTGGCAACCGTAGTCAAGGGCGACCAGAAGGCTCCCTTTTCAATAGCTACAACACCGAGGTGTAGGGGAGGGCGCAACTCCTTTCCCAGGATTGCTCCACTTTATCTTTGATACGTACCTTATCTTGCTGAGTGTCAAGCAAGGAGGTCTCAAGTACTATTTTTAAAGTCTTTGGTATGAAGCGACCTGGGATTGAACCCAGATCTCCCGGACCTCTGGCGAACACTCTAGCCACTTGGCCAATGAGCCGGTTGAGTCAGTTGAAATATTAGCTTTCATTGGACGAGAAAAGTTAAAAGATTGATTTTAGCAAAGATTTGGTCTGTAGGGAAACCGTAAAGTGAGTGGTTGTCTAAATTCTGTCTCAGTTTCCCTGGATTCGCGAACTGGATAATGTATATATAAGAAAAATCGTCGAACAAAATATCTGTATTTATCTCAGGGAAGTAGCGTTGAGTCTCCACAAAGAAATACCAAGAAGACAAGAAGACAGTGAAAAAATAACTTATAGAGAAGAGAGGGATCATAGTTCCAAGAAGACGATACTATATAACAACAGTTTCCAAAAAGATCTTCCGATTTTGTAACCAAAAGCTAACTGATCCTCCATCCCAGTCAGTAGCAGTCCAGCAGTCTCAGAAGACAAAAAAAAGTATAAGACCCTCTACCACCACGAGTGTCCTGACACTAAACCATCAAATGGTAAGTCTTCAATCCAAAAGCCTTGAAGAATTTTGAGTACCTCTTCAATGCCATTACTCCCAGGTCCACTCTGACCCTGAGTAGTGGCGTCTGTGAAGGTCCCATCTATGGATCAAATAGAACTGCTTTGACTTGACACAATTTAACTGTGTGCAAACAAATGATTAATATCAAATTGAATTATTTGTACAAATGCTTCAAAGCATTTAACTGGGTTCAAATAGAACTATTAGTGTTAGATTGAATTACTTGAAACTATTTACCTCTATGCAAACAAAATATAGCAATACTTGAAAGGATTCGACATTGCTTAACAAATGAATCAAAGCTCATTTGAAAATATTACACGCAAATTATTTATATATCGTTCTGAGGACGTGCTAGGAGCGATGGATGATCGGAACGAATGGAGAGTCAGGGAAATCTATGCTGTCACCGTGAGTTGATGATATATATATATATATATATGGAGCAAAATATATATATATATAGAGAGAGAGAGAGCAAGATGTATACATATATATAGAAAGAGAGAAAGAGAGAGCAAGAGAATCAGGAAAATCTATGCTGTCAGCGTGACTTGAT
Organism: Sepioteuthis lessoniana; assembly: GCA_963585895.1. NCBI lineage: Eukaryota > Metazoa > Mollusca > Cephalopoda > Myopsida > Loliginidae > Sepioteuthis > Sepioteuthis lessoniana. The sequence continues at coordinate 70,388,393 of OY757934.1, forward strand.
GATATATATATATATATATAGAGAGAGAGAGCAAGATATATATATATATATATATATATATGGAGCAAGATGTATACATATATAGAGAGAGAGAGAAAGAGAGAGCAAGAGAGTAAGGAAAATCTATGCTGTCAGCGTGACTTGGTTGGAGCCCTGGCCTCATTGTTCGAAAAATCAGCTACAGAGCTCAAACGACCAAATCTACTAAAATGCAAGCACACTCTACAAATAGCGACATTTAACGTAAGAACCTTAAATAGAATAGGACAACTACCAGAGCTAATCGCATCGGCTGTAGAACATAAGATTGACATAATATGCATACAAGAACACAGATACACGCACACCGAAGATATCAAATATCACGAAACTGGCAATGGATGGTCGCTCGTCACTGTATCTGCATGGAAAAACTCTGTCAACGCCGCAGTAGGAGGGGTGGATTACTTATAGGACCTAGAGCATTATAAACGCTATATAGCATTGAGAAAATATAACCTAGAATGATGGTAGCTACTTTTAACGGCAACCCCAGAGCAACAATCATCTCCTGCTACAGCCCTACCAATGTTAGTGAAGAAACTGAACTAGTCACCTTCTACGATGAGTTATCCTCATTAGTGCGTAGCATCCCGAAACACAACATGTTAGTCATTGGCGGAGACATAAATCCCAAATCGCGAAAAACGGAAACAACAAATACAGCCTCCACAACACGTCAAATAGGAATGGGCAACATCTAACAGATTTCATGATAGAAAATAGATTAGCATGCCTCAATACAAACTACCAAAAAGGGAGGGCAAACTATGGACATACACGTACGCGAACAATACTAAAGCTCAGATAGACTACGTCCTTATAAACAAGAAATGGAAAAATAGTGCAATGAATTGCAAGGCATACTCCTCTTTCGAGGGTGTGTCCACCGATCACCGAATAGTCACGGCGAAAATACGGTTAAGCCTACGAAAAAACGCCAAACGAACAGCGACCACCAAACACTATGACTGGGCCCTTTTGAACAACAGAGATTTAAGAGATAAATACGTATTAGAATTAAGAAACAGATTCGAAACACTACAAGAAAAGACGGAAAAAAGTACACCAAACGACGAATATGAAAAATTCGTCAATGCGCACCTCGAGGCAGCAGCGAAATGCATTCCAACAAAACACAAAACTAAATATAGAGTCCCATGGGAAACTTTAGCAGTGAGAGAAAAACGTGCACTAGTGAAAACAGCCTCCAAAAACTATCGAAAAAACCCAACAAACACAAATGCCTTAAAACTAAAAACGGCACAATATCAATTAGCAGGCATATATATAAAGGAACAGACAGAATACATTCAAAATCAGATAGATAAGATTAGAGACTCGGTGGAAGATAGACAACCTAGGATAGCCTGGCAAACAATAAACGAAGTGAGTAGAAGAAAGAACACAGCCAAAGCAAAACTGAAAGCAGCAAACCAACAAGAAAGAATAAAACTGTGAAAACAGCACTTCGAAAACCTACTAGGAAACCCACCGAAAATGACACATGAACCAATCACCAGAATAATTAGTAAACAATTAGACATTAAACTTGGACCGTTCACACAAGAAGAACTCGACTCGGTTCTCAGAAAAATTAAAAATAGGAAAGCTGCAGGGCTGGACGAGATTCCCCCAGAAGTATGGAAGACCAGACAATTCGACGACATACTGCTCCGACACTGCAACGCAGTATACAATCAAAATCCGATAGATAGATGGATGAAGGTATGCATACTCCCCTTCCCTAAAAAGGGGGACCTCGGATTAGCCAAGAACTACCGAAGCATAACACTTACATCCATAGCAGCCAAAATCTACAATGCCCTACTACGAAACCACATAGAACCCAAAATCGACAACATACTTAGGAAAAACCAAAATCGCTTCCGAAGAAATAAATCCACGACTTCACAAATATTAACCATCCGTAGAATCCTTGAAGGTGTACGGGCAAAAAACCTACAAGCGACATTAATATTTGTCGACTTTACCAAGGCTTTCCACTCCATTCACAGAGGAAAGATGGAACAAATCCTACTAGCGTACGGCATACCTAAAGAAACCGTAGCAGCAATAACGATTCTCAATAGAAACACTAAAGTAAAAGTACGATCACCGGATGGAGACACAGAATACTTTGACATTGTAGCAGGAGTAGTACAAGGGGACACGCTGGCCCCGTACCTCTTTATCATTTGTCTAGACTACGTACTTAGAACATCGATTGATAAAATCAGAGAGAATGGCTTCGAGCTAACGAAGAAAAGAAGCAGAAGGTACCCCGCAAAAACAATTACCGACGCCGACTACGCCGATGACATAGCGATACTGGCAAATACACCCGACCAAGCCGAAACACTACTGCATAGTTTGGAACGAGCAGCTGCAAGCATACACCTCTATGTTAATGCACACAAAACGGAATATATGTGCTATAATCAAACGGGGGACATCTCCACCCTAGAAGGAACCCCTCTTAAACTAGTAGACAAGTTCACTTACCTGGGAAGCAGCGTCGAATCAACCGAAAAGGACATCGAAACGAGGTTAACGAAGGCATGGACAGCTATCAATAGGCTATCAATTATATGGAAATCAGACCTAACCGATAAAATGAAACGCAGTTTCTTCCAGGCAGCGGTCACATCGATACTGCTATATGGGTGCACTACATGGACGCTAACAAAACGGCTGGAGAAGAAGCTAGACGGCAATAACCCAAGAATGCTGCGTGCAATCTTGAACAAGTCCTGGCGGCAACACTCCACAAGACACCAACTGTACGGCCACCTGCCTCTTATGACGGAAACTATTCAAGTTAGACGAACCAGACATGCAGGACACTGCTGGAGAAGCAGGGACGAACTCATAAGAGATGTACTCTTATGGACCCCCACGCATGGCCGTGCAAAAGCAGGACGACCAGCTCGAACATACATTCAGCAGCTATGTGAGGATACGGGATGTTGTCCTGAAGACCTACCTAGGGCGATGAACGATAGGGAGGAGTGGCGAGAGAGGGTCAGGGATATCCCTTCTACTAGCGCGACATGATGATGATGATATATATATCATCAAGTCACGCTGACAGCATAGATTTCCCTAACTCTCTTGCTCCATATATATCTATATATATATATAAGATTTGACATTAAATTAACTGAAAGGTTGGATATATTTTAAACCACAACCAAGCAAGCATCCAAATTTAGTTACATTTTGTTACGAGCTTGTCGCATATAATTCGCTTCAACATTCACGTTACTCCCGTAACTAAATTTATCTGATACACGAGTGAATATAGATTCTTTACATCTTATCACTCAGTAGTAGCCTTTTATTTTTTCTTGTGTCATTTATCATTTTACGAATTGTACCCTTGAGTTGATCGCAGTAGATAAGGTGGTAATACCGCAAAAGGATTCTAATTTCCCCGGAGAAAATAAAGAATAAAATCTTGTGCGTCTTGAAACTTAAGCTATAAATGTAAAATAACAGCACGTAATCAGCAGATCGAACACTGTAGTTTCTTTATTTAATGCCATATCAATCTTTGTATGTCATTTAATGTATATAGGATATTAGTCTGAAAGTGAACATAATACCCTGACTAGAGTTCGAACTCGCTTACTACCATGTTGCAGTCCATCACGTTAACTGCAACGCCGCGCTGACTTCCCCTAATAAAATTAATTCATACAGATTTGGTTTGGTTGGGTTTTATGGCATATCAACTATTATTAGTTATTTAAGGCCAATTTTTACATGTATATTAAATATGTGATTTGTAAAAATATTTTGTTGATATACTCAGATAAATGATCAAACAGTTGTATTTCTTGCAATTCAATTCAGCATAATCTAGAAAAGTTAGATGGTTGCAAGTATTACTATGCATAATCAACAACTCAGTTAAACATCAGACATTCGTTTACAAACAGTTAAATGACCAAGCAGTTCTATTTCAAACAATTCAGTTTAGTATGCGTCATTTATTTTCACATTTGTTTAAATGTCAAACAGTTCTATTTGACCCACCGTATGGACCTAGGAGCGATGGCTATGAAGGTATAATCTACATTCCCCAAAGCTCCCGTTTTACTGGAGCCTCACCATCAGATTGTTTAGCGTTATTTCAGGACACTCGTTGAGGCGGAGTCTTGCCACTGCGCAGAGATGCAGTCAGTATACTCTACTGCCTCAGCCGACTGGACTGATTCATACTGAAATCTATCTAGTAAGCTATTTATGCAGGACATTGGATTTGAGTTCATGTTCTTTTTTGAACATTTTTGTTCTTGCACGTTTAGCTGTTCTACCAACTTAACCACAAATGGATACACTTTCATTAAATTCCCTGTCTAAGTAACTCTTATATATTTGGTTATCTTGTTCAAAAGAGATATTTATTTCTCTTTTTTATAAATTGTAACAATGAGAAACACAGAGAGGATCTCTACAAATAAGATTATTATCATGATCGTCATCATCACTTATGCTAAGCCCTCTTGACGAACATCGGTTATCCGCCGAGAGCTGGTGTGTTAATATGTACGAGTCTACAGGAGAATGTCACGCACGAGTTCATCTTAATTTGCTCAGCAGTGCCTAGAATTTCTTTTTCGTCTTAATCGTAATTGTAAGATGGAAAGTAAGTGGCCGTACAGCTTCTGTTTTATAGGATTTGTTAAAAACAATGCACTTCATCCTTGTTTCGTTCCCGTCTTGTATTTGCTTAAATCGCTTCATTACAGTCTAAATGGTGCAACCATACAATATTACTAACACAACTACAGCTAAGAAGAATAAGTAACAGTGCAAATTAAGATTTTAATTTTTCAGAAAAAAATAAGCAATAAAGTCCTTCCGTCATTGAAATCTGAACCGTGCTTGTAAAATTCCCGTAAGTATGAAAGATGTGTAAAACCACTGATGGGACTGATTCATACAGGAGTCTATCTAGTAAGCTATCTACGTAGAACATGAGATTTCAACTAGTGTTCTTTTTTTGTTCTTTTTTTCTTAGCTTTTTATTAGTTTTTTAATCTTACATGTTTCGAAGTACAGCTGTTCGTGCTAATTACAAATATTAATGTCCAGTGCCTTAACACGTCTTGTTTACATGTGTTTGATCTAATTCGACTTACAAATGAACAAACTTATATAAAGGCAAAAGAAGAGGAAAAAATGTCGAGCATAGAATTAAAAGAAAAAAACTGTTTTGCTGATTTCGCTTGGGCAAATCGTATAAAAGAAGTAATACAAAAAAAAAACGACAGAGAAAAAATATGGCATTTCGTCAGGACGAATTAGAATCTAATACTAGTAAATACGAGATCGTTTTTAGCATAACCGACATGTTGCTACAACACGCCTTTCTTGTTAAACACTGTTCATATTGACACATTAAACTTCTCTTACTGCCCTCCATTACAAATATACACATACACACATATGTTTTAAAATAATAATACTAGGTTGAGTCAAAAGTTTTGCGATATTTTACTCATGTGAGACAGTACAGTAGCTCCAGGTGCTTTTGCAGAGGTTATACAGGTGATGAACTACACTTGACTGTAAGATGCTGAGCCCACCTGATACTCTCTGAGTGCTACTCAATGACATGCTACATGACCTCAGAATCCAAGCTTTTAAGCCTATATGACCTTGTCTGATCGTGAGGCTCTTGCGACCCGAGTGAAATTTCTTCAGCCATCTGGTTAGAAAGCTTTGAACAACTGAGCATTCACCTTTCGCTCAACAAATGGTTTTGGTTGCGTCTGCAATTTTATCACCAACTTCGAACTCGTCAAGTATAAGTCCCTGAATTAGATTTGTATGCAGGTTCATCTGAATAGCTTTCAAATAACAGTTGGAGGGATGCGATGCACAATGATTCAGCGCACCAACTACCGCGATACTACCAAGCATAGCTGGCAGTGATTACGTCTTGAACAGCTTCAGTCACGTGATATTCGCGTTGCAAACTACCACGTGCTAAAATAATGCAAAGGTTTTGATTTGCCAAGTAAAAACTAAAAAAAGAAACAAAAAAAAAAAAACGGTGCCGATACTCCATGAGCAGAGCAAAATACAATGAATATTTTGAAAACATATTTCAAAAAATAAAATATTACCAAAAAAAAAAAAAAAATTCCTGCTACTCAGGTTTCACGCATCTTGTTCTGCAGGAGAGTCTTGATGGGATTTTCATCGGTGTTTCGACAAATAAAAAACTCACTGGAATAAAAATATCAAAGGCCAAAAAAGTATCACGTTAAAGATAAGTTAACCTTAATACACTGTCCTGCATACACACATATGTACACAGAAGGTGATATGGATATACATTTTGATTGACTGATTTTAACGGTTTGTCAATTTGTCTAGGGTTATTTTATGCATTGAGATAAGTGAATCGCGTTCATTGTACGCTTTTATTTGCATTTTTATGTAGTTCTAAAGAATTTTCTTTTGTAAACGATTTATCGAATGCAAATGATTTTTAAATAGATCTAATTGAACCATAGTGGTAGTACCTTAACAGGTACTCCTTCTCGGGTAAGAGTAGGACTGGGAGTAATGGTAATACAGGTCTACTTCAAACTCCTTATATGACAAAAATTTGAATCTGAACATAAGATGCAATTTATTGTCGGGGCACACTTTAGGAGGTGTTATTACTCTTCTACAGGACACAGTCGGCATATTCTAAGCCTCTTTGATAAGACAGATATGGGTAATTGTAACAGCAATTATTCGCAATGTCATAAAAGAAAGACTACATGAGAGTATATCGAGCTAAAAAGAAGAGGGGAAGATAATTAAGAAATTAAAAAACTCAATGAATAATAGTCTTAGCTCTTCACTTTTTAAAATAATTTTGTTACGAGACGTTGACAAATAATTTTTTGTATTTAGCTTTCAAGTTTGTTTGCTTGTTTGGGTTTTATGGCATATCAACCATTGTGGGTTATTCAAAGCCAAATCCATTTTATACGAATAATCAGTTCTATTTCAAACAATTCAGTTTAGCATGAGTACATAGTTTATTTCTCAAAACATTTCTAATTCAAGCAATTAATTTTAGTCAAACAGTTCTAATCTAAACAATTCAGTTTAGTGTAAGCATAGTTTTTGTTTACGCACAGTTAAATGTTAAAACAGTTCTATTTCAAACAATTCAGTTTAGCATAAGTATAGTTTCAATGTTAAAAACTGTTCCATTTCGAAGGATTCAGTTTAGCATAAGTTTAAATGTCAAAACAGTTCTATTTCAAGTAATTTAGTTTAGCATAAGTACGCAGTAGAGTTTTATTTGGCCCATAGATAGAACACTATCAGGTTCTACTACTCCGGGCCAGAGTTGATCGAGGAGTGATGGCAGTGAAGGGATACTCCGCATCCCCCAAATTCCAGCATTACTGGTACCTTACCATCTGATTGTTTAGTGTCTTATCCAGGATCCTTGTGTGTAGGGGGGAGCCTTACCCCTCTGCAGGGAAGCAGTCGGTTTATTCTACAGCTCCAACCGACAGGGCAATTAGCTTTCAAGATAAGAACACAAATATAAACCTATAAAAGTTTTTCCTCCATGCACTTCTATATTAAATTTACACCATTTTCTCAAGAGGGAGAGCCACCGTGCAATTGTGCCTAACGTGCTCGATGACGACATCGAAGTAAGTAGTTTCGAATTCCAGTCACGCTATTAGTTTCAGTTTCAGACAAATATCCTTGGGAAAGGTATGAACCCTCTTATCCCCAAGCTATGGGTTTAATAGTACCACTACTATCTTTTGACAAGGATGGTTTTAGCATTAAATAACCCACGAAGGTTGATATGCCATTAAACAAAGAAACCGAAATTGAACCCCCTAATCTCCCCAGCCAAGGGTTAAATATTTCCACTGCTGTCCTTCTACAAGGCAAAGAACCTAAAAATGAACCCTCTATTTTCGCCTGCCAAGGGTTAAATAGTTCCACAACTGCCCCTCTACATTGATGGTTTTAGCATTAAATAACCCACAAAGGTTGATATGCCATTAGGCAAAGAAACCGAAATCGAACCATCTTATCTCCCCTGCGAAGGGTTAAGTATTTTCACTGCTGTCCTTCTACATTGATGATTATAGCATTAAATAACCCACGAAGGTTGATACACAATTAAGCAAAGAACCTGAAACTTAACCCTCTTTCCAGCTAAAGGTTAAAAAGTTTCAATTCTGCTTTTCTACTTGGGTGGCTTTAGCATTAGATAACCCACGAAGGTTGATATGACATTGAAACCAAACAACAGCAAAGTATTTTCTCATCAGAATGAGCTCAGATGTTATTTTCTTACCATAAAATTGCCTATAAGACTATTGTATCGTTATAAAACGCTCTTCCATTTTTAGTATTACTCCCAGATTAAAAATTCGATCGATCCTAGCGGAGGATGACAAATCAGACAACAGTGCATGTCAGCAAAAATGAACTAACAGTAAATATTTTCCAGAAGAAGAGTGTGACACTGTGCAAGCGAAAGAGTAGGGATCATAATGACGATGAAAAAAAAAAAAGACTAAAACATTCTAGAAGGAATGTTGGGCATTAAACGAAAAAGGTTCGATAGCGGACAAGAAGTGTAAAGGACTGAGAAAGAGTGTTTCTATGCGGAGGACGTTGTTGGGGTTAGATGTTTGAAGATAGTTTGTTATTACTATTGTTGCTTTTACTCTTTTTGTTTGTTTTTTAAAAATGTTGTTGTTGTTGTTGTCTTAGTTCTTTCGCCATTTACAAAGAGTGTTTTATCACGACAGATTGCGTGTCGGGAGAACATTTCATATGTCAACCGCTTTTTCGGTTTCCTGTCGTTTTCTCGGGTTTTAAGTAGTTTGGGTAAAGGAAGAAATTGTTTGGAAGATAAAAAAAAGGAAAGAAATGGTTGGGGGGAACAAAGAAAAAATATCGATTTAGAAGGAGAGAGAGAGAGAGAGAGAAGGAGAGAGTTGAGAGAAATAAAGAAAATGAGAAAAAACAAAGATGACAAAAAATGTAATAAACAAAAAAAGAAAAATGAGAAAGAAAGAAAAATGAGAATAAGAGAGAGAGAGAGAGAGAGAAGGGGGGAAGGAAAAATGAAATTAAACATATCTGATAAGAGGAAGATTAAAGAAAAGAAAGAATGAAAAAAGAAAATTGTTTTGTTTAAGAAAGAAAGAAAGAAAGAAAGAAGAGGCAAAGAAAGAAAGAAAAAAGAAAGAAAGAAAGAAAGAAAGAAAAGGGAAAGAAAGAAAGAAAAAAGAAAGAAAGAAAAAAATAAGTAAAAGAGAAAAAAGAAAGAAATATTGATCGATTCGGAGAAAGATAAAATATGAAAAAAAGATAATTAATTTTGATAGATAAAGAAAGAAAGAAAATAGATTTATCGGGAGAGTAATATAAGAAAGAAGGTTTTTTAGAGGACAAAAAAAAAATAAATACAGAAAGAAAGAAAGAAAGAAAGAAAGAAAGAAAGAAGATTGTTTTATTTAAAGAAAATAAAAAAAGAAATTATGAAATAATTAAAATTGAAGCGAAAATAAAAATACACAAAAACAACAAAATATCTAAAAAAACTGAAAAAATAAAGCAAAAACAAGAAGAAGAAGAAGAAGAAGAAGAAGAAGAAAAAGAAGAAGAAGAAGAAGAAGAAGAAGATAATGAATAGGGTGAAAGTGAATTAAAAAAAGAAGAAAAAACGAAATTAAATAAATGATTAATGGGAAAGAGGAAAAAGAGATAAAATAAAAGGAAAAAGAGAAAAAAATCAGACAGGAAATGAAAATCCGACCACCATGAAAACAATAAAGCAGAAGAATTACAAACGTTATGCAAAATGAATTTATGTAAAAAAGGGGACGGAATAAAAAGAAAGAAAAAGAAAGAAGTAGAAAGAAATATAATAAAAACGAAAGAAATCAGGTAAGAAAGGAAAAAAGAAAACGGCAAGCAAAAGAAAGAAAGAAAGAAAGAAAGAAAGAAAGAAAGGCAAAAATTATAACAGAACGAAGGAAAGATACGCAGAAAGATAAATAGATCGGTAAGGAGGCAGGTAAGTTAAAAAAAAACGCAAAGAATAATAAAAAAAACTACACGATAGAAAGAATAAAAAAAGTAAGGAAGAAAGAAAGAAAGAAAGAAAGAAAGAAAGAAAGAAAGAAAGAGGAAAAGTAACGAGAGATGAAGGAAAGAAGTTAAAATATTAAAAAAAAAATGAAAACTAAACAGAGGAAAAAACCCTTTTTTAAGATAGAAACAAAGAAATGAAATAAATGATAAAAAAAAGGAAGAGATAAAAAAAAACACAAAATGGGAAAGAAAAGATTAAAAAGAAGGAATGAAACAGAAATAAAAATTTAAAAAATGTTTTTTTAAAGCAGTTTAGAAGCAAAATTAACCAAGGAAAATAGAAAATAAAATGAGCAAGAAATTAGTGATAAAAAGAAAGAATAAGGAATAAGACTGAAATAGCAGTTATAGGAAGAAAGAAATAAGAAATGAAAGAAGAAACGAAACTAAAGTCAATGAGAAATAAAGTATATATATATATATATATATATATATATATATATATATATATATATATATATATATAAAGAAAACCATAAATGAAGCCAGATAAAAGAAAAAGAATGAAAAACAAAAGTAACAAGAAAGAAAGAAAGAAAGAAAGAAAGAAAGAAAGAAAGAATATTGTTGTTGTTTTTTAATGAAGTGAAAGTAAAAGTAGAAATAATAAAACTAACAGAAAATAAAGCGGGAAGTCAGAAAATGAAATAATAAAAAGAATTCGAGAAATTTATTCCGTAATAAAACTTAATAAAGGAAATGTGAGAAAGAAAGTAATTGGAAATAAATGAATGATTTAAGAGATAAAGAAAGGCATGTAAGAAAGAAAGAAAGAAAGGTGTGTAAGAGGGAAAGAAAAGCGAGCAAGAAAGAAAGAAAGAAAGAAATGAATAAAAAAGAAATAAAGAAAGGAGAAAAAAGAAAGAAAAAAGAAAAAGATGAAATAAATGAATAAATAAAAAAAATAAAGTTGTAAATAGAAAGAAAGAAAGAAAGAAAGAAAGAAAGAAAAATAAATGAATGAATGAAGAAAAATATAGAAAAGAGTGTATATGAAAAAGCAAAGAATGAATAGAAGAAAAAAAGGAGACACACAAGAAAGAAAGAAAGAAAGAAAGAAAGAAAGAAAGAAAGGTGAGAATATAATCAAAGAAAGAAAAGAAAGAATGAAAGATAGAAAGGTGGGAGAATGAAGGAAAAAGTTGAGAGAGAAATAGAAACAAAAAAGAGATCAAATTGTTAGAAAAGCAGAAAATTTTAAGAGGGCGTTAAAATAGAGAAAAACAGTGAATAAATTAGGAGAAAAGAAGATGAAAAAGATGAAAAAAGATTACCATCATTTTTAAGACCCCCCCCAGAAACAATGAAGAGAAAAAGGAAAAAAACTGAGGAAAAAAATAAACCAGATGCACCAGAAAGAAAGAAAACATAAATGGTAAATGAACAGGAAAAAGAGAACAAAATACTGCGAATAGAAATGCAAAAAATAAATGAAAAAAAAAAAAAAAAAAGAAAACCTACAAAGAACGAAATATTGAATACCGAATGAAAGAGGTAATTTTTATCACTTCATGGCTACCATGAAACTTAGTGGGTTGACCATGTTTTCTGAAGTGATGAGTCATGCTGTCTCTCGATGCTACAGATCACTCGCTGTCTCCAGAGGTCAGGTGGAAGATTCAAACCAGAAAGCTTGTCAACGGCAGTAAAGATGGAGGAGGTAAAATGGCAGAAAAGGAGTGTTTTTTACACCTGGAGATGGAAAACTGGCACAAGGCTCTTTAATGCAATCGAGTATCCTGAAAATGACACAAAATAATCTGATGGTGAGGCTCCAGTAATACTTAGTATCCCTTCATTGCAATTGCTCCCAGGTCCACTTTGACCCAGTGTGGTAACACCTGATAGGGTTCTGTCTATGGGACAAATATTATTTGACATTTAAACTCTGTACACACAAATGACTTGTGTTGAATTGAATAATAAGAAATAGAAGTATTTGACCATTTAACCATGTGGAAACAAATGACTTACGTTGAATTGAATAGTTAGAAGTAAAAGTATGTGATAATTTAACTCTGTGGAAACAAATGACTTATGCCGAATTGAATAGTTAGAAGTAGAAGTATTTGACTATTTAACTGTGTGTAAGCAAGTGACTAATTGGATTGTTAGCAATACTTGGAACCAATTAAGTGTGTGCAAACGAATAGGTAATGTCGAATGAAATTACTAGTACTAAATTGCAATACTTGAAACCATTTGACTATGTGCAAAGGAATGAATGGTGTTGAATAGAATTAGTGTTAAATAGCAATACTTGTAACCACTTCCCTATCTGAATACAAATGATTAATGTTGAATAATTATCAGTGTTAGATATCAATTATTGAAACCATTTTACTGTGTGCAAACAAATTAGTTTATGTTCATTTAAAAAAGGCTAAAAATAAAATGTGTTTACTTGTCACATATATCTAATATATATGTATAAAGAGGATTTGGCATTAAATAACCTAAAAGGGTTGAAATTCCACTAAACCCAACCGAAACAAATCTTTGTTATTTAATGCATATGCATAAAGAGGGTTTTTAATCGCAATACTATCCTTGAAGAACAGTTGGGATTCTACTAAATCCACAGCTGCGAAAATAAAGATCATTTTTTTTCCAAGGGTATTAGTACGACGCGAGTTCGAACTCGATTCCTCCAATGTAGCAGTTTAGCACGTTAGACACTACCACTTCGGGATTCTCCTCCAAGTTTTGTTGGAAGAGGTATCATGACAAACGATAATAAGATATTCAAAAAAATAAACTTGTGAAAAGGGTTTAGTTCCATTTAGCTAAAAAGTATTGGCATCAACTCTAGAATCAATAAAAGTTAAAAAATTTACATCGACATTTTCTTTTTTAAGTAGAGGTATTTTATTGATTTTTGTTGATTATCACTAGGTCTGGTCGTCTGGCTGAGATTAGAAAATCATTTGTATCGCAAAATCCCTTTGAATTTTGTTCATCTCATTTTCCAGTACAGATTCTGGGTTGTGCATATACGATTTGTTGGCACGGTCAAATTTAAACTTCTTGCACAATTCCCGGTGGATCACAATCGCCACCCAGTCACGCCTGGTCTTATACTCTCTTTGTGCTAATTTGTTACATTCAGTAATTATGTAATCGATCGTTGGTCTCTATCCCTACATAGTCTGCATCTGTTGCGTCTTGTTTATTCTTAGTTTGACATCATCATCATCATTATGTCATGCCACCAGCACGGATATCCCTGACCCTCTCTCGCTACTTCTCCCTATCGTTCATCGCCTTTGACAGGTCTTCAGGGCTACATCCCGTATCCTCACAGAGCTGCTGTATGTATGTTCGAGCTGGTCGTCCTGCTTTTGCGCGGCCATATGTGGGGGTCCATAGAAGTACATCACTTATGAGCTCTTCCCTACTTCTCCAACAGTGTCCCGCATGTCTGGTTCGTCTGACTTGGAAAGTTTTCGTGATGGGAGGCAGGTGGCCGTATAGTTGGTGCTTTGCGGGGTGTTGCCTCCAGGACTTGTTCAATATTGCTCGCATCATTCTGTTGTAATTGCCGTCTAGCTTTTTCTCCAGTTGTTTTGTTAGCGTCCAATTAGTGCATCCATATAGCAGTATCGATACGACCGCTGCTTTGAAGGAACTGCGTTTCATTTTATCGGTCAAGTCTGACTTCCATATGATCGATAGCTTATGGATAGCTGTCCATGCCTTCGTTACCCGCGTGTCGATATCTTTTTCTGTTGATGAGATACTGCTTCCTAGGTAGGTGAATTTGCCTATCTGTTTCAGAGAGCTTCCGTCTTGTGTGTAAATGTCGCCTGTTTGATTTAAGCACATGTATTCAGCTTTGTGTACAATAAGATAGAGGCAAATGCCTGCGGCGGCTCGTTCCAAACTATGCAGTTGTGTTTCGGCTTGGTTTGGTGTATTTGCCAGAATCGCTATGTCATCGGCGTAGTCGGCGTCGGTAATTGTTTTTGCGGGATACCTTTTGCTTCTTTTCTTTGTCAGCTCGAAGCCGTTTTCTTTGATTTTATCAATCGATATTCTAAGCACGTAGTCTAGACATATGATAAAGCGGTATGAGGCTAGCGTGTCCCCTTGTAGAACTCCTGCTACAATGTCGAAGTATTCTGTGTCTCCATCCGGTGGACGTACTTTCACTTTGGTGTTTCTATAGAGAAGCGCTATTGTTGCGACGGTCTCTTTTGGTAGGCCGTATGCTTGTAGGATTTGTTCCATCTTCCCTCTGTGAATAGAACCAAAGGCCTTGGTAAAGTCGATAAATAGTATTGACGCCTGCAGTTTTTTTACCCGTATGCCTTCAAGGATTTTACGGATAGTCAATATTTGTGAGGTCGTGGATCTATTTCTACGGAAGCCATTTTGGTTTTTCCTAAGAATGTTGTCGATTTTGGGTTCTCTGCGGTTTCGTAGTAGGGCATTGTAAATTTTGGCTGCTATGGATGTAAGTGTTATACCTCGGTAGTTCTTGGCTAATCCGAGGTCACCCTTTTTAGGGAAGGGGAGTAAGACTCCCTTCATTCATCCATCTATCGGATTTTGATTATAGACTGCGTTGCAGTGTCGGGGCAGTATGTTGTCGAATTGTCTGGTCTTCCATACTTCTGGGGGAATCTCGTCAAGCCCTGTGGGTTTCCTATTTTTAATTATTCTAAGAACTGAGTCGAGTTCTTCTTGAGTGAACGTTCCTAGCTTAATGTCTAATTGCTTTCTAATAATTCTGGTGATTGGTTCATGTGCAACTTTCGGTGGGTTTCCCAGTAGATTTTCGAAATGCTGTTTCCACAGTTTTATTCTTTCTTGTTGGTTTGTAGCTTTCAATTTAGCTTTGGTTGAGCTCTTCCTTCTACTCACTTCGTTTATTGTTTACCAGGCTATCCTAGATTGCCTATCTTCCACTGAGTCTCTAATCTTATCTATCCGATTTTGTATGTATCATGTCTGTTCTTTTAGATATATGCTTGCTAATTCATTTTGCGCCTTTTTTAGTTTTAGGTCATTTGTGTTTTTTGGGTTCTTCCTATAGCATTTGGAGGCAGTTTTTACATCTGCACGTTTTTCTCTAACCGCTAATGTTTCCCATCGGACTCTATATTTAGTTCTAGGTTTGGTTGGAATACAATTCGCTGCTGCCTCGAGGTGTGCGTTGACGAAATTCTCATATTCATCATTTGGGGTACGTTTTTCTTTCTTCTCCTGTAGTGTCTCGAATCTGTTTCTCAATTCTAATACATATTTATCTCTAATATCTATTGTTAAGAAGGCCCCAGTCATAGTGTTTGGTGGTTGCTGTTCGTGTGGCGTTTTTTCGTAGGCTTAGTCGTATTTTTTCCGTGACTATTCGGTGATCGAAGGACACACCCTCGAAAGAGGAGTATGCTGCGCAATTCATTGCGCTATTTTTCCATTTCTTGTTTATAAGGACGTAGTCTATCTGTGCTTTATTATTGTTCCCGTATGTGTAGGTCCATAATTTTACCTCCCTTTTCTGATTGTTTGTATTGAGGCATGTAAATCTATTTTCTATCATGAAATCTGTTAGATGTTGTCTATTCCTATTTGACGCGTTGTGTAGCCTGTACTTGTTTCCGTTTTTCCCGATTTGGGCATTCATATCTCCTCCAATGACTAGCACGTTGTGTTTCGGAATGCTACGCACCAGAGAGGATAGCTCATCGTAGAAGGCGATTAGTTCAGTTTCTTCACTAACATTGGTAGGGCTGTAGCAGGAGATGATTGTTGCACTGAGATTGCCATTAAAAGTAGCTACCATCATCCTAGGTTGTATTCTCTCAATGCTATTTAATGATTTTAACGCTCTTGGTCCTATAAGTATTCCTACTCCTCCCATGCTGATACAGTGGCTAGCGTCCATCCATTACCAGTATCGTGATATTTGATAGCTTCGTTGTGCGTGTATCTGTGTTCTTGTATACATATTATGTCTATCTTATGTTCTACGGCCGATACAGTCAGCTCCGGTTGTTGACCTATTCTATTTAAGGTTCTAAAATTAAATATCACTATTTGTCTTGTTTGTTTGCATTTTAGTAGTTTTTGTTGTTTGAGCTCTGTAGCTGATTTTTCGAACACTGAGGCCAGGGCTCCAACCTCAGCAGAACGCATCCCTTTTTTACGCGCGCGAAGAGCGATGCAGTTTATGTATGTGGTTTGAGCGTGTGTCATGGTTATATTTCAATGGCTGTTTTTATTCTCATCTATAGAAGCCACTCTTATAGAGGAGCAGCAGTAGTTCCCCGATAGAACTGACGATCCTGAGCGTTGAGCCACGAGACTCATACGTCCAGGACCAGGTTTGGTATTGTGTTTGGTCGTCAGAGGGTTTATTCGCATACCTTTACGTCCATCATGTGGCTTCCAATGTGTACGTAAAAAAGGCCTTTCTTTTCCAGTAAGTTTTAACCAAGTAAAGTCCCATACTAATGTAATTTTATAAGAGAGTTTTTGGTATATTTTCACCTGTCTTCTGATATTTGTCCTAATATGTTTTTTTGGCGGGGGGCATTGGGGTCATTCTTTACTCAGGCAGTTTTTTGTTTTTTTCTAAACTTGTATGGGGGGTTCTGTGGGGATTCTAAGCTTTTAGAAAAGACTCTTCCATGTAACGAGCGTGCTAACACCTTTGATCAGGGTCATAAATTAAATTTGGATTGAAGGTAAAATTTTCTTTACATTTAAAACACACTGTACAAGCGGCATTTTACAAAGAAAGCAGCATACAATTTTGTAAAATTTTTTGGCATTTTAAATTATTAGGACTTAAAGACAATATACTGACCATTTTTGGCCCTTGGTTTCTGGTGGCACATGGTTAGTTCTTCATCTCTGACGTTGTCCTCTACCGTTTAGTCATAAATGGATTTAAACAAATTTTTCTTTCCTTTGCTCAGCCATGCATTATTCTTCTCGTGTTAGATTTCGCTTGTTTGTCGCTTGAAATGTCCTTACAGTTGTTCCTCTTCTTATTTTTGTTTTCTGGTTATTTTTGGTCTGTTCATGCTTGTGTTATCGGCATTGTTTCTGGTTGCTGTAATCAGTCTTCCTCAGCGCTTTTTATATAGTCTTCTAGTCGGCGTATCGATGCATCAACCCTGTCTTGAAAGCTGGCAAATCCTCTTCAACCTTTTTTTTCTTGGCGCCATTGGTCTGTCTATATTATTCCTGGGATGTGAGTCCTTATGTATTGTCATGAGTTTTCTTTTTCTCAGGGCCATTTGTTGGAAATCTTCTCTGGTGCACTTTAAGAATTGTCCCGAGTATCTGACGAGGGGGACAGCCTAGATATTTATCCCTTTGATGAGATTTCTGCAGTTGTTGTAATTATTATATTAAACTTAGCAAGTTTTTCACACTGCCGTTAGTTAATGAACTTTCACTGGAGTCTGAGGGACAGCAGGTCTCGTCAATTCTCCAGGACTCTTCTCAGTATTCTGGCCGACCTCAACAAGGTTGTAGTTTGGAGGGTTTCTTTCCTCCTCCGTTTTTTAACTCTTCTAACCCCGTTCACCAACCCTTTAGGGGTTGTTCCAAGTGCATGGAATACAATTGGTATCACCGTAACCTTCATATTCCATAGCTTTTTTAGTTCTCTAGCAAGGTTCAAGTACTAGTCTCATTTCTTTGGCTTTCACTCCGTGACGACAAAATCCCCTACTTTTTTTGTTAACTATCTCTGGATCTGGTTTCTTGCTGGGATTAGGTAATCTGTTTTTATGTCAAAATCCCAGAGAATTTTGTCCGTCTCATTCTTCAGGACCAATTATGGTTTGTGCATAAATTACTTGGTTGTATGGTCAAATTTCGATTTATTGTATAATTATTTGCAGATCCCCTTTTCACCCGGTCATTTTACTATTTTTGCGCTATTATCATAATTTAGTTGTAAATGTTACATTCATTAAAAACGAAATAGGCAAACAGGAGTTGGTATAACATAAAAAAAACAACCAACCAGCCACCAGCTAACCAAACAACCAACCAGCCACCAGCCAACCAGCCAACCAACCAATCAACCAACCATACAGCTAGCAAATTAAACCCCCACCCAAACAACCTACCACCCAACAAGCCAATCACCCACCCACAAACCAACCAGCCAGCCAATCAACCAACCAACCATCCAACCAACTAGGAAACCACCACCCACCTAACCAAACAACCTACCAACCAACAACCCAAACATCGATCCCACAAACCAAACAACCAGCCAGGCAACCTACCAGCCAACCAGCCAGCCAGCCAGCCTGCCAACCAACTAGGCAAGCACGTACTAGCCAACCAGCCAGCCAGAAACCAACCAACCAATCAACGATAGAACAACCAACCAACCATCCAACAACCAACCAACCAGCCAACCAACCAGCCACTCAACTAACCAACCAACCAATTAACCAGCCAGCAAGCCAGACAACCAAGCAACCAAGCAACCAATTAACCAAGCAGCCATCCAACCAAACAACCAACCAATTATCAAGCCAGCTAACGAACCAACGAACCTATAATACAAACCAGCCAGCAAACCAACCAACCAACCAACCACCCAACCAACCAACCAAGAAATTAACCATCCATCAAACCAACCAACCAACCATCTAAACACCCAACCAACCAACCAACCAACCAACCATCTAAACACCCAACCAACCAACCATCTAAACACCCAACCAACCAACCAACCAACCAACCAAAACCAACCAGATAGCCAATTAACCCACCAACCAAACAACCAATTAACGAGCCAGCCAAACAACCAACCAACCAACCATTTAACCAACCAACCAGCCAGTCAACCAACCAACCAACCAATAACTAGGAAACCACCACCCACCTACCCAAACAACCTACCAACCAACAACCCAAAAACCGATCTCCCAAACCAAACAACCAACTAACCAACCAGCCAGCCAGCAACCATCCAACCAACCATCCAATTAGCCAGACAGCTAGCCAACCAACCAACCAACCAACCAATTAACCTACAAGATAACCAACCAACAAATTAATCAGCCAGCCACCCACCAACCAACCAACCGATCAATTAACCAGGCAGTCACCCAACTAACCAACCAACCAATTAACCAACCAGCCTGCCAACCAACCAATTAATCAGCCAGCCAACCAACCAACCGACCAATCAACCAATTAAACTGCCAGCAAACCAAACACTAACCAACCAACTAACCAATTAACAAGCCTGCCAGACACCCAACCAACCAATTAACCAACCAGACAGCCAACCAAACATCCAACGAACCAACCATCCAACCAATTACCCAGCCAACCAACGAACCAGCCAATGAACCAACCCACCAATTAACCAGCCAGCCAGTCAGCCAACCAACCAACCAATCAACCAATTAACTAGCCAGCCAGCCAGCAATCCAGCCAACCAACCAACCAACCAACGAGTTAACCAACCAACCAACCAACCAATCATCCAACCAACTAACCAATTACCCAGCAAACCAACCAACTAACCAACCAGCCAGCCAGCCAGCAAACCACCATCCACCTACCCAACCAACCAACCAACCAACCAGCCATACTGCCTGTCAACCAGCCAGCCAGCCAGCCAGCCAAACAACTAGCCAACCAACCGACTAGCCAACCAGCCAACCAACCAACCAACCAACCAAACTGTCAGCCAGCTAGTTAGCCTACTAACCAACCAACCAGCCACCCAGCCTACGAACCAACCAACCAACCAACCAACCAACCAGCCACCCAACCAGCCAACCAATCAAACAACCAACCACCCAGCCTACGAACGAACGAACCAACCAACCAACCAACCAACCACCCGACTAACCAACCACATCCGGCCTGCCGTGTTCCAGCAAGAGAACGCTTGAGTTCCCACAGCACAAACCAATTTTTTTTTCTTGGCGGCGTCACTCTTTGTTCGTAATATTTCGGGAGGTCAGTCACCGATTTTTATCACAGACAAAGCATAGGGTCATTATGATATTGAGGCTAAACTTGTGAGAATATTTGGGAATACTGACCAGCTGTGTGTGAAGCAATCAGAGATGAAGAGAACAATATCGATGCAGCAAAAGACAAACATTAAACGGACAGACTCGGCACAAATCGCGAGAATTTCGGAAGAAGAAAAACAAATGGAAATTTATTCTGTATTAAAACACACTCTTTACACAAACACCGCGTTGTACAAATTTCACTTCCGAGAAAGAAAGAAAGAGTGAATGAATGAATGTATAACGAATGAAACGAAGAAAGAAAGATAGAAAGAAAGAAAGTCGTGAAAATGAAAGAAAGAAAGAAAAGTGAAAAAGCGAAAGAAAGAAAAATATAAGTATAAAGAAATGAATGTCTAAAGAATAAAACGAAAGAAAAAAGAAAGAAAAGTGAAAAAGAAAAACAAAGAAAAACAAAGAAAGAAAAATATTATATAATGAAATGAATGTTCAAAGAAAGAAAGAAAGAAAGAAGTCGTGAAAAATAAATAAAGAAAGAAAGAAAGAAAGAAAGAAAGAAAGAAAGAAAGAAAAAACGAAAGAAAGAAAGAAAGATATATATAGAGAGAGTTGTGAAAATAAATAAATTAAGAAAGAAAGAAAAAATGAAAAAACGAAAGAAAAAAGAAAAGTATAAAGAAATGAATGTATAAAGAATGAAGAGAATGAAAGAAAGAAAATGTGAAAAAGAAAGAAAGAAAGAAAGAAAGAAAGAAAGTCGTGAAAAATAGGAAATGAATAAAGGAAGAAAAAGTGAAAAATAAATAGCTGAAGAAAGAAAGAAAGAAAGAAAGAAAACTAATATGTAAATAAACAAAGACAGGAGTGAAAAGAAAGAAAGAAAGAAAGAAAGAAAGAAAGAAAGAAAGAAAGACGAAATCTGTATTGGTAGACGAAATAAATATTTTAAAAATAGTCAACGCAAAAAGAAACATGGTAAATTTCAGAATAAAGGAAGCATTGTCTACAAAAAAAAAGGCCAAAAAAAGAAAAAAGAAAATAAAAGAAATAAGACACTGAAAGAGAGAAGATTTTTTCGAATCGGTTACCAACAAAAGAAAATCATTTTGAAAATAGATGGCTGACTGGCTGACTGATTGAACACATTGGAGCTAAAGATATCATCAGGTAACCTTGATAAAAAAAAAAATCAGATGCTAGCTAAGACGTTTCTGCAAATGCACTGAGAGCAAGCAATATTTAATGGAACGAATATCCTACAGAATAAAAGATGCCCCACCCCGCCCAAGGACTAAAACTGGATCTGCTAAGACTATAATCGCAGTAAAGACAACAAATTCTAATTAAAATCTGACTCTCAAAGAATCATGTAGAATCTCTTTTGGATATGCCTTGCAGGAACTATATTTTCGAAATAATCCAATGCTAAGTAGCAAGTTTAACATGCATCATGTTGATTCCACATTAGCAAAGCTACCCAGCGTAAACCAGGATTGAAAAAATAAAAAAAATTGCACATTTGATCTGAATTGGTGAATTAAAAGCGTTACAATATTCAGTATTAACCGCAGGACCTATATTAAAGAAAGTAGCTGTAATGTTGTGTCTTTTTAATAAGTACGTCTTTGTATATCTATGACTTATTTTACTAGTGAAAATTAATTTTTCATAGAATTCAGTTAGTTGGAGTTTGTATGCTTTAAATTAATTATACTTTTTTATGATTATTATCAATCTCATTAACCCAGCTTTGGGTGGTGGTGGTTGTGGAGGCATCCTTGATGATTCTCTGACGACAACGTACTCTCTTGGTAGTGAGTTGTACTTTGTGACTTGGCAAAAAAAAACAGGCTGGTTTATTCCTGAATATTCTTCTACAATAAAACATTTTTACAATTCTTTTATACTATTCCTGATAATATTTAATTATAAGAATACAATAAGATTTTCTAAACATCAAATGGTTAGAGGGGTCAACCAGAATAAAATACGAACCAAAGGGGACCACCGGTGAAAAAGTTTAATATCAACTCATTTATGCGGATAAAGTATTGTTCAGAGCTAGCAACACTTTTTAGATAAACTAATTGGAATCCGATTCTGCTGCAGATACTTCCACCAACACTATTCAGGCAATTTCTTTCCACCGTCCTAACATGGCTTGAAAGTGCAGTCTACCTTACAACAGCAATGCATCAGAAATACCTCTCACATTTTAAACTGTCACCAACATGATGCAAATAAAATTAGGCGAGTGATAATAGTAGATCCAACAAGTGAATTTCGTAGTATTTTTTAAATTTCCATAGAATCAGTTATGACAATAGTCTGAACCTGTGAATACTGTACATTTGCTGTTGAAACGTTTTTTAAGACTGGTGAATCTGTAGTTGCTAAACAAAGAGCTTTTTGTACTCATTTCATGTTTCATCGGAATGAAACTTTTCTGGATAGTAAAATCTCTTCTGCGATGGTTTGAAAATTCTATCCAGAAATGTTTAATTTCAACGTAAAATAAAATTGGCACGAAAGCTTTGTGAGAAGCAATTCGATTCCCCAGTCTAAAAACACTTTCAGATAAAACAAGCCAGTGCAAACCATGATAATTTGGTTTGGTTTCTTGGTTTAAAGGCATATCAACCTTCATGGGTTATTTAATGCCTAAGTCATCCTTGTAGAAGAACAATAGTTGTACTATTGAACCCATAACTAGCAGGGATAAGAAAGTTTTTGCCTCCCCTAAAGGTATTAATCAGTGGGTGAATGTAATAGTGTGACTGGAGTTCGAACTCATTCACTTCGATGTCAAAATCCAGCACGTTAACCACTACGTCACAGAAAGTCTTCCATCAATTTTTAAAAAAATTTCTCTTATTGCATATCAACTATTTCAAAAACTTTCTAAAAGACTTTCCTTTTTTTAGAAAAACTTTTCTATCGACGATGTCAAAAGTTCATAACTCATTGGGAACAATAAAAAAAACAACACTAAAGTAATTATTTTGTTTTCTTATCACTTTTGCCCATCATATACCAAGGTGAGTAAAATGTTTTCTAGTATTTTGGTAAACGCTAGTTTGAAGAGTAGTTATACTATTAGACCCATAACTGGGGCAAGCCATGATCAGAACTGATGGTATCTGAAAAATAAAATGGTAAGACAATAGTTAGATAGAGGTACCATTGCCACTTTTCTTAGTTTACTCGCACCACCCAAATAATAGTTTAAAAAGTGGGAGGGATTTCTGCTACACCCTGTGTTTACTCATTGTTAGCGTAGGAGAAAAGGTGAATACTTGCCTTTCTCAAAGAGCTTAGCGTGAAATGAAAGGTAAAGAGCCTAGTTCAGAATTCGAAACTGTCTTTGCGTATCAACGATAACAACTGCACCATATTCACTTCCCTGTAAAGAACCTTTGAATAGGAATTCTGTTTTGGTTTAATATGTCGTATAGGAGGTATCCGTGGTGTAATGGTTATCGTCGTAGGAAATGGACACGGCGACACGAGGTCAAATCCTGGACGAGACTCATTGCATTTCACATAGCACTAATACCCTTGGGAAAGGTATGAATCCAATTATTTTCCCTCCAGCTATGAGTAAATAGTAGGACAGACTAGTTTCTTCAGCCTTAGTGAAGCAACTAGTCTAGAAGAAGGAAAACTCTGAATTCAAACCTGTTAAACACCGCTTAAAACTGACCTTGTGTCATATCCTGCCCGAGCGGAGGGGTTGGGTAAATATGAATATGTTGTATAGCCATAAACATCTCAATCACAAAAGAACATATGCAAATGCAGATATGGATACGAAAACAGGCAGACTCTTTTGTTTCAGGTACGAACGTATTTATCAACTTCTGGGTTCGGTTCTTCGACACGAGGAGAGAGACACAATTCTTACTATGCTGACTATACTATCTGATCATGTACGCTGATCATCCCCAGCGCACTACGCATCTTGTGATGTTTAAGATCTCTGTCAGTAGAGATCTGCAAAACTCCAACTACATGCCTCAACTGCTGAGAATTCAATTCCACTCTGCCACAATGGCAGAGATTTTATTGTCAGCCTGCATGGTCCAATCTCAAATCCACAACTGACGTGATTTTTAAAATCCTCAAATCTCAGCCCATCTCTTCTGGGTATGACGTCACCCACACTCCAGCCCCATTTCCTGTCTGCGGGTTTATTATGAGAATGGTGATTGTCATATCCTTTGCACGCGAGAGTAAAACTGTACCCAATGACTATGCACCTGAACTCTTGACCCAAATAGTTCAAAGCCCAACCAAACTGAATGATAAAATATAATTAATGAAAAGTGATTAAAATAAAAAAAATCATTCCTTAATTATATAACAGGTTGTTTTTTTTACGTATTAAATGACAAATCCTGTTCATATATATATGTATATATTTAGTATATATGATTTGATAAGTCATCAGTCAGATGGTTCCAAGTATTGCTATGTAATACGAATAATTCAATTTAGGCACACAGTTAAAAAGTTTCAAGAATTCCTATCTAGCAATAATAATTCTATTCAACATTATTCATTCATTTGTTCACTGTTTAATAATTCCAAGTATTGCTAACAATTCAATTAGACAATCTTTTGTTTAAATGGTCAACGAATTCTATTTCTACTAATGTAATGCAAGTCATTTGTTTGCATTCGGTTTAAATTTCATACAATTCTATTTGACCCATAGATAGGACCCAGTCATGTGCTTCCAAAGATTTTTTTACTAATGGTCCTATCGAATACGGATGATTTTTAACAGATCTATTTGATGAGACGTTAATAGCTACTACCTCTCAAGTCAAAGTGGATCTGGTAGTAAAGGCAATGAAGAGGTACACCACATTCCTCAAATCTCCAAAGTTGGAACCTCGCCATCAGATGGTTTAATGTCATATCCTGGGCACTCGCTAAAGGAGTCTTACCCTTCTGCAGAGATGCAGTCGGTGTATTTTACAATCCCAGCCGACTGGCCTATTAGAATAAGTGTCTAAAATGCTCAGAGATCCATCGAACGAGGTTCAAATGTTTACCAATGGCTTTCCAAAAGATATATTACCGCTGACTAATTACACAAGCAGTTAAATTGAACCGGATTAAGAAAAACACTTTTGTTACAAACTTGATAATCATTATGCGCCCGATTTCTATAATAAAGACTAGATGGAACTGGAATATTTGACCTCAGCTTAAGAAGCTTGTGTCATACCTATTCACATGCGTACATATATAATAATAATAATAATAATAATAATATATATATATATATATATATATATTATGAGAGTGTTGGTCGTCAGTAAATCACTATGTGGTTATGTGTCAAACCAGTGCAATATATGGAGAGTGCTCAATATCTATGATAGAGCTATTATAATAATAATGATAATAAATAAATATATATATTATTATATATTCAATCCATGGAAAATATTGATCTGCAACCTAAGGTTTCTTGAAGTTTATAACAAAATTCATCAGGCAGTTAAGAAGGTGGAATGAAATTTTTCGATTTTGTCTGTATTTTGTCGCATTTTCGATTTTCAATTTCATTCCATCTTCTTAACTGCCTGATGAATGTTGTTATAAACTTCAAGAAACGTTAGGTTGTAGAACAATATTTTCCATAGATTAAATATATATATAATATATATTTATTTATCATCATTATTACTATAATAGCTCTATCATAGATATTGAACACTCTCCATATATTGCACTTGGTTCGACACATAAATACATAGGGATTTACTGACGACCAACACTCTCATAATATATATATATATATATATATATATATATATGTTCGCATGTGAATTGGCATGACACAAGCTTCTTAAGCTGAGGTAAAATATTCAATCCATGGATTAAATATATATATAATATATATCTATTTATTATCATTATATATATATATATATATATATATATATATATATATATATATATATATATGTATGTATGTATGTATGTATGCAATATTCACTCCAGTTAAAGCGGAGTCGGGAATAATTCCGTCAGGACAAAAGAAAACGTTATTAAGAAACGTTGTACTTCCCTAAATTATTATTAAATCTGGAGTTTTACGTTGAAATGTATTTAGAATGTAAAAGTTTAAAAAAATAATTTACTGTAGAAAGTGAGTTTTAAATATAAGTCCAGTTTCATTATTGTAATTCCAACCAGTGATAAAAAGAAAAACCAGAAGTTGGTAAATGGGGAGGAAACTCTTCACCCCTCTTCTACAGCCTCCCACCCCTCCCTCCTGTGTCTATTCTGACTGTAATTTTTTATCCATTAGATCTGAAGAAGTCCTGTCATTTTTGCTGTTATTAATTTATATCAATACCTATAACAGGATGGGAATAAATTTATAATCCTAATGTGACCGGTTTTTGTTCTTCTTAAATATATATATATATATATATATATGTATAAATATATTTGACTGAAGCTTAGGACTCTTCGAACAGTCTTTTTACACACAAAAAAACACACACACTCACGCATATATATACATTTACTAATCGACTATCTACCAGCATTCACGGTTACCAGAAAAAAAGAAAAAAACCGCCGGGAACAAGAGATAAAAATATTTCGAATCACCGCCCGGGGGAAAAAAATATCATAGGACAAAAAAAAAAAAAAATACCAACCCCGTCACACCAGTTGAAAAAAATCAGGAGATATGCCGTCAGTTGGTCAAAAGAAAATAAAACCCACCGTAAACGCTGCAATGCTACAATTACGAGAGTGCTCAACACGAGTGGAGCCAATTACAAAATTAACTTAATTAAAATTAATTAACTTAATTAAAATCAATTCCGACTCACGATTTAAGTTAATTTTGTATATATATATATATATATATATGTGTGTGTGTGTGTGTGTGTGTGTGTGTGTGTGTGTGTAAAAAAGACTGTTCGAAAAGTCCTAAGCTTCAATCAGATAGAGGAACCATAGCTAAATATTTTTGTTGTAGCAACACACCACTTATACAACCAGAAAAAACCAATGCAGATTTATGTCTTCATTTCTGTGCAGTTCAAGCTTACGCTAACGTGAGTGGTGTGCGACATATATATATATATATATATATGGATGCGTGTGTGCAAAGAATAATAATAAGAAGAAGATGAAGAAGGAGAAGAAGAAGGAGGAAGAAAAGACAAGGAGTAGGAGGAAGCAGCAAGCAAACATTGATAATAAAATCAGATTACTCGAATGTTCATAAGCAGAGCGGTGTAAAAACATAAAAAAACTGATTTTGTCAATATTTTCTTTTGCTATATTAAATTTTTAGTTACATCGATAATAGCGAGATTAATCACTTATATATATATATATATATATATATATATATATATATATATATATATATATTTCTTACACTTATATATATATATATTCCTTACACTATAAATACGGTTGATTAACCACCTCAATTTTCTGCTCGTCAATATTAGTTGGTTTTTGCCTTAGTGAAAAATATATACTTTTTATCATTTCCAAATTAAAATCTCTGTTAAGTACCCTCCCCTTCCCCTCCTTCACATTCTCCCCCTCTTCCTCCTCCTTCTTCTTCCTCTTCTTCTTCTTTCGTCCGGTTTACATCTTTCAGTATTTTACTTAGATTACTTCTTGATATTTTACTTCTACACAATTCAGGCAGAGCCCCCCATGGTGTTGTGGCTAACATGAGAGTAAACGAGTTCGAACTCCAGTCGGGCTATTACCTTCTCTTTTCGACTAATACTGTACGAATCTCTTATCCTGTTATGGGTTTAATAGTACCAATAACCTTCTTCTGCAAGGATAGCTTTGGCATTGAATAATCTATGAAGATTTGTGTGCCATTAAACAAAGAAACAAAGCAAATCTGCTCAATTCTTCTTCTTCTTCTCAAATCAATTCTTCTACCTTCTTCCTCTGGACTCTAAAACTATAAAGAATCCCAAACTTTTTCTTCCCTTTTACCTTTCTTCTTCTGCATGCCTTCCATCCAGTTCCATTTCTGCTGATTCCTTTTCCTCCCAGCACTAATTTTTATCTTCCAGTTTTCGTTCCCTGTGTCATTTTGACCCATCCATCAGCAAACCCTTCTCTATCACACTCATCATGACTGAGCAGAAATTTAGGAAACTGGCTTACTCCTATCTGGTCCAATTCCCCCACTTCGACATTTGCCACGGTCTTGACTCTTAACTCTAAAGTAATTCTTCTTGTGGTGGGAATGAGCAGTTTGGAGTGGACGAAAAGGAACAAACAGCTACTGTCAAATAATCGCTCCACATTTTCTTTAGTCCGGACATCGCTCATCCGGAATTAGAAAAAGAAATTAATTTGATGCTGTTTTAAGTAGTCCCCCAGTCCGAGGAACGTTCCCTCCCAAATTCCTTGCCTTATTCTATTTTTACCATTCCTGAATCTCTCTCTCTCTCTCTCTCTCTCTCTCTCTCGTCTCTTTCCCACATTTCTCTCCATGAATTACAGCCCTCTCGGTAGGGTTTGATATACGCTGACTGTACCCTCGACATTGGATAATACACCGTGGGTATCATACTAAACTGCATCTAGTGTTGAGGCTCCAGTTTTGGTTAGTTGAAGAATATGGAAAATCTGCTTTTGCCATTACTCCCAGGTCCACTCTGACCCTG
This sequence comes from Sepioteuthis lessoniana, assembly GCA_963585895.1. Taxonomy (NCBI): domain Eukaryota; kingdom Metazoa; phylum Mollusca; class Cephalopoda; order Myopsida; family Loliginidae; genus Sepioteuthis; species Sepioteuthis lessoniana. The sequence goes on from OY757934.1 coordinate 70,417,248, forward strand.
AGTGGTTGTATCCGTTAGAATCCCATCTAATGGACAAAAGATCTATTAGCAAATAATTTGAATTAGATTGTAATTCTTGATGCTATATAACTGTGTGCAAATTATTTGTATTAGATAGGAATACTTGATACCATATACATGAGTGCAAATTATTTGTTTTAACGATTGTCACTTAAAGTTCTAATCGTTTCTTAAGGTTTATTATTTGTTTTTGTTTTTTTGTTTTTTGTGTTCTCGAGGATGCGGGAATAAAATTAGTTATATTTGAGTATAATGTTAAACGACTTTATTATAAAAAATAATAATTGTAATTTTAAAGAAATAAACAGGAAAACAAGAAAATGGACAAAAAAAAAGGGGGCAAATTCCCTCAATATGTACGTTATGTACAAATTTAGGCTATTCAATGGCAAATCCTCTTTATACATATATATTAGATATATATATATATATATATATGATTTGATTGGGTTGGGTTTTTTGGCATATCAACCTTTGTAGATTATTTAATGCCAAATCCTCTTTATACATCTATATTAAATATATAGGATTATGTTTGGTTGGGTTTTATGGCATATCAACCATTGTAGGTTATTTAATGCCAATTATTCTTGATACAAATATATCAAATATATATGATTTGGTTTGGTTTAATTTTATGGCATATTAACCATTGTATGTTATTTAATAGCAAATCCTCTTTATACGGATATATCAAATATATAGGAATTGGTTTAGTTTGGTTTGATTTTATGACATATCAACCATTGTAGGTTATTTAATGCTAAGTCCTCTTTATATATATATTAAATATATATGACCTGCTTTGGTTGCGTTTTATGGCCTATCAACCATTGTAGGTTAATTGATGCCAAATACTCTTTATATACATATATTAAATATATAAGATTTGTTAACACATTTTGTTGTTCATATTTTTTAACGTACCTTAGGTCATTTTCTTTGCTCATAGTTAAATGGTTTCAAGTATTGCATATTAACGGTTAGATTTTAACATTAGTCATTTGTTTGCGTACATAGTTTGTAGGTACTTTTAAAAAAATAAGTTTGAAGTGATTTGTTAGCACATCAGCATTGCTATTGTTTCTACATTTAAACAGTTTCAAATATAGCTATCAAACTCTAATAATTCTATTCTATATTCATCATTTGTTTGTCGACAGTGAAGTGGTTATATGTATTGCTATCTAACACTAAGTATTCTATTCAACACCATTCATTTATTTGCGCACCTATTTCTATTCAATTTCAAAACACATTTACAGAGAAGGTGCTGACGAGGCTGAAATATAATGGGATTTACGTAAAGAATCCACAATTAATGTCCATGGTAGTTATTAAAAACTATTTTACTACGGGTGAGTTTCACTCGAGTTTAATTTGGTTGTCTTTCATAGGAGGTTCAGTGACAGGAAGTCTCCGCTAGTCTCTTCTGATTTAGCCTAATTTGGTTTTATAGCATATCAACCATTGTAGGTTATTTATTGCCAACTCCATTTTTATATTCATTAGCAGTTCTATTTCAAACAATTCAGTTTAACTAAGTACACACATTAAACGTCTAAAAAAGGTCTTATGGCATATCAATCATTGTAGGTTATTTATTGCCAACTCCATTTTTATATTCATAAACAGTTCTATTTCAAACAATTCATTTCAACTAAGTGCACACATTAAATGTCTAAAAGAGGTTTTATGGCATATCAACCATTGTAGGTTATTTAATGCCAAATACATTTTTTTAAATTTATAAACAGTTCTATTTCAAACAATTCAATTAAATATAAGTCACAGATTAAATGTTAAAAACAGGTTTTATGGCATATTAACCACTATGGGTTATTCAATAGCAAATGCATTTTTATATTCATTAACAGTTCTATTTCAAACAATTCAGTTTAACTAAGTACAAACATTAAATGTCTAAAACAGGTTTTATGGCATATCAACCATTGTAGGTTATTTAATGCCAAATACATTTTTATAGTTATTAACAGTTCTATTTCAAACAAATCAGTTTTACTGAAGCACACAGTTTAAATGTCAAAAATAGTTGTATTTCAAACAATTCATTTGAAATACTACTATTTTTGAGACTTATCTGAACTGTTTTGATATCTAACTGTTTGTAAACAAAAACTATACTTATACTAAACTGAATTGTTTCAAATTTTATTCGGCGTTAAATGACCCGGAAAGGTTTGATACGCCTATAACCAACCAACCAACCAACCAAGTCTTTTTTTATTAGTAAACATTTAAGCCTTGTCTTCTGGCTGTGGTTACGTGATCAGTTTGTATCCTAAAGTCAACGGCAATTTTATGTCGCACATTTTCTAGCACGACTTTTGGTTGGTGCTTATACCATATGGTGGTATGGTCTAATTTTGATCTCTTGCACAAACACCAGTGGATCATCGGTCCTATCCAGTCTTGCCTAGTCTTATTCTCCTCGCAACCTACACTTGCTCATCTGTTGCGTATCATTATTTCACTTCTTGCAATTTTTTCACACCAGGTAACACTGATGGTTTTCCACAGAAGTCTGGGTAACAGCAAGTTTCTTTAAGTCTCCAAGACTCTTCTCAGTATTCTAGCCGACCTCAGCAATGGTTTCAATACTTCCACTGATTCCTAGCGCCTTTTCGAGAACACCTATTACAATTAGTATTAATTTCACTCTCATGTCCCACAGTATTTTTCTGTTCTGTAACAAGGTCTAAGTGATTGTAAATCTTTTCGCTTTGTCTGATTTTCACTCAGTAATCAGTCAAAATCCACAAGACGGCAAATTTTGTTGTTGTTGTTGTTGATGTTGTTACTGTTGTTTTTATGTCTCCTTGGGTCTCATTTCTTTCTCTCGGCCTTATGTCTCCTTGGGTATCTTCGCTTTTTACTAGTTTTTCACATCAACCCTGAAAAATAAATCTTTTCACATACTCAATTACCTGAACTAATTTTCCTTGAAACTTGCATATCAAAATAGTATGAATACAAAGCATACTTTAGTCTGTGTATGATTAAAGTTATATACAAATTAAATAAAAACTGAAGAATTTCAATTTTCAATACAGTCTATTCGTATAATTAAATTAATTGACACTACGATGCATATTATTTTAACCCGACTTTTTCTCAACTTTAGATTTTACTCTCTTACTTAATGTCTCTGTCTGTCTATCTGTATATCTATCATCCCCATTCCTCTTTCTCTCTCTCTCTCTCTCTCTCTCTCTCTCTCTCTCTCTCTCTCTCTCTTTATCTATCTATCTGTAATATAATTGCGGAGGGATTTTTTTTTATATTATCATTTTTCGTTTTATATATCTTGCCTTTCGGTTTAGTTTGGCTGAGAACCTTTCGGCTTGGTGTATGGGTTAGTTAGGTGCATTGAGTGCAGGTGTTCACGCGCACGCAGGGTGGATATGACAATCAGAGATGTCACAATAAAAAAAACCCAGATTGAAAATGTGACCGGGGATGTGAATGAATTCATGCCCGGAAGCGCTGAAGATTTTGGAATTTGAAAAAAACAAAAAAAAACAGTAGAGTTCAGATTTAAACTCCGAACGAGTGAGTTGAGATTCGACGATTTTCGGTAGATGATTTTCGGAGCTCGCCGAGGCGAAACCATTTTTAGTTTACGAAATGTGCCGCACGTGGTGGGGTCAGATGGAAAAATCAGCATAGTAAGAAATTGTGTCTCTTTCTCTCCTCATGTTGAAAAACCTTAAACTCAAAAAGGTAATAAAAAGTTTCGTACCTGAACCAATTTCGAGTGTTTTCGGTTTCCTATATGTTTATGAACATTTGTGAACGTTTTCCGTATCCGTATGAATATGTCTCTTTCAAAGCATTCAGATCTTGGACCTATACTTGTTACATATCTAAGTGTATTCATATCTATCTATCTATCTATCTATCCTCTTGCTTTTATTTTTCCAGAGGTAATAATTTTAAAGTCTTTCTTTCTAAATTTAAACATTTCCTCTCTATATTCTTTTCTCTCTTTCTCTTTCTCTGTCCTTTTCTTTCTTTCTTTCTTTCTTTCTTTTGCTTTTAGTTTCTTTTTTGGGCATCTTCACAAAATATTTAGATAGTTCTTTCTTTCTTTAGCTTCACAAACTTTTATCTCTTTCTCTCTTTCTTTCTCTTTCTCTGTCAGTCTCTTTCTTCGTCTCTCTCTCACACACAGTCTTACTACATCTTCTTAGGTAGTAATTTCAAATGCCCTTATTTCTTTGGGAAATTCGATCAGTTCATTACCTTGTTTCTCTCTCTTACTCTCTCTCTTCTCTCTCTCTCTCTCTCTCTCTCTCTCTCTCGCTGGCTTCTATCTCTCTTTATGGTCACTAGTGTTACAACCTATAACTTCTGTATTTCTTAAAGAGTTTCTCTTTATACGAATCGTTCTTTCTTTCTTTCTTTCTTTCTTTCTTTCTTTCTTATATCTCTCACCTTGCTTTCCAATTAATTCTATTTTTCCAATTTTTCCTATTCTGCCGTTATTCGAAGACAGGTGGGCGATGGGCAAGTATTGTCACGAATAAATTTGTGTTCTTTCTGAAATTGCAAGCATTATCAATAACACAGCAGCACTTACTTAGACGTAGGGATGAACATCGTATTATCAAATCAATCATTGTATTACAGGTATTCAAAGAAAGACGTAAAAGAAATTAATATATATATATATATATATATATATATATATATGTGTGTGTGTGTGTGTGTGTGTGTGTGTGTGTGTGTGTGTGTGTGTGTGTGTGTGTGTGAAAATTTAGACAAGAGAGATAAAGAGAGAGAAAGAAAGAAAGATACAATGGACGAGAGAAAGAAAGAAGGAACCATTTGAGGGGTGTGATTTAAATCTAACTGCAAAAAAACTTAAAACGAACGAGAGAGAGAGAGAGAGAGAGAGAGAGAGAGAGAGAGAGAGAGATTTGGTGTTAAGTGAAAAAACTTGAAGCGATATATATATATATAGAGAGAGAGAGAGGGGGCAGACAGACAGACAGATTAGGATAGGTAGAGAGTGAGAGAGAAAGACTGAATTTTCGTGTTAAGGAGTAAAAACGTGAAACGAGGGAGAGAGAGAGAGAGAGAGAGAGAGAGAGAGTAAATGTTAAAGAAAAAAAACATCGAAACAAGTGAAAGAGAGAGACAGAGGGAGACAGAGAGAGATAGATGATGAATTTTCATGATAAGAGGGAACAAAAAAAAAAACGAAAAATAAAACGAAACAGACGAACGAAATAAAGATACTGGATGGACGCATCCGGAAGTGGGTTGAGAACAGGGCGGAAATGATGGTTCCTCTTTTGAAGAGTCGATGTCTTCGATTTCTGCTATTTGTACATTCAAGTGTCTCCGAGTAATCAAAAATGGTACAATATATGCCGGCTTATATATAGCAGTTTCCAGATGAAAGAGATTCGATGGCAGGTGAGACTGCACCCACTTGACCTTCTCTCTCAAAATCCATCCTCACGCCCCCTATCCTCTACCTCTGGAAAAGCGAAATGGATTGTACGGCAGAAATAGAACCCTAAAAAAAGAATTATTCTGAAGAGCGCGAAATATTCCCCAGATTTCTGAGCTGAGGAATTTTTATTCTTAGTCGGTAATCTGGGAATTTCGGAACCGAAGATTTTATAATCCAAGTACATCTATTTATAATAGGGCCTGAATTATTGGTTCCTATGAATCAGTTTATGAAGACAGTGGTAAATTTAGTTTTTTTTGTTTAACGGCATTTCAACTCCTTATGTGTTATCTAACGCTGAAAGTTGATTACTTTGTATATTGATTGAAATCATTTAGTTGATTATAACCATGTAATAATAATTACCGCAAATTTTGATTTTCACTGCATAATTTCATTCATTCTTTGGGAGATATAACAAAAACTATTTATTCATTATATGTATACTTGTGTGTGTGTATGTGTGTGTATTTATTTTATGGATTTTTAGAATGCTCAATTTCTCCACTTATGATACAGCTCAAATATATATATATATATATATATATATATATATATATATATATATATATATATATATATATATGAGGAATTGTCGGCCGCCGCTAGCGTAATGCAAAGCTCTTCGAAAGAATTGAGCTCTCTGGTAGCCGATAGGGTATTAAAAATGTAAACAAACGGCTGCTGCTACTGCTGTCGCTAAATAAATACCTTAGTCTAACGTAAAGTTGGACGGGTTTCGATCCCGGCTTCGAACGTCCTGCGTGTCTGAAGAGATCTGATAGAACGAAACAGTCTGTCTGTGGATGACAATATATATATATATATATATATATTTATATATATATATATTACTGTGTTTTAACGACATATCAACTAATTATGTTTTAATTTGATTTGGTTGTGTTTTATGACATATCAACCCTTCTTGGTTATTCACTAATGGTCAGTGAGAACGGGTTTCAATGCCAAGTCGGGTCACACCAAAGATTTTAAAAAAATGGCCCTTGATACAATTTACCAACCCCTTCGCTCGGGCAGGATATGACACAAGGTCAATTTTTAAGCGGAGTTTAACAGGTTTGAATTCAGAGTTTTCCTTCTCCTAGACTAGTTGCCTAACCAAGGCTGAAGAACCTAGTCTGTCCTACTATTTACCCATAGCTGGAGGGAGAATAATTGGATTCATACCTTTCCCAAGGGTATTAGTGCTATGTGAAATGCAATCAGGATCGTCCAGGATTTGAACTCGTATCGGCGTGTTCATTTCCTACGGCGATAACGACTACACCACGGACACCTCCATTAAAAAATGACTCTTGATGCTCCCTTGCTTAACACTGAATATTAAAAGGTTGGATCAAGATTAAGTGAAGCAATCCAATAAAAAGAATAGCGCCTCTATACAACTCGGCGCAGAAGTTAATGAAAAGGAAGCCTTCGGGGTGAACCCTCAACAAAGGTCAGCCAACTTAATTATATATATATATATATATATATAAGTATTATTCGGTCCAGTTAAACTGGAGTTGGGAGTAATTCCATCAGGACAAAAAAAAAATTCAACAGTGAACATTTAAATTTTCCTTGTAAAGAGCGCGATGTAACTGATATTACAGAGCAATAATTTCTTTAAGAAAAACAAAAACCGGTCACGTTAGGATTATAAATTTATTTCCATCCTGTTATGGATGTCAGTTACATTGAGCTCTTTACCAGGAAAATCTAAATGTTGATTGTTGAATGTTTTTTTGTCCTCCCAGTCTTCTTTCCTATGTCTATTCTGAATTATCTTATCCATAAGATCTGAAGAAGTCCTGTTAATTCTTTTTGTGTTTTTGATATATATCAAAAACCCACAACAGGATGGAAATAAATCTATAATCTTAATGTGACCGTTTTTTGTTTTTCTTAAAGATATATATATATATATACATATATATATATATATATATGCTTGTGTGTGTGTGTGTGTGTGTGTGTGTGTGTGTGTGATTTGTAATCAGATAGTTTGTAGGTCATAATATATATAATGGAGCCAGAGCTGTTTTGTTTGCACACAGTGAAATGATTTCAAGTCTAGGAAACGATTAAATAGTTCTCTTCAACCCATTGATTTGACCCTAACAGGTCGTCACTCCGTGTCAAAGTGGACCTGATAGTAATGGCGCTGAAGGGATACTCTACAGTTTTCAAAGCTCTAGGACTGTATTATCACTATCAGGAGGCTTGGTGTCATACTCATACGGTCAGTGGTAGGGGGTTATCCCAATCCTTGTTGAGAGACAGACGGCATATTCTACGGCTCCTAATTGATTTTGTTATAGTAAAATATGATTCATTTGTAAAAGTTTGACTCAAGCAAATATATTTTCAATATGATATCGTTGTTTTTAAATAGAATTTTTTGTCTATACTCATTTATAGACATGCAGTAGTATGTTTTCAAGTATTACGATCTAATACTAATTTTAGCACAATTATTTCGGGTGATGTCCTTGTGGTGTAATGGTTAAAGCGATGGACTGCGAAATCGTAGTAAACGAGTTCGAATTCCAGTCGCAGCTATTACGTTCACTTTCAGACAAATATCTTTGGGAAAGGTATGAACCCCTTTATCCTTCCAGCTATGGGTTAAATAGGACCACTGTTCTGAAAGAAGTATGGCTTTGGCATTAAATGACTTTCGATGGTTGATATGTCATTAAACAAAAAACCAAACCAAATAATTATCAAGGTATCGTATTTTTTTTTTATCTAAAACTAATAATTTATACAAAATTATGTTTTAAACTAACTGTTCCTAATTATATATTTAATTTGTTTATACAGTTATATGGTTTCAAGTACTCTTATCTAACGCCAATTATTTTCCAGGAATTATTTGGGTTGGATATCTGGAATCAATGTCCTTCCATATCCTTCATACGAATTAGATTTAGCCACGTCAGATTTTCATTAGTTTCGATCTCTAGAACATTCAGAAACTAAGAAGGTGAAAACAATTTTTTTTATGGGGGTAATTCCAGATGTCTTTAAAAATGTAATCGAAAATTTGCCTTCCGGTTGGGAAGATGATTACATTTTTTTATGGTAAAATATTTAGATAAATTGTACTTACATTTGCTTTTATATATCCTCTGGTAAATCGTAATTACTTTCCGAAAAGCTTAACGAACACACACACACGCACACACACACACAGACACACACACACATATATATATATATATATATATATATATATATATATACATATTACATGGAAGAGTTTGTGACATAGGGTTTTATGCTTTACGCATTCGTCAGACAG
>OY757934.1:70431066-70520734 GCA_963585895.1 Sepioteuthis lessoniana
AAAATACTTATCATCAAATGAAAGTTTCGTTTATGTAATGAGTAAGTTGTCTGAGAAATTTATACAGTATAAAATGATTCCATATATTTGGAAAATAGCAATTTTAATTAAAAAAACGGTTAGATACATTTAAAAAGTAATTACCGACCAATTTCTCGAATTAACAAACATGCCAGTTAAAACAGCAAATATGATAGGAAGACTTTTTCAATTTGTTTATTCTTTCAAAGAGTTTGGTTGACTACAGGAATGTTGTTATGAAAATGGTAAAAAATATGTATAAACTAATAAAAAAAGACCTAAAAACAAAACTAATATTATCCAAGTTGGATGTTAGTAAAAGTGTGGAACCTGATAAAATACATCTAAAAATATTAAAATATTTATCATCAAATGAAAGTTTTACCAATGCAATAAGTAAATTGTTTGAGAAATGTAAGGAATCTGCAATGATTCCATATATTTGAAAAATAGCAATAAACAAAAAGTTTGAATACATTTAAAAAGTGATTAACAACCAGTTTCTTTAATAAGTATATGTATTTTTGAAAAATTGCTTATAAATCTCATCAAATATTATTGGGGAAAATATGAATTATGATCAACAGGATTTCATCACAGGAAAATCAACATTATCAAATATTTTGGAAAGTATTGATGTTATAAATGAATATTTGATAGAAGGGGATAATGTGGATGTGATATGCTAGGATTTTAGACAGGCATTTGATAGGAACTATCATTATCGTTTACAAGAAACGAAAAATTAAGGTATTTCTAAAAAGTGTTAAGTAAATATTGTAAAATGTTTTTTGTTAGATAGAACTATGAAAGTAGAAATTGACAACAATTTTTCTGAGACACAAGATGGTGTAATGGTTAACGTGCTTGACTGCGGAATCGTAGTACGCGAGTTCGAACTCCAGTCGTGCTATTACGTTCACTTTCGGACAAATACTCTTAGGAAAGGTATAAACCTTCTTATCCTCCCATCTATGGACTAAAAAGTACCACTAATGTCCTTTTAAAAGGATGTATTCGGCATTAAATAACCTGAGAAGGTTAATATGCCAATAATCAGTGCTGGGAACTTTGTTGTTGTTTATATGAATGATATAAAATCAGAAATAAACGTATTTGCGAATGATGTTAAACTTCTTGTTAGACTATTATCAAACAAAACAACACAGATTTAACTAAATAAATTGTCATATTTGAAATTACAATTAGATTTGAAACATGTAATGTACTGTATAGTGGGTCCAAAAACATTAAAGTTGAATATAAATTAAGAAACAAGGAAATCAAAAAAGTAAATGAGGAATGCGATCTCGGGGTTGACTTTGTTGATAGATTTAAAGCTGAAAATCCTATTTTGTCTTCTGTATCAAGGGCAAATGGAATGATTGATCGGATGGTTAGAAATTCTATTTCAAGGGTTGCAGATGTTGTTTTAAGAATATATAAAACCTTGATGAGACTTCATAGGGAATATTGTACACAGGCTTGGGCTCCACTGTTGAGACATGGAAATTGGAATGTAATATTGAGATTGGAAGGCATACAAAGAAGAGTGACAAAAATAATAAAAGAGTAAAAGATTACAGTTATAGGGGGAGATTTGAGAAATTGGGATAATTATTTTACTAAAAAGAAGAATGAGAGATGATGTAATTGAAGCTTTTAAAATAATAAAATTTCAAATTATGTCAAAGCAGATTTTAAAAACTGGGTCTACTTGCCTGTTGAATTTTTTGCTAATAGAGCAGTATATTTAGACACAAAACTCTAATAACCCCCAATAGAATAAAGTACTTAGGTCTGGACTCCAGTGTATAAACATAGAAAATGGAGTGTATTATTGACGCTGGATGTCATACAAAGAAAACTAAGAAAATGAATAAAAAATTACAGTTACAGTGAAAGATTTACCGTGCCATGGCCTAATATGTACAGTGTTCGCCAATGATCTGGGAGACCGGGATTAAATCCCAAGTAGAGTCACACCAAAGACTCTAACAATAGTACTTAATGCTGCCTTGCTTAACACTCAGCATTATAAGGTAAGAATCAAGGGCAAAGTAGAGCAATCCAGGATAGGGAATAGCGCCTTTCTCTACACCTCGGTGTAGTAGCTATATAAAAGGGAGCTTTCGGGTCACCTTCGACTAACGTCGCCAATGATGACTACATTAACGTAAAGGAGAATGAGAAGTGATCTAATGGAAACTTTTAAAATAAATAATTGAATTTTTAATTATGATAGACACTTTTAAAATAATTCTTCCTGAAATTGAAATTTACTGTCAAGGCAGATTTCAAACACAAAGTCTATTAACCAATTGATTTTTTTTTCTAGTAGAGTAATATATTATTGGAAAAAAACCCTCATCGGATCAGAAAATCTGTAAAACATTCTAAGATGAAATCAAATGATTTAAACAATAATGATCAGAAAAAAAATTAAGACTGCATTTTGGGTAGAGTGTTCGTTAGTGGTCCGGGAGACTGGGGTTCCAGCTCAGGTCGGCTCATACCAAAGACTCAAAAAATGGTACTTGATACCGCTTTGCTTAACACTCAGCATTATAAGGTAAGGATCAAAGATCAAGGGTAAAGTGAAGCAATCCAGGGAATAGAGTAGTGCCCTCCTCTACACCTCGATGTTGTAGCTATTGAAAAGGGATCTTTCGGGTTACCCTCGACTAAGGTCACCAACAATATATTCTGTGCACAGGATATTTTAAAAGATTGATAAGAGAAAATAGTAAAAAAGGAAGATGCCCAGGGAGGCGTATCAAGCAAACATCCCCAGAAATATAAAAGCAAATCTACTGATTTTCACGCTTCATGAAAACACACTGCAATTTACAGTGACACAGACAAAGATGAAAATACTGTTTGTATATTCTGCCAATAAAGCGTAGAGATAATAGAAAATGACGCATGCACAGATATACGTTGACGTGTGAGAATCGCGCATGCGTAAAATCTATATAAAATAAAATAAAAGTAACTGTGCGCACAACAACCGGATGTTTCATCGTCCTCCGCCATCGACATCGCCTCCAGCTTACTATTTCCGGTGACAGTTTCTTTTTCCTTTTCCGGTTGATTCGTCTCTCGTTTATCAACTCTTCTCTATTGAAAAAAATAAAATAAACATTATTTCAATACATACAAACTTATATATATATATATATATATATATATATATATATATATTACAAAGATACGGACAAAGGCTAGTCTTGATAAGTTGGGCGTAACCATGACAACACTTTGGCAATCGACCATCACTTCCCTCGACTGCTGATTGCATTGGATTTTTCATAGGTAAAATAGAAAGAAACGTTTTTACTTATATGAATATGTCGGGGTGAATATCGTATCGCATGATGTTTTTTTTTTTTAATACGTTTTATTTGACATAGAAGAGTCGATACATATTTATTTACCTTCTGGTTTTATCGAAGTTACAACCAAGGATTCTGTCGAAACGTGGTTATTGAAAGAAAGAAAGAAAGAAAGAAAGAAAGAAAGAAAGAAAGAAAGAAAATGAAAAGGGAAAAAGTAGCAAACAGCAGTCTCAAAAAGAAAGAAAGAAAAAAAGAAAGAAAGAAAAAAAGAAAGAAAGAAGGAAAAAAGAAAGAAAGAAAGAAAGAAAATGAAAAAGGAGAAAGTAACAAACAGCAGTCTCAAAAAGAAAGAAAGAAAGAAAGAAAGAAAGAAAGAAAGAAAGAAAGGCGGGAAAGTGGCAAACACCAACAGTGGAAAGAAAGAAAGAAAGAAAGAAAGGCAGGAAAGTGGCAAACAGCAAAATTGGAAAGAAAGCAAGAAAGAAAGAAAGAAAGAAAGAAAGAAAGAAAGAAAGGCAGGAAAGTGGCAAACACAAACAGTGGAAAGAAAGAAAGAGAGAAAGAAAGAAAAAAAGAAAGAAAGGCAGGAAAGTGGCAAACACCAAAATTGGAAAGAAAGAAAGAAAGAAAGAAAATGAAAAGGGAAAAAGTAACCAACAGCAGTCTCAAAAAGAAAGAAAGAAAGAAAGAAAAGCAGGAAAGTGACAAACACCAAAATTGGAAAGAAAGAAAGAAAGAAAGAAAGAAAGAAAATAAAAAGCGAGAAAGTAACAAACAGCAGTCTCGGAAAGAAAGAAAGCAAGAAAGAAACAAGAAAAGCAGGAAAGTGACAAACACCAAAATTGGAAAGAAAGAAAGAAAGAAAGAAAGAAAGAAAGAAAGAAAGAATGGCATGAAAGTGGCAAACACCAAAATTGGAAAGATATTAAAAAAAAAATGAAAAGAAAAAAAGAAAGAAAGAAAGAAAGAAAGAAAGAAATTTGTATAAAAGAGGAAAGTATAAATAAATTTAAAGAGAAGTGAAAAGCTTTAGTGTGAGGGGATATAAACTAAGAAAAGAAAGAAAAAAGAAAGAAAGAAGATTGAAAAGTCCTAACGAGAGAGGAAGAAAAAAGAGAAGGTAACTCTTAAAATGAGTTGGAAAAAAGAAACTTAAACAGAAAGAAAGAAAGAAAGAAAGAAATATTTTTTCAAACTTGGCGCAGGAGTAAGATTCTGCATCATCTTGCATTCTAGTTTGCTTACATTTTGCTAAACACACTTAAGTGAGTTTTGTCTTGTATTTTTAAGTTTCTTTTAATATTGTACAGTTCCAGCAGATGGATTCTAATAACAGCATCAGAATAGTGCTTTTAAAAAATCCTAGAAGCAGCATCTCACAAAAAGTGGTCACTTGCTTTCCATCTCATAAGTCGTAAGACGGACAAGACCTGCTGGATACTGCTGAAGAAACAGAGACGAACTCATCAGTCGCGTTCTTTTGTGGAGTCCTACACATAGCAATATCATTATTGCCCGACCAACATATACTAATACATACATACACACACACACACACACACACACACACACACACATATATATATATATATATATATAATTCTGTCGGTATGAAAAAAATCCCAGATTGTACAATTTACAAAGTCTACAAACTGATAACCGGGGAAAAAATTCAGTAAAAAGAAGAAAAGACGAAAAACACACTTGCTACTTGAAAATAAGCAAGCATCAAGTAAGTCTTGTCAAAAGAAAAAAAAAAACACCGACAAAATCAGCTAAGCTAAAACATAATAAAGTGCTCAATAGATGAGATAGAGCTAATATGATGAAAATAATTTCTACATGGCCAAGAGAAAGTTTATCTACGTTTCATCAAACCGATCTTCAGGATCACACTCGCCAGTGCGATCGTGAATATCGGTTTGGTAAACTTGCTCTTGGCCATGTAGAAATTATTTTCATATATATATATATATATATATATATTCATCATATAAAGACAGATATATATATATATATATATATATATATATATATAAAGGCTCCTTTTCAATTACAACTAAACCGTGGTGTAGAGGAGAGCGCTACTCCTATCCTAGGATTAGTCCATTTTACCCTTGATACGTACCTTATATTGCCAAGTGTTAAACAAGGAAGTATCAAGTACTATTTTCTAAGTTAAGGTATGACCCGACTTGGGATTGAACCTCGATCTCCCGGGCCATTGGCGAACATTCTACCCACTTGGCCTATAAGCCCATATATATATATATATATATATACATAGAATATGCACGGTACAACATTTTCTCTCTCTCTCTCTCTCTCTCTATATATATATATATATATATCATAAATGTTTATAATTTCATACAATATTTATCTGTTCATTTCAACATATCGTTAATGTGCTGGTCTGTGTCATCGCAGTAAGCGTGTTCTAGCTCTAGTCACGTGATAACGTTTACTTTCAGACAAATATCCCTGGGAAAGGTATGAGCCCCTTATCCCTCCTGATATGGTTTCAAGATTACAACTATTTTCCTTCAACAAGGATTGCTAAGGCATCAAATAACACATGAAGTTTGATATGCCATTAAACGAAGAACAAAAGATAAATCACCTCTGGATAAAACGCAGACGTTCGTGGCATAACGTTCATCAACACTGGATGTGGACCCAGCTTGTCTAGTTCGAATCATGAACTAGGTAGTTAATATTTTATATGGTGCTAAAACTGTCGGAAAGGCATGAACTTATCTACTCTCTCTTCAACTCTGGGCAAATAGTTGGTCAGATTGGGCTGTTTGACCTTGGTATGGTTACTTCTGTAGCAGAAAGAAAATTCTGAATTCAAAATGGAGAGGGGAGGGCACGGCTAAGGTATTTCTATTCAAGATATGATACATGTGTAGCACACTTACGACCAAACCAATTTATGAGACAAATGAGAATGATAGACATCATTGACAGCATCTCCTGATGTCTGTATCAGTCGAAATCTCAATATCCTTCTCAATATTAAAACGTCTGTGTAGTTCCCTATCCATTAGTGTCTCTATAAATCTATTAATCTTTAGTTTCGTTGTAACTACATCTGTCTCGATACCAACCTGTCATTCTATATCGATCTGTAGGCCTCTATATCAGTCTATGTTGACCTTTTAGTCCAGCAATTGCAAAAGCAGTCAATCATTCACTATAAGTTCGTTGGTATGTGTGAATAGTGAGGTCTGTCTGAAAAGTGACGAGTTTGGGTGTGCAGTGTGGATAAGCGGATTGGCTTATCACCGTCAGCTGTAATTTTAGCTTTCGGCATTTTTTACACTTACTTTTATTTACAACTCTTCTTTTTCAGTTCGTTCAGCGATGAATACTGAGGGATGAATAAACTTGAAATTTTTGGTCCGGTTGAGGAAAACACCCTCACAAACACTTAAAATGCAGCATTAAATGTATTCAGATTATACCATGTCATCTACACGTGTTCTTGAGTGGCACAAGAGGTTCAAAAAAGGTCTTGAGGAGGTGAAAGATGACTCAAGGAGCTGGAGGCCTTCAACAAGCAACGTCAAGTTGGTTTGATAAAGGATGAGTTGTGATCATCAGTTGACTTTTCGAACGATTGGGTGGACTTGTAAAAGGATAAGTGTTTGGTAGATTATTACCGAAGATCAGACTCTAGAGGAATT
This sequence comes from Sepioteuthis lessoniana, assembly GCA_963585895.1. Taxonomy (NCBI): domain Eukaryota; kingdom Metazoa; phylum Mollusca; class Cephalopoda; order Myopsida; family Loliginidae; genus Sepioteuthis; species Sepioteuthis lessoniana. Next base: position 70,438,118 of record OY757934.1, read on the forward strand.
ACTTTAAAGAAAAAAAACAAGTAGTTTATGGTTTGGAATTGTCTGAGCTATAGGTAAAAGAGGGATAAGTGAATTGTCTAATCATCTAACATGATACCTTGAGAGTGGATAACTGTAATTGTAGCTTTCTGCAACCATTGAGTTTCTTTTCACACGCTTTTGTTTACACCTCTTTTTATGGTCGTTCAGCTATAAGCATTGAAGAATGAATAAACCTAATTTTTTTTGGTCCAGTGTTATATAACATACAACATGGATTTTCGGTACATTTCTAGTGACCCCGTGTGCTTTGACAAGCTGTCAGGTTGTGATTAGTAAACAGAGGGATGACAGTGCATCATGGCAGTTGGGTCCAACGGGCATGTAACCGGAAGGAAATCATGTGATGAGAACCACGCGGTCAGATTTAGACAGAGTGCAGAGAATCAGGAATCGAGCGAGGGACACGCAGCCGATCAGAGGTGTTAGGTCGTCTCTGACGATACGGTGCAAGGGGGTGCAAGCATTGGCACCTCCTGGCTCCCGGAAGAAGATATGGGACAAGAAGAAGTTCCCTCTCTGAGTATATGTCTCTCCATCTATCTCTCAAACTAACAACAAACTGTGGGCCCTTTTCAAGAATAAAATGAGTGATATATTTTTATAAAAAATGTTTCGTTCGTTCATTGAATTTCATTCATCATCGTTGATTATGTTCTTGTTGGGTATATGAGACTCTACAACAGCGAGAAGAAAGATTAAAACTAGAGCGGGAGTCTTTCAACAAAGAGGACTGAGATTAACGTCTAGTGAATAAGGCAGTTGGTGTGCAACTATTTCGGTTGACTGTTCAAATGATCGCAAATCAGCTGGACCTAAAAAGAACAGTGTTTATTGATTATTATCGAAGACTTGGACATGTATGTAAAGTAAAGGGACTGGATGTGCTAAGTATCAAGCCGAAAGGAATATCACTGCACTGGAATAATGTCCCTATTCTCCTGATCTTGCTCCATGCGATATTTTTTTTCAAGCTCAAAGTGGTCATCAACCTGTTTTGAAGGCATGGAGGCCAACAAGAAAGCCGTAACAACGAAGATATGGGACATCCCAAAAGAATCCTTCGTCCAGTCCATTAAAGAGTTGCAAAGAAGTGCTTTAGTCTCGAAAGGGATTACATTTGAGGGGGGGGGCGTGTAGTCTGTTTTTTAGAATTAAAATAGATTGTTTGTGAAATGATTCGCATTACCATCACGTATATCAACCTTCACGGGTTATTCAATGCCAAAACCATCCTTGTAGAAGAACAGTAGTGGTACTATGTAAGGTTTCTTTGTGTAATGGCATATCACCCTTTGTGAGTTATTCATTGACAAAGCCATCATTGTAGAACAGTACTGGTATTGTCTAACTCAGAGCATATATATATATATATATATACCGGGACATTGGCCCAGCGGTTAGAGTGTTCGCCAATGGCCCGGGAGACCTGGGTTCAATCCCAGGTCGAGTCATATCAAAGACTTTAAAAAAAATGGTACTTGATACCACCTTGCTTAACACTCAGCATTATAAGGTACGGTTCAAGGGTAAAGTGGAGCAATCCTGGGAATGGAGTAGCGCCCTCCCCTACACCTTGGTGTAGTAGCTATCGAAAATGGAGCCTTCGGGTCTCCCTCGACTATGGTCGCTAACTTTACTTTTTACTTTATATATATATAGAACCCATGGCAAAACTCGCCCAGTCGGATAGGGCTGTAGAATACACTAATTGCTTCTCTGCTGAGAAGTAGGACTCCTCCCAACGAGTTACCTTGATATGACCCTAAACAATCTGATGGAGAAGTTCAAGTAATGGAGTTAGGGAACGCAGAGCACCTCTTCATTGCCATCACCCCCATGTTCACTCTGGACCAGAGTTGTAATACCTGATAGGGTCCAATCTATGGGTCAAATACAACCAGACTGTGTACTTAAGCTAAACTGAATTGTTTGAAATAGGACTGTTTTGACATTTAAAAATTGTTTGAAGTAGAAATGTTTTTAGACTTTGAGAGTATGTACTTATGCTAAACAGAACTGTTTGAAATAGAATTGTTTATATATATAAAAGTTGACTTGGCATTAATAACCAACAATGGTTGATATTCCATAAAAAAAACACATTAAAAATGGACTGCTATCAATAGGCTATCGATTATATGGAAATCAGACCTAACCGATAAAATGAAACGCAGTTTCTTCCAGGCAGCGGTCACATCGATACTGCTATATGGGTGCACTACATGGACTCTAACAAAACGGCTCGAGAAGAAGCTAGACGGCAATTACACAAGAATGCTGCGTGCAATCTTGAACAAGTCCTGGCGACAACACCCCACAAGACACCAACTGTACGGCCACCTGCCTCCTATCACGAAAACTATTCAAGTTAGACGAAGCAGACATGCAGGACACTGCTGGAGAAGCAGGGACGAACTCATAAGAGATGTACTCTTATGGACCCCCACACATGGCCGTGCAAAAGCAGAACGACCTGCACGAACATACATTCAGCAGCTGTATGAGGATACGGGATGCTGTCCTGAGGACCTGCCTAGGGTGATGAACGATAGGGAGGAGTGGCAAGAGGGGGTCAGGGATATGCGTGCTACCAGCGCGACATGATGATGATGATATAATGCACACATGACAAAACGAATGGATCAAGCAAACTTAGAGAATTTTCTCTTTATTTTTTTAAGCAGTAAGTAAACTAATAATATAAAAGTTATGTGATGCGACCAATTTGGGTTAATTTTAGTTTTCTATTAATTCCATCATTTTTTACTCAATATTGAATCAATTCCTTATATTTTCTTTTACGGGGATTGTAAATAAATACACCATTAGTTTAAATAATTCTCTTTCGGAATGTTTTGTGAAGATAGAATATTTAGTTTGGTTTCTTTGTTTTTAATGGCATATCAACCTTTGTGGGATATTTACTGCCAAATCCATCTTTGGTTTGGTTTCTTTGTTTTTAATGGCATATCAACTCTTTTTAGGTTATTTAATGCCAAAGCCATTCTCCTAGAAGAACAATAGTGGTACTATTTAACCCATAGCTAGGATAAGGAGGCTCAGACCTTTCACAAGGGTATTTGCCCTGAAAGTGAACGTAATAGCGCGACTGGAGTACGAACTCGCGTACTACGATTCCGCAGTCCAACACTTTATTCCTCAAAGATCCAATACAAGAACTTTATCATCAGATTGTTTAGTGTCAGATCCAGGACACTTGTTGGATGGGGGAGGGACTGCAGAGATGCAGTCAGTGTATTATACAGCCCCTACCGAATGGGCACATAACAAAAAATTTCAGGTATTATGAACCATACTTCTTAAATGGGAAATTACGCAGATTATATATCACGCGTGTTTTTTTTTTAAGAATATCCGAATAAGAAATGTCATAATAAGTAGCTTAAGAATATTTTTGGTGGTTGGTTGGTTGGTTGTAATTTCATAAGCTTTTCTCTTAGATTTGGCACGAGGTCGTATGAATGGGCCATCCAATGAGAGTCAAACACACCCGTGAAGATTTTTATGATTAAGGGTTTTCGGACTATTGTCTTCATCTTTATTGTTATTTCCTCAACGTTTCGGTCGATATGTCCTCCAGCCTTTTTCAGGTGTTTGTCGAACTCGGGAGTCTACACGGAACTTCGAACTAAGTCCTTTATTGAATCCACAGGTATCGCCTATTCTGATTCCGTTAACCACAACCGGGTAGAAGTGTTGAGAATTTCTTTATTGCTACTCTCCTGCGGTCAGGATTGAACCTGAAACTTCCGGATGAATGTCTCCTTAGAAGTTTAGGGAACCAAACACCTGAAGAAGGCTGGAGGACATATCAGCCGAAATGTTGTGGAAATGACAATAAAAATGAAGACAATAATCCGAAAACCCTTAATGATAAAAATCATCAAGCTTCGTCTCAAAAATTCAGACAACTCACTTGTAAAGGTTTGCTAGTCTAGCTTGCTAACCATTACACCACACGAGGTGCCCTTGGTGGTTAGTTGGTAAGTAAGTTTCTTTTTTAATTAGTGAATACCAAAGCCATAATTCTAGAAGTACGTTAGTGAGGCTATTTTACCCATAAATTATGAGGAAATGGCTTCATATCTTTCCCAGGAGTATTACACTCATATAATCAACTATATGTTTAATAGTACTACTGCGACTTGGGCATTACATAACCCACGATGGTTGATATGCTATAAAATATTCAAACCAAACTAAACCGAAAGAATTATTCGAGCGCAATATTTGTAAGCGTGTTGATAAAAGGAATGAAGTTTTTGAAGGTAATGGAGGTTATGCTAGTTATTATATATTTTTATAATATATACTTTAAAATAGGATATTTCATTCGTTCCTACCTTTACTTGTTAAGTGTCATAAACAGGACACTCTTTGTGGGGGTGTCTTATCCCTACGCAGAGATGCAGTCGGTATATTCTACCACCCCAGCCGACTTGGCCTGAATGTAAGTGTAGTTCCTCGCAAAGGTCGAATGCGTGCACAGGAGGTGACCAGATTTAAACACCTCACGTTAAAATAGAGTTGGGGAAGACAGGATATAGATAATAAACAAATAAAGGTTTGTCAACCGACATGGGGAAATAAAAAGTTAATGACACGTGTTCTAAAATGATTACTGATGATATAATTAAGAAGATATTATATAAGAAAAGATAATTTTGAGACTTGAGTTTGAAACCCCTGAAGAGGAGTTAGTTAAAAGTTGATCCGGTCGGGGGTGATTTTTAGCTGCCAGCGAGATTTGTTCATATACCCTTACGTCTTCATCTCTCTGCATGTTTACATCGGACTGCTAAAATTTGAGACAGTCGGAATAAAGACTTTTTCGTATTCCTGTTGCTATTTTTTATTTTTTAATATTTCACATGGTTCTATCGTGTTACAAAAACGCCTAATGATTTGATGACAAGAAAAAAAGTGCCCAGATGCTTGAAAAATTGTACACAGTCCGTGGGAGATCAGGAGAACATGGTGGATGTGACAAAGCCTAATGTCCTGAGTCGGTAAGCTTTTGCAGCGGTCAAGCAGTGTCATCTTGGCAACATGTCGCCAAGCAGTGTCATCCTGGCAAAATGTGGCCGAGCAGTATCATCCTAGCAACATTTGGCCGAGCAGTATCATCCAGGAAACATGTGGCCGAGCTGTGTCATCCGGGCAACATGTGGCCGAGCAGTGTCATCCTGGCAACATGTGGCTGAGCATTGTCAAATTGGGAAATTATGACCAAGCTTGAATAGAAAAAAAGAAAGAAAACAAAAGAAAACTAAACACATAACTTCTTTTTTCATGTAAGCCTTCAAAATCAAATTCAGAAAAAAATGAGAGAAAATTAACAATTTATACAACTCTAATTAAAATTCGGTGATAGAACAGAACTTAAACTGCCTATACTAAATCGAACTGTATTTTCCAAACAACCTTAAAACTTCGTTTTATATTTTGTGATTTCCATGAATCGTATTGGACTGCTGTCTCGAAGTTAACGAGTTCAAACTCCAAGTCCATTTCGGACTTAAACGTTTGGAAAAGGTGTGAACCACCATATCCCTTCAGCTATGGGTTTAATAGTATCACTACTTTTGGCATAACAGTTCGAGTGTTAACCAATGACCCAAGAGACCTGGGTTCAATCCCAGGTCGAGTCATACCAAAGACTCAAAAATGGTACTTGATGTCTCCTTGCTTAACACTCAGTATTATAAGGTAAGCATCAAGGGTAAAGTGGGACAATCCTGGGAAAGTAGTAGCACCCGCCCATACACCTTGGTATACTAGCTATCAAAAAGAGAGCCTTCAGGTCACCCTAGACAACGGTCGCCAAATTTACTTTTACAAGGATGGTTTTCACTTTAAATAGGCCACGAAAGTTGATATGCCATTAAATAAAGAAACCATGTAATTCTCAAAACTCTTTTGATTGATGAAAAATTATTGATTTCAATTTTAGTCTTAAATACTGACGAGATTAAGCATTTGTTTGTGACGACTGTACGAGTTTCGATTTATGCATAGCCCCCCACAATAAAAAAAAAGCCTTGCATCAAATCTGACCTGGTAGGAGGTCGGATAAATATCTACTACTGTATATGTAGGAGTGTATTTAGTTCCGCATATGAGGGCATGATTTTGTTCCGTCAACATTTCTCTTCAGAAACTTCTTAGCAAACGTAGAATAAACCCAGCCCTTACTTCTCATCGAGCGGCTGCAGGAATCACCATTCTGTATTTTCCATAAATCAATCTCATGTAATTCTTCCACTTGGCGTAATGGCAAACGTAATGGACTGTGAATTCAAACTCCAGTCGCGCTATTACGTCAACTTTCGGACTAATACCCTTAAGAAAGGTATGAACCCCTTATACCTCTTGCTATGAATTATATAGTACCACTATATTTTTTTTACAGGGAAGGCTTTGGCATTGAATAACCCACGAAGGTTGATATGCCGTCAAAGAAAGAAAGCAAGCCATATTTTAGACTTGAGTGAATGTGTTACGTGAGACTGAGGCTTCTCCCTATGGAAATAAGCTGATTAATTTTTCACCCATTCATGAAAGTTACGCTGGGTAAGAATGGATAACCTACGTATCAATGTATGTATTCACGTATGTTACACACACACACACACATATTCATACACACACAAGCTATGATTTTAGCGGCGCTCATGGGGTAACGGTTATCATCGTAGGAGATTAACGCGGCAATTAGAATTCGAATTCTGGATGAGGCTGCTTTCATTTCATTGAGATAATACTCTTTGGGGAGGTATGCATCCAAGTATTTTCCCTCCGGTATGATAGTTCTCTTTGAATTTGGTATGGTAACCAGTCAAAGAGAAGTAAAATTCAGAATTAAGTCTGGTAAACTTCGCTTAAAAATTGACCTTTTTTTCAGATCCTTCTTGTCGGAAGGGGTTGGGAAAATACATCTATCGTTAAGGCTTGGAATACGTCGACTGCTCCCATTAAAAGAAAGCTGTCCTAAATTTGACAACAAACTGCATCCAGTGGTGAGGTTCCAGTTCCGGAGGTCAGAGAAGTATGAAGTTGTCCCTTTGTTATAATTACTTCTTGGTCCATTCTGAGTGTGAGGTGTTAAAATTGTTATGATCCCATCTATGGATCAAATTGAACTGTTTGCTAATGATAAGAATTAGAGAGATAAAATTGACTGTGAACGGGATCGCTATCTATACTCGAGACCAATAACGTTTGTTTAATGGCCTATCAACCTTTGTGGGTTATTCAATCCTTGTAGAAGAACAGTACAGATACTATTTAACCACTAGCTAGGGGAAATAAGAAGGTTCATACATTTCGTAAAGGTATTTGTCTGAAAGTGAACGTAATAGCACGACTGTTTTGAAGAATGCAGTATAAGTATAATATAATAACAGAGACACCAGCATTAGTAGATTTGGTTGCTTTGTTTAATGGCATATCAACTGATGTGGCTTATTTAATGCTAAATCAATCCTTATAGAAGAACAGTAGTAGTACTATTAAATCCATAGCTGAGGAGGAGGAGGAGGAGGGGGAGGATAAGAAGGTTCATACCTTTACCAAAAGGTGAACATAATAGCTCGAACTTGCTTACTGTGACGTCACAGTCCAGCTAAGTTAGCCACAACGTCACGGGGTCTCTTCCAAACAAATATATATTTTCTTTAAATCATAATTGTGTATAAAGAATGAGTATAGTTGAATAGTTGAAGAATAGTTGAAAACATGTAAATTAATTATATTGACAAAAGCAACTTGTTATGACCGTTAATAGATTATTATTATTATTCGTTTATTGAAATAATATATTTGCTAGCAAAAAAAAAAAGATTGATTTCACCTTTAAATAACTGGTGTGTTCTGGTTAGTGAACACGATATGTGAGGAAATAGTTATATTTACAGGAAAGAGTATTTACAAGAGAGAGACTGTTAGTAATAAGAACATAGGATTAGTGATAGAGTAAGGATATACTTCAACAATAGGAACAGCTTTTCAGACTTGTAGACGTAGACTGATCGTAGACTGGTCTCAGACTGATCTGGACTGGAGTATTTGTTGCACGCTCCACCTAACGGGCAAGTGTGGCACAAGGCCTTTTTTTCGGTGGGTCCGGACGCTGGGCCGTAGCCCACACGCGCCCGGCATTTCCCAAAAATGCCAACAGCCCAGTCGGCATTCTCCTGATTAGGGGCGCCTCAGGCGCCGGGCGATAAACCCAACCTTCCCGAAGGGAGTAAAAGCCTGGGGGAAAAGGCTCCCTGAGGCCGAAGGAAATCTCCAGATACCGAGACACATCGGCCGGATCCGTGCCAGACTGATCTGGACTGGAACTCTTGGTATTAGAGCTACTGCCATATATGGTAAATGGCCTAGCTCATTATGCTGAAAAGGTCGGTGATACCCAACAACGTTTGACATGCCATAAAATCAACGACTCAACGGACACACATATAAATGCGTACATTCTATAGAGATAGATTGGATGACTGATTGATTTTAACGGGATTTCAACCCGTCTCGGGTTATTTTATGCTTAGAGTTTCAGAAATTGCATTGATTGTATGTTGATAATTATATTTTTTGCAAATTTTTCTTTTGAATATTAATAACTGTAAACAGCTTTATTTAATCTATTGATGACCATCCAGCTCCAGAGTGGAACTGGGAGTAATGATAATGAAGGAGTACACAAGTTATTAGTTTACGAAATGATATCAATTTTTGAAACACCCAGTATGTTTACACGCTAATCAAACTCTTGTCAAACAGGCGTTAATACATTTTTATCAACACAAGCAACAGATGTTGAGATACGTTGTTTCAGATCATCTAAAATAACAGGAAGGTAGTAAGGGAAATACCTTCTTCTTGACATCTCCCAACGAAAAAAAAATCGCAAGCTGTTAGATCTGGATTTTATGGCAGCAGCTATTGCATGGCCAATTCAGCACTGCGGAAGATGTATATTAAGGTATCTGCGACCTTTCCTGTGTCTACAGGGTTGTGCTTCAAGCTGTGTCAAAAGGAAGTTATACGAGGCGCATACGATAAGTTTCCAGGCTTTTTTCGTATGGGCAATTTTATTAACAGTACACACATGAAACTCTAATCCCCGTCGAAGTAATCTCCTCCGGCTGCAATGCACTTGTTGTACCGTTCCAACAATTTCTGGTAGGCCCTATGGAAGTCCTCTTGTGTGAGCGTGTCAATGACCTTCCCCACAGCCTCTTTCATCTCCTCAATTAATGTCTCATAACGACAGCCTCTGAGCTTAGGGAATAACCAAAAATCACAGAGAGCAAGGTCTGGACTATAGGCAGGGTGAGGAACTGTCTTGATGCCCATCTTGGTCAAAAACTCAACATAGTAACCCTGACCCTAACCCTAACCCTTTGGCCAATCAACTGTGGTGTATTGACTTCCTTACTCCTCCCACACCTCTCATCATCCCTCACAGACTCCCTGCCTTCCTTGAATCTCTTATGCCGCTCAAAAACTGATGCTCGATTCATGCAAGATGGTCGAAAAGTAGTCTGAAGCATTCCATACGTTTCTCTGGCATTTTTTCCGAGTTTTAAACAGAATTTTATTGCATATCGTTCTTCCTCAGGTCCAGATTGCATTTTTGAAATTCACCGGCAGTGACAATCTTATAAACTGAATTACCATGACTAGAAAATCCGACAAAAACTGCAGTTTCGACCTTCTTAGGTCTCATCAGTAGTCTATACTGAGATCTTCCCCTCTGTAGCTCGAACCAGCGACCACAAAGCCAAAACTCAACAATTGAGCTATTAGTCCACATCGTACACAAGCACAGCCAAATTAAATAGTGAGGGTAAATGCACGGTGAATTTACCTGATTGGTCTGGTTATAATATTCGTAATCTTACAGAGGATACGGTCACCTCCAGGGCAATGTCTTCCCGAGAGGATTGGAGATGTGTATCCGTGTAACCATAACCTCATGGACAAGGATATTGACATTTTTTAAATAAAGGAATTATATATTATATATTGAATTACAATGACCAAAAAAATCCGGATTTTCTCGTCCTGGTAAATCAATTTTTAATATATAATTCGTCTATTTGAAAATAAAAAAATGTATGTCTACCTCGATCTTCTCATCATAATTCCAAATAATGCCAATGACAATGAATTTATGATTCCTTATTGAGATATTGCACAGGTGATTTTCACGGAAATTCTCTTCCTGTTCTCGTTCAGTGTCATGCTGTCAGTTAATTCAAATCTTACATCATTTAATTGACTAATCAATACTGGAAGTTTGTGAATACAATAAAGGATTAAGTGTCTGTATCTTGATCTGGCTTTCCTACGATGTGGTGGAAAACCTAGAAATGTCTTGTATTATAAAACACTGTTGGGGTACTTTGGGTTTCTGACAACGAAACAGACACCAAAGTTATCATCTGATAAAATTTTGTTAGCCACACCAGTTGTTGCTTTGTTTGAAGCAGGATGCCTATTTTATATCATATTCCTCGATATATATTGAGTAATACTTTTTTTAATACTGATTTTCAATTTTCGCTCGAGTTGACGAAAGTTACGTTACAGCTAGTAGATATATGTGCGAATGTCGGTATGCGTGAGTGTGTACTCGGCAAAAGTGCATGCGTGTGTAGGGTTGAGAGAGAGAGAGACATAGAGAGAGAGAGAGAGGAAGAGAGAGAGAGAGAGAGAGAGAGAGAGAGAGAGAATATATATAACAAATAGATTCATACAATCAGATTTAAATGTTCATTTATTTCTCCATATGCCAGTACTTAAGCGTACGTCTGTGCCTGTAAGAGTATTCGTAATATGTTTCTATATATCATATGTATTATATATATGTATCTATCATATTATGTATATATATATCATAAATAAATATTCGCATTTTATATATATATATATATATATATAATGTAGGACTTGCATCAAGCATCCTGTCCATTATATTGATAAATTACATCTCTGCTTATGTGATTTCAGTTTCGTCGTCTCCACTCCGTGCCACGTGATCTATCCTTGTCCATTTTACCCATCAGTCCCACCCTTACACCTTGACTTTTTGACCTCACGCCCTTCACATCCTTCCCGTGATGCTTAGCCGAGGCAGAATCGCTAAATCATTTCCCGCCACACTTCACTACCAAGCACGGTTTGAGTGCTGACCTTCTGCTCCCGGAGGCAGTGCCTAGATAGGAGGACTGACGATCGAAATGTGCAGGGTACCATGTTCAGAAATGACAAAATAAATATTCTCGCAAATACAGTATGCTGTTTTTTCGACAGCTACACGGTGTGTCCTGTTTTTGAGTTCTAAACATGAACGGAAGTCGATCTAAAGTAATGTTTACGGAATAGAGAAAAAAATTCTCAGTTCACATTTCTACTTTCAGATTCAGTGTATGAAAAGTCAAGCCTAGATATTTAAAAGGAGGGAAGACAAGTGACTCTGAGCTGAAGTACCCATGGAAGTATCCACCGAGAAGCACTATCAGGGGATCGTAAGCAACATAGGGTATGTCATACAGCTGCATCCACAGGAGTTAGTAAAGTAGACGACTATAGTCGAGGGCGACCCAAAGGCTCCCTTTTCAATAGCTACAAAACCGAGGTTTAGCGAAGAGCGCGACTCCTTTCCCTGGATTGCTCAACTTTATCCTTGATCCCTACCTTATAATACTGAGTGTTAAACAAGGAAGCGTCAAGTACTATGTTTTTGAGTCTTTGGTAAGGCTCGGCCTGGGATTGAACCCCAGTCTCCAGGACCATTGGCGACCACTCTACCAACTTCATTAATGGGCTGATATATAGTAGCTTGAAAATAGACTGACTTCGGCATTACATACCCTAACAAAAGCTGACATAGATTAAAACCAACCAACCAGGTAACCAACCAACCTACCAATAACCAACAAACCAATGAGAATTTTGAGTGCAACGTAGTCTCGTTTATGAATTTATGCTTTACGAGATCGAACTGGACCATAGAAGCAGCTCCAAACTTTTCTTTTGCAAAAAGTGAAGGTGCATTTATGTTTACTTAATCAAGCAAATTCGTTTTGCTGAGAAAAATTAAAAAATCTTGGTTTTACTTGAGGCCACACGCCAAGTACCTCACATTATTATGATAAACTTAGCTACCTCATCATCCAGTCAGTGATGCCTAGAATACATTGACCATGTCCCCTGCAGAGAAGGAAGACCTCCCCCCCACACACAAAATAGAGTTGTGCAGGATAGGGCAAAAAACTGCATCTGATGGTAAGGCTTCATTTCAGGAGTTTTTTCTAACCACTACAAGGTCCCATGTATGAGTCAAATAGATCTGTTTAAAATTATTTGTACTCGACAGGACCGTTTTGCTTTATTTTGGTATGTGCTTTTTTGTGGTGCGTATATTACGTGAAGCAGTTCAAGCCACACGAGTTACACGCTGTGATTGATAGTATCATGATGGTTGGTACGCTGACACGTTGTACTCGTTTTGAAAGTTGTAGGATGAACGTGCAACGTAGTCACATTCGAGAATTTATGCTTCACGAGTTCGAACTCTGCAGAAGCAGCCAAAACGTTTCTTATGCGAAAAGGGGAAGGTACGAACTCCGTTATTCCCTTTGGTATGGGTTGAATAGTACCGCTTCTTTCTTTCTTCAGAGATGGCTTTGGCATCAAATAATCCATGAAGTTTGATATGCCATTAAACACTGAAAACAAACCAAATCATCAGGTCTCTTTTTGGTATCGTAGTTTATAATAAGTATCAAAGAATGAAAAAGGCAAGTCGAGAAATTTAAAACGAGGAAGAAATTCAAGAAATTTCGCTTGGGTTACAAGAACCTCGATAATCAGGTAAGATGAGATAGGCCTAAAAACGTGGATTCCAAGCCATAGAAAGGAATCCAGGGAGTAGCATTTGGAGAGTATCAGGCAAGCTAGGTATCTCACTGTTCATTATGGGTCATCACTTTCCTGACCTCAGCGAAAGCATCCGTAGCTGTTGTAGGTTGTAAGATATAGCAAAACTTTTGACTTATCCTAGTATTTTAGTGCGACTACAGTCATTATTTTTTTGATATATCAATTTGTATTACGATGAAAAATAATCAGAAAAAAGTTTACTAGATCAAGCAAATACTTTTTGCCGGGGAAAATCCAGCACCTCTAAAAATAGTCTGATTTCGTTTAGGTTAGATTAGGTCGTTTGGTTTAATGGCATATCAAACCTTAATATTTATGTAATACCAATATATATATATATATATATATATATATGCATGAGTGTGTGCGTGTGTGTGATTTTTAAGTGAATAGTTAGTAGGTAACTTTATTTCTAAAGGATTTTGAGTTCACTTGTTTACACGCAGTTAAATGGTTTCAAGTATTGCTCTGACATACTTACGATTTTATTTGATATTAATGATTTGTTTGCAAACAGTTAAATGATTTCAGGTATTGCTAATTGTTGTTTGAACATAGTTAAGTAGTTTCAAGTGACGCTATTTAACACTGATAATTCTTTTTAATTATAATAATAATTCCTTCTAAATGAATTTGACCTATATCTGGGACCCATACAGGCACTATCACTCCGGTGTACTCCGCATTCCCCAAGCTCTTAAACAGGATACTCATCTTCAAACTCAGTTTAATGTCATACCCAGAACACTAAATAGTTTCAAGTATTGCTATTTAACTGTAATAATTTTATTCAACATTATTCATTTGCATACACGCAGTTAAACGGTTTCAATTAGAGTGAATTATTGAATTTGTCAATTTGAGCCATATAAGCTGATTTCATTTAAACAAACAACAAATAATCAACCGTTAACAGAGATGAATTGTTCAATGTATTAGCAAACTAATTATCTAAGTTAACATTTGTTTGCACAAATTTAAATGGTTTCAAGAATAGAAAATAACTGAATTGGTCAATTTGATCTATAGAAGCTGATTTCGTTTAAACATACAATGTAATATACTGACTTAGCTTGTGACGTGGATGAACTTAGCAGACTCAATGCAGTCGCAAGATAACATCAACAAAGTGGTTTAACAGGAAAGAGAAAATAAAGGAGGATGGCGAGAATGTAATTTATTCCCTATGGAGAGAGTGACAGATAATTCCGTTCACAGATAAGATCAACAAATTACCGGAAAAAACGGAAGTATGTAAGTTCCGATAACTAGCCATAAACAGAAAATACGTGGGCGAAGAGGCGGGTTCATATATCCCCATGGGACTTGAGAAGAAAATATAAGGTCTGTAATTTTGGACTGAAGGCAGAGACCCGCTGGCCACTCAAGCGGAAGGAAGAGATCCGCTGGTCTCTCAAGCGAAGGGGAGAGATCCGCTGGTCTCTCAAGCGAAGTGGGAGATCAACTAGCCACTCAAGCAAACCTGTCAGCTCCCCCCGTGTGTGTTCTCCGGTCGTCGCACACCTTCACAAAAAGGGTCCCCGCCACAGAAGAAAAATATGTGCGAACTCTCTCTGACTGTATTCATACTTCACACAAACGTCGCCGTCGAAGAATAAAAATATGAATTATATTTTTATATATCTACGAGTCCTTTGTTGTTTGTTTAGTGATTCGATATACGACAACAATTCAATTACTTCACTAGCGTATACATTGGGCATTAATAATATACGGAAATCTTGTTCGGCTTCCTCTAAAAATAAATAAGTCTCATTTATACAAAGTCGTGTAAGGAATCAAATCGACTATTTTTCATCTCAACTCTCATCACATCACTGTCAAATCTTTAACGCTTATTTTTCCGTATAGTGCATTTTAATGTAAAAAGACAATGGAAAGCAGTCCATTCGGGTGGGGCAGTAGAATATAGTAAAGTAAGACCCTCCCACCAACGAGGGTCCTATATATGACATTAAACAATCTGATAGTGAGGCTGCAGTAAGGCAGGAGATTTGGGGAACGCGGAGTACCTCTTCATTTTCATTGATCCCAGCTCACCTCTCGCCCAGTGTAGTAGTACCTGATAGGGTCAAATCCATGGATCAAAACAGTTTGACATTTAAACTGGGTTCAAACGAATGATTTACGCTTAACTGAATTGTTAAAAATAGAACTTTTTGCTGATTTAACTGTGTTTAAACAAAAAAAAAAAACAAAAAAAAACCGTTTAATTGGATTGTTACTGATGCATAGAAATGCGAGGAACCATTTTGTTGACATAATAAATTGATTTATTAGAAGTCGAAGTGTTTGATCATTTAGTTTAATTCAATCTAATTACGCATATGTAAAAACCAGTTCGATGTCTAATTACTTACTAAGTCGACTCAGTACTTAGAAAAATTAAAAATAGAAAAGCCGCAGGGTTTGATAAAATTCCCACAGTAGTATGGAAGACCAGATAATTCGATGACATACTGCTTGTACACTGTAATGCAGTTTATAATCAAAATCCGATAGACAGATGGATGAAGGGATGCATCTCCCCTTTCCCTAAAAAGGGCGACCTTGGATTAGCCAATAACTACCGAGGTACAACACTTACATCCATATCTGCCAACATATTCAATGCCCTATTATGCAACCGCATAGAACCCAAGATTGACAACATTCTCAGGAAGAACCAAAATGGCTTCCGGAGAAATAGATCCACGATCTAACAAATATTGACTATCCGAAGAATTCTAGAAGGCGTGTGGGCAAAAAATCTACAAGCAACAATATTATTTGTCGACTTTACGAAGGCCTTTGATTCCATACGCAGAGGTTAGATGGAGCAAATTCTACTCGCATACGGTGTACCAAAAGAAATCGTCGCAGCCATAATGATTCTCTATAGAAACACCAAAGTGAAAGTGCATTCTCCGGATGGAGACACAGACTACTTCGACATTGTAGCTGGGGTACTGCAAGGAGACACACTTGCCCCTTATGTCTTTATCATCTGTCTAGACTACGTGCTTAGAACACCGATCGATAAAATCAAAGAAAACGGTTTCGAGCTTACAAAGAAAAGAAGCAGAAGGTACCCCGCAAAAACAATTACCGACGCCGACTACGCCGATGAGATATCGATTTTGGCAAATGCACCCGTCCAAGCCGAAACTCTACTGCATAGTCTGGAACGAGATTCCTCATGTCAATGCACACAAAACGGAATATATATGCTTTAATCAAACAGGTGGCATTTCCACACTAAACAGTAGTTCTTTGAAACTAGTGGGCAAGTTCACCTACTTAGAAAGCAGTGTCTCATCAACCGAAAAAGACATCGGCACGCGATTAACAAAGCCATAGACAGCTACTAATAGGCTATCGGTCATATGAAAGTCAGACCTGACCGATAAAATGAAACGCAGTTTCTTCCAAGCTGCGATCGTGTCGATACTACGATATGGATGCACTTCAGGAACGCTTACTAAATAGCTGGAGAAAAAGCTTGACGGCAACTACATAAGAATGCTGCAAGCAATATTGAACAAGTCTTGAAGGCAACACCCCACAAAGAAGCAGCTGTACGACCGCCTACTTACGAAAACTATCCAAGTTAGACGAATCAGACCTGCAGGACACTGCTGGAGAAGTAGGGACGAGCTCATAAGTGATGTACTCCTATGGACCCCTTCACATGGCCGACCAAAAGCTGCTCGAACCTACATACAGCAGCTCTATGAGAATACGGGGTGTAGCCCTGGGGACCTGCCGGAAGCGATAAACGATAGGGAGGAGTGGCGAGACAGGGTCAGGGATATCTGTGCTGGTGGCACGACAAGATGATTATGAGATGAGATGATATGTGAAAACAGGATTTGGCAATAAATAACCTACAATAGTTGATATGCCATAAAACCAAACCAAACCGAATCATATATATTTATTATATGTGTATAAAAAAGATTTGGCATTAAATAACCAACAATGGATGATATTCTATAAAAACCAAACGAACTAAATCCTAAGTATTTAATATATATGTATAAAGAGGATTTGGCATTAAATAACCTATAGTGGATGATATGCCATAAAACCAAACCAAACCAAACAGCTGAAAAAGGTGAGAGTCTTCGTTGTGCTGGACTGAGTTAACGTTGTGAGTGAGTTCGAGCTTCAGTCGGGCTAATACGGTGAATTTCAGACTAAAACCTTTTTGAAAGTTATTCCCCAGCTGTCGATTAAATAGCACCACCACTGTTCTTTTACAAAGATGGCTTTAGCTTTAAATAACCTACATGGTTTGATATACCATTAAATAAAGAAAACAACCAATAGAAAGAAACAACAGGTTGATTTACAGTTTCTGTACTCGATTATCAAAGAGAAATACCCATGGCATAATGAATTACGTGATGGACTGCGATTTCGAAGATGGCGCGTTCGAACCCCAGTTGAGCTATTCATTTTCCGACAAATTCATGCGTTAAATAGCATCATATTTTGTTTTTCTACGAGTATGTTTTAAGCATTAAATAACTCACAAAGTTTGAAATGACATAAAACAAAGAAACTAGCATTAATATATCAGCCTGCCGTATTTGTTATAGCCCTATTTGTTATAGCCGTATTGGTTATAGCGGTCTTTCATAAAATATTTCAACAACACAATCACTTAAATATTTCTCCTGAAATTTTTTGTGTCCAATTTTCTCACTTTATTGAATTTCTAGATGAATATCCCCGAAAATTTTGTCTAGAATGAATTTAGGGAGCTGGTTACGTAATATCAGTGAACTTATCAATATTAAAAAAAAGGGGCTGCCGTTCAAGTTTTTGTTCATTTATATTCATATTTATGCAAATTTATATTCAAATTTATGCAAATTTATATTCATACTTGTACGAATTCGAATTTGTACTTCAACCAATTTTTACTGATATTAATAAATTCTACTTTGTGTCTTTTCGATCCTGGAAAAGACCCACCATACAACAAGATTTTTAGCCAAATACCTAAAATAAAAGCAAAAAATATCTTACTGAAAAATCTTTTCCTTAAAAACTGAGCAGATTGCTTTTTTAAATATTTTATGAATTATTATACAAAACATATGTGGACTTCACACACACACACACACGCACACACACATATATATATGGACTTTATATATATATATATATATGTGTGTGTGTGTGTGTGTGTGTGTGATTGTGTGTGGGTATAAGCATACATATATATGTGTGTGTTTATGTGTAGAAAAAGAGAAAGAGACAAAGACAGTGAGTGAGAGAGAGAAAGAGAGAGAGAGAGAGAGAGAGAGAGAGATCGTTCATTGGTTGACACACGTGACTGGCCGAGTCTACAAGGATGAGTGTCTCGCTTTCAACGCTTTCTGACCAACGTTATGGAGGTAGTCTTCCCGTCGTATTGTCTAGCGTACTCAAATACGTCTTAGTTGTATATGAGTTCAAACTCAGTCTTGCTATTACCTTTATTTTGAGACACATACCCCTGGGAAAGTCATGAACCCTCTTATCCCTCCAGCTATCGATTAAATTGTACTACAACCGTTCTACAAGGGTGGTTTTAACATTTCGTTAACCCACGAAGATTTGATATGCCCTTAAACAAAAAACTTAATCAAAACCGACGTTATTTTAAATCAGTAGAGTTTTCTCTCTCCTAGGCGTGTTGCCTTACTAAGATTAAAGAATCCAGTTTGTCTCACTATTTATTCATAGTTGAAAGTAGAATAAATAGATTCATATCTTTTCCCGAGGATATCTACTTGAAGTGGAGGTGCCCGTGGTTGGAAATGGACAATGAAACGCGAGTTCGAATCCTGGACGAGGCTGATTGCATTTCTCATAGCACTAATACCCTTGAGAAAGGTATGAATCCAATTATTCTCCCTCCAGCTATGGGTAAATAGTAGGGCAGACTGAATTCTTCATCCATGGTGAGGCAACTAGTCTAGGAAAAGGAAAACTCTGAATTCAAACCTGTTAAACTCCGCTTAAAAAATTGACCTCGTGTCATATCCTGCCCGAGCGGAGGGGTTGGGTAAATAGGATCAGCTTGAAGTGAAAATCAAACAATCTCATTCAGTATTTGAACTCAGTTCATTGATTCCATTTTCTACTACTCTAACTGTAACGGACCTCCACAGATCTGCTCTCTGCAGTATGTTAATTATAAATTAATTAAATTTCTTTTTTAAATTGGTGAAGTGCTTAATACAGTTTGGAATTTTCTAGTCAAATACAGCACATTAGTCTTCAGTTCTGATCACTAACCACTTTGTGAACTGGTCGAGAAATATTATTAATTCAATAAGGTGTTGTTGTTGCCAAACACCTCATTCTCTATTACAATACTTAACGCTTATAAACGTCCAGAGAAGATGGCCATTCGTATAAGAACCATCAATTATCTCCCCTTTATGCCTCGACCTAATCACATTACCCAGCATGCAACTGTAGACTGCATGGAGTGACTCGGTTGGCTTGAGAGTTGGGCTATCCATCAATTCCTATGAATTATGAAGGTTCGCTAGACATTCTTAAGTAGCCGGGGGGGGGGCGGTAAAGAAAAGAAAGCGGCGACAGAAGAGGAAGAAAGAGACAAATATAAGACAAGAAAGTGAAATAGACATAGATTATGTTCTTTGGTTTAGAATTAAATGAATTAATTTTTTAATGGAAATCGACTCCATGGTTGAGATAGTTGCCTGTGGCATATTTTGCCGTGTATTCAACCAACCTTTTGACACGAATGGGATATGACGTCACACGGAGTACAAATGGTTTCTATTTGACCTTCTCCTGGACTAGTTCCTGTACTAAGCCCAGTTTTCTCTACTATTTGCTCATAGCTGTAAGTGAGGAGGAGAGATTGTTTCCTCTCATATATATGGGTATTTACCCAAACCTATATCGCAAGAAGGAAGCAGTAAAGGGTCAGTTTTCTCATCGGAGTTTAACAGGTTTGAATTCAGAGTTTTTTTTTTTTTTTTTTTTTGGTTGCCATACCAAGGTAAATAAGCCCAGTATTCTTTACAACTTACTTATAGCGTGAGGGAAATAGATTGGACTCATACATTATCTAATGTTATAAGCTCTATGCGAATTGCAAATAACCTCGTACGGGTCGCCGTATCTATTTTCTCCTTCATCTCCTGGTTTATATATATATATATATATTGTTGCTGTTGTTGGCAAGTGTAGTCGAGGGCAAGTGTAGTAGGTCACTACTCCTTTCCCTGGATTACTCCACTTTACCCTAGATACGTACCTTATGATACTATTAAGCAAGGAGGTATCAAGTACCATTTTCCATGTCTTTGGTATGACTCGACCAGGGATTGAACCCCTGTCTCCATTGGCGAACACTCTACCCATTTGGCCAATGAGCTGGTTTATATATATATATATATATATATATATATATATATATATATATATATATATAATAATGCAATATATTGAAAGTATAGAAGATATCAAATGAGAAAAAAACTGAAAAATCAGGAGTTTCACGTTGTCGATCATCTGGTTGGTTAGGAGTCAACATGTACTAATAATAAATCTTTTTCAAGTTTCCATCCTTTTAAAAACATTATTGGCTTCTTCGGACTGTTTTCTTCCTTTGTTCACAAATTCGTATCATAAAAGTTATAGAGAATCGACAGCAGATTTCAAGAGGACTGCAAACGCACGAGTGTCCCGCCGGCCGGTAGACACTGAAATAGTTTGATTCTTTCTTTTTGGTGCTTGAAGTTGAAATTTCGGCCGGAGTTGAATGATGGTGGGAGGGGATAATTATTTGCTTAGTTGGGGAATTAGGCCAGAAGTATAGGGCGCTCATTGTGAAGCGAATACACTTGCAATTGTTTGCTTAGATAGCTTACTGACCATTACACTCCATAAATGGCAGTGGACCTAAAGGATTAAGAAATATATTCCATCTTTTTTTTTTGTATTTTCTTTGTTTAATTCTTTATTTTCGTATTTTATCATTTTTTTTTTTTTTTAGTTTTAAATTTACTTATTTATTAATCCCCGTATCATGTCTCTGACCAATTTGAGGAGCAACCTGAGTAGTATGTATGCATTTAATTTTGGTGATTTTTGTGTACACACATAATAATACTGAGTGAATTTGTGATAGTTATTATTTTTACTTATAGTATATATCTACTGGAACGTTCGACCCTTTGTTCTTGGGTAGACACAAGTTGATTTGTGTCTGGTATGAGCATTTTGTTTGTTGATTGATATAAAATTGATTGATTTTAACGACACATCAATTTGTATTTCGTTTGTTTATGCATATAGGTTAGGGGATCATATTCATTGATGAGAATATTTTTTATAAATTAGAGTGTAATATTGAGACGGGAGGGCAGACAAAAGAGAGCGACAAAAATAATAAAACCAGTAAAAGAATACTGTTACAGGAAGAGATTAGAGGAATTAGGATTAACTGCTTTACAAAAAAGAGGAGCTGATCTAACTGAAACTTTCCAAATGATTAATGAAATATTAAATTTTATATAGATAGAATTGCATCATCAGATAAATACAGCCATTGTGTGGTTAGTTGTTTGGTTGGTTGTTTGGGTTTTATTGCATATCAACCTTTGTAGGTTATTTAATGCTAAATGTATTTTAATACAAAAACCAGTTCTACTTCAAAGAATTCAGTTTAGCATGAGTACACTATTTAATTGTCAAAATCATTTCTTTTTCAAGCTATCCAGTTTTGTCAAAAAGTACTGATTCATACAATTCAGTTTAGTATACGTATAGTTTTTGTCCAAACACAGTTAAATGGGAAAACAGTTCTCTTTCGAATAATTCAATTTAGCGTAGAACAATTTTAATGTCAAAAACAGTTCTCTTTCAGACCATTCAGTTTAGCATAAGTACGCAGTTTAAATATCAAAACAGTGCTATTTCAAGTAATTTTATAAGCATGACTACGCAGATTAGCTCTATTTAACCCATAGATAGGGTCCTATCAAGTGCTACCACTCCAGGCCAGAGTGGACATGGGAGTGATGGCAATAAAGGTGTGCTCCGCATTCCCCCCAGAGCTCCAACATCACTGGAACCTCACCATCAGATTTTTTTGTGTCATTTTCAGGACACTCGTTGTGGAGGGGGACTTACCCCTCTGCAGAGGTGCAGTCGGTGTATTCTTCAGCCTGCGCTAATTGGGCAAGCGATAATGTGGAAGATTTAAGATTGAATTCGCTGAATTCAGAAAAAATCGCAAGAAAAATTTTAAAAGGTCATTTTTTAGGAACTATGAGATGAATTACTTTACAGAATTTGATCTGCATATAGATGTTCAATCAATTGTGTGTTTGTTCTGTGCAAAGATTTTAAAAAGTTGATGTGAGAAGATAGTAAAGAGGGAGGTGCCTATTTTTATGGTTGATGTGAGAAGAGAGTAAAAAGGGGGAGATGTGTAAGGAGTCATAACAAACAAATAATGATAATATATTTTTATGGTTGACTTGAGAAGAAAGTAAAAAAGGGGAGATTCCTAAGGAGGCATAACAAACAAATAATGATAATATATTTTTATGGTTGATGTGAGAAGGGAGTAAAAAGGGGGAGATGTGTAAGGAGTCATAACAAACAAATAATGATAATATATTTTTATGGTTGACTTGAGAAGAAAGTAAAAA
Source organism: Sepioteuthis lessoniana (assembly GCA_963585895.1). Taxonomy (NCBI): domain Eukaryota; kingdom Metazoa; phylum Mollusca; class Cephalopoda; order Myopsida; family Loliginidae; genus Sepioteuthis; species Sepioteuthis lessoniana. The sequence goes on from OY757934.1 coordinate 70,460,830, forward strand.
AGGGGAGATTCCTAAGGAGGCATAACAAACAAATAATGATAATATATTTTTATGGTTGATAGGAGAATATATTAAAAAAGGGAGATGTGAAAGGAAGCATAACAAACAAATATTGATGATATATTTTTAAGATTGAATAGAGAAGAGAATAAAAAATGGGATATGTCTAAGGAGGTATAACAAACAAATAATAATGATAATAGTTTTACATTTGCATTCTTTGAGTAGTTGATACTCAATTTTTTTTTGTTATTAATTTTTTTTTTGCACCTAACCCGAACGAATGCGTTTGATTTTTAAACAAAACTGTTTTACCTATTGATAGTACCCTAAGAGGTACTACCTCTCCACGTCTGAGTGGATTTTAAATATTTCGGTTGTGATGTTATTAATACCAGATCGAGCCGGGTTGATTATAATTTTCGAATGTCAGTTGCATGGTCCAAGAGACTTTTTCTTCCAAGGAGCACATGCCCACCTCTTGTCTAAAAGAGCTAGGGTCGAGTTTATTGCTCGTCGCCTTAGGTACCACTGAAAGGGAAATGATAAGAAACCAAGTATTTTTCGTAATAGTCACATGTTAGATTCGACCTCCAACTATACAATTATAAAATGATGAATTCCTGCAACATCTGGTATATATATATATATATATATAAAGGTTCTACTACCGATAGGGAACCGTTCATTGGGTAGCGGGTAAAATGTTCGCCTATGGTTCAGGAGACCTGGCTTCAATCCAAGGTCACTCCCCCGGCTTTTTGGCTGAGCCGGCTGGCTTTCGTGTCGGATGGTGTATCGAAATCAATGGCAGATTCGAGACCGAAAGGCCCCCAACTTCGGTTGGGTCACCTTCGGGTGGATGAGCTGCTTTTTTGTCCGATATGCACCGCTTGTATAACGCTAGACCTCACGGTCTAGTTCAAACTATATTCTTGCATACGTGCCCGGATCTAGATTTAGGTCCGTGATACTGCTTGACTCATTAGACCCACATTGCATTTAGTGGGTCAATGACTAGCAAGGTTCGAGTCTCGGCTCGTTCCCGACCTTTCCCTTTCCTTTATCACCACTTTAATCGGCCTTCGGGCTTCTGACCTTGTATCAAGTCCTGTCTGGTGGGAGGCAGCGACAAATACATTCAATCCAAGGTCACGTCATACCAAAGACTTTAAAAATGGTACTTGATACCTCCTTGCTTAACACTCAGTGATATAAGGTACGTATCAAGGGTAAAGTGGAGCAATCCAGGGAAAGGAGTTGTAGCTATTGAAAAGGGACGCTTCTGGTCGCCCTCGACTAGAGTCGCCAACTTTACTTATAACGGATAGGGTGACACAAGGTCAACTTCTCATCAGATTAAAACTGGTCTGCATTAAGAATTTTTCTTATCCTTGACTAGTTGCTTTACTAAGACGAAAGAACCAAGTCTGTCGAACTATTCACCCTAAGCTGAGTGTAAAACAAGTGGATTCATGCCTTTCCCAAGAACTTTAGCTTGAAGTGAAACGCAAACAGCCTCTTTCAGTATTAGAACACGGACTGCCGTGTTCATTTCCTAAAAGCATTTCCATAAATATATGAGCAGAAGTTTTTAGTATTGCGTAGGGAATTAACATCCACACAAATATCATATGGACACCTACATCCGTTCGGTCTCTAGTTATTTTCTAGCGACATTGAGTAAAAATCATCTGCTTAAGTATTTTTTAGCAATTATGTTTTTTTTTTCTTTTATGACTATGAAATTATATGATGTCTAAACATTGTGTTGACGAAGAATCGGCAAAAAAATTCCGAGAAAAAAAAACAACGTATTCTTCACCGAACAATTCCAATCTGTACTCAACACGACAATAGAATGGTAGAAATTGAATATGGTCTTCGAGAACGTTCCTTGAAATATCAGGTCACCTGACGGGAAATTTTAAGTCTGTTTATTCATGCAATCGAAATTAACTAGATTATAAATTAAACATCGGAATGCAATATTTCTAACACTGCTACTGTGGGAAGAATTCACATTTTCTTCAATCAGAGAGATCATATTTTCATATTGCCATTACTCTGTCAATAGTAGCTCATGATTTACCAATACGTGTTTAAACATCACTTTTACATGAATTTTTGTGTGTGAATTAATCGACTAATTTAGACGTCATAGAGAAAATCTAAAGCGAGGTACAGATATTATTAGGTATTATTCGTTACCAAACACTGCAAAACTGAAATGATAGCACCCGCCCCAAAAAAGGCAACACGTAAACAGAAATTAATCGACAAAAATATGTATAAGAATTGTCATTATTTTTGGACTGCAACCTACGCATATTTTTATTTTCAGAGTTTCAATTGTGTACAATTAGTCTGTGATATTCGCTTTGATCGGTGTCTTTGGTTTTGAAGGAAATTGTATGTTTCATTTTGCTATTTATTGAAAGTAAACGCTATAAGTGACCGTCAGACACAATTGCCAGTCAATATTTCATGTCCTAACAACTTACAAACCTCTTATACACACACACACATATATATATATATATATATATATGTGTGTGTGTGTGTGTGTGTGTGTGTGTGTGTGTGTTTGCTTGAAAGTTAGAATAATGTACACGAAGTGGTATAATTTTTAATATTTTGTTACACGATCTTTGCTTTTTAAATGGACGAAGTCAAAATTTGAAGGAAAAAGAGATCTAAAAATATTTATTGAAAAGTTTTTTAAAATCCTTCAATATAATATAATTTGCCTCTTGATACATATGTACTGAATATACTGGATTTGGTTGGGCTTGGTTTTAAGGCATATAAACCATTGTAGCTTATTCAATGCCAAATCCTCTTGATACATATAAATTAAATATGTAGGATTTGGTTGTGTTGGGTTTTAAGGCATATCAACCATTGTAGGTTATTCAATGCCAAATCTTCTTGATACATATATATTAAATATGTAGGATTTGGTTGGGTTGGGCATATCAACCATTGTAGGTTATTTGATACCAAATCCTCTCGATACATATATATCAAACATATAGGATTTGGTTGTGTTGGGTTTTAAGGCATATCAACCATTGTAGGTTAATTAATGCCAAATCCACTAGAAACATATATATGATTTGGAAATGGATAGTTTGTCAATAACAGTGTTAAACGAGTCAGAGCCCATTTATTTACATAGTTAAATGGTTATATATAATTCTATAATCTTATTTTTAAACAGTTCTATTTCTAACAATTCGATTTGACATAAGTCATTTTTGTGCGCATAGTTTAAATGTTAAATAGTTCTATTTGACCCATAGATTGGATCCTATCAGACGCGACCACTCCGGATGAGAATGGACCGGGGATCAATGGCAGTGAAAGGGTACTCCATATTATCCAGAGCACTACTGACTTGAGTCTTGTCATTAGATGGTTTAATGTCATAAACAGGACATTCACTGGGGTGGGAGTCTTACCCCTCTGCAGAGATTCAGTGGGCGTATTCGTCCTTATACACTTGGAAAAGCTATTCTTCACCCCCCCACTCTCTCTCTCTCTCTCTCTCTCTCTCCATATATATATATATATATATATATACGATAGTCATTCAATGAATTAAGATGATTTTTGAATAAAGAATTGGCAATATGGACCATTGTTTACAGTTGCCCCTATTTCAAGAAAATCAATTGTGCTGGTGTCTTTTATGTCCCAGAATATAGTGAGTATGCCCCCGGGAAACTTTATAATGGAGATTGAGTGATGTTTTCACTTGATGGTCTGCTTTTTTTCGACTCAGTCTCGAGTGGCCAACTCATTTTTAGCTCATTAGTTTACATTTTTCTCTAGAATATGCCTCTTTGTAAGCATCACACATTCTTCAACAAATTTCCTATCGTCTTCTCTTCTCAGTCAACTAAGACTTCATAGCAGGCCTCTGTTTTAACATAGAAGCATTCTTTTTTGTAACGTATTGACCTTCGACCGAACCATCAATCAAGAAAAAGGTGCATCCAGTTGAAGACATCGGAATATCACCTTGACCTGTGGACGGGTTGAATTCGGTACAAATGCGACGCCCACAGGAAGCAGGTGAACGTCAAACAATTATATAACCAGGTGCCACAGACGGTTTGAGTTAGGGGGAGTTCGAGGCAGGCCGAGTTCGAGTTCCAGTCGCAGTTGGGAACAAGATGCCGTAGTGAGAGCCAGAGCTAGACGGAGGGCCTGGGCCCCCAGGACCCCGGTTGAACAGCTCAGAAGAATGAGGAAGAAGTGCTGTTATAATACAGAGGAACTTGGGGTCAATATGTTGCAGTCTGTTCCGTCTCAAACTCACCTCTTACACATAACCAATATCGACCCTTTCGCCAATAAAGTGTGAGAGGTATATTTTTCTAAAGAAGTGTATTCGTTCGTCAATATTGTTGATTATGTTTCCGCATGTACATGTATACGTATAGTTGTATCATGGCCTTACAATAATTTGATTTGCAGTCTATTTGAATAACCACAAAAGAAATATTTTTTGCGAGATCAAAATAATTTTTGCTATAAACAATTCCAAACAATGCTAAGTTTACATTTATGGACAAAAATTCTGAAAAAATATTTTTCATTTTTAAAAAACATTCCTCTTATTCATTAAATGACCCTATTTGTTTTGATTTTATGGCATATCAACCAATTTAGGTTATTTAATGCTTCATCCACCTTTATACATATAAACAGTTCTATTTCAAACAATCTACTTTAGCGTAATTCAATTTTTGTTTACCCACAGTTTAAATATAAAAACAGTTTTATTTCTAACCATTCAGCTTAGCATGAATTCACAGTTTAAATGTCTAAAACAGTTTAGTTCTATTTTACCCATAGATAGGACGCTATCAGGTATTACAACTCCGGGCTAGAGTGAACCTGGGAGCGATGACAATGAAGGGATACTCTGATTTCCCCAAAGCTCCGACATCAGATTGTTAAGTGTCATATCAGGACAATCGTTGGGAGAGTCATCATATTTACCCAAACCTCAGCTCGAGCAGGATATGACACAAGGTCAATTTTTTAAGCGGAGTTTAACAGGTTTGAATTCAGAGTTTTCCTTCTCCTAGACTAGTTGCCTCACCAAGGCTGAAGAACCTAGTCTGCCCGACTATTTACCCATAGCTGGAGGGAGAATAATTGGATTCATACCTTTCCCAAGGGTATTAGTGCTATGTGAAATGCAATCAGTCTAGGATTTGAACTCGTGTCGCCGTGTCCAATTCCTGCGACGATAAGCATTACACCACGGGCACTTCCTTGTTGGGACAGTTATACCCCTCTGCAGAGATGTAGTCGGTGTACTCTGCAGCCCCAGACGATTGGACACTAGAATGACACTCGTATATATATATATATATATATATATATATATATAAATTGGTGAAAGATGAGATTTCAAAATAGCTGTGCTTATATCCGTGGGTTTTCCAACAGGATTCAATTCAAAGAATTATAATGGACTCAACCGAGAAAGACATCGACACACGACTGACGAAGGCATGGACAGCTATCGATAGGCTCTCGATCATATGGAAGTCGGACCTAACTGATAAAATGAAACGCAGTTTCTTCCAGGCAGCGGTTGTGTCGATACTGCTATATGGATGCACCACATGGACGCTTACGAAGCGGCTGGAGAGGAGACTGGACGGAAATTATACAAGAATGTTGAGAGCAGTATTAAACAAGTCCTGGCGACAACACCCCACGAGACTCCAACTATACGGACACTTGCCCCCCATCACAAAAACTATACAAGTTCGACGAACCAGACACGCAGGACACTGCTGGAGAAGCAAGGACGAGCTCATAAGCGATGTACTCCTGTGGACCCCCACACATGGATGTGCAAGAGTGGGACGACCAGCACGAACTTACATACAGCAGCTATGTGAGGACACGGGATGCAACCCTGAAGACCTGCCGGAGGCGATGAATGATAGGGAGAAATGGCGAGAGACGGTCAGGGATATCCGTGCAGGCGGCGCGACATGATGATGATGATGATGATAGCAGTTCTTTAAATCATTTTAATTTACTAATTTCCTCAGTTTAGAGGCTATCGTTCATTTTTGGGCTCAGTTATCCATGGTTGCTTTAACATCTCTATCTTGGCCAGTCGGCTGTGGCTGTAGAATACACTGACTGCACCTCTGCAGAGGGGTAAGACCCCCTCCCCAACGAGTGTCCAGGATATGACACAAAACAATCTGATGGTGTGGTTCCAGCAGTGCTGGAGCTTTGGGGAATACGGAGTACCCCTTCATTGCCATTGCTCCCAGGTCCACTCTGGCCCGGAGTGGTAGCACCTGATAGGGCCCTAGCTATGAGTTAAATAGAACTAACAGCATTCTTATGCTAAACTGAATTGTTTGAGTAAACTGAATAGCTTGAAATAGAAATGTTTTTGACAATTAAACCGTACTTACATTTAACTGGGTGCTTATGCTTGACTCAATTATTTGAAATAGAACTGTTTTTCGACATTAAAACGGTATTTACACTTAACTGAATTGTTACATATAACTGCTTGACTAGTTTGAAATGGAAATGTTTTTGACAATTAAACTGTGTACTTATGCTTAACTGAATTGTTTTAAATAGAACTGATTATTTACATAAAAATGGATTTGGTGTTAAATAATCTACGAAGGTTGGTATGCCATAAAACCCAACTAACCAACGAACCAACATCTCTATCTTTGTTCCTTCCTATCGGCCAAGAAACATTACACAATTAGAATATTTAACAAAATCATCGGGCCATCAGTATCCTTTGGAAAACCTTTGTCCCAACACTATCGTCCGTTAAATTTATGCAGTTCTTAACACACTACGATCAGTCTAGCTATCTGACTATGTGCTTCTTCCTATGATCATCTTTTCAATGTAATATTATATATATATATATTTAATTACCATGACTAGAAAATTCGGCAAACACCTACACGTGAAACACTGAACAGCTGTTTTGACCTTACTAGGTGTCATCAACAGTGCATACCTTGATCTCCACCACTGGAGATCGAACCAATAACCACAGAATGTAGAAGCCTAAACACTGCCACTGAGCCAACGGTCCATATCACACATAAGCGATATCAAATTAAGTAGTCATGGTGAAAATGCGCGACCACTTAACCTAATATGTCTTAAAGGTACGTATTCCCTCCAGTGGTGGTGATCAAGGTATGCACTGCTGATGAGACCCAATAAGGTGGAAACAGCAGTTCAGTGTTCCGTATGTCACATGTAGGTTTTTGCCGAATTTTCTAGTCATGGTAATTCAATAAATATAGCTTCAAATCCTCTATTCAAATTCTAATATATATATATATATATATATATATATATATATATATTGTCATCCACAGACAGACTGTTTCGTTCTATCAGAACTCTTCGGTGTGGCTAGACACGCAGGACGCTCGAAGCCGGGATCGAAACCCATCCAACTTTACGTTAGACTTACTCGACGATCAGTCGAGTGATATGAATATATGACTTGTTCTCCGATCGTCCAATGTAATATTATTATGCATCTGTACACAGCATATTTTATGTGTAAAGCTCATATTCCTAAAGTGAATAACATGTTTTAGGAATATGAACTTTACTTTACGATCCGACAAGTTATATAAATTTGGACTTGTTCTATGATCATTCGTTTTTTCATTATATTATCATGTATGTGTATACCGTATATGTCATATGGTTATATGTTTCAGGCATATGAGCCTCATAGTAAAAGTAAAGTTGGCGACCATAGTCGAAGGTGACCCGAAGGCTCCTTTTTTTATATCTACTACACCAACGTGTACGGGAGGGCGATACTCCTTTCCCTGGATTGCCCAACTTCACTCTTGATACGTACCTTATAATGCTGCCTGTTAAGCAAGGAGGCATCAAATAACATTTTTGAGTCTTTGGTATGACTCGACCTGGGATTGAACCCCGGTCTTCCGGGCCATTGGTGAACACTCTACTCATTATGCCAATGTCCGGTAGCCTTATACTAAAATCATATCATCATCATCATCATCATCATCATGTCGCGCCATTAGCATGGATATTCATTACCCTCTCCAGCCTACCTTCCCTATCATCCATCGCTTTCGTCAGGTTTTCTAGGCTACATCCTGTATCGGCACAGAGCTGTTGTACGTAGGCTCTAGATATTCGTTCTGCGTTTGCTCGTCCATGTAAAGGGGTCCACCGGAGTATGTCACTTAAGAATTCATCCCGACTTCTCCAGCAGTGTCCCGAATGTCTTGTTCGTCTAACTTGGATAGTTTTCGTGATGGGTGGTAAGTGGTCGTACAGCTGCTGTTTTCTGGGGTGCTGCCACCAGGACTTGTTCAATATTGCTCGCAGCATTCTTGTGCTGTTGCCGTCAAGATTTTTCTCCGTAAATTTTGTTAGCGTTGTTGTTGTGCATCCATCAGCAGTATCAACACGACCGCTACTTGGAAAAAAACTGCGTTTCATTTAATCGGCCCGGTCTGACTTCTATATGACCAATAGCCTATCGATAGTTGTCCATACCTATTTTTAGTCACGTGTTGATGTCTGTCTCGGTTGATGAGACACTGAAGTTCAATATCATATGAATATAGGCTGTGTCCTATGATTGTTCGTTCTCGGTAATCTTATTATGTATCTGAATATATTGTATTTTATTTAGTGATATGTTTCATGAATCTGAGCCTTACACTACAAGCGGTCAGCTCCCATCTCCTCACCTAACCTCACTCCAATTCTGTCTTCATTTCACTTTCTCTCTTCTTCAGTCGGTCGACTTGTTTCCTCAGTCTCTCTGTTGTTTCCTTTATGTTGGTACCTTTGATTGTGTTGAATGACAACGTGATCACAACTTCATTCCCAGCTATGGGTTAAATAGTACCACTACTGTTCTTCTAGGAGAATGGATTTGGCATTGAATAACCTAAAAAGAGTTGATATGCCATTAAATAAAGAAACAACTTTATGTCTACATATTACCTTCATTTATTTATTGGTAGCTTTTCAAACACTACCACCTCGGCCTAAAAGGCCAGTTGGAGAGCAAGATAGAGTATTTCTCACTGACTAGCTTATTCTAACTCTAGAACCGTTTTCGTCACCTGACTTAAACCATCCAATGAGAGCTGTGGTCTCAGACTGATCCAGAGTTGTACGATTGTCCATCATATTCGTTGAATTTTTTTCATATTTAATGGTTCTTGCGTTCATTTAAATGCTTCACTACATGACAAAAATAGATCTCACTGAACTATTATGCTTGGAAACTTTGCTAAGCTAAATAAAAAAACAAAAAGAAATGAAAAAAATATATATATACATTATTTTGAATCAGATCTAATAAAAATGTTTATTGTTTATTAGAAAAACTCAGATGAATATAATGGTTGTGCTGCCATTAATTTTGATGTTTCTTGCCCGGTCTTTTGTCCCAGTCAATGCCAGGAAATTCAGTTAGTTTAATTCATAATTGATTCTGAGTAATATAGCAACCGATCAAATGAAACAAATTGCAGGACGCTTTTCGATTTTCTTCGAGGCTATGAACGAGAACTTTGACATTTCTGAAGTTGGAGAACTATTCAAGGCCGGCCATTAAGATCATTTCTAATAATAATGCTTTCGTACAATTTATTCAAATGATACGCGGCCTGTGTTAGGTTCATTGAATGGGTAAGAATGCTCAATGAACGAAAACAATACTTGCATGATATATGAATTGATGGATGAGAAAAAGACTGTGTTACATATAAATATACTGTGGGAGATAAATTGATAAAATAGTTATATATATATATATATATATATAGTCATCTATAGAAAGACTGTTTCGCTGTATCACAACTCTTCAGTGAGGTTAGACACGTGATATGCTTCAATCTGGGTTCGAAACCCAGCTGACTTTATGTCAGGCGGATATATTACACCTGACTATCGTCATTCACTGCGTACGTAAAGGAATTTTTACATACATGTTTTTACATATACGCTATCAGCTACCGGAGTGCTGGTTTCATGAGAAGAACTTTGCATTTACGTGTATACAAGTTGGCAACTGTAGTCAAGGGGGACCAGGAGGTCCCCTTTTCAATAGCTACAACACCGAGGTGTAGGGGAGGGCGCAACTTTTTTCTCTGGATTGCTCTACTTTATCCTCGATACGTACCTTATATTGTTGAGTGTTAAGCAAGGAGGCATCAAGTACCATTTTTAAAAGTCTTTAGTATGACGTGACCTGGGATTGAACCCAGGTTTCCCGGTAATTTCCCTCAAGAATACTGAACCAAATGGGGGGCATCATATACAGATAAACTGTTTCGTAGTATTACAACTCTTCAGTGTGGCTAGACTCACAAGATGCTTCAAACTGGGAACGAAACCTGGCTGATTTTGCGTCAGTCAAATATCTTACCCCAGAGCCATAGTCATTCTCAACGTAAGTGAAGGAATTTTTTGCCTATCTATTTTTACATATGCGCTATCGGCTACCGGAGTGCCGAATTCATGGTTCATTGGGTTTTGTTTGGTTTTATGGCATATCAACTATTGTAGGTTATTTAATGCTAAATCCTTTTTATACATACATATTAAATATATAATTTCTATGTTGATAACATTTTTAAATGAGCCAGAGCATTCACTCTGTTAAATGCTTTCACTTATTTTGGATAATTTTATTTACTATTAATAATTCATTTGCCCACAAATTAAAGTTTACAAGTATTGCTATGAATCACAAATACTTCAGTTAAACATCAGTTTTTTAAATACACAATTAAATGATCAAACCGTTCTATTTCAAACAGTTCAGTTTACCATAACAAAGTTGAATGTAGCCAAACATTGCTATGTATCATTAACAATTCAATTAAACATAGGTTATTGTTTACACACAGATAAATAATCAAACAATTCTTCTTTCAAACAATTCAGTTCAGCATAAGTCCACAGTTTTTAGTTTACACGCCATTAAACGTAAAAACAGTTCTATTTCACTGAAGTCAGTTTAGCATAAGCACACAGTTTAAATGCCAAACACTTCTATTTGACCAACAGATTGGACCTTATCAGGTGTTACCACTCCGGATCAGAGTGGACCTGGGAGCAATGGAAATAAAAGTGTACTCCTAATTCCTCAAAACCATCAGATCGTTTAATATCATATCCAGGACACACGTTGTCAGGCGGGGTCTTACCCCGTCTGCAGAGATACAGTCGGTGTATTCTGCAGATCCAGCCGACTGGGCCATTAATTCCTGAGAAGATCTTTGCATATTATATATATATATAGAGACTGAGACAGCGTGGCGTAATGGCGAGATGTTTTACTGCGACCTCGAAGTAAATGAGTTTAAACTCTAGTCACTCTATTACGTTCATATACGGGCTAATGCCCTTCAGAAAGGTAATATTCCCCTCATCCTCCCAACTATGCGTTAAATAATATCACAGCTGTTTTTCTACAAAGATGGCTTCGTTATTAAATAACCCGCAAATGTTGATATGCCATAAAACAACAAAACCAGACGCTATATATATATATATACATCACAGTATTTTTATTTATCATAGTATTTTATCAATCTATCACTGTATGTATATGTGTGTGCACGCGCGTATATCATCATCATCATGACGTGCGGCTAGCACGGATATCCCTGACCCTCTCTCCCCACGTCTCCCTATCATTCATCGCCTTCGGCAGGTCTTCGGGGTTACATCCCGTATCATCACATAGCTGTTGTATGAATGTTCGAGCTGGTCGTCCTGCTTTTGATTGGCCATATGCGGGGGTCCGCAGGAGCACATCACTTACGATCTCGTCTTTGCTTCTCCAGCAGTGTCCGGTATATCTGGTTCGTCTAGCTTGTATAGTTTTCGTGATAGGTGGTAGGTGGCCGTACAGTTGGCGCCGTGTGGGGGTGTTGCTGCCAGGTCCTGTTCAATATTGCTCGCAACATTCTTGTATAATTGCCGTCGAGCTTCTTCTCCAACTATTTAGTTAGCGTCCAAGTAGTGCATCCATACAGCAGTATCGACACGACCGCCGCCTGGAAGAAACTGCGTTTCATTTTATCGGTCAGGTTTGATTTCCATATGATCGAAAGCCTATCGATAGCTGTCCATGCCTTCGTTAGCCTTGAGTCGATGTCTTTTTCGGTTGATGAGACGCTGCTTCCTAGGTAGGTGAATTTGTCAACTAGTTTCAGGGAGGTTATGTCTTGTGTGGAGATGTCGCCTTTCTGATTAATTCAGTTTTCTGTGCATTGACATGGAGTCCAAATGCCTGCAGCAGCTCGTTCCAAACTATGCACGCGCGTATATAACACAATATTTATTCCCTTTCTCTATACATATTCATATAAGTCGTGCTTATAGCAATGTTTTCCCTGTCCCCCTCTCTCACCATCCATCCCTATTATCCATCGCCACGGGTAGGTCCTTGAGACTGCATCCAGTGTCCGTACACTATTGATGTATATAAGTCCTTGTTGCCTTGCCAATTTTGGCGAGTCCATTTGTAGGGACATAAGAAAATGTCGCTTCTGAGTTCGTCCTTTTGTCTTCGGCAATGTGAAGCATGTTTTTGGTTCTCTTACTTGGATGGTTTTGCTTCGATTTGGCACAAGGCCAAATGAATGGGGCACCCAATGAGACTCGAACACACTCGTGTAGGTTTGCTAATCTAACTTGCTAACCATTACACCACCAGAGGTGCCCTTGACACCCCTAGAGGTGCCCTTGACACCACCAGAGGTGCTCTTATGAGATGGGAGGTAAATGGCTGTACAGCTACTTGTTTGTAGGTTTTCTATTATCAGGACTAATTCAAAACAGCATTTACTATTTTTGTATAATTCTAATGCAGCTTTTTCTCTCGACGTTTAGTTAGCATCGAGGTGGTGCATCCATACAGTAGTATTGATACAGCAGCAGCTATGAAGAAATCCCATTTTATTTCATCAGAGAGATCAGATTTCTATATAATTGATAACCTCTCGATAGATGTCAAAGCTTTCGCTATTCATAGATGAGATATTACTGCAGTTATGAGAACACATTTACAAATTTCCGAATTTTGAGACTTAAAGTGGAGATAACTTCTCGTTTAAGATACATTTACATTCTCGTTGAGGCCAATGTATCTGTTGATGGCTCCAAATTATGTAGCAGGGATTCAGCAAGGGCAGGTGGATTTATGTGAAGCACCAGATCATCAGCATAGTTTACGTTTGTTATAGTTTCTGCAGGATGTCGCCTGCTTCTTGCCTTTTTAAATGTGAAACCACCTTCTTTTATTTGTCCCATTGACGTTCGTAATCTTGGAAGAGATATGGTGATAATGTATCTCCTTCCAAGATTGTAGCGATTTTGTCGAAGAAGTCAGTGTTGCCATCGGGTGAGCGAACCATTGCTTTTGTGTTTTTGTACAGCATCATTATAGCAGCAATAGCTTCTGTGAGGAGACCATATATTAGTTGTATTCTCTCCATCTTTCTTCTGCGCGCAGATCAGATACCTTGGTGAAATCTATGAACAATACAGGTGGTAGGATTTTTTTTTGCTCGAGGTCCATCGATTATTCGACCAATAGTTAGGATTTGGGAAGTTGTAGATCTATTTCTCTGAAAGCTGATCTGATATTATGATAAATAGTCTGATAGATAAAATATACTTTGATACAGACATTTACATACATAGACAGATGGACTACAAATGAAATATGATAGAGATATTATACTAATAAAAGGACTAGAAAAGATTTTGACTAATTACAAGAGATTGGGATAATTAGTTCGTTGGTATCACCGTCACTTTTATTGTCTACAAATTTGTAAACTTTCTTGTAAGATACAAGAATTTGTCAATCTTTTCGTCTTCTTTTATTTCCATTCTGTGATCTGCTGCAATGGCAAAATCCACAGAATGATAAATTATTTTCTTCTTGTCAATGAAAACTTGATTTGATTTGGTTTTTTTTTAGCCGGGATGGGGTGGACCGTTTGTCTTTCAGAATCAAAGAATGATTTATGTATCTCATTTTCTAGGGCTAATTCTGGCTAGTGAATTTACCATTTGTCAAACTAGATAAATTTGGTTTGGTTTGGTTTGGTTTTATTGCATATCAACGATTGTATGTTAGTTATGGCCAAATCCTCTTTATACATATATATTAAATATATATGATTTGGTTTGGTTGGGTTTTATGGCATATCAACCTTTATAGGTTTTTAAGGCCAAATCCTATTCATACATATATATTAAATATATATGATTTGGTTGTGTTCGTTTTTATAGCATATCAACTTTTGTAGGTTTTTTAAGGCCAAATCCTCTTTATACATATATGTATTAAAAATATATGATTTGGTTTGGTTAGATTTTATGGTATATCAACTATTGTTGGTTATTTAATGCTAAATTCTCTTTATACTTATATATTAAATATATGATTTGGTTGGGTTGGGTTTTATAGCATATCAACGATAATAAATATATGATTTGGTTTGATTGGGTTTTATAGCATATCAACGATTTATGGCCAAATTCTCTTTATACATATATATTGGATATATATGATTTGATTGTGTTCGGTTTTATGGTATATCAACTATTGATGGTTTTTTAATGCTAAATCTTCTTTATACATATATATATATATATTAAATACATATGATTTAGTTGTGTTGGGCTTTTGGCATATCAACCATTGTAGGTTATCTATTGCCAAATCCTTTTTATACATATATATCATGTATATATGGCTTGGTTTCGTCTGGTTTTATGCTATATCAACCATTGTAGATTATTTAATGCCAAATATTCTTTACACATACGTAAACATATTTTGTAAATAGAATTCTTAAACAAGCCTGAACTTTTTCAAAAATTAACTTAAGTATTGCAATATAACAGTCACAATTTAACATCAGCCATTTGTTTGCACACAAATTATTTCATTTGACCCATAGATATGACCCTATCAGTTGCTATCACTCCGTGTCTGAGTATACCTGGGAGCAATGGCAATGAAGAGGTATTCCACATTCCTCAAATCTCGAAGGTTGGTACTCCGTCATCAGATGGTTTAATGTCATATTCAGGACACTAGTTGGGTGAGGTGTCTAACCCCTCTGCAGAGATGCTATCAGAATATTCTACAGTCCTAGCAGACAGAACTAATGGGACTAAACTTTTTTTTAATCTCTGTCTCAATATAATCTATATTTGCTACACTGAAGTGTATTATTATTATTAGTAGTAGCAGTAGCAATATGATTATTTG
This sequence comes from Sepioteuthis lessoniana, assembly GCA_963585895.1. Classification (NCBI taxonomy): domain Eukaryota; kingdom Metazoa; phylum Mollusca; class Cephalopoda; order Myopsida; family Loliginidae; genus Sepioteuthis; species Sepioteuthis lessoniana. The sequence continues at coordinate 70,476,173 of OY757934.1, forward strand.
TTGTAGTAGTTGCAGTAGTAATATGTATATTTTGTTTTTATTTTTTCTTTCTTAGGATGAAATAATTGTGTATTGTTGATGGGTGTAAGGAGGTAACATGCAATGATTTAGAAGTAGATAAACTCGCATTAGCGTGCAATGACTGTAAAAACGTGAAACAGACAGTTGTGATTAATACACACACACATACACAAACGTATATATATATATATACATATATATATATATATATATTAGATTCACTTATATTTTTAAGGGAGTCTGTAGGTAACGTACTTGACTGTGACATCGTAGTAAGCGAGTTCAAATACGAGTAACATTATTACTGTCACTAATACACCCGGGAAAGGCATGAACACCCTATTCCCTTGCATCAGGTTAAAAATCATGACTCCAAGTCTTCTACAAGAATAGGTTTGGCATTAGTTAAGCAATAAAGCCTGATATGTCCTTAAACAAAAAAAAAACAAAAAAACAGTCATATCTTTTTTAAAGATTGTGATTTGCGATAATTAACCTTTGTTGTATAATTTGGTGATGTCAATAATAATAAACAGATATTCGTTTCTGATACGAACGGGTTTATTAATTTCTGGCTTTGGTGCTTGGCGACATGAGGAGAGAGACACAATTCTTAAAAGCCTATGCTAACCATACAATGCTGACCCCACCCCAATGCACGGTGCATCCTTTGATGTTTAAGATTTCACTTCATCTCTGCCGGTCGAGATCAGAAAAACTCAACCGCATGCCTCAATGGTAGAAAACCCAACTGATGTCTTTTCAGAATTCTCAAATTCTCAGGACCATCTCTTCTGGGCATGACGTCATCCACACTCCAACTCTATTTCCTGTCTGGAGGTTTATTATGACAAATGGTGATTGCCATATCCTTTGTGCGCGAGTGTAAAACTGCACCAAATGACTCTGCACCTGGACTAAGGGACCTGAATAGTTTACCAATAAACCTTACCAAACTGAATGATAAAATATAATTAACAAAAAATGATTAATATAAAAAAATCATTCCTTAATTATACAACACACTGATTTAAGTGTCACTTTAATGAAAACGTTTTAAATTTAGTTTCATTTCCATAGAATAATTTTTCATCAACCAATCACTGACTCGACTATTTGTCATTATTTCTTTCATGATGTTTAGTAAAATTTACCACTTAGTGTATTCGGACTATTGTCTTCATTTTCATTGCTATATTTACAACGTTGCAGCAAGACAAATGGCGTTACAGATATTGACGTTTGGTTAAAGAGCTTCCTAGGGAAGTCATATGGAAGTTGCAGGTTCAATCTTGACTATTGGTAAATAACAAAGAATACTTTCTTAACTTTTGAAGCCGGTTATAGATAACGAAATTAGAACAATCAATGCATGGGGATTAAATAAAGGGTTAATTTCAAGGGTCTTTGTAAGCTCCCGAATTTGATAAGAAATACGGGAAAAAAGAAAGAATAGAGAATGAAACAAGTGAAAAGGACGAAGAAAGAAAAATAAAACAAGCAGGAATGATAAAAAATGAAAAAAGGGAGAAAATATGACAAAGAAAGAAACAAAAAAGGGAGAAAGAGATTGAGAGAGAAAGAAAGAAAGAAAGAAAGGAGAAATAAAAAGAAGAAATAAAGACGAAATGAAAATAAGAGAAATAAATGATAATAAAAAGACACGAAGAAAGAAAGAAAGAATGTAGAAGAAAAAAAAAGAGAAATAAAAAGAAGAAAAAATAAAGATTTGATGAAAACAAGAGAAGTAAAAGAATCTAATAAAAAAGAAACGAAGAGGGGTTAAGAAAGAAAGAAAGAAAGAAAGAAAGAAAGAAAAAAGAAAGAAAGAAAATATTTAACTAACCTCTCCTTTACGAGCAGGATGGAATACAAGGTCATTTCTTTGGCGGAGGCCGAGTTGAAAGAAAAACGTATAAATATATATAAATAAAAACTAATAACAAAACAGAAATGAAGGCTTCATATGGTGTAGTAGTTGGCACTCTTTGCTTAGAGGCCGTCGTTAGTGATTTCGATACTCACTTGGTGCCCGATGATGCTGGTCTTGTATCCAGCTAAACTATGCTTCGTAAATAACAACTTACCTAAAGGGAAAATGCGAAAGCAAGAATGAACGAACAAAAAAAATAAACTAAGGAAAAATTTAAAAAGCATCTTTTAGAAAAGAATTTCACCTATTTTTTTCCTTTCGTTCCAATTAGAACCATATGCGAAAATGTTGTGTAACGTGACGCTTTCGCGCTCCACGACTGAAAAGTCGAACTAGATATAAATTTAAAGACATTACATCCGAGACGGAGACAGAGACAGAGAGACAAACAGAGGGACAGACAGACAGACAGACTATGCTAACGTTCGAGTGTGTGAAATGCGTTGTTAAATGGATTTAAATCAAACGAGTAGAAAAGAAACTGTAGATATCAAAGGAGAGAGAGAGAGAGAGAGAGAGAGAGAGAGAGAGAGAGAGACTATGCCAACGTTTGAGTGAGTAAAATGTGTTGTTGAATGGATTTGAATCAAAAGAATAGAAAAGAAATGAAACTGTATATATATATATATATATATATATATATATATACGAAGTGGATACGATAAGTTTCCAGACTTTTTTCGTATGGGCACTTTTATTGATAGTACACACATGAAACTCTAGTCCCCTTCGAAGTAATCTCCTCCGGATGAAATTCATTTGTTGTACCGTTCCAACAACTTCTTCAAGGCCCCATGGATGTCCTCTTGTGTGAGCGTGTCAATGACCTTCGTCACAGCCTCTTTTATCTCCTCAATTGTCTCATAACGACAGCCTCTAAGTTTTTCGTTTAGCTTAGGGAATGACCAAAAGTCACAGGAAGCAAGGTTTGGACTATAGGGAGGGTGACAAACTGTCTTGATGCCCATCTTGGTCAAATAGTCAGTGACAAGGATGGAGTTGTGGACTGGTGTATTGTCCTCGTGGAAATGCCACTGACCCGATTTGAAGAGTGCTGGCCTCTTTCGACGGAATCTCTTTCTGAATTCCCTTAAAACCTCAACATAGTAACCCTAACCCTAACCCTTTGGCCAATCAACGCTGGTATATTGACTTTCTTACTCCTCCCACACCTCTCATTATCCCTCACAGATTCACTGCCTTCCTTGAATCTCTTATGCCACTCAAAAACTGATGCTCGATTCATGCAAGATGGTCGAAAAGTAGTCTGAAGCATTCCATACGTTCCCGTGGCATTTTTTCCAAGTTTAAAACAGAATTTTATTGCATATCGTTCTTCTAAAGTATCCCCACGCCCGGATTGCATTTTTGAAATTCACTAGCTGTGACAATCAGGCTTTAGTAGGGTGTATTCGAATTCCTGCTGTAAAAATTGGTCAGTCATCTGATAAGATATATAGCAATAACATACTGAATTCTCAAGGGTCTACGATAATTTCAAATGCCTGTACAAAAAAAAGTCTGGAAACTTATTGAAGTCACCACGTACGTGTGTGTGTGTGTGTGTGTGTGTGTGTGTCTGTGTCTGTGTTTGTGTATTTGAGCAATACTTGATCAAGGTGTGACACAAGGTCAGTTTTAAGCGGAGTTTAAAAGTTTTTTTTTTCTCCTAGACCGGTTGCCATACCAAGATTAAAGAGTCCAGTTAGCCTAACCATTGATTGATAAGAGAAAAGTTGGATGCATACCTTTCTCAAGGGTATTAGTGCTATGTGAAATACTAATATCCTTTATCAGGATTTGAACTCACGTTACCGTGTTCATTCTCTACATCGATTTTATCACGAGTTTCTGTCTGTTCTCTCTCTCCCTCTTCCACTCTCCCTCTCTCTCTCTCTATATATATATATATACATATATATGTACATATATATATATATATATATATCTTTGATAAACCTACCGAAAAATTTACTAATAGCCAATATGACATCAAAATAAGACAGTTTATGGAATAAGAACTTTACACAGTACTGAAAAAGTAGGCCCCAATGAAATGCTTCTTGAATCTTGCAATGATATATATAAACAAAGCACAGAAAAATGGACGAAAGATCACACCCACATTTCAAGAAAGGTGATTCTGGAATCACTAAGAACAACAGATGCATAGTTCTTTCTGCCATAGCTGCTAATATTTAAAATGCCCCACTTCTCACTTATATCCAATCTAAAGTTGAGAAAATTCTTAGGAAAAATCGTAACGATTTTCAGAGAAATCGATCCACAACATCATAGATTCAGATTATCCATCGAATTATTAAAGAGATTCGTGCAGAAAATCTGTTGGCAACACTATTGTTCATAGATTTCTCTAAGGTGGTTGATTCTATCCACAGCGGAATGATAGAGAAAATACGACTTGCATATGATGTCTTCAAAGTAACTCTTACCATTATAATGATGCTTTACCAAAACACGAAAGCAATGGTTTGCTTACTCGATGGTGACACAGATTTCTTTGAGATTGTCGCTGGAGTCTAGCAAGGAGATACATAAACATTAAATCTGTTAGTGATCGGCCCAGATTTAGTACTAAAAATCTAAAATAGAATAAAATGGTTTCACTTTAAAATAAAGGCAAGAAGCAGACGATATCCCATATAAAGTATGCTCAACGCAGACTACGCAGATGATCCAACACTTCTTCCAAATACACCTGCTATAGAGGAATTCCTGCAACATAGACTGGAGAAAGCAACTGAAAGAAGCAACTGAAACAAGCTTTAAACAAGAAGGTGCCATCTCCACTTAGTGATAAACATCTGAAATTAATAGACAAGTTCACCTACCTCGGCAGCAATATCTCATCTACTGAAAGTGATGTCAACATACGCATAAGGAAATCATGAGCTACTATTGATAGGTTATCAATCATGTGAATATCTGATCTGTGTGAGAAAATAAAACGGGATATCTTCAAAGTTGTGGCTGTGTCGGTACTACTGTATGCATCGAGTTGCTCCCATCTACCTTTTTCTCTGTGCGTTTTTTTTAGAATTGTTTGGTTGGGTTTTAGAGCATATCAACCATTGTAGGTTACTAAACACAAAATCTTCTTTATATATATATATATATATATACTTTGTTTTCGTTTAGTTTTATTGCATATCAACAATTGCAGGTTTTTTAAAGCCAAATCCTCTTAATATGTATATGATTTGGTTTAGTTAGGTTTATGGCATATCAACTATTATGGGTTGTTAATAAATAATCCTCTTTATACATATATATTAGATATATAGGATTGGGTTTGGTTGGGTTTTATTGCATAACAACCACAGTAGGTTATTTAAGGTCAAATCCTCTTTATGCATATATATCAAATATATAGGATTTGGTTTGGTTTAGTTTTATCGCATATCAAACATTGTAGATTATTTAAAGCCAAGCCCTATATATATATATGATGGTTTGTTGGGGTTTTATGGTATATCAACTATTATAGGTCATTTAATGCCAAAACCTCTTCATACATTTATATATATATATATATATATATATCTGTAAGCACATTTTGTTGATAACATTTTTAACGAGCCTGAGCTTAATGCTTTCAAGTATTAAACCCCCACCCAAAAAAAAGAAAGGAAAAAAATGAAATTATTAGCCCTCCCCACCCACATCTCGAACAGTAGACCGTCTCCAAACATACCTAAAATTCAGTAGTAAATAAACGCTAAAAGGAGGAGGAATGATTTGAACTCACGTGCCAACAGAGGAAAAATGTTTCAATATTGGTCAGTATGTCTTTAAGTCCTATGAATTTAAAATACTAAATTTTACGAAATGTTATGCTGTATTTTTGTTTGTAAAATAATGCTTAAACTGTGCGTTTTAAATGTAAAGACACGCTTACTATAAACCCAAATTGAATATATGACTCTGTCAGCGAACACGGCAAAACGTTTTTGAATCTTTTCTAAAATCTAAAAGCTAAAAATTGTTAGAGGCCTAACAGTAGGTTAGAAGAAAAAGTAAAAGCCTAAAGCTGCCTAAGCTACCACAGTAACCAACCCCAACGGTAGTATAGAAGAAGAAAACTAAAAAGCCTCGGAAAATGTCCAAATACCGCAGCCAAAAGAAAAGGAAAAAAAAAATTTCAGTACCAGTAAAAGTCTGACTAAAGTTCCTTAATCTTGGATTTTAACTAAGTTAAAACTTAAAACTTATCCCCACCTTTTTTTTTCTTACGTACACATGGGAAGCAGCACGATGTACGTAAAGGTATTTGAATACACCCATTGACGACCAAACTCAATACCTAAACAGGTCCTGGACGTGAGTTTGACGACTTTACGCTCAGGAGCGGGTAAAAAAGAGGCACGTCCTGCTGAGGTTGGAGCCCTGGCCTCAGTGTTCGAAAAATCAGCTACAGAGCTCAAACAATCAAAACTACTAAAATGCAAGCAAACACTACAAATAGCGACATTTAACGTAAGAACCTTAAATAGAATAGGACACTTCCCAGAGCTAATCGCATCGGCCGTAGAACATAAGATTGACATAATATGCATGCAAGAACACAGATACACGCACATCGAAGATATCAAATATCACGAAACTGGCAATGGATGGTCGTTCGTCACTGTATCCGCATGGAAAAACTCTGTCAACGCCGCAGTAGAAGGGGTAGGATTGCTTATAGGACCTAGAGCATTAAAAACGCTAAATAGCATTTAGAAAACACAACCTAGAATGATGGCAGCTACTTTTAACGGCAACCCCAGAGCAACAATCATCTCCTGCTACAGCCCTACCAATGTTAGTGAAGAAACTGAACTAGTCTTCTACGATGAGTTATCCTCATTAGTGCGTAGCATCCCGAAACACAACATGTTAGTCATTGGCGGAGACATGAATGCCCAAATCGGGAAAAACGGAAACAACAAATACAGCCTCCACAACACGTCAAATAGGAATGGGCAACATCTAACAGATTTCATGATAGAAAATAGATTAGCATGCCTCAATACAAACTACCAAAAAAGAGAGGGCAAACTATGGACATACACGTACGCGAACAATACTAAAGCTCAGATAGACTCCGTCCTTATAAACAAGAAATGGAAAAATAGTGCAATGAATTGCGAGGCATACTCCTCTTTCGAGGGTGTGTCCACCGATCACCGAATAGTCACGGCGAAAATACGGCTAAGCCTACGAAAAAACGCCAAACGAACAGCGACCACCAAACAATATGACTGGGTCCTTCTGAACAACAGAGATATAAGAGATAAATACTTATTATAATAAAGAAACAGATTCGAAACACTACAAGAAAAGACAGAAAAAAGTACACCAAACGACGGATATGAAAATTTCGTCAATGCGCACCTCGAGGCAGCTGCGAAATGCATTCCAACAAAACCCAAAACTAAATATAGAGTCCCATGGGAAACTTTAGCGGTGAGAGAAAAATGTGCCCTAGTGAAAACAGCCTCCAAAAACTATCGAAAAAACCCAACAAACACAAATGCCTTAAAACTAAAAACGGCACAATATCAATTAGCAGGCATATATAAAAAGGAACAGACAGAATACATTCAAAATCAGATAGATAATATTAGAGGCTCGGTGGAAGATAGACAATCTAGGATAGCCTGGCAAACAATAAACGAAGTGAGTAGAAGAAAGAACGCAGCCAAAGCAAAACTGAAAGCAGCATACCAACAAGAAAGAATAAAACTATGGAAACAGCACTTCGAAAACCTACTAGGAAACCCACCGTAAATAACACATGAACCAATCACCAGAATAATTAGCAAACAATTAGACATTAAACTAAGACCGTTCACACAAGAAGAACTTGACTCGGTTCTCAGAAAAATTAAAAATAGGAAAGCTGCAGGGCTGGACGAGATTCCCCCAGAAGTATGAAAGACCAGACAATTCGACGACATACTGCTCCGACACTGCAACGCAGTATACAATCAAAGTCCGATAGATAGATGGATGAAGGGATGCATACTCCCCTTCCCTAAAAAGGGGGACCTCGGATTAGCCAAAAACTACCGAGGCATAACACTTACATCCATAGCTGCCAAAATCTACAATGCCCTACTACGAAACCGCATAGAACCCAAAATCGATAACATACTTAAGAAAAACCAAAATGGTTTCCGAAGAAATAGATCCACGACCTCACAAATATTAACCATCCGTAGAATCCTTGAAGGTGTACGGGCAAAAAACCTACAAGCGACATTAATATTTGTCGACTTTACCAAATCCTACTAGCGTACGGCATACCTAAAGAAACCGTAGCAGCAATAACGATTCTCTATAGAAACACCAAAGTAAAAGTACGATCACCAGATGGAGACACAGAATACTTCGACATTGTAGCAGGAGTACTACAAGGGGGCACGCTGGCACCGTACCTCTTTTTCATTTGTCTAGACTGAGTACTTAGAACATCGATTGACAAAATCAGAGAGAATGGCTTCGAGCTGACGAAGAAAAGAAGCAGAAAGTACACCGCAAAAACAATTACCGACGCCGACTACGCCGACGACATAGCGATACTGGCAAATACACCCGACCAAGCCGAAACACTACTGCATAGTTTGGAACGAGCAGCCGCAGGCATAGGCCTCTATGTTAATGCACACAAAACGGAATATATATGCTATAATCAAACGGGGGACATCTCCACTCTAGAAGGAACCCCTCTTAAACTTGTACACAAATTCACTTACATAGGAGAAAAAGCTAGGCGGCAATTACACAAGAATGCTGCGTGCAATCTTGAACAATCCTGGCGGCAACACCCCACAAGACACCAACTGTACGGCCACCTGCCACCTATCACGAAAACTATTCAAGTTAGACGAACCACTCCCGAACAGAATGGACCTGGGAGTCCTGGCAATGAAGAGGTACTCCGCATTCCCCGATGCGCCAGTATTACTGGAACCTCACCATCAGATTGTTTAGTGTCATCAACTGGATACTCGTTGCGGGGCATAATCCTCTGCAGAGATGAAGTCGGTGAATTCTACAGCCCAAACCGTCTGGTTTTGTTAGAATCCAAGGAGTGAAACCATAGTGTAGTTCCGAAACGGCCCCAGCTCGGATTTGATTTGAATCGGTTTCTTTGTTTTAAGGCATATCAACCTTCGTGGGTTATTTATATATTCCGTAATGTTCATATTTTTTTTCGTTGAATGAATTTATAGTCATTTGTTTTACGAAATGTCTTCTTAAACAGACGTTATAATTTGGCGAATATATATAATGTGATTACAAGTATAAATGTTAATTAAAAAACAAACGGCTGTAGTTATTTATGTATAAGTTAAAAATTGGGGCGTGACTTTATTTTTTCAAAAGAGACCGACTAATACACGCGTAATTACGCGAGGTTACTTTTCCACGTATTTCTCGTCTGGTCGCAATCAAAGTTGACGGTGCTTAATTTCAATTAAACAGGCAAAGCGACACATGTGTATAACATTGACAGAGAATATTGATTAATTATATTATACACTTCATTATTTGATACCATCCGGTCTTCTAAACGCATAGAAACATACAAATAAACAAATGATTATATAGGTTAGGCTTTATATATATTTAAATGGTTATGGGCAATTAAGACAAATTGGAAGGACGCAAATTGTTGAAGTCTTCCGGAAAGCAGTCTTTCTTTCTTTTTTTCTTGTTTCTATTTTTTTCTTCTTTCTTTCTTTCTTTCTTTCTTTCTTTCTTGTTTCTATTTTTTCTTCTTTCTTTTTTGTTTGTTTCTATTTTTTTGCTTCTTTCTTTGTTTCTTTCTTTCCTTCTTTGTTTCTTTCTTTCTGTTTTATACTTTTTCAATCTTTTTCTTTTCTTTCTTTCTTTCTTTCTTTTTTGTTTGTTTCTATTTTTTTGCTTCTTTCTTTCTTTCTTTTTGTTTTATACTTTTTCAATCTTTTTCTTTCTTTCTTTCTTTCTTGTTTGTTTCTATTTTTTGCTTCTTTCCGTTTTATACTTTTTCAATCTTTTTCTTTTCTTTTCTTTTCTTTCTTTCTTTCTTTCTTTCTTTCTTTCTTGTTTATTTCTATATTTTTTGCTTCTTTCTTCCTTTCTTTCTTTCTTTCTTTCTTTCTTTATTTATTTATTTATTTTAGGCTTCTTTCTTTCTTTTTTTCTTTCTTTCTTTTTCATACTTTTAAATCTTCTTTCTCTCTTTCTTTCTTTCTCGTTGATATTCGCTAAAGGACGATTTCGGCGTCCTTAACTTCGAGTAACATCCTACTTAAAAAAAAAGTATATTACAATTAATTGCAAAGAAATGAATTAACGAAACAACTGTAATTACCATTTAATAGTTCCCTCCTTTGAGAAATCAGAATTACAGGGTTAAGCACCAAGTCAGACCCCACATTATTATTAAGTTATAAAACTTTATTAGAAGTTCTCGAAGTTAAAGAATTTTAACGTCAACGCACGATATACTTCGCTAGGCGTATATTAACATCACTTTCAGTTGAGGAAACACTGCTACTGATATACGTTAACTTGACAATTGAAATAATAATTATAATAATAATAATAATCACAAACTTCATTAGGATTTTGAGATATAAATGGATCAACTAATATCGGACGGACGACCAAACCTAGAAATAGTCAACAAAAAAAGCTGCCAAATTGTGGATTTTGCCCTTCCTGAAATAAAACGAAACGAGAGATTAGTACCTAGACCTTGCTAGAGAAATAAAAAAAACTATGGAACATGAAGGCAACGGTGATACTAATTGTAATTGGTGCACTCGGTACAGTCACTAAAGGATTTATAAAGGAACAGTAGGACTTGAAAATAAAAGGACGAGTCAAAACCATCCAAACTACAGTATAAATGTCTCTGTCTCCCACCAGAGTGGACACAAGGTCAAATGACCCGAAGGTCGGATTATAGTGGGGGTTACGGAAGGTGAAGGTTGGACCCGTGCCGAGGCTCGAGCCTTGCTGGTCAATACTGGTCATCGGTTAACTTGGTGCAATGTGAGCCGATGAGCCCAGCTGGATATGGGTCAAGGCACAGATGCTAGATAAAGGCTTAAACTGGACCACGAGGTCCAGTGCTATACAAAGGTGTCAATAATACAACTCGCCCACCCGAAAGTGGTCAGGCCTCGCCTCTGCTTTTGATGGACAATGCTTCGTCTGACACCAATGCTAAAAAGACGGCTGTAGGCAAAGCCAATAGCAATTTTATGCTGTCGGCCTTATTCCCGGGGCACAGACTTCAGCATTATTAAGATTGGCCTGAATACCGTGAATAATCCAGGAAACTTGAGGAAACTTGCGGTCACACAAACTCCACTGAGTAACCATCGGCCAACGCTGATATGAGAAAATACCAGCGTTAGTTGATGGAAAAAAACTCTCAAAAGAGTAAACTGATAATAACAACAAAAGAAACTTCTATTCTCTGGTTTAGTTTGGTTTCTTTGTTTAATGGCATATCAACCTTTGAAGGTTATTTAATGCCAAACCTATTCTCATAGAAGAACAGCAGTTGTACCATTTAACCCATAGCCGGGAGGATAAGGGGGTTCATACCTTTCCCAAGGGTATTTGCCCGAAAGTGAACGTAATAGCGCGACTGAAGTACGAACTCGCGTACTACGATTCTGCAGTCCATCGCTTTAACCATTACACCACGAGGACACCCCCTCTATTCTCTGGGACTTTGCTCTTCGAACTGACTGAAAAATAAAGAGCAACTGATTAAATATTATTGCTGAGAACTATTTAAAAGTGGTGCCTTCTAATTGATATGTCAGTACCAACAGATATAAAATTATATACTTGTCAAAGTATATAATAAATTATTTAAAAAAAAAACACCTTGAAATAGAAATTTAAAAGATATGGCACCTCACAACGACCACTCTGTCTGTAATAGTGAAAACCTTGGACATAATCTAGAAATGGACATATAATCTCATTAACAAGATATGTGGCAGTCCCACCCAATATGAAATACAAAAAATTGCACTTTGCGGAACAGCTCAAATTCTAAGGAGAGTACAATCAATATGACTGAAAAATATCATCTAAGAGAGGACAAGTGGATACCATCCAGATTACAGTATTTTTAAGACCGGCTAGAATACTGAGGAGAGTCCCGGAGACTTGAGGAGACTTGCTGTCACTCGGACTCCAGTGATAGACCATCAGCTGGTGTGAAAAACTCTTAAGGAGTAATAATGATAATGAAAATAAATGGAAAGAAAAACAACAGGATGGATTAATCAAGCGACTGACAATGGAGATCGCTTACGAGAAAATCTGGACCGGGCTACGATAAGAAAATTGCAAGAGAGAAAATGAATAATTTTCTCTAACACATCCATTTTTTAAAAATCAATTAAATACCCTAAAAATCGAACAATGCTGTATTTCAAAACCGAAACAGAAGCGTGTAAAACCTTTTGACTGTAGAGCCCAACTCAAATCGCTTGACTGCACACAAATCTGAACAAATGCTCCCGCCAAAGGTCTTCAGCTGGCCAAGCTGTGTTTCAGCTTTGAGCGACATATATCCTTCTGACCTATCGACTTTGAACCGTGTGTTTCAATGCACTGCATCGTGTGCACGTGAGTGGAAGTGATTTTCAAACGATAGACATTCCTCAGGTTGTGCAGGTCAGCGACGAAAAGGACTTACATCGAAGAAAGGTCAGGCGAGGAGGTGGGCGTCGGCAAGGTGGGCCAAGATTCTGCGAAACAGAAGAATGCGGCTTGCGTACTGACTTCCTTGAAGGCGACATGATACAAACTGCAGCTGTTAATGGTCGGAGGGCATATCTAGTGAAACGAAACGGAGATGAATTGAAGTAGGATAACTTTCTGACGGAACAAACCCATCTTGACGACTACTCGATAGTGTAGAGAGATTGATCCTCACCAGGTGCTTCAGTTTGTACCTGACCCTTGCCTTTTTCCTTAAATAGAGATGTATTCACCTTCTTAGTACAGATGTTAGTGTTTGAGACTAGTTCAAGGTTAGCATTTTGATTACTGATTTGCGAAACCAAAAGTTTCCACATTTAGGAAATGGTGGAATCATAATCATAATATCCTCTTTCCAGTAATTAGCTTTCTAAAAAAAACATCGTATATATATATATATATATATATATATATATATATATATATATATATGGGGGTCATTCAATGAATAAGAGGAATTTTTTTAATTTGTTTTTTTTCCCAACTTTTAACATTTAATCTATATTGTATGGGATTGGTTAATTGCAAAAATTATTTAAATCACACAAAAATAGTTTGTTCGAAATGGCTGCCAATCAAAAAGAGTACCCCATGCTTTCAAAAGAGGTCTGTCATGAAGCTCTCGGTGAAGTCCTCAAAGTGTTTACTGAAGTATGTGATACGCTGGGAGAAGAAATATTTTAGTCAAGAAATGTTTCCAAATGGAGCAAACATTTGTTTGAAATTGGATCGAAAAGAGAGTCCATCGATCGAAACACATCATGGTAAAGAAAAAGTTCCGCGCCTATATATATATATATATATATATATATATATACGTTCTCTTTCCGGCAAATACCCTTGGGGAAAGATATGAACCCGCTTATCCTCCGATCTATGGGTTAAATAGTACGACTACTCTCATTCTTGAAGGATGGATTTGGCAGTAAATAGCTCGAGAAGGTTTATATGCCATTAAATAAATAACAAACAGACAGAGAGAAAGAGATGTATATATATATATATATATATATATATATATATATATATATATATATGAGAGAGAAATAAAATTAACAGGTAATCGGATTAAGCTTATTTCGTGGACTCATCTAAAAACTATATATAACTCTAATATATATATATATATAGGGTGGGGCTGTGAATAAACGCTTGTCTTCGCCTCCACATTAAATCAGTTTATCATAGTTATGGGATATCTAATTTGCATAATTCTGTTGAAAAAATGGGTTTCATCAATAAATTTTCCCGGTGAATTATTTGTAAATTCTGTATTTTTTCCCCTCTGTATAAGCCATAATTTTGTCATTTTATAAGAAAGACAAAAAGTCATTTAAATTTTATTACCTTTTAATGAAGATAATCAACAATTTGCAATGCATCCATCTACGCATATTCACACACACATGCGTATATGCTCACACCGATGCTTACACCCACACGCCTATATTTTTTAAGAAGAAAATTTCGCAAATTTATCAAACGTTCCTATTTGTTTCAGCAAAGAAAAGGTTGGGTACTAAAGTATAATTTGAGTATTAATTAGATTTTACAATTTCTGAAAATGAATACATTCAAGTCGATCTTTATCATTATTGCAATTATTATTATAAAAGTTGTTCATACCAGCGTTAGCTGGTGGTTTTTGATGGAGCCTGAGTGACAGCAAGTCTCCTAAAATCCCCAGGACTTTTCTCAGTATTCTGGCCGATCTCAACAATGCTGTAGGTTGGATGCTCTTTACTCGTACTCTTACATCCAAGTCCTTCAGTCCCTGTACCACTCTTTAGGGACTGTACCGAGCCTTTAAATCACAATCAGTGTTACCATCACTTTCATGTTCCGTAGTTTTTTACATTTCTCTAGCAAGGTCTTGGTACTTATCTCCTTTTGCTTTCTTCTGGTTTTACTCTATGGTCATCTGGAAGAGCAAAGTTCAAAATTTGGCAGGTTCTCTTTTTTCTTTTCTATTTTTTTTTCTTTGTTGTAGTTGATTATCTTTTGGTTCAGGTGTTCTGGTCGAGTTTAGGCGATCCGTTTATATCTCAAAATCTCGAGTCTTATACTCTCGTTGTGCTAATTTGCTGCATTCGCTTATTATATGATTCAGCATTTCGTCTCTATCACCACATAATCAACGTCTGCAATTTTTGTGTCTTATCAATTCTTGCTTTGACATAGTCTTTATGGCACTGTTTTTTGCTGCTATCAGAAGAAATCCAGTTTCCCTCTTAAGGTTTCTCTTTTATTAGACATCTCCGTGTGAGATTTCGCTGTTTGTCTCTTGAATCTTCTATACTCTTGTTTTCCTTCCCATTTTTGTTTTCTGCTTATTTTTGTTCTGTTGATGTTTGTGTTATCTGTATTTTTACATCACATAACCTAAATCTGCTGTTTTATTGCGTCTTATCTATCCTTGCATTTATATAAGTGGCCCTTATGGCGTTGTTTTGAACTGCTATCAGAAGAAATTCAGTTTCTCTCTTAAGGTTTCTCTTTCTTAGCCACGTCCACGTTTTCTCGAGTGATATTTCACTTATTATTTTTATTATTATTATTAATTTTTCGTGATGTACTCCTGTGGACACCTTCACATGGACGGGCAAAAGCAGGATGACCACCTCGAACCTACATACAGCAACTCTGTGGTGATACGGGATGTAGCCCTGAAGACCAGCCGGAAGCAATGGACGATAGGGAGGGGTGGTGAGAGAGCGTCAGAGATATCCGTGCTGATGGCGTGACATGATGATGATGATTATTGTTTCACTTCGAGCAAGTTTTTTCACAGAAGATTAAGTGATAACAAGTCTCCTCAGGTCTCCATGAATCTTCTGGGTAGACTAGCCAATTTGAACGATGCTGTAGTATGGATGGTCTCGATTACTCCTTGGCTTTTCCATCCCTCTTGTCTCTTTTTCAGCTCTCTGCAAGGTCAATGTATTTGTTTATCTTTTTGTTTTCTTCCCTTTTCTTCAAATGGTCTGCTAAAACAGAAAATTCCCCTTAATAACAATTATTATTATTATTATTATTATTATTATTATTATTATTGATTTTGTTGTTGTTTGTTTGTTTTTTTACGCCTCCTTCGGCATCTCTGCGTTTTACTATCTTCACGCATCCAATTTTTAAAAGAATGAATCTTTGCCAAAATCATATTCTCCATCAATTCAATATCTATAAGCAGATCAAATAATGGCGAATAATTCATCCTATAATTCCCAAAAATTTCTTAAGTGCTTTTCCCAACCATTTTTCTGAAATAATCCAAGTTAATCTTCAAATTTTCTATGGTTTTGCTGTTTATGATTTGATTAAGCAATTTGTTTAAAATATCTAACTTTATTAGCAAAAATAACTCAATTGGTGAATAGACTTTGTTTTTGAAATCTGTCTTGACTGTAAATTGATACATATTAATGTATTTATATCATTAAGGGTTTTCGGACTATTGTATTCATCATTATTGTTATTTCCACAACGTTTCGGCCGATATGTCTTCCGGCCTTCTGCAGGTGTTTCACATAACTTCGAACTACGTTCTTTATTGAATCCACAGGGGCCGCCTGTTCTCATTCCGTTAGTCATAACCGGGTGCATGTGTTAAGTATTCCTGTATTGTTACCCGCCAGCAGTAAGGATTGAACCTGCAACCTCCAGATGATTGTCTCCTTTGAAGCTTTGGAAACAAACGCCTCAAGACACATAGCGTAACTGTTCTAGGCGTTAAAATCAACAAGCTTCGTCTCAGAAGTTTAGACAACTAATATTAATGTATGTATGTATGTATGTACTGTTCAGTTTAATGTGTCAGAAGTATATGTAGAAGCAAGTAGAGGGATTTTGACAATTTTAGTCACTATGTTAAATTGAACATCGAAGCATTTAAATCTACTCGCATAGTCTAGGAAGTGAAATTATATGGTTTAGACAAAAGAAAATAACATCAATTCACTTTTTCATTCTGTCACTCTCACTCCTTCTCTCTCTCTCTCTCTCTCTCTCTCCATATATATATATATATATATATATTATGGTGTAATGATTATCGTTGTAGGAAATGGACGCGGTGACCCGAGTTCAAATCTTGGACAAGGCTGTTGGCATTTCACATTACACTAATATTCTTTGGAAAGATCTGAATCAAATTATTCTTCATCCAGCTAAGGGTCAAGAGAAAGGCAGACTGGGCTCTTTAACCTTTGTATGACAACCAGTCGGGGGAGATAAAGACTGAATTTAAAAACTGACATCATGTCGCATCCTGCTCGTTCTGAGGGGTTGGTTTTATATATATTGTCATCCACAGACAGACTGTTTCGTTGTATCACAACTCTTCAGTGTGGCTAGACAGCTTGAAGCTGGGATCGAAACCCGCCTAACTTCTAGACTTAGTAGAGAGAGAGAGAGAGAGAGCGAGAGAGAGGGAGAGAGAGAGGGAGAGATTTCAATGTAAGCAAAAGTGATGCATTTACTTTGGTTTGAACAGTTAGTATTAAGAACATGGCCAAATATTTTTAAAATGGTCAAAGAAAGAAAGAAAGAAAGAAAGAAAATTCTAACCGGATTTTTGATTGCTCGTTTAATAGGTAAATAAATCATTCCAACTTATATTTTGGCACAAGAAAATCCACCTCTAGTTACGTCGACTCATCGTGTCTTGTGCCGTAATATGAAAATATTGCAAATAATGAATTTTAACTTACTGAGATATATTAATTGATAGATAAGAATAGAGTGCAACAGACTGACACCTGTACGCTGATTGACACACACACACACACACACACACACACACACACACACACACATATATATATATATATATATATATATATATATGTAATGTATGTAGAGAGAGAGAGAGAAATTGACCTTTAAAATCAATAGTAAAAACAATAAACAAATGAAATTTATGCAATTTACCCAACATTAGTAATTTTTTTCCATTTATGATGAAATTAAAATAAGGAAACTCCTAAAATGGATCGTCAACACAGAATCGTTTATTTAACCTCCGTTGCTGTACATATAATTATACATTTTATAAATCGAAATATACAGTAGCTTAACGAAAATCTAAGTATTTAATGAGATTCTTATATTCATTTTAACTCCCCTCAAACAAGGACCTTGAATTACATAAACTCATATATACAAGCTAGCTAGATAGATAATGAATTCGTCTGTGATTTAATAGATAACCAGCAAATGTGATTAATATAAGAAGAAATAGATAGATAGATAGATAGATAGATAGATAGATAATGAATTCATATGTGATTTAATAGATAAGCAACAAATGTGATTAATATAAACTGAAATAGATAGATAGATTCATATTTAAATTTCATAGATGAAAAAAGTGTGATTAACATACACTGAACAAGATAGATAGATAGATAGATAGATAGATAGATAGATAATGAATTCATATGTGAATTTTATAGATGAAGAAATGTGATAACTCTGTTGAAATAGATATTCCATAAATTTGATCCATATCCCCCAGCTGATGAAGGGTGAAATTTCACCCACCTAGTTCTTCGATCGTCCGTTATTATTAACGTTAATCATATTTACTGAACATATCACTAAGACTGTCAGCCAATTACTTGACAACGTCCCAAATGTCCAGCATGCCACCAGGCTGTAAAGATTAGGAGAAAATTCGGTATTTAGGATTTTGTGGCTGATTTTCAAGGCAGATTTATCCTACCCTCTTGAATGATTCGACTAATTCAAGATATCTTGACAAATTCGATTCCATCTGGACTCATACCGTTTATATCCATAAATTTGTCTCGTATATAAATCGCCTCCTTATTTATCGTCATAAAATCATTTAAACGATTAAACTTTGAAGCCAAACTCAGGTTTTAGTCATTCTCATGAATAAGTCGGTCTCTTGTGTCAGACAGTCGCATACGTACGTCGTTCAGATCTGTAAGTCGTTCTCGTATAAAAATCAGTCTCGTATATAAGTCGTGCTCATGAATAAGTCGGTCTTGTGTTTAAGTCAGTTTCATGTATAAGACGGTCGGATGTGTAAGTCGGTCTGATGTATAAATCGTTCTCGTGTATAAGACGTTCTCATGTATAAGTCGACACTTACTTCATAGTCATGAAATCAGTAATTTATATGATTAAGTTTTGAAGCCAAAAGCTGGTCCTAGTTTTTCTCGTATTTAAGTCGGTCATATGTATAAATAAGTCTCAAGCATAAGTCAACCCTTCATTTGTGATTACAAAAACATCAATTTATAGAATTAAGTCTTCATCAACTTCGCAAAATTTTTATTCAGGAATCGTTTGACGTCAATATCTTACTAAAAAAAAAGATCTTTGAATTTTAAATGGCCTTGCTCTCAAGGCAGATAATTTGTTGACTGCATCCGCTGAAGATAGATATGCTGTTAAAATCGAATCAATCAATAGAAAAACCCTGGCATGAATAAGGTGGAAAAAAAGAAGTTGAAAATGAAGGAAAATGGAGAAGCCAAAATAGAAGGAGACTGAAATATAGAATTTTTCAGTGAAAAAGGAAAAAAGGTTAAGTAGTGTAGTCTACCAAGTCATTACGAGTAAAAACAATAAACACTGTCCATACATGTTTCCATGACTGTTACAAATGTACACCCAAGTCCATCGTGACTGTTACACCCATCCACCTCCTTCTACATGACTGTTATACCCATCCACCCTAGGTCTACATGACTGTTACACCCATCTACACATGTTCCCGTAATTCTTACACTCATCTATTCATGTTCCTGTGACTTACACCCATTCACCCTGCTTCTACATGACTGTTATACCCATTCACCCTGCTTCTACATGACTGTTACACCCATCTACCCAAGTTGCCGTGATTCTTACACTCATCTAACAAGTTTCCCATGACTGTTTCCCCGATCGACCCTGGTTCTATAGAGGTTTCAATAACATGATCTTCTTTTCTTGACAGGCAATGGAACATCTCCTTCATTCTATGGATCTGTTTTGTCTCACTTTCTTATCAACGAGAGTTCCCTATCAAAAAAGGGTTTTGGGTATCACACAAAACTGCATTTAATTCTGAATTTCTAGTAAGCGAGGAGTCATACCTTCTTACCATTATTGACGGTAATTGCTAGGGTCCCGTCCTTCGGTCAAATATATCTTTTTGAAAATTATAAAAATTAGAAAGAATATTTGACACCATAAAATTGAAAACTATTTATATACTTCGGGTTTTGGTTCTATTTTCTTTTTTTTTGTAGGTATATCAACCTTTGATGGTGAGTGCCGAAGCCATACTTGTAGAAGAACAGCAGAGATACTATTTATCTCATAGATTGGGTTGCATAAAAGGGCTCATACCTTTCCCAAGGGTATTAGTCCAAAAGTGAACGCAATGGGGCGACTTGAGTTCGAACTTTCAAACTTGGAAACCACAGTCCAGCAATTTAGCAATAACTCCACGGGATCGTTCTCTACTATACTTCAAACCATGTCATCATCATCATCATCATCATGTCGTGCCGCCAGCGCGGATATCCTTGACCCTCTCTCGCCACTTTTCCCTATCGTTCATCGCCTCCGGCAGGTCTTCTGGGTTACATCCTGTGTCCTCACATAGCTGCTGTATGTAAGTTCGGGCTGGTCGTCCTGCTTTTGCTTGGCCATATGTGGGGGTCCATAAGAGTACGTCACTTACGAGCTCGTCCTTGCTTCTCCAGCAGTGTCCGGCGTGTCTAGCTCGTCTGACCTGTATAGTTTTCGTGATGGGAGGCAAGTGGCCGTACAGTTGGCGTCTCATGGGGTGTTGTCACCAGGACTTGTTCAATATTGCTCTCAACATTCTTGTGCAGTTGCCGTCAAGTTTCTTCTCCAGCCGTTAGGCGCAATTTTTATTAGGAAACTATAATTGTTCTCTTATGATTATAATTACTTATTTGAAACAATATAATTGCAGGTAAAAAGAATGACATTTGCATTGAATCATCCAAAAGGGGTTGAAATGCTGTAAAAACTAATTAATTCTAAGCTCTACCAAATTTTTAATTACTTGTAAAAGAATCTAAAGGTTTTGTACACTTTGTTACTTTGTACCAACTGCAATGTCCCAGATGCTCGTCTTCTTAAAAAGCAGTAATCGACTTACAAAAGTTACATCACTTTTGTAATACATCCTCTCCTGATGATGGCCCAAAGTAGGGTAGAAAGTACTTGGGAAATAAACAATGATGGAAAATATATCAATCAATTCCCGCCGAATATTATAAAATCAATACGGCAATATGATGTGATCAACAAGAAAATATGTAGACAGAAAATGTCTATTATGTTCAACGAAATTTGTATTAATGAAGAAATGCTGCCAATATATATATATATATATATATATATATATATATATATAACACAAGGTCTGGTCTTCTGGCTGGGATTCGGTCATCCGTTTGTATCTCAAAATTCCTGAGAATTTTCTACGTTTTATTTTATTGAACAGATTCTGGTTTATGCAGGTACCATTTGATATTATTATTATTGTTATTATTATACAGTTAATTAGTTTTCTCAGATCTAATAGGCAAGTCACAGCCCTGATAATAGACAGATCGGGGCAACGCTATGCAGATTACCTGTTTAATTCTTAATGAGAAGGCTAGTTTATTCCCTCAGAGAAACAGAGAGCGATTAGCTTTGATTTGTCTACAGATGCACGAAATATCTAACCCTCGGGGTTTTTCTCCTATTTTCCTGGGTGTGAGAGCCGGAGAAATAGTAACGATAAGTAGTAATGAATCAATTACATGCACGAACAACCTCAAGTTTATTATATATATATATATATATATATATATATATATATATATATATATATATATATATATATATATATATATCAGTGCAGTATTATTTAATAAATATATGAGGGAGGTTTGGAATAAAATGCAATAACATGAATCTGATGATGCTCGTCTATGAGCGAAAGATATCAGTGGAACTTTGTTAACTGTTTTGTTTCATATATCATTGGGTATTTATTAAAACATTATATATATATATATATATATATATATATATATATATATAATGTTTTTAATAAATGCCCAGTGATATGAGAAACGAAACAGTTAGCAAAGTCTTTCAATCTATCTATCTATCTATCTATTGAAAGACTTGAAATAAGTATGAACTCCTCTCTTCCCGCCAACTGCTGATTAAAAAATATCGCTACTGCTTTTCTACTGGGAGGGCTTTGGCACTAAATAACCCACAAAGGTTGATATGTCAAAACAACGAAATCAAAACAATCCAAACCCAACAAAACCAATAGATATGTATTATATATATATATATATAGATAGGTAGATATGTGTGTGTGTGTGTGGGTGGGTGGGTGTTTGTGTGGTATTATCAAAATGTTCAAAACTATTAGATATTTTATTAACCAAAGATGAAACTGAAAACTTGATAATATCAGAATCAAATATTTCTCAGTAACTGTGCAATTTGCCTGTATTATTAACTAATAATTATCACCGGCCCATTAGCCTTGTGGGTAGAGGGTTACCCCCAATGGCCTGGGAGACCGGAGTTCAATCCTGGTTCGAGTCATGCCAAAGACTCAAAAATGATACTTGATACCTCCTTGCTTAACACTCAGAATTATAAGATACGTATCAAGGGTAAAGTGGATCAATCCAGAGAAAGGAGTAGCGCTCTCGCTTACACCTTATTGTTGTACCTATTTAAAAAGTAGCCTTCGAGTTGCCCACTATATATATATATATATATATATATATATATATATCACAAGCATAGTATCAACAGGAAAAACGACTGAAATCTCTCAACTGATAACTTTTCACAATTTCTTCATAAGTTAAGTGTTAGAATCTTAATACTTACCTTATGATTGAGAAACTGGAAAACTTAAATTTTCACTTGGGTAAATTCATTATCTAGCACTACTGTGAGTCCAACATTTTATGATAATTTGGTTAAGAGGTGTACGATTCGACTACTCTGAATTATTTTACAAAGATTGTGAAGATGAGGATCAACACTGAACAGCGAGATACCAATCTCGTCTCATACTCTCCTGGTGCTATCCTCTTCTCTTTGTCACGGCACAGCCTTGGAATCCAAAGTTTTTGTCTGAACTGACCTTGTTTGATCCGAAAGATCATTGCAAACCATTTGGTTACTGTACTGAAATAAGCAGTTCTTTTACCTTCTGCACAACAAATGTTTTAAATTACTTACACTTTGAACCCGTAAAGTTCCCGCGTTAGACTACGTTGTACGTTATTTTGCTGCTTTCAAACCACACACGGAGTAAATAAATGCACAACCTGTCAGCACACCAACTACCATAATCGGTACCTAACATAGCTTGAAATGCTTTTGTCACATGATATACACGCTGCAAACAAACGTTAAATATTCGCATGAGTCGTTTGACATCTAAAAAATGTCGACATATTTTCCCTAAGTACATTGACTACAACGATTCTATCAAGATGTTTTACACTTCATTTATCCGACATTGATTCCATCTCTTAACATCTTAAAACAGTCTCGTGCCTCTCCCCGAAATACCGATGGTCTAGTCGGCTGGGGCTGCAGAATACTTCGACTGCATCTCTGCAGAGGGGTAAGACTACTCCAATGAGTGTCCTGATATATGACACTAAACAATCTGGTGAGGCTTCCAGTAATGCTGGAGCTTTGGGGAATGCATAGTACCCCTTCATTACCATCGCTCCCAGGTCTTCACTGGCCCGTAGTGGTAGCACGTGATAGGGTCCTATCTATGGGTCTAATAGAACTGAACTGTGTACTTATGCTAAACTGAATTGTTTTAAATAGGACTGTTTTGACATTTAGCTGTGTGTAAATAAATGATTGTTTAATTGAAATGTTAGTAATTCATAGCAATAGTGGAACCATTTACCTTTTTTGACTAAACTGAATAGGTTGAAATGGAAATGTTTTTGATTCTAAAACTATGTACTTATGCTAAACTGAATTGTTTGAAATAGAATTGTTTATATGCATAAAAATGGATTTGGCATTAAATAATCTACAATGGTTGATATGCCATAAAACCGAGCAAAACCAAACCAAATACAAATACAAAAATGTTCTTAGAGAAAATATCTCCATATTAGACAAAGAAAAAGACAAATTCTTGAAACTGTTTACGTCAATATTAACAAACTTTCTTTAAAGATGAATTTCCAATATAGCAGCTACGTTTTGAGATGCCTTTAACATTTTCCCGACAATTCACTCTCCTAACTCCTGAAAAGTTCTTCTCTTTCGGAAATTCTCTCCCACTTGTCCTTCCTTCAAATCTTTAAATAAATACATTCGACTCATCATTTCAAATATTCGTTCCTCTGAAGGAAAAATATGGGTCTTTTTGAATTCATTCTCGTACAAAGATTTAAACGGATCACTAATAAAATAGGCCATAGTGAAATGTCTTATTTGAGCAAACAGGGGTATATATATATATATATATATATATATATATATATATATATATTAGGATGTGCGTGTTTATAATAAAGAACTAAGATATGAGAAAACTGTGATAGTGGAATAGACGAGAGCAGGTTTGATTAACAAGAATAGATAGATAGATAGATAGATAGATACGTGGTGCATTTAATAAGGTTCCAGACTTTTTTGTGCAGGCATTTAAAATTGTCGTAGACTCTTTAAAATTCACTATATTATTACTATACATCTTATGAGATGACTGACGAATCTTTATAATTTTAGGTTCGAATGAACACCTACAGCAGCAATTGGAATACACCCAACTAAAGCCTGATTGTCATAGCTGGTGAATTTCAAAAATGCAATCTGACAATTTAGAAGAACGATATGCAATAAAATTCTGTTTTAAACTTGGAAAAATGCCACAGAAACGTATGGAATACTTCAGACTGCTTTTGGAGCATCTTGCATAAATCGAGCACCAGATTTTCAGTGGCATAAGAGATTTAAGGAAGGCACTGAGTCTCTGAGGGATGATGAGAGGTGTGGGAGAAGTAAGGAAGTCAATACATCACAGTTGATTGGCCAAAGGGTTAGGGTTAGGGTCAGGGTTACTATGTTGTTTTAATGAAGTCAGGAAGAGATTCCGTCGGAAGAGGCCAGCACTCTTCAAATCAGGTCAGTGACATTTCCACAAGAATAATACACCAGTCCACAAGTCCATCCTTGTCACAGACTATTTGAGCAAGATGGGCATCAAGACAGTTCCTCAGCCTCCCTATAGCCTATACGTTGCTCCCTGTGACTTTTGTTAATTACCTAAACTCACAGGCTGTGGTTATGAGACAATTGGGGAGATGAAAGAGGCTGTGACGAAGGTGATTGACACGCTCACACAAGAGGACTTCCATGGGGCCTTCCAGAAGTTGTTGGGTCGGTACAACAAGTACATTGCTGCTGGAGGAGGTTACTTCGAAGGGGAATAAAGTTTCATGTGTGTACTATCAATAAAAGTGCCCATACGAAAAAAGTCTGGAAACTTATTTAATGATTCTCGTAGATAGATAGATTGCACAACGGGTTTATTGCTCTTTGAAATGACTGAAAAAATGAATCGATGAATAAGATGACAGTTTGTCACTAATAAACATTGTTGGCTGCTTCTACGTCAATATGATATCAGTCTGTAATCGATTTTATTGATTTTTCTATTCAAATAGTATATGAAAATGTCTATCCATTTTAAAAATTCATGTACTCAGTCGAAATTTGTAATAATCCTATGATTTATACGGGGTGGTTAAAAAATGCTAACCTTTTTCGGGGTATAACTTTATGATATAATTTCAAACATTCTACACATACTATCCAGCCTTGTGGGTGGGGTTGTAGAATACACCGACTGCGTCTCTACAAAAGGGTAAGAATCCCTTCACCAACGAATGTCTTGATAATAACACTAAATGATTTGATAGTGAGGCCTCAGTTTTAAAGTTTTGCGGAATGTGGAGTATTCCTTCAATGACATTCCTCCTGGGTTTACTTTGACTCGAAGTGGAATCACCTGATAGCGTTCTATGTGTCAAGTAAAAATGGTTTACATTTAAATAGATATAGAACTGTTTGACCATTTGAATGTGTGTAGATAAATGACTGACTTTTAAATGTAACTGTTATATAGCAATGCTTGAAGCTATTAACTGTGTGAAAACAAATGTTTAATAATTGAGAGAACTACTTGAAACCCTTTCATAAAATGCAGTCTGGCTCGATTAAAAATGTAATCAACAAAACGTGTTTACAAATGATATTGAATATATATGTATGAACAGGACGGTTGGTTGGTTGGATTTTATGGCATATCAACTTTTATTGGTCATTTAACGCCAAAGCCATTTTTATGTAAATAATCAGTTCTATTTAAAAATTCAGTTTAGCATGAGTACACAGTTTAATTGTCAAAAACATTTCTATTTCAAACTATTCAGTTTATTCGAACAGTTATATATAACAATTCAGTTTAGTGTAAGTACAGTTTCAATGTCAAAAACAGTTCAATTTCAAACAATTCAGTTTAGCATTAGCACGCAGTTTAAATGTAAGCCCGGCTTAATCGTCAAAAACATTTCTATTTCAAGCTGCCCAGTTTAATCGAACAATTCAGTTTAGCATAAGTATGCCGTTAGTTCTATTGAACCCATAGATAGGGTCCTATCAGGTGCTACCATTCCGGGCCAAAGTGGACCTGGGAGCGATGGCAATAAAGGGATACTCCACATTCCCCAAAGCTGCAGCATTACTGGAACCTCACCATCATATTGTTTAGTGTCATACCAGGACACTCGTTGGGGGTGTCTTACCCATCTGCAGAGGTGCAGTCGGTGTTATTCTACAGCCCCAGCCGACTGGGCCAGTATGAACAAGATTTGGTATTAATAACCTACAATGTTTGATGTGCCGTAAAACCCATACAAAAAACATACTATCCCTATTTCAATATTCTTGGAATCTTCCAGAGCTGATTAAAATCTGCAAGATTGTTACATGAGGGATGCTAACCTGAAAATAAAAGGGTACAATTTAAACGCGCTTCAAATTTATTCTATAATAATAATCACCTTGCAACACAGTACTCAGATACATTAGTTGAAATAACTGCTTCATGCTCAAGACATCCATTCTTTTATGCTGTGTATACTATGCTTTTTTTCCTGGGGCATATAAATCACTCTGTCTAATTTCAATCAACACATTTTTTGTATTTTTCAAAGGGGTATTATCTGAAAGAAATTGTGATAAATTGCTGTTCTGCAACTTCAAGTATAGTATTTAAAAAGTCATCTGACGAGACGGAGAGTATAGTGATATTCTCCGTCGAAATAAATTTATTATGACAACTTAACCAGGTTTGAGTTTCCATCAGATTACACTATATACGCTCTGAATGTGAATTTTGTTATATCGCAGTGAATGAATAAGGGATTAACAATAGCCATACATCGAGCACTCACATAGATTTATATGATATTTCTCATATATTCTATAAAAGAACAATCCACACCCACTGTCTTCAGACGCTGACTATATATATATATATATATATATATATATATATATATATATATCATGGCGTATCGCTAGCACGGATTTCTCTGACCCTCTCTCGCCACTCTTCCAGGTCTGTATCAGTAAAGAGCTGTTGTAGATAGGTTATAGCTGGTCTCCCTACCCTTGCTCGTCCGTGTGAAGGGATTTACGGAAGTACATCTCTTACGATTTCGTCCTTCCTTTTCCGGCAGTATCCTGCAAGTCTTGTTCGTCTAATTTGGGTGGTTTTCGAAATGGGTGATAGGGGTCTGTACAACTGCTGCCTTTTGGGATATTGCTTGCAGGACTTGTTGGGAAATTGCCGTCCAGCTTTTTCTCCATACGCTTAGTCAGTGTCCATGAGGTGCATCCATAAAGTAGTATTGACACGATCGCTGCTTGGAAAAAAAACTATGAATTATGAACACTATTAGTCCGTTACTTATGTTTCATGTGTTTTACACAAACATCTGACGTGAGTATGATAACAGTTATCCTTTCATATAAATGTCACGTGCAATAAGATGTTATCGTATGACTACAACTCTCACTATAGAAACGCTTGACTGGCTACTTTTATCACACTAACGTCTGAAGTCTGCGAAACACATGAAACTTTAGTATCAGACAGATACTGTCCATAATCTTAATATTCATCGCTGCTTTGCTATCATCGTTTCGAACACTCTTCTCATGCAAAAAATGTTCTTGTTTTGCTATATATATATATATATATATATGAGAAAGTTTTTATATAATCTCATAGATCAAGGAATTTCCAAACCCCTCATCGACGGCACGATGCTTTAACCACTAAGATCTACGAGCATGTGAATATGAGAACGCGATAGAGTTAGCGACTTGGTTCATATGCAACAAGAAAGAAAGAAAGAAAGAAAGAGGAGTAGAGCGAAAGAGAAAGAGATATTGAGAGAGAGAGAGAGAGAGAGAAAGAGAGAGAGAATGTGTGTGATTAAAAATCAAGAAAAAAAGAAAGAAAGAAAGACTTTATTGGAATGAAGGGAAGTAATGTCTAACATGGAAGGAAATGAGAATTTTTCTCGAAATACAATAACACCGCTGGTGATATCAGCTTTTGGCAATTTGCTCATGGCATTAATATGTTAAAGTCAACATTTGATTTTTTTTTAATACTTATTTTCTCTATTAACATTTTTTTATATAGGTAAGAGGCTTAAATTTAAAAATCGAAATTTAGCAGAGTTCTGAAACGCTTCCTGAAAATAAATCAGAAAAATATATCGATTTTATTTTATATTTAACTACTAGCCGTAGTACCCGCACTTCATTGCAGCATATTTCTATATTCCTCCCACTTTCCCCAAACTTCGACCCTATTTGATTTTGGTTTCAGACTTTTGTTTTAAAGTATTTACAAAAATTCATCGTACACATGAGCAAATCATTTACACCGTGGGAGAACACACACACACACACACACACACACACTCGCGCACACGCGCTCATATATATTAATATATAGTATTCTTCTTCTTGGCTAGACTTCGCAAACGAAAATTTATGAATAATGCTGTCCACGTCGACTGCTGACATGCTGATGGCGGACTAGGCCGATGTGGGACAGACAAGTTTGGCCACAGCGACTGTAGTTAAAGGTCTGGTCTGGTATGGCTGCTAAGGTTCCCTGGCTCTTACTCCTGTGGCGTTTCTCCCTGAGATTAGCTCTGCGGGGTCCTCAAAGGTGGAGACCACCCGGTGGATGGTGCGGCTCCAGAGCTGATGGTCAGCAGCAAGAGTAAACTCCTGGCGGTGGTCAATGTTTCAGGTACCAAGGGTCTTCTTGAGGGAGTCTTTAAAACTTTTGGTGCCTCTCTGTCACAGTAGCCAGTGGCGAGTTCACCATACAGGGCTACTCCTCCCCCATTCTGGAGACATTCCCTGCCCATCGTATCTGTGACTTCAGTAATATGACTTCTAAGCTGATGGTTTCTGCCTGATCAATGACCTCAACATTGGAGACATAGTTACTCCATTGAGTATTGAGGAGGCTGCGGAGAAAGCGCTGATGGACACTCACAGGGAGTCGTAGATGTTGGCTGTAGGTTACCCATGCGTCAGAACCGTACAGCTGGGTGGTGAGTACGACAGCTCGATAGACGCTAACCTTTGTGCCTTTCTTCAGATGCTTGTTGTTCCATATTCTTTTGTAGAGTCTGCAGAGAGCGCTGTTTTCCTTGGCCAGTCTCTTGTCTACTTCCTTGTCGATCTTGGCGTCTGATGTGACGGTACACCCAAGATAAGTGAACTGATGAACTGCTTTCAGCTCAGTTCTACCGATGGTGGAACGATGGTGATGAGGAGAGTGGTACTCTTTAGGAGTACAGGCTGGTAGAGGACCTCGGTCTTCTTCAAACTGACCTCGAGTCCGAAAAGCTGGGCCGCCTCTGCAAAGCAGGAAGTTAAGTGCTGCAGGGTCTTTCGGTGTGGCCAACGAAGGCAATGTCGTCAGCGAAGAGGAGGTCACGGAACAGCAGCTCAAGTGTTTTTGTGTGGGCATGCTGTCTCCAAAGGTTATTCAGATTGCCGTCAAGACGGTAACGGATGTATACAGTACAATCATCGTCGAGGTCTTCTATGACCTGTTTAAGCATCATGCTGAAAAAGATGCTGAACAGAGTCGGTGCCAGAATACAATTCTGTTTCACGCCGTTGACGATGGGGAAGGATCCAGAGAGGCCACTATTCAACCTAACTTGGTTCCGTTGGTCTTTGTGTTGTTGGATAACCATGTCTAGGAACTTGGCGGGCAGCCAAGGCGCTCCGTGATCATCCAGAGTCCGTTTTTGCTAACTGTGTCAAACACTTTGGCCAGGTTCACAAACGCTACATACAATCCTTTGGTCTGCTCTCTGAATTTCTCTTAGAACTGTCTGAGGAAGAACACCATGGCTGTAGTGCCCATGTTTTCTCTGAACCCATACTGGGTTTCTGGTAGATGGTCTTCAGTGATGGTGGGTACCAGTCTGTTTAGGAGCATATGAGCAACGATTTTTCCTTCGATGGAGAGCAGAGTGATCCTCCGATAGTTGGAGCAATCTGACTTTTCTTCCTTGTTTTTGTAAGGTGACGATAACTGCATCGCGGAGATCACTTGAAAGATTGCCCTGCTCCGAACAACAGACAAGGAGTTCATGGACCTTACTGTGTAATGCTGGTTCTCCTTCCTTCCAGAGCTCTGGTGGAATCCTGTCGATTTCTTGCCATTTCTCAAATGCTCTATGACTTTGGTAATTTTTTTCACAGAGGGTAGTTCATCAAATACTGCTTTGAATGGTTGTTGGAGGATGTGGAGAACTGCTGGGTCCTGGACGACACGGTCAGCGCTTAAGAGGGATTGGAAGTGCTCAGACCAACGACTCAGAATGGAGGCCTTGCCTGTAAAAGGTACTTGCCCGCCTTCACAGCGCAAGGGACTCTAGACGCAGAGAATCGGATATACACTGCCTTGAGGGCTTTGTAGAAACCCCTGTAGTCACATAGATCTGCGTATTGCAGAGTGTTTTTTTTTTTGCGAGATTGGTCCACCACTCATTTTTGATCTCTCGAAGCTCGCACTAGAGGTTGCTCCAAATAAGACGGAAGGCAGCCCTCTACACAGGACATGACAGCTGAGCAAGTTGGGGTGGGACTTGGTGGGATCATCTCTTGCAGTTCTTGAATCTCTGGGTGTTCTGGTCGAACCAATCTTTGTTCTTCTTGGTGGTAAACTCTAGAACCTCTTCAGATGTCTTCAGGATGGCACTCTTTAGTTGATCCCAAAGCGTTTTAGGAGAAGTGTCTTCTAGGCAATTGCTGTTTTCAAACTTGGACTGTAGATTAGCCTGAAAGTCAGTTTTCACTTCATTTTCTGGAGGACACTTCCCTTTCTTGGTTTCGGTTTGAAGTGCTGCCTATGTAGGCAGCGCACAAGACAATGGTCGGTATGACATTCAGCGCAAGGCATCACTTTGGTGTGAATGACGTCCTTGAGTTCACGCTTGTGCACAAGGACATAGTCAATGAGGTGCCAATATTTGGACCGAGGATGCATCAGGTTGTTTTAAGTCTGTCCTTTTGGTGGAAGATAGTTTTGGTGATGACAAGTTGCCACAAACTGCAAAGCTCCAGGAGCAAGCGCCCGTTGTCGTTGTCGTAATCAACGCCGTATATGCCAATTACTCCCTTCCATGAATCTGCATCTTGGCCCACTCTAGCACTGAAATAACCAAAGATTTTCACTTTCTCGTCTGTGGGGGTGCTTTGGAGACAGCTGCGGAGCTCCGAGTAGAACTTGTGTTTTTCTGCAGGTTCAGCTTGAAGGGTTGGAGTGTACATACTGAAAAGATTATTTTTCAGAGGAAGGCGCATTGACTTCATGCGGCCGTAATGACCGGTTGGCAGATTTTCCAGTCTGGAGGCAGTGGAGGTGCACACCATGAAACCAATTCCTGAAAGGGACCCCTCAGTTGTTGGTTTCCCTGACCAGAAGAGGGTGTATTCGGCTTTCTTTTCCTGGGAATGTCGACATTTAAACAAGACAGTTCACGTGCAATCAGAGCTGAGTGATGTCCAGGTCGATTGCTGTGACCAACGTCAAGCATGGTTCTGATGTTCCAGCATGCGACTCTCAGTATTTTTGCACTCTTCGAGGTGAGTGCCTACATTCCTAGTTTTAATGTTCTGGGACCGCTTGAAAAGATGCTCGTTGACCGCGGCAAGCCAACTGGGGGATGAGAGACGAGCTGCGATAAGGCTACCTTTTCTAGGCCCCTCTTTTTGGGGAGCAAGCAGTGCTGTCCCTAAAGTGGGCTACTTGGTCGTTCAGGGTGTTGCCGGGTGATACTGTCCTCTCAGGTCAACATCAGACGACTAATATGCTAAACCGCCTGCATGCAGGATTCGGACTGCGGCCTCCAGTGACAACTTTCACCTGCCGTTTCGCCCTTTTCCCATCGCTACAGGACTTGGTAGACTTGGTGGCGTCGCGGACATGGACATGTTCTTTCAGCCTGCGCTATGAAGTTTTCAGGTGGAGTGCAGTGTGCGCAGTACTGGCCACACCCTTTAAATATGTGGTTCATCTGTCATGGCCTAGCATGCTGGGACGGTGATAGCGAGGTCCTTGGGGCGAAGGTTTTGTGTCAGACTGTCCTTGTCTTATTTGGATTACCTGCCAAACAACTTACCTATAAATCCACAAATGATTTATCGATTTCATCGCATATCTATAAGATTAATGGACGCTCGAAATTAGATAAGAAAATTAATTAATTAATCTAATTAATCAAAAAATGTATTTGAAACTATCTCGATGGTAAACGATTTCTTTAATTACTATGGATTTGATCCTTCACATTTTTCACGGCAAATTAAATAATGTCGTCTGTGAAATCTCAAAGGATATGTAAGATTAAAATGTAAGCCCCCAATTGGTCAAAAATGCAAGAATACAAATACAAAAATCATAGCTCCTTGAGCTGATTTTTTCACAAAAATGAATAATTATTGTATGGAAATTTGCTGATTTTCCATATATATATATATATATATATATATATATATATATATATATATTGGTCATGTCGGCAGAAGACATAACGGTTGTTGACACGGTGAATTGAATCGACAAACTGATATCAAATGCCAGGGGAAGTTGTTTACCCTCGTTACACACTCATACGACATTATTTGAAAGAAAGAAAGAAAGAAAGAATAGAGGAAAAAAGAGGAAGTAAGAGAAAAGTAAAGAAAAAAAAAGAAAAATTGGAAAATTAAAAAAAAATAAATAGATGAATAGAAGGCAGAAAAAAGAACTAAAATGCAGGTAAAAATGAGAAAATAAAAAGAAGAAAGGGATGAGTTAAAGAAAGAAAAGAACATAGTATAGGAAAAGAAACAAAAGATAAAAGGTACTAAGAAAACAAAGAAAGAAAGAAAGAAAGAAAGAAAGAAAGAAAGAAAGAAAGAAAAGTTGGGGACAAAGTAGCCGAAAGAAAATAAACATGAAGCAGAAGTAGAAGGAGAACAAATAAAAACCAAGGAAGAAAGAAAAAAAAAGAAAGAAAAAATTAAAAAGAGGGAGATAGAAAGTTAAACAGTAGAGAAGAAAGAAAGAAAGAAAGAAAGAAAATGACGGGGAAAAACTAAACGAAAGAAAATGAACATGGAGTAGAAGTAGAAGAAGAATAAATAAAAACCAAGGAAGAAAAAGAAAAGAAAGAAAGAAAAAAGAAAGATAGAACAATAGAAGAGAAGAAAGGGAGATGAGGAATATGATAAAGAGATGAAGAAAAATACGTAGAACGAATATAATATGATTAGAGAGAAAAAAAGTGGAGAAAATGATTTTTAAAAAGGCATGAACAAAAAAAAAAAAGAAAATGACTCATTTAAAATACTTATTTATCAAGACCTGTTGCAATGAGCACCCAGTAAAAATCGAATTCACTAAGAATAATCGTCTAGCCTCGCTCGGTAACGATTAGACAACGCAAAGTAATCAACAGGGATTAGAAGTAGCAATAAACGAAAAGGCGAAGTAAATATAAATAAGAGGAAGAAAATACGATAGAGCTATAACAAGATTGTTGGGTATCACCCACCTTTTTCTATCTGCCATATATAGCAGTAGCTACTAATACCAGGGCAGACTAGAAGGTGAGGAGCAGCTTCTTATAGGAATAGTATTAGAGCGTTGGAGACTGGAGATCGCACTAGATCACCTTACTTGCTACTGTAATAACGGAAGCCAAAACTATCATTGGACTATATCTTTATCATATTTACCAACCCCTCCGCTCGGGCAGGAAATGACAGGGTCAATTTTTAAGCAGAGTTTAACAGGTTTGAATTCATAGTTTTCCTTCTCCTAGACTAGTTGCCTCACCAAGGCTGAAGAACCTAGTCTGCACTACTATTTACCCATAGCTGGAGGGAGAATAACTGGATTCATACCTTTCCCAAGCGTATTAGTGCTATGTGAAATGCAATCATTCTTGTCCAGGATTTGAACTCGTATCGCCGTGTCCATTTCCTACGACGATAACCATTACATCACGGGCACCTCCAAACTCTTTATTCTGTATTCACTAATCCTATGTTCTTGTCTACTAATAGTCTCTCTATTGTATATACTTTTTTCCTGGGCATATATCTCTATTTCCCCTCATATCGTGGTTCGTTCTTTATTTAATATTACAAGCGTTCACTAACCCGAACGCAACAAAGATAGACAACAAGGGAAAGTCGCTGTGATGTGATGGATTTTTCGCACTGGACTTCTTATATTGCATTATTACGTTCACTTTCTGACTGATACTGCAACATATAAACGAGAAAAGAATTAAATAAAACACCGGTCTACATATTTGATAAATTTTCTTTCTTTCGAGTGAGTGAAACGTTTTTTGAGAAATAAGTTTCGAAATCCTATTTTCGAAGAAAACATAATATTTAGACCGTAAATAGTTTCCAATATTTTCATTACAAGAAAGAAAAGTTCGTGCATTTACTGTAGCAGTTTTAGCATGTCTAAATCTTGTTGATATATTTTGTGTATGTAAAAAATCTTGGGGTGCGTCTATCACTTTGTAGGAGAAAATGTGTATTTATGCGCTAATATGTGAGTGATGCCGCGACAAAATTTCATCAGCAAGGAAAGACTGAAATGGTAGAACAAGCAAATCTACGTAAACTATATTTTCATTCAGTTTGGAATAATTAAGTGATGTTGGAATTAAATGCATACTTGAAGTAACAGAATGTTAGATTCGCACACAAATGAAACGAAGTTGAAAGTTTTGAATTGATTAACTGAATAAATCCATAAATCTATTAAAGAAGTATCTATTTTATCACTTATTTATAAGATTGAAGTAGACTCAAAATTAGATTTTAAAAAGATGACTTATCTATGATTATAATTAGTGAAAACATGTACTTTAAACAATGTAGGAGGGGAAAAGAATTCCTAAGTTATCTTAGGCTTTGAACTGTGAAATTTTGTGCAGCAAATCCAATATTGTCGCCTGGGAAATGTCAAAGAAATTTTAAGAAGAGCACGTAAGGACCGAGTGGTCAAATATTGACACAAAAATTACAGTTTCCAGAGCCTTTTTTTAAACAAAAATTAACACTTTATGACAAAGACATCAGTTTATTTTACACACACACACACATACATGTATATATATATATCGGTCACGTCTGCAGGTGACGTAATAGTTGTTGACTCGGCAAATAGAATCGATAAACTGATTTCAAATGCCGGCCGGGCATTGTTGCATAAAATTAACACTTTCTTTTAGATGAAAATCACTTGATTTTCCATAATACCCCTGAGAACGATATGAATGTTCTTATCTTCACCAACTATGGCTTAAATAGTACCACAACTGTTCTTTTACAAGAATAGTTTTGGCAATAAATAACCCACAAAGGTTGATATATCATTTAACAATGAAACCAAAGTAAACCAAGAGACTTCCACCTGCATCTTATTCGAAGAGTGCATTGTTTTGGCTTGTCACTGCAGTAAACTTAGACTGCTATAAATAATAGTATGATGATGGGTTTAAGAAAGAGTCGACGTGCTGCACAGCGAGCGAAAGGCAACATCATAACCAAAATGGGAAAGATTTTGAGAAAATAAAGAGCAAAAATAGGCACATAAATAAACAAATAACCTTTAACCTTTCACCATTTTGTCCTCATGTTCAAAAGCCGCTTCCGTGTTAAAACACAAAAAGAGCGAGATGCGAAAACACTTCGGATAATGCATTGGAAGAGCCGAGGTCAGTACTATAGCCGAAGGGTCGAGAAAATAAGCTTTCCACTCTGGTCCGCTTTTCTTGTTTAATGTTATTTGGATGGCTACGTCTGTAGGGCCGAGGTACAAAGCAGGTGAGAATAAGTCGGGCGAAATCGGAAGGCATAATCTGTAAAAGTTTCAACGTTCCTCGCCTGTCCTTATCCCTCCGGGTGACTATATCTACTTTTACAGCAGCACCTGCCTGTACACTCGGCTTGATCGACCCCTGTTTCTGTGAATCCCCACCCCACTGCGGCCTTCTGCTGCCGACAAAATAGAATGCTAGAAGGGCTAGTAGTTCGTGCAAAGTTCTTTCGCGAAAGAGGGGTCGTCACCGTCGAAACAGAAATTTATCGAACAGTCTGTTTGGCAAACTTCCAAGCAGTTCTCGTTTGCTTGCAAGAGATTTCGCCTTGCCCGCTACCATCTTGCATTAAAATTTATGCCCTATGGTTATCGTGAGTTTTATGTATTCACAAAATCACAAGCTGCAGAAAAGAAAAAACAACCAACCAAACAAAAAAATAAACAAACAAAAAACGAAGGCTTTTGTTTTCTCACAAAAGGTTTCCTAACTTTTATAATGATCATTCTTATCGTATATCACTGTATGGTCTAATTTTAATAGAAAGTAAACGCCTCTAGCAATATATTATATCTAGATGTTAGGGAATTGCATTCACCATACAAACCAAGAGGTTAGGGAATCGCATTCATTATATATTTATATTTGCATTTTTTATGTAGCTATTACTATTTTTTCTTTTTTACACAGACTTTCGTAATATCAAGTATTTCAATCTTATTCGGAAAAAGATTTTACAGTGTTATCCAAATTTACTAAGAAGGAAAGTCGACGCTCTAACGTTTCGATATTAAAATACTGTTGTGGTGTTTAGGGGTCAAAATGAAGACACACAGACAAGAGAAGTAGGTTGAAACAAATATATTACAATAACAGAACAATATACAGAATACAAGTGCTATACAACTGTTAGGAATGTCCTTCCGGTACTGTCAGGCAGTTTAGAGGTTATCGGTAATTGTCGTACGTCCCACCAACCGGACGAGTGTAGCACAAGGCCCTTTTTGGGTGTTTTCGGACGCAGGGCTGTAGCTCACACACGCAGGGTGGCTCCAAAAATGCCAGGCGATAAACCTAGCCCTTCCAATGAGGGTTAGCGCCAGGGGGACGGCCCTCTGAGGCTCGAGAATGCTGGTCAAAGCGCATCCTCGACCGACTACCACTGAAACTAGAACACACCCGACCAGATCCACGCACCGATAAAAGTTCTACTCTGCTTGGAGGTTATCGGTATTTGTCGCACGTCTACCCAACCAGACGAATGTGGCACAAGGCCTTTTTTTAGGTGGGTCCGAGCGCAGAGCCGTAGCCCAGACACGCCCGGTGACTCAAAAAATGACCCAGGCCCCTAAAAGGGGTGCCTCAGGCACCAGGTAATAAACTTAGCCCCTCCAAAGAGGGTTACAGTCTGGGAAGACGGCCCCTGAGGCTCGAGGATGCCGGTCAAGGTGCACCTCAACCGATTGCCATTGGAACCAGGACACACCGACCGGATCCGCACACCGATAAAATGCGGCCGACCGAAGTGCATCCCAGCCCAGCACATTCCAGAGAGGATTGTATACGTTCCACTCTACTTGAAGGTGATCTCTCTGTATGTCGAGAAGAGTCGGTATATATTGAGGAGGAATAGTCCAGTACCATAACATATGCCATCATCAGGTCTTTAAAAGGTGACATCAAGTTTTGAAGGAATAACGATTAATATTTAATAAAATACGGTAGATAATAGAGGAAATATGTAAACAAAAAAGGATTATACAACCGTTCAAAAATTAAACCAGCGTTTACATTTACGCAATATTCCTGAATTGTAAACGTTGATTTATTGTAGAATTCTTTTCCATTATCTACTTCCATTCCTATCTTATACAAGGAATTTGCGAACAATTACATGGTTTCAAGTATTCCTATCTAATGGTAATAATTCTACGCTTTCAAGTAATTATTTCTGTTTGATAATACTCATTTATATATATTTATCAGCCCTTCCGCTCGGACAGGATATGACACAAGGTCAATTCTTTAGTGGAGTTTATCAGGTTTGACTTCAGAGTTTTCCTTCTCCTAGACTAGTTGCCTCACCTAGGTTAGAACTAGCTGAAGAACCTAGTCTCCCCTATTATTTACCCATAGGTGGAGGGAGAATAATTGGATTCATACCTTTCCCAAGCGTATTAGTGCTATGTGAAATGCAATCAGTCTCGTCCAGGATTTGAACTCGTGTCGCCGTGTCCATTTCCAACGACGATAACCATTATACCACGGGCACCTCCAATAATACTTATTTATATGCACACAGTTATATGGTTCCAAGTACCTAATAGCAATCCTTCGTAAACATTTATTACCAAATCCATTTTTATACATATAAACAGTTCTATTTCGAAAAATGCAGTTTAGTATAAGTAAAGTTTTTTGTTTACACACCGTTAAATGTCAAAGGAGTTCTATTTCAAAGCTTTCAGCTTTGCATAAGTACACAGTTTAGTTCTATTTGACCATACATAGGATTCTATAAGGTGTTACCACTCCAGGCCAGAGTGGACCTGGGAGCGATGGCAATGAAGGGGTACTCCACATTCCCCCAAACTGCAGCAGTACGGAAGCCTCACCATCAGATTGTTTTGTGTCCTATCCAGGGCACCCGTTGGTGGGAGGTGTCTTACCCCTCTGCAAAGATACAGTCGGTGTATTCTACAGCCCCAGCCAACTGGGCAACAATCATATCTACATATACAATTAAAACTTGTCTTAATAAAGATAATTTACCATTATATGGAATCAAGTATTCCCATCAAATACGAATAATTTTCTAACAGTTCCATTTGACCCAAAGATGTGACCCAAATAGGTACTATTATGGCAAGTGAGAGTGGACCTGGATGTAGTAGCAATGAAAGGGTACCCCAAATGACCCAGATATCCATGAGTGGAGCCTCAAAATCAGAAGCAGTCTAATATCATACTCAAAACACCCTTTTTAGGGATGGGTATTAAGCCTCGTCGGAATATACAGTCTGCAGACTGGGCGGATTTGCTTTTCTCTCGAAAAGATTCATCCCTTTACTAAGGGTATTAGTGTGAATTGGACGGAAACTGCCGATTCACTGATTCCAATATCCGCGCCATTAGCCGTCGGGCCAACGAGATTTTCACATATTTAGCTTAGCGCTGCAGAAAGACACATGATTCTCAGAATTGCTCCAAGCCCATAAAATGCAAGCTATGCTCATCAGGCAATTGTGGTTGTTAGGTTAGCCAACCCCCGTCCATTGAAACTATTTGATGACCCAGAAATAATGACAGCTTACCTATAAAATTAAAGGTGACTGTGATGGTTGAATATCGGAAATGATCAACTGGACGTTTTTAAGGATTCTAAGTGGCCCTTTATTGGTGATTCAGCCTAATACAGACCTGGCTGAGACACGGTGGCGACTTAGAGGACACCAGAATTACTGGGACGAATGTTATATGTCCGAGAAAGTGTGAACCTTTACACTTGACTCATAAAGATGCCTGCTCCGATTTCAAGGGCAACCGGTTTCATTAACACAGCCGCTCGAAGCGTAATAATTATTATCGAAGTAAAAGGAACTCGACGGCTCGATTTCAAATCTTGGAAAAAGTCTTTGCGTTTCACTTCGTGCAAATGCCTTCGGAAAAAGCATGAATCCATCTCTATTATCATCTATGGTCTTTTATTTTCAACTACAACAAACACAAGCATTCCAACATGTGAAGACTTAGGAGTTGATAAACGTCTTCAGTGATCATATGTTTTATTGAGCTACATAGTATGCTTATTTTAATAATCATTGTGGGGGGGGAAATGGAATCTGTTACCTGAGTTCAAATCCTGGATAAAGCTGTTTGCGTTTCAATCTATCTCGGTGAGAGTATCCCTGGCATTATGGCTAACGAGCTGGACTGTGACGTCGAACTTTGATCGAACTATTACGTTCATTAATAGATTGATACTTTCGAGAAAGTCATGAACTTCCTTATCCCTAACCCAGCTATATGTTAAATAGTGCCACTGTTGTTCTCCTGCAAAGATGGCTTTTGCATTAGATAACCCACAAAAGTTGATATGCCATTCATCCATGACACCAAACCACACCAAATTAGAATTTATCTTATTTCCCCCCCACACACATCTGATTTAATAGTAAAGCCGATTGAAAACTGTAGTGGGGTACGACAATAGATCTAGGAGAAGGAAAACTCTGAATTCAACGTAGCTTAAAAATTGAACTTGTGTCACACTTTATTCATTGTGAAGGGGTTGGCTAAATACATGGTCACTGATTCTCTTTCCGGAAATGTAGTTCAGATGCGACAATACAAAAAAATAAAAAAATAAAAAATTACCCATCTGTATGTTGACACTAAATTTTCGTATGGCACACGAACCTAACTATGTAGCACTCAGTGAGGATCAATCTCCCTCCTCAGTAGCAAGGATCTGTTAGACCAATTCTTTAATTATCACGAACTGTCCTCGGTTTGGGAGCTCATATTAATTTGTATTACGTTTCAAGATAACTGGCCTTTCACTCTCTCTCTCTCTCTCTCTCTCTGATTCTATCTCTCATGGTGTTAGACAAGTTTTTTTTCTTATTTTCATGTATATTATTAACTGCAGGTTTCTTCTTACCATATTCTCAGTGATCTTATTACGGTTTCGATTCTGCCTGGCGCCAGTAACACGAAGTTGTTGGCATTTCGAGAAATATCACGTAATTGGTGCTGCTGGGGTCTCAGCGGATTAAAGAAGGAAAGAAGGAAGAAAGAGAGGAAGCAAAAAGTTAAGGAAACTGTAAAGAAGGACAAAACAGGCGTAAATGGGTGGTTAAATAATGTATAATTAGAAACAAACGGAAATAAATTGAGTAAAGCTGGCGACCGTAGACGAGGGTGACCAAGGGCTCCCTTTTCAATAGCTATTACACTGTGGTGTAGTGGAGAGCGCTACTCGATTCCCTTGATTGCACCACTTTACTCTTGATCCTTACCTTATAATGCTGAGTGCTAAGCAAGGCGAAATCAAGTACCATTTTTTGATTCTTTGGTATGACTCGACCTGGGATTAAAACCTGGTCGCGCGGGCCATTGGCAAACTCTCAATGCATTAGACCAATGGCTGGAAACTAAAAAGAAACCAAAAATAGACAATCGGTGAACGCATTGGTTTCTACACTTTAAATGGATCATGATGATATGGGTACTTCTGTTTACGAAGTGGTGAAGAATATTAATCTGTATCCCACTGTTACTTCCGTTATATCCAAAATTCTGTTGATTAAAATTGTCATTCAGCGCGAATACATACCTAACAACATAATCATTTCTTTTCGAAGTGTACTGGAAATTGTTTTATTCTCTAAGTGTATGGCTCTAATGAAAATTTGACATTTTGCAAGGTAACGGTTATATATAGCATCGTATATGAAAAAGCAAATGCGTATCATTTTAAAAAATGTTTATGAAAAGTGAATTTACTTGTAAATCAAAGATCATCATCATCATCATCATCATCATGTCGTGCGCCAGTGCGGGTATCCCTGACCTTCTCTCGCCACTCCTCCCAATCGTTCATCGCTTCAGGGCTACATCCCGTATCCTCACGGAGATACTTTATGTAGGTTCGAGCTGGCAGTCCTGCTTTTGCTCGGCAATATGTGAGGGTCCATAGGAGTACCTCACTTATGAGCTCGTCCCTGCATCTCCGGCAGTGTCAGGCATGTCTGGTTCGTCTAACTTGGATAGTTTTCGTGATCGGAGGTAGTTGGCTGTATAGTTGATGCTTGGGGGGGGCTCCAAGACTTGTTCAATATTGCTCGCAGCATTCTTGTATAATTGCCGTCTAGCTTCTTCTACAGCCGTTTTGTTAGTGTCCAAGTAGTGCATCTATATAGCAGTATCGATACAACTGCTGCTTGGAAGAAACTGTGTTTCATTTTATCGGTCAGGTCTGTCTTCCATATGATCGAGAGCTTATCGATAGCAGAGCTTATCGATAGCTGTCCATGCCTTCGTTAGCCGCGTGTCGATGTCTTTTTTCTATTGATGAGACGCTGCTTCCAAGGTAGGTGAGTCTGACTTATTTCATGTGAAATGATGTATTATCAAAATGAATATTCTTAGGCATTACTGATTTCAACGAAAATTGAAACTGCAATCCGAAATAAAATTAGGCGGCAACATATCCATATTTAGATTACATCACGTGTTCAAAATGCAAATCTTTGCTTCAATGTCCTTAAAATATTTCTATTCCAGAAAACTATTACCAAATCAATTATTTCTGCTTATATATATATATATATATATATATATATATATATATATATATATATATATATATATATGTGTGTGTGTGTGCGTGTGTGTGTGTGTGTGTGTGTATTTATACCGAGTAGATGATGACTGAGTATCAAAAGAAACCCTCCTCAATGCCCGGCTATTTAATACAAAATAACCCACAAAGCAAAATATATATTTTTGTTTAAAAAACAAGAAATTTAGAGAGAGTATTCATTTCCATAATATATCTATTTTGCTTATTCAAGCTCGTCAGATGGAATTCGAATAAATATATATATATATATATATATATATATATATATATATATATATGCCAGTAGTATAGTTATATATATGTATATATATTCATATGTATATATAAAGTATATATATATATATATATATATATATATATATATATATATATATATAATGTATATATATGACACTAAGGATATCCACTAGGATTCAGGTTCTTGCTGAAGACTTCAATTCCTATATTACCGTGAAGAAATCGGCTGTCGAATTTAAACAGGGCATGGACCGCACAGATAAACATCAGTCATGTCGTTTAAGAACATGAACGACTAATGAACAAGATGATGCTATTCACCGTGTGATTTTGTGGAAGACGTTTTATTGTCCAGCAAATAGCAAAGTTCATAGGCACTAGTTTTTGGTTAAGTCCACACTGTTTTAACAGAGATCTTGGGAATGAGCCAGTTATCTGCAAGATGGTTCACAAGAATATGACGTTTCCAGGACACTTCTGACTTGTTTCCTGCCAACGTTTAAAAGTTTCCACCGCTGATTAATAACTCAAGAAACTTGGGTTCAATATTTCGAACCCAGATCAAAGATAAAAAAAAAAAAATACTTTTATCTAATGATGTGGAAAATCATTCCCGACAATTATTTGTTTTATTTTATTTATTTTTGTTGCAAGAGATGAAATGCTTTGTCTGTGTGTTGGGTTTGAAAAATCCAGTCTCCAGCGTTTTAAATTTTAAAAATTAACTGCGTTTCACTTATCGTCTGCCTTTTGCGAGGCGAATCAGAAAGAAAATTTGAATGATATGGTTTGAACGTATAAAATCTTTTTTCCGATTTTTCATAAAGTTAAAGAAAATCGAAATTTAAATATTTATAAAGTTATGATTATAACTCTTATCATAACTTTCATTCATAATTATTTATGTATTGAGAAACATCTTTTATTGTAATTTGAATATGCAGGTTCATTTATAAAAACTGTGACACTCTGGAGTTGAATAATTCCTTTTTAGTATCTAAGGAACGGACGTATTTTTTTACTAATTGTTTATTTTTTTGTTTCTGATTTTAGTTGAAATTAAGTTTCATTTTAAAAGGAAAATTTGTTTTACGAATATTGTTAAAGATTAATGTTTGAAAATAATTCTTTTTACTGTCGTAATCAACAAGACAGTTGTTTAATTCCCGTTACATTTATATATATATCGGTTGATAAAAAAAATTATTAAAACTATTATTTTAGAGTTTTTTTCTAACTGATGGCTAGTTAGAAAACATAAACAAACGGGGAAAAACTCTTTTAAAAATTGTTTTTATTCATGCTTTTAAAGATTAATTAATATCATAATATCGCTTGAATGTATTAAAAAAAAACTTTTTTCGTTACCTGTGATACTGTAAAACTGTTAATTGTTTATCTTTAAGATATCACTTGAGAACTTTTAAGCAAATATCTCTTTATATTTTTTGTGTTAAATAATATTTCTTGGATTGGATTTCTGGATTTGTATTTTTTTTTTCATCTTGAAAACCTTCAACTGAATCATTCGAATTTTGCAGACAATCTTCATTTTATCAATATCAGAATTTTAATATTAGTAATATTTTTACCATATTTTGCTTTTTAAAAAATCATCGCTATGATTCAAAGTAAATAACGGAAAAATTCTGGTTTTCAGCGTGCAAAGCGTCTGTTGACACAGTGATCACCTCTGTTTTTTTTGGGGG
>OY757934.1:70523434-70555934 GCA_963585895.1 Sepioteuthis lessoniana
GTTAATGTATCTTCTCACAGAACACCGCCAACAATG
This sequence comes from Sepioteuthis lessoniana, assembly GCA_963585895.1. Classification (NCBI taxonomy): domain Eukaryota; kingdom Metazoa; phylum Mollusca; class Cephalopoda; order Myopsida; family Loliginidae; genus Sepioteuthis; species Sepioteuthis lessoniana. Next base: position 70,523,471 of record OY757934.1, read on the forward strand.
TCAAAGAAGCTTGTGTCTCCATCTGATGAGCGATTTTTTATTTTTGTGTTTTTATAGAGCATCATTATGGTTGAGATACTTTCTTTGGGGAGACTATAGGCTAGAAGTATTTGTTCCATCTTTTCTCTGTACATGGTGTCATATGACTTAGGGAAATCTAAAAAAAGAGCGTCGCCTAAAATTATTTTGCATGAACACCTTCTAAAATTCGATGGATTGTTTGAATCTGTTTTGATTCTTCCTAAGATTTTTCTCAACTTAATGGGGGTATATATATATATATATATAAACCCATAATTGGTTATTTAATGGCAAAGTGTGATACAAATGAATGGTATGCAGTTAGTTTTATGGTATCAAGGATTCCTATCAAATACAAATAATTTTCAAATTGATCTGTTTGATGCCTTGATATGGCACTAACAATTACTACCGCTCCGGGTCTGTGTAAACCGTGAAGTGATAAGAATATAAGATTTTTTCTGTAGGAATGTTTAATATAATTTAACTGTATACAAACTATTTCTATTAAGAATAAGTATTTAAAATAATAATAGTTTTTTTTTACTGATTATTGCTATCATTTTCTTGAAAACAATTCCTAGAGAGTTATGTAGGCTGGTTAATGGATTTTTGCGGCATTTGGAGTTATTTTATACCGAAAGGATAGAGAAAAATCTTCGCTGTACATTTATATTTACCATCTTGCACATTTCAATTGGCTGATTGGTTGTGTTTTATGGCCTATCAACCCTCGTGGATCATCTAATACCAAATCCGGTTTATATATACATATTAAATATGTATGAAATTTAAACGAAAAGTTTGTATTTAACAATTTTTAAACGATTCAGAGCTCATTTGTTTGTACGCAGATAAATGAGTTCAAGAGTTGTTTTTTAATGTTTACACACAGTTAAATGATTTCAAGTATTTTTATCTAACACTGATAGTTTTCTTTGCTAACATTTAAATAATTTCATTTCTATTTAACACTTGTAATTCAACATTATTCAACCTTTTGTGCACAATTTAATAGTTTCAAGTATTACTATACAAAATCATTTAATTGAACATTATTCATTTGGTATCAAGTATAGAAAATGATTAAATATTTATATTTGACCCATAGATGAGACTCTAAACGGTACTACCACTCCAAATCAGAGTGGAACTGCAATGATTATGCATTGGCTCTTCTCACCTGTTCCTTCGTTCGGTTCTGATTTCTTTTGGTCGCCATCTTCCTTTTTATCGCTTGTCACTTCATATCATGTCTGTGCTTTCTCTTTTGTCTTATCCGTTACTCTTAGTTCAACTGTCTTTGTTCTTCTTTGCTGAGATAACAACACCGAGAAAACCATTTTTATGTTCACAGTTTTGTTCTATTCTTTGTGTTCTTCAAATTTAGATCGAGTTAGTATTCATTTTAAGTTTCTTGACTATTGCTTATTTTTTTCTGATTTTTGTCATGTCTAATACGTTCTTAATTCTATCATTGTTTTTATGTTGATCTACGTTCTTTGATAAATCAATGAATGGCTCTGAGTTGTTTTGTTGTATGTTGAGACATATATTAAGGATTGTTCGTTGCTATGTTTTGTGGGGTTGGTAGTCCTGATAGCATTTTCTGCTAATTAGAATTCCTTATTTATTAACAAATACCGGGCCATTTGTCAAATGAGTAGAGTGTTCGCCAATGGTCCAGGAGACCGGGGTTCAATCCCAGGTTGAGTCATACCGAAAACTCAAAAAATGGTACTTGATGCCGCCTGGCTTAACATTCAGCACTATAAGGTAAGGATCAAGGGTAACATTGAGCAATCCAGGGAATGGAGTAGCGCCCTCCTCTATACCAGGGAGTAGTAGCAACTGAAAAGGGAGCCTTAGGGTCAGCCTCGCCTAAGGTCACCAACTTATTTATCAACAATGTGGGATATTCTCTTTCGTGTAGGGTTACGTGTAATTCTTCTCAGCAGATTGTTGGAGTCTTTTCTTAGTGACTATTGAGCATATTGTATATGCTACGGTGTAAGGGATTGATTTTATACAGCTTATGACATGATCGCTCTTGAACTGGATGTATTTTGGAGTCACATAATACAAAAATAAAAATGTGAAGTATATAACATAATCATAGAAGAAAAATTCTATACATTAAAAAACCCGGCAATATTTATAATAGATATAAACATGAGCTGTAATTGAAAAATGCTGTCTGTATAATAAAATGTACAAACTGGTGCGAAATGTATATAGGATGCACATAAAAACTGAAGAATAGAGTCTCTTTACATAAAAGCAAGATTAAATCACCAAAAAAATAGACCAATTTATATCTCAAAATATCTTAATGCATACAGCAAAGGACATTATGAAATAATGCCAATATAGCAGACTGATGACTGCTGATTATTCCAAATAAAAGAAAAAAACTTCATAGATTTAAACCAACGTTAAATAGAACCTAACTATATGCACGCACTCTCACACACACAGTCCCACACACACACACATAAACACACACAAATACACACAAACATATACAAGCATGCTCATACACATACACACACGCAAGCATATATACACACCAACTAGCTCAAAAACGCATTTATATATCGGGACAAATGCATTCTCACACACTGAGTCCGCCCATGTCCCTGAAAATATATGCATATACAAATCCACGTATACTTAATTGTGCATACATATATACGTATACGCTCACTCACACATAGAATTCATCCATATATATACACACAAGCTCAAAAAAGGGACACATTTACATAGTCTAATGATAAAAAAGGAGAAAGAATAAAAAACGTCATTGATAAAACAACCAGAATGGAGAATTAACTCCAATTGGACAAAAACCTAGAATTAAACGAATTAAAAACAATTTATCTAAACAATTATTACGATAACGAAGCTTAACATACAGCCAAAATTTAGATACATGACGAGGACTGAAATGTCTGAAACATTTGTAGCTCAAGTACATGGAATAATAATTAGACGAAAAAAACTTAAATACCATATTTGAAATAATTTGTGGACTATATATTTTAAAGTATTTATTTTTTCTCGTTGGACCCAAAACAATCTTTACACACACACACACACACACACACACACACACACACACATATATATATATATATATATGTGTGTGTGTGTGTGTATATATCAATAATATATCGTGCTATATTAATAAGTAAACAATATTTACTTTAAGTGATAGAGCATATCTAAGGATATCGTGGGTACTGTGTCACTTAATGTTTATCGTAACACACACACACACACACACACACACACACACATAAATAAATATATATATATATAATGAAAGAAAATAGAATTCAAAATTAGTATTTGCACGCCGGAGAAACGGCGATATAAATGTCGGAGTCTTTAGTTTTTGCTTTGGTTGAGGTTTATGGCATATCAACCCTTGTTGGTTATTTAATGCCAAATCCCCTTTATACATATAATGTATGATTTTCCCCAGAGTTTATGGATAACATTTTTTAACGATCCAGGACATATTTGTTTGCATACAGTTAAATAGGTTGGGTTGGTTTTTATTGTAAATCAATCCTTATAGATTATTTAATGCTAAATACACTTTATATAGATTATTTATGATTTGTAAACATATAGTTTGTGGACAACATTTTTAAACGATCCAGCGCTCATTTTTTGCATACAGTTAAATGGTTATATATGTGATTTATAAGTCAATAGTTTGTTGGTAATCTTATTTTTAAATGAGTCAGAGATCATTTGTTTGTACACAAGTATTATTATTTTTCAAATTCGAATATGAAATCTGTATTTAGTATTAATCGTTTGTTTAAACTAACCAAAATGCTTTCATTTATTGCTGTCTAACATAAATAGTTTTATTGGCACATAGTTAAATGCCATCAAGAAGAGCTAAGTAGCTCTAACAATTCAATTTTGGCACACAGTTAAAGAATTTAGATTTTTGCTAATCAACACTAATAATTCTATTTAACATTACGCGTTTATTAGCACACAATTAAAGAGTTTCAAGTATTCATTTGTATTATTAACAATTCAATTAAACAGCAGTCGTTTGTTTACAGTTTAAATGTCAAACTGTCCTATTTGACCCATAGATAGGTCCCTATCAAGTTCTACCACTCCGATTCAGAGTGGATCAGGGAGCGATGACAATGAATGAGAACTTCATTTTCCTCAAATCTCCAGTGCTGAAATCCTGCCATCAGATGGTTTAGTGTCATATCCATGACACTCATTGGTTGCGGTCGGAGATAGTCATAGCACTCTGCAGAGATGCAATTGGTGTATTCTCTACAGTCCTAACCGACATATGTTTCGTTCGTTATCGGATATTATTGTTGTTTTTTTTTTTGTACTGTTGAAAATATCATAATATTGCCCAGGATTGTTGTGTATTGAGCACTATAAAGATTTTACTGATTAAAAACGCTTTTCGTCTTAAATTAACGGAACAGTCTGTCTGTGGATGACTATATATATATATATATATATATATATATATATATATTACAGCTGTATGTGGTTGTCCCTATCACACTAGGTGGGTTAGTGGCCGCCCAAATGCTGTATACTTTGGAGTGTGCTCGATATCTGTGATAGAGCTATTATAAAATATAATAATAAATAGATATATATTAGTTTTTATATATCTAATAACATGGATTTTTTTCTGTGACCTCAGGTTTCATGCTGTTTTTACACAGCAATCATCAGGTAGAAAAACCCTACTGATTGCCGTGTAGGGACAGTATGAAACCAGTGGTCAAAGATAAGTATTCTCGCTATAAAATATATATAAAAACTAATATATATATTTATTTGTTATCATATTATATATATATATATATATATATAATATTTTCTTATGTTAAAGCATTAAATGTTTTTGACTATTGTTTGTTTGTTTGTTTGTTTTTTAATTTTAATGTTTTTTTCAGTGTGTTGAATACATCTAAAAGTGATGTGAAACGTGGCCAACAACAGGATTTGAAAATAGAATCTATTTGCTTAACCCTTCCGTCGTAAGCAGGATGCGAAATACGTTCAATTTGTCAAATGGAGCTCAGCTTCTGAATTGATGTTCTACAACCAGAAAATTCCTTTATTTAAAAAAAATGTACAACAGGAGTTCAGTTTGTTTAAATTCTGTATTTTTTTTTTTCCCTAGACCAATTGTCGTTCTTAAGCTAAAGATTCCAGTTAGCTGCATTATTTCCTCCGAGCTAGAGGAGGGAAAAGAAATACATTGATGCCTTTCTGAAAAGCATTAAAACGAAGTGAAACACCAGCAGCTTCGTCCAGGTTTTAAACTCGGGTCAACGTTTTATTTTTCTTACGACGATATCTACTATGCTAAGATTGATTTCATAAAACTGTCGTATACGTTTTAGAGCTCTAGGTCTTTCTGTTCTTGGTCTGTCCCCGAACGTGTCAGCAACCCTTCGTACATACATATAAATGCTTCGTCGTAAGAAAACGTACATTAAACATTTTTAATGTTATATTTGATTTTTTTCGATTCTGTATTGACAATTTTATCTTATTTTATTTTTTTGTTTGTTTGTTTCATCGTAGTCGGTCAGATTTGTCAAGTGTCCCTCACTTCCTTCCGACATTTCCTACGGAATGGTATCTCATGTTTCCATGGAATCATGTCTTTGCGCGAAATACAAATGAATATCAAAATAAAACGGACAACTATCCATGCGCGTAAAATATGGCGCAAATTTGATACATTGGTTTCCGGCTTCTGATTCCATGGAGTCTTTTGGATTCTCCTGGGCCATACCACGCTACATTTAAAATTCACAAATATTTTAGCCATAGCAGCTTGGTGGGTTACGAGGTTTTTCGGCTTGTCAAACTTGTGGGGTTATTTAATGTCGAATTGCCAGCAATTATATGATTTCAAGTAAATAATAATAATAATAGAAGAAGAAGAAGAAGAAGAAGAAGAAGAAGAAGAAGAAGAAGAAGAAGAAGAAGAAGAAGAAGAAGAAGAAAACAAACTGAATGAGAAGTACTTTGACCTTGCCAGAGAACTAAAAAAGCAGTGGACAATGAAGATAACGGTAATAGCATTTGTAATTAGACCACTTGGAACGTTTGTCAGGGGCTTGGAAAGGCTGCTGGAAGAGATAGAAATTGGCGGATGAATCGAAACCATCCAAACTACTGTATTGTTGAGATTGGTCAGAATACCGAGAAAAGTCCTGGAGACCTGAGAAGACCTGCTGTCACTCAGACGCAAATGAAAGACCATTAGCTGACGCTTATGTGAAAAAACTCGCAAGAAACAATTATAGCTTTAAGAATACTCTCAAATAAATGATTTGTAAATTGTTATATGAATGAACCCGATATTGAATGTTCAAAATTTTTTTAAACGTTGTAAACATGGTGTCATATATACATACTTTTTCTGTCTGATGATTGTCATATAAAGACAGCATGAAACCAGTGATCGCAGATAAGCACCCATGCAATCAAATATATATAAAAACTAATATATATATATTTACAATTATATTATATAATAACTCTACCACAGATATTGAGCACTCTCCAAATTATACGGCATTTGGTCTGCCACAAACCTACCAAGTGATATTGAGAAGATGATACATTGTTGTAATATATATATATATATATATATATATATATATATATATATATATGCAGGACACCGCTGGAGAAGCAGGGAGGAACTCATAAGAGATGTACTCTTATGGACCCCCACACATGGCCGTGCAAAAGCAGGACGACCAGCACGAACATACATTCAGCAGCTATGTGAGGATACGGGATGTTGTCAAGAAGACCTACCTAGGGCGATGAACGATAGGGAGGAGTGGCGAGAGAGGGTCAGGGATATCCGTGCTACCAGTGCGATATGATGATGGTGATGATGATATATATATATATATTCTGGGGAGTAGTAGTTTTCAGCTTGATGTATTTCACTCATATTTCAAACCCTAACAAGCACAGTAATCCTGGTCAGTGTGGATCTGGAAGTAAGGACAATGAGAGGGGTACTTCCCACTTTTTAGAGCTTCACTATTTCACCACTTGATGTAGATTAGTGCTATACCATTTTTGGTGGTGGTAGACTAAGTTTTGTGTGAGAGAAATACTCCAAACCCAGATGAAAATCTCGATGAGTGTATGTGCGTATAGGGGTGTGTGTGTTTTGGTGTATGTCCTGGCGTTTGGTTGTAGGAGAGGACGTGGCAAAATCCACGTGACAAGTGCAGAAGATTAAAACCCTGCCACGAGGGTTCTTAGGACTTGCACATACATACTGACGCACGTGCACACACACACACGCGCACGCACGTTCACGTGCGCACACATTACATGTATATTTATATATGCTCTGGAAAAATAAGTTTGGAAAGACCTAAGAATTTTAGACATACGATTTTGTGTTATTTTTCATAAATGTATTTTGTTACAAATGTTTTGTTTTTAAGAGTGCATGGGGATTAATTTTTTATAGCTTCGAATCATTTTTATGTCATCCATATTTTTTTTTCTAAAGACATTTTTTCGGTGCGTATAGAAACTTTCTTGGAGTATTTCTCTGAAATATATATATATATATATATATATATATATATATCAGGCAGAATGAAAGAGATAGAAAGAACAACACTAAGATTAATAGGGATAGATGTTATGGAGTGTTTAAAATAGGTAGATATTAATTGAACGAAATAGATTGATTGATAGATGTGATATGATTTTTATTTCTTTTTTGTTAGGGAAAACTTTTCTGAAGTAAATTTCGATCATTAATTATATCATACAGTTTATAAACCAAACGCCACAAAAGAAATAAAATGTTAAAAAGATATCTGTTTTTGCTTTTCAATTAACAAATAAAAAATAAATCTTAATAAAACTCAGAAGATACAACATCCCCTATTTCAAAGCCTTGATGAAGGTTTAATGTTTAATAACCAAAACATTTAATGTTGCAAATACCTTAACTATAAATAAAAACATTCTCTAAAGACTTTGTGCCGTTTTTTCATATTCGTACAATTTCATATATATATATATATATATATATATATATCTGACGAAAAAACTTTATTTTAATGTTTCCAAAATAAATTTATTTCTGGTCGTTATGACCTTCATCAGATGGAATTTAATTCCATCTGATGAAGTTCACAACGACCCGAAATAAATTTATTATGGAAACACTAAATTAAAGTTTTTTCGTCAGCGTTATGTATAAATGTTTTCGCTCTCCATGTGATTTTCGGTACATTTTTTTATCGAAAATTTATTATATATCCAATAGCCTTTATCATTGCGCATTCAACGGAGATTCAATCAACCTTAGATTACGACAAAATAAGAATAAACTATGGACTGTTTACCTCGGATTATGCATTGTTACATATATACAGGGTGGAACGATAAAATTGTCGCCCTAGAAGAGACGACATGATTCCATTTCCGTTTAATGAAAACCGGTTTCCTTTTTTTTGTTGCAGACCATCTACTTGTTGGCCAGTTGTGAACAAATCCCAAGAGTGATAGGAGCGTTCTATCATGTCTGAAAGTGACACAATGTTCAGCGAGAGAGATCAGAGATGCGCCGCTGTACAACTAATAGACTCTACCGATCCAAGTTATGACAACAGGACCATTGCCAGCATCCTCAAAATGCAAATCTGGATTGCCACGAATAACAGGGACGTGCCCAGGGTGATGAAAACAAAGTTTCCGGCTACGGTTATAGTCTTTGGTGTGGTTTCATGTGAGGGCCACATCATGGCACCTCACATCTTCAAAGTCGGCTTGAAAGTCAACACCAAAGTGTACCTGGATGTGATGAAGAGTGTGGTGATCCCCTGGTGCAATCATGTGGCCGGTGGCAGACCCTGGGTGTGGCAGCAGGACTCGAAACCGGTCCACAAGTCCAAAGAGACTCAGGCTTGGCTTCAGAAGGTGTGCTACGACTTTGTACCCTTCTCTCACTGCCCCCCTTCTCCCTCCACCTGAACCCACTGAACTACTTCGTTTGGTCATACGTCGAGAACATCACCAACATGAGATCCCACAACACCGGATCCGTATCGAGGCGGTGATTGAGGCTGAAGGAGGCTACATTGAATAGATGTCAGCTCTACTACAATATTAAGTTACCTGAAGTGATATTTTCAATAAAACTTTAAAATAAAGCTGTAGTATTGTTTTCTTTAGGACGACAATTTTATCGTTCCACCTTTTATATATATATATATATATATATATATTTCTGTAATAAAAATAAGAGGAAAGATGTATGTATATATATATATATATATATATATAAAGGATATGCATATATGCATATGGAAAAAATAGAAAAACAAAGTAATCCTAAAGTCATGAATATATTTCAATGGAAAGCCACCGTTAAAACATTTCGGTGTTTATGAATCTTCATCAAAACTTTAAGATGGTGAAATAAGTTTTGATAGAACAATAATGGATGTTTATAAATGGAACAGACTTTTGAGATTTATTTTCGCAACGTCCTCTCCTAAAATAGAAATACTGCTAAGGTTGGGGAAAGACTCCAAACTTAGATTTGGATGAGTTTCTCTAGGGGTAGACGTATATGTGTGGTGTGATGGGTCTCCTTGTGTGTGCGCCCTTGCACTCTGCCGCTTCTCTGCTTGTCATCGTGTCCAAAGACCGAAAAGGACAAACTGACGGAAGGCGTTCCGTGTCATGGTCAGCTGTCTATCTTGGCCATGCGCACTTCGGACTTTCTCCTAATGTCCACCTTATCAAGAAAACACCGCTGCTTTATACAGATTTTTACTCTTTCTCTTTTCTTTTTAGCAATTTCTTTTTTTGGAGGTTTTTTTTTTTTTTTTTAGTGAGGGGGAATTACTTTCGTACGGACATGTTTTCCTCGCATTGCCACTGACCGGAAGTAAACTCATTGCAAATTATTCTCTTCACCCCTTTTCGAACGTGTCTTAAAAATTGGAGGAAACCGGATGCTCTCTGTCACTCCAAACTGTCTGATTTGGATGGATTTGTTCACCGTTGATTTTAACGAGTAACCAGCGTGAAAATTGCAGCCCACACACACACACACAGATATCGTGTGACTGAAATACATCCCACATTTTAAACTGTCACTTATGTGGTGCAAGTAAACTTAGGCAAATGGTAATGGTAGCTCCATCAAACTGGTATCTTTTTTTCACATAGGATCAGTGATGATCATGACTTGGACTAGTGCTCACTGTGTTTTTGCAAGAGAAATCATCTGCAAATGCATGTTATTCACCGGTCCAAGACTGGTGAATCTGCAACTTCTACCCACTCATTTTTGTGCTCATTCCCGGTAAAGTCGGATTGATGCTGTTCTGGATGAAAAATCGATATTACTATGGGTTGAAAACTTCAGAAAGCCAGGTTCATTAATTAGAAAAAATATACCCTTTTACCAAAACCACAGTGAAATATTTTTTAATACCGGTTAACTTCGTCTTTAAAAATATGGCTGATACAAGCCATGATTATAACTGATCTTATCAGAGAGAAAAATAGTTTATTAGCGAAAAAAGATAGAGCTACCATTGGCATGTAGTTAAGATTACTTCCACCAGAAAAGTAAAAGTTTCAAATATGGGAGGTATGTCTGCCGCACTATATATATATATATATATATATACGAAGGTGAGTCAAAAAGTAATGCCTTTTTCTTTAATACAAGAATGATTAGCGACACTGGAATATGTATCATACATCAAAATGAAGCTGGTCCTCGGTGGATCATATCCCTACTTCTCAACATAGTCACTGTTTCTCTTAATAGCACTATTCCATCCTTGAATGAGAGCCCAATAAAATTTTATTCACTGTTCTTTGAGGCACTTCATTACTATAGTTTTCTCTTCCTCTTAAACCCTCTTTCATGGGGCCGAAGAGATGATAGTCTGAAGGCGCTAAATCTGGTGAGTATGGAGGACGCGGCAAAGTTGTCCACCCGAATGAGGCGATTGTCACCCTTATCCTGATGCTTGTGTATAGTCGAGCATTGTCATTTAGAGGGAGGACATTAAAGATTGGCCAGAAGAATCACAACGCTTCATCTATTTACCAGTAGGGGAGGCTTCTTAAAAGATTTTCATGCACACTTTGCAGCTGTTGAGATTATAATGTTATAAGAAAGAAATTTAGAAATACGATATGGGGCTTGGGCACCTCGGGTAGTGTAATGGTTAGCAAGCTTGACGAGCAAACCTGCAAGAGTGAGTTCAAGTCTCATTGGGTGTCCCATTCAATATTTGTGGATGGTCGAGCATTGTCAGGCAGAAGGAAGACACTATCTATTAGCCAGATAGATTGCCTCACTATTTAAACATAGCTAGAAGAGATCAAATGGATTCAGGTCATTCCCAAGCATATTAGCGTAGAGTGAAACGCAAACAGCCGCGTCCAGGATTTGAACTCTGGTCATATAAGTTGGAAGAATTAACTGGTACGAGGCGTTCTATAAGAATGAACAGTGATATGAAAATATTGTATTCGGTGGATTAAATAAAGGCTTCGGCTCAAGAATGAAAATGGTCAGGTTAATAGATATGAACGTAAATAAAAGCAGGATTTGGGAGGTTATGATAAGACGATGAAATTGGTTTCATTTAGTTGGGCTTATGGCATATCAAACATTGTTGGTTATTTAATGGTGCCGTTATTTACGTGGTGCCTTCAATAAGTTTCCAGACTTTTTCTGTATAAGCATTTGAAATTGTCGTAGAAAACTCAATATGTGTTTGCTAGACATCTTAAAAGATGACTGACCAATTTTTATGATTTCTGGTTCAAATGAACAGCTACAGCAGGAATTGGAATACACCCTACTAAAGCCTGTTTGTCACAGCTGGTAAATTTCAAAAATGCAATCTGACACTTTAGAAGAAAGATATGCTATAAAATTCTGTTTTAAACTTGGAAAAATGACACGTAAACGTATGGAATACTTCAGACTGCTTTTGAAGCATCTGGCACGAATCGAGCATCAGTTTTTGAGTGGCATGAGAGATTCAAGGAAGGCAAGGAATCTGTGTGGGATGGTGAGAGGTGTGAGAGGAGTAAGGAAGTCAATACACCAGAGTTCATTGGCCAAACGGTTAGGGTTAGGGTTACTATGTTAAGGTTTTAAGGGAGTTCAGGAAGAGATTCCGTCGGAAGATGCCAGCACTCTTCAAATCGAGTCTGTGGCATTTCCACCAGGACAATGCACCAGTCCACAATTTCATCCTTGTCACAGACTATTTGACCAAGATGGGCATCAAGACTGTTCCTCACCCTTCCTATCGTCCAGACCTTGCTCCCGGTGACTTTTGCTTATTCCCTAAGCTCATAGGCTGTCGTTATGAGACAATTGAGGAGATGAAAGAGGCTGTGAGGAAGGTCATTGACACGCTCACACAAGAGGACTTCCATGGGGCCTTCCAGAAGTAGTAGGAACGGTAGAACAAGTGCATTGCAGCCGGAGGAGATTCCTTCGAAGGGGACTAGAGTTTCATGTGTGTACTATCAATAAAAGCGCTCGTACGAAAAAAGTCTGGAAACTTATTTAATGATCCTCGTATATATATATATATATATATATATATATATATATATATATATATATATATGCATACATTTTTTCCAATATTCTTCTCAAATAAGTAATGATTTCCAATTTAATATGTATGATTTATAAACTCATTTTATAGATACATTTTAAAACGAGCATGAACTTATATTTTTGGCACACAGTTAAATGTTTTGAAATATTTCTATTTAACAGGAATATTCTTATTCACTATTAATCATTTCTTTGCTGACAGTTAAATAGTTTCAATTATTGCTATGGAACAGTAACAATGTAACATCAGTCATTTTTTTCTACACAGTGAAGTGGTTACAAGTATTGCTATTTAACACTAATTATTCTATTCAACACTATTCGTTCATTTGCGCACAGTTAAATAGCTCCAAGTATTCCTATATATCACTGACTATTCAATTTACATCAGTCACTTGTTTACACACAGATAAATGATCAAATAGTTCTATTTCTAACAATTCAATTAAGCATAAGTAACTCGTTTGTTCATAGTTTAAATATAGTCAGACAGTTCTCTTTGATCCCTAGATAAGACCCTATCAGCTGCTACCACTCAGGATCAGAGTGAAACTGGGGGCAATGGTAATGAAGGGGTACTCCATATTCTCCAAACCTCAAAGGCTAAAGCCTCACCATCAGATTGTTTAATGTCATACCCGGGACACCCATTGAGTGGGGAGTCTTACCCCTCTGCAGAGATACAGTCGGTGTATTCTACAGCCCTAGCTGACTCGGCTCGTATATAAGAATGTTTTATTTACACAGACAACAATGATGTGCCATTATTGGCCAACCTTTTGGTAAAAATAATCAAAGACAAGGATGCAATTTGAACGTGTCAAATATAAATAACTCTTGATTAGGTCGTTCAGTTGCTGTGGTTTATGTGATGCACTTCAACATCGCAGTAATCGATTTTAAATTCATCTTTTACTTAAATGTAGCAAATATCAGTCACCCTATTAAGATTCTTTTAACCCTAGTACTCTTGAGAAATGTATAAATTTAGTTTGGTTTTATTTCTTTAATAAATGGCATATCAACCATCCTGATTTATTTAATGCCAAAACAATACTTGTAGAAGAACAGTGTTGTTATATAATAACCGAGGGATTTCGGTTCATGCCTTTGGATTTAGTTGGGCTGGGAGCCTTTCGGCTCAGCACATGGGTTGGTTGGGTGCAACATTGAAGCAGATGGAGGTGTCACTCAGATGTCACAATACTCAGAGACAAAACGAGTGACGGAATGCGGGTAGTGGACCTGTTAGTGATGACAATGAAGAGGTACTCTACATTTCCCAAAGCTCCAGCATTACAGGAGCCTCACCATCAGATTGTTTTGTGCTATATATCAGGACACTCGGTGGGAGAGTCATACCTCTCTGTAGAGATGCTCTTGTTGTATTCTACAGTCCCAGGCGACTGGGCCATAGATATTTGGAATAAGTAATATGGAAGATATAAAATCTACGTAATCTAACGTAAAATATGAATACCTGGTTACAGGTAAAATCTGTTTTCCTGTGGTTGGGTTTCTTTGTTTAATGGCATATCAACCATCATTGGTTATTTAATGTCAAAGCCACCATTTTAGAAAAACAGTAGTGGTAATTTAACCCATTGCTGGAAAGATAAGGGGGTTCATAACTATTCGTCCTTACTTCTCCAGCAGTGTCGTGTATGCCTTCTTCGTCTTAGTTGGATGATTTATGAGATGGGAAACTAGTGGCCATACAACTGCTGTTTAATAGTGTGTTGCAGCGTGGATTTATTTAAGACACGACATAGAACTCTCGTGTTGTTACCATGTACAATTTGTTTCATAAATCATCCAACTAAGACGAAGAAGGCATATACGACACTGCTGGAGAAGCAAGGACGAACTCATAAGCGACGTTCTGTTATGGACTCCAACATATTGGCACATAAGTGTTGGCTGACAAGCAAGGACACTGAGTACAGTGTAGAGGACCGGCTCGGAGTGATGGGTGATAGGGATAAAAGGCTAGAGAGAAACAGGGGATTCGTGCACAACTTGATATTCGTGAGAATATGTGTGTGTGTGTGTGTGTTTTTACCCGCAAAAGTATATAAAAGTTAGGGTATATGTGTAGATTTACATACATTTAAAAAAACTACAAAGATAGATAGATAGGTAGATAGATAGATTTGGGAGGTGCCCGTGGTGTAATTGTTATCGTCCTAGGAAATAAACACGGCGACACGAGTTCAAATCCTGGACGAGACTGATTGCATTTCACATTGCACTAATACTCTTGGGAAAGGTATGAATCCAATTATTCTCCCTCCAGCTATGGATAAATAGTAGGACAGACTAGGTTCTTCAGCCTTGGTTAGGCAACTAGTCTAGGAGAAGGAAAACTCTGAATTCAAACCTGTTAAACTCCGCTTAAAAATTGACCTTGTGTCATATCCTGCCCGAGCGGAGGGGTTGGTAAATAGGATAGATAGATTTGGTTTGATTTGGTTTGGTTTTAGGGCATATCAACCATTGTTGGCCACCTAATGCCAAATCCACTTTTATACATATAAACAGTTCTATATCAAACCATTCAGTTTAACATAAGTACACCGTTTAAATGCCAAAAACAGTTCTATTTCAAGCTATTCCGTTTAGTCAATAAAGTTAAAAGGTTTCAAGTATTGTTATGTATCACCCACAGTTCCATCAAATTGTTCTCTTTCAAACAATTCAGTTTAGTCTAAGTACGCAGTTTAAATGTCAAAATAGTACAATTTCAAACAATTTAGTTTTGCATTTGTATACAGTTTAGTTATATTTGATCCATAGATAGGACCCTATCAGGTGTTACCACTTCAGGCCAGAGTGGACCTGGGAGCAATGGCAATGAAGGGGTATACCATCAGATTGCTTAGTGTCATACCCAGTATACTCGTTAGGTGAGTCTCACCCCTTTGCAGTGATGCAGTCGGTGTATTCTACAGCCTCAGCCACTGGGCCAGATAGAAAGATAGACTGGATGTGTGGAGATGGAAATATAATAAGCTATGGGAAAGCATTAATAGATAGATAGATAGATAGATAGATAGATAGATAGATTGGGTCGTGGGAGAGGACTGGGTTGCGGTGATGTTGTAGGAAATAGAAGAGACTTTCACACAAACCTTTCGTTTTATAACCACAATTTTTATCGGACTGGACCAAAGGCCGAATTCTGAACATTATGAGCCAAAAAAGCCATTTCTGACCCTATTAAGGCAGCATCCGGTTAGCGTCCATAAAATGGCTACTTTCAAACACCGGATTGAATTACAAATTAACAAGTCCCGTGTGACTGCATTTTCCCCGCGAAAACAAAAAGAAAAAAAAACAAAAGAAAGTGGACATCGAACACAAAAAAAATACTTCTTGTTCACAACAATGTTATTTTTATGGTTTCTCTCTCTCTCTCTCTCTCTCTCTCTTTCTCTCTCTCTCTCTCTCTCTCTCTTTCTCTCTCTCTTTCTCTGTGTGTGTGTGTGCTTTTCATGTATGTTGTCTGTGTGTGTCTATGGATATTTAAAACTAGCTGTTTGTTCTGATTTTTCGTGTCACCTCTGTATTTAAAGTGGGCCGTGCTGGAATCAGCCATGTTTCCCCGGTCAAAAAGCGAAACGGAGCGTGCTAAAGCATAGAGTATTGGTGATAATGCGACAAGATGTTGGTATTTTGTAGGTGCAAGAGAGGTGTGTAAGATAATATTGATTTTTCACCCTCTCAATTTGTATGCATTTTTTTGCAATACCGTACTTCCCACGATATAACACGCACTTTAAAAAAAAGTTTAACTTCAAAAAAACTCCTAAATCCAATGGCTATAGTCCCCCGTAAGACCACCACGCCTCTTTTAAAAAGCAGATATCCTGAGTAGTACACTAAACTGCATCTGATGGTGAGGTTACAGTTCTGGAGATCTAATGAGTATTGAGTACCACTTCGTTGTCATTAGTCCCAGCTCAACTCAAAGTGGAGTGGTAGTATTGATTAGGGTCAACTTTAAGGGGTAAATCAGAAGTTTCTGAAAATTATTCGTATTCTATAGGACCTGTTTAAAAAAAAACTGTTTAAAAAACTACAACACAAAAATGTATTATTTGTTTAATTTCTGAGAGGAAGTTGGATAATTTTCCTTATTCACAGTATTCGGACTGTTGTCTTCATCCTTATTGTTATATTCACAGCGTTTTGGTTGATATATCCGTTGGCCTTCTTCAGATGTTTCATATCAAACTCGAGGAAAAAATGAATATATGAATGTACAATGAACGTGATTCTCTGAACGCTTTTCTTTCTTTTCTTTGTTTTTAACGGCATATAAATATTCGTGGGTAATTTAATGCAAAATCCACCCTTTCAAAAAGCAGCAGTGATATTATTCAACCCACAGATTTTCCAAGGGTATTGTCCGAAAGTGAACATAAAATCGTAATTGGAATTTAAACTTGCTTAATTCGAGGCCGCTGTACGGTAATTTAATCATTATTCCACAGGGACACGCTCTCCTAGTCATAAAATAACCCTAAACAGGTTGATATGCCGTTGAAATCAATTTTCAACTAAAAGTCTATATCTTAAAGAATTTTCTGTGCCGTGAGGTTAGAGGTTACCAGTACTAGACTCGCAAATCAAACATCTGTTTGACACACTAATACACAGATGAAGTCAGAATTAAATATATGAGGTGCCTTCAATAAGTTTCCAGACTTGTTTTGTACAGGCATCTAAAATTATCTTAGACTCTTGAAAATTCAGTATGTTATTGCTATACATCTTATGAGATGACTGACTAATTCTTATGATTTCAGCTTCAAATGAACAGCTACAGCAGGAATTCGAATACACCCTACTAAAGCCTGATTGTCACAGCTGGTGAATTTCAAAAATGCAATCTGGACGTGAGGACACTTCAGAAGGAAGATATGCAATAAAATTCTGTTTTAAACTTGGAAAAAATGCCACAGAAACGTATGGAATGCTTCAGACTGCTTTTGGAGCATCTTGCATGAATCGAGCATCAGTTTTTGAGTGGCATGAGAGATTCAAGGAAGGCAGGGAGTCTGTGAGGGATGGTGAGAGGTGTGAGAGGAGTAAGGAAGTCAAAACACCAGAGTTTATTGGCCAAAAAATAATTTCATGGATAAGGACCGTTGTGTGTCTATAGAGACAATAAGTGTGCAGTTTGATGTCAGTGTGGGAACCGTGCACGCAATTATTCGCGAGGAACTGAAGATGCGGAAGATTTGCCCGAAGCTTGTCCCAAGGGTGCTCAGAGAAGATCAGAAAGAAAGACGTTGTCATGACAGCAGGGAGATGGTCGAGCTGATTAATTCAGATCTCGCAGTTCTTGATGCTCTGATGACCTGCGATGAAAGCTGGATCTACTGCTATGACCCAGAGACCAAGAAACAGAGTTCCCAGTGGAAGCATGCTGCCTCTCCCAGACCCAAGAAGGCCAGACATAGCAAATCCACCCACAAACTTTTGATGATACCTTTTTTTGACAGCACTAGCATGATCTACATGCATTGGGTTCCTACTGGACAGACAGTCAACAAGGAATACTATGTTGAGGTTTTAAGGGAGTTCAGGAAGAGATTCCGTCGGAAGAGGCCAGCACTCTTCAAATCGGGTCAGTGCCATTTCCACCAGGACAATGCAACGGTCCACAACTCCATCCTTGTCACAGACTATTTGACCAAGATGGGTATCAAGACACTTCCTCAGCCTCCCTATAGTCCAGACCTTGCTCCCTGTGACTTTTGATTATTCCCAAAGCTGAAAGAAAATCTTAGAGGCTATCGTTATGAAACAATTGAGGAGATGAAAGAGGCCGTGACGAAGGTAATTGACACGCTCACACAAGAGGACTTCCATGGGGTCTTGTAGAAGTTGTTGGAACGGTACAACAAGTGCATTGCAGCCGGAGCAGAATACTTCGAAGGGGACTTGAGTTTCATGTGTATACTATCAATAAAAGTGCCCATACGAAAAAAATCAGGAAACTTATTTAATGAGCCTTATATATGATTACTAATCAAAATACTGATAATTTTAAAATATAGAAAGTGGGTAGCCCGAAGATAAAGGCATACCATTTGATCGTTTTACTGTATTTGCGTCCTGGTGTTACTGTGACGTACTGCATCAAGGAGCCGCCCAGTCGGCTGAGGCAGTAAAACATTCCGATTGTATATCTAAAATGGTGATAAACCTTCCCACTGAGTGACCTAAGTTTGACACTAAGCTGCATCTGATTGTGAAGTTTACGACTGGGACGTTTGAGAAGTACGGAGTACTTCTACATCGCCATTACTTCCAGGTAATCCATGACCCGGGTGGGTAGTACCTGTCAAATAATACTGTTCAATTATTTACTTAGGTATTATGGCATATCAACCTTTGTTGGTTATTTAATGCCGAATGTATTTTTATGTATATAAACAGTTCTATTTCAAGCAATTCAGTTTAGCATGAGTACACAGTTTCAATGTCAAAAACAGTTCTCTTTCAAACAACTACAAATACACAGTCCAAATGTCAAAACAGCTCTATTTCAAGAAATTCAGTTCAGCATAAGTTCACAGTTTAGTTCTATTTGACCCATAGATATGACCCTCTCAGGTGCTACCACTCCAGGCCATAATGAACCTGAGAGCGATGGCAATGATGGAGTACGCCACATTCCCAAAGCTCCAGCTTTACTGGAATAATACCATCAGGTTGTTTAGTATCATATCTAGGGCACTCATTGGGGGCGGTCTTTCCCTTCTGCCGAGAAGCAGTCTGTGTATTCTACAGCCCCAACCGACTGGGCAAATTTACTTAAGATTACAATAGTCATTTGAGACCATGCGGCTTTGCGCAAATTTTTAGTCCTAGGAAAACTTGATAAATGGAATAACTAATCTTAAATAGCAAGACTTGAACCCAATTAACTGGTAGAAAACAAATGGACTCTGATGCCTCATTTAAAATAGCTACATACGAACGTATCACTTGGAAATCTTATATATATGTGTGTGCGTGTGTATGTGTGTGTGTGTGAGTGAATGTAACAATGTATTACTAGCATAGGAATAACCCTGCTAAACTCACATCCACCAAAATGCGGAAAATCCTCACTTATAAAATGACCATTACATTTTTTTAAAAATAACTGAAGAAAACGTATTCAAAATTCTCGAAGCAATCAACATTAATATGGAACTGCTAAACATATTAAACATCTATAACATTCAATAACAAACCCGTTCACCAAAACACCCCCATCAATAATAAACCCTTCCAAATAATAACTTTCGTAGACAAATTAAACAAAAATAAACAAGCTATAAAAAATTATCTTCCCTAAGACGAACGATGTACACGATCGATGGCGCTTGACAATAGAACTTAAGATATCTGTCAATCGGACCACGAAACAAAGAAAATAGCGAGGAAATGGTCTCTTACTGAATACACACACACACATACACACACACACATATATATATATATATATATATATATATATATATAACACGCTCCGGCGTTTATATATATATATATATATATATATATATATATATGCAGAGTTTTTAAACATATTTGATTAAATAATACAAATACTTCCTATATTCCAATACTATATTTGATCCGTTCAAATTTTCGTAAAAACAGTTTGACTCCGGGATGGAATAAATTTTGGGACCGACAATGCATGGGAAAAATTAATTCATTCAATCCAAGAGTCAAATGACTCATACAAAGACTTGAAAGGATCAAAGAGAGAATCGAAAGACACGATGTCTCTGTCCTTTTTAACCAAACATATATATATATTTATATATATTCATGCATGAATATAAAATTTAAACAAAGCTAATTTTCATTATCAGATGTCTCTTGGGAAATGGTGTGAAAATCGTATATACCTAAGCCTCCCTCTGCCACTCCAGGATGTGATACAAGGCCAATTTGTTTGCGGACTGAGTTGTTTTTTAATTTAAAGTTTTCCTTCAACAAGAACTGTTGCCTTACCAAGATTAAAACGTCAGTCTACCCTACTATTCACCCATTGATGGGGTTTTTCCATATCAGATATAGATCCAGGTTGGGACCACGGAAAGACAACACGGAACACGGTATAAGTTTAAAGATATTGTGAAGTAAAAAATACAGAAAAAAGTGGTGGCGTAAGCGAAGCTAACATGTCAGTCGAATATCAGTAGAGTATCCTATATTCCCCCGAGAGTACTTGGCTCTCAATTAATATATAATTTGGAAGAGTCCATGAATAGGTAGGTAATAGTCCCATAGTCCTTCCCAAAGGCATTAGCCGGATGTGTGAACGTTAACATGGCGTGAAGTGACTTTTTACGGACTTGCTTTTGTACTACGGGAACGAAGTTAACATTGTTCAACGAGGTTTTTAATGGCGTCCAACAAAAGTTAGGTGAAAAAGTGAAATACACTAGAGAAACTACTAATCTTCATCCAAAGATGGTGGATTGAGGTTTTTATGGAGAGTATTCCCTGCCAGTATATGAAAAGTTCTTCTCTTTAGGAGCGGGAGGAGGAGTTTTGAAAAACGCTCAAAGTAGTTTGACTTACAAAAGGAGAGTCTCTTTGTTTTGAATTCAGTTTTCCTTCTAGACCGGTTGCCATACTAAGGTTAAGAAACTAGTCTGTCCTAATATTTAGTCATAGCTGGAGGAAGAATAGTTGGTTTCATCGATTGTCAAAGATATCAGCACGATGTAAAATGCAAATTGTGTCGACTAAGATTTGAACTTGAACTTATGGAGGTGCCCGTGTTGTAATGGTTATCGTTGTAGGAAATGGACACGGCGACACGAGTTCAAATCCTGGACGAGATTGATTGCATTTCACATTGCACGAATATCCTTGGGAAAGGTATGAATCCAATTATTCTCCCTCCAGCTATGGGTAAATAATAGGGCTGACTAGCTTATTCAGCCTTGGTGAGTCAACTAGTCTAGGAGAAGGAAAACTCTGAATTCAAACCTATTAAACTCCACTTAAAAATTGACCTTGTGTCATATCCCGCCCGTGCGAAGGGGTAGGTAAATATAAGATTTGAACTTGAGTCATCGTATCCATTTTCTTTGATGAAAACCGTTACACTACAAGCGCCTCTGTTGGAAACTAGCTATTTGTATAACTGCTAAGGAGTAGTGTTTATTGAACAAATATGTTAAAATTTCCATTCGCTCTTATTTTTAAATCGAGAATGTCAGAAAATTAGTAGATAAAGAAAATTAAACCAATCACCAGTGTTGTATCTGTTTGTTGACTGCATTTAAGCTTGGTATATATAGACAAGCTTACCTGAGCTTTAAAGTTAGTCTCCGAGTCGTAGTGACTAGCGTACTAGACTGCCATAGCATAGTAAGCGAGTTCGAATTCCAGTAACGCTATTATGTTCACTATCGGACAGTAAAATTATTAGGGTGATAATGGATTATTTTTCTGATAATTAATTATTTCATTATTTAATTTGGTAAGATCGTTGATTGGTTAGAAATTTTTGAGTGGAAATGAAAGTCAAATTCGAAAAGTCATACATGTACACTGATGCCAGCCAAGATATCAGCTCTTGTCGAAATAATGTGGGATCTGGAAACTCAAATGGGAATAAAATGGGTTCATGTAGTGTCATAAGTTTGATGGAAATTAAATAAAGACATATTAATGTTCGGGACACGTGTGATGATCATGATAAATTATTTTATTCTCGAATATATAAAAAATTAGATGATTTGAAAATTTAGGCAGTTGAGTTTTGAAACCTAAAGAGAAAATTTGAGTAAGATGTTGGTGCAGGTCAGTGAAAGACCAGGCTGTTGGTGCTTCTTTGTAGCTGGAGGCAAGATGCACTCTTAAACCCTTTTGAAAGCCTTTCTCCTTCCTTATGTTTTGCGTTGGACAGCTAGAATAGAGACGGTCTGAATAAAAAGAGTTTTTCGTATACGGAATAACAGAGTTGCATTATTACTTTTGTGAATTATAATGTTCAACATGAGCCATCGTGTTACAGGACTAATTCACTCAGAAAAGGTAAGAACATCCACCAGCTGGGTTAAATCATACCGCTAGTGTTCTTATACAAGCATCCTTTGGCATTAAATAGTCCTGGAAGGTTGAAATGCCTATAAAAAAAAGAAGGCATTAAAAAAAGAAAAAAGAATCACCTCTAGAAAGCATGCTAATAATTTTAATATGGGTGTTGGAATTTTAAAAACTATTCTCGACAAATATTTTCTAGACTTTCCCCCAGCCAATTAAAACAGCATGTCAAATATCTCATAAAACCTATGACTAAATCTAAAATCATTGACTGAAAGACGACATCAAGAGATAGTTGAGTGGACAAATTTCGAAATAGGCGAAAAAAATGCATGTTTTTAAACTAGTTCGAATCGAGACAACAATCTAAAACTTCGGCTGTTGAAGCCTCGTCGCTCCGTCTAGAAGTAACTAAGACTTGCAGTTAATCCAATACTCAGCCAATCGCTGCCATTTACTAAACGTGTCTCTTGGGCCAGTCGGATGAAATTAACAAGACAATTCTTACGAATTTAAGTTTCTTGTTAAGTTTGTTTGTTACTAAAATAGTAATACAAGTCATATCTTGTAGAGATACAAATTACTTTCTTTAATAAGGACTATTTCACTCATCTTTGTCGTATGATAAATAAAAAGACAGTTTCCGTAATGTTGGTTCTGGTAGCATGTATCGGGCTAGCATAACCTCTCCAGTTCTACAACTTCTTTCTACTAGACCGGTTGCCATACCAAAGTTAAAGAGCCCAGTCTGTCCTAAAATTGAACCAGAGCTGGAAGAAGAACAACTGGATTTAAACCTTTCCCAAGGTTATTAGCGCAAACTGTCTCGTTTAGCTTAGACCCAGGGTATCCTACGACAATAACCATTACACCAAATACGCCTCCTTACAAACTCACTCTCACACAAAGGACTAGTGAGTAGGGTGTTTGCCAATGACCCGGGAGACCTGGGTTCAATCCCTGGTCAAGTCATACCAAAGACTTTAAAAATGGTACTTGATACCGCCTTGCTTAACACTCAGCAATATAAGGTACGTATCAAGGGTAAAGTGGATCAATCCTGGGAAAGGAGTAGCGCCCTCCTCGACACCTCATTGTAGTAGCTATTGTAAATAGAGCCTTCTGGTCACCCTCGACTAAAGGGAGACAGCTTTACTTTACTTATCACGAGCACCCCTTTTGAAATTTTGTCGCATTTCTCGGAAGAAACTTATTTTTGCTGATTTTGTTAGCATTCGTTTCTCAATTTCATTTCTTGTCATTCGTATAAATTCGATGTTTCTTCTGTCTGTCTGTCTGTCTCTCTCTCTCTTTCTTTTTCTCTCTTTCTCTTGCCGAACGACTGAGATTTGCCTTTTTGTGAACAAGACTGTAACAATCAAACGATATACTGCCGAACTGCTACATATTCATTCATTTATTTTCTATGCCTCTTCTCACATCAACTTAAAAAAAGAATCTTGATTAATGGCATATCAACCTTTGATGTTTATTTAGTGCCAAAACTTCTCTACACACACACACACACACACACACACACACACACATATATATATATATATATATATATATATATATATATATATATATATATATATGTGTGTGTGTGTGTGTGTGTGTGTGTGTGTGTATGCATATAATTGTAAGAAAACAGTTTGCTGGTAACTTAATTTTTAAATGAGTTAGAGCTTATTTGTTTACATACAGTTAAATGATTTCTAGTAAATGATTAAATAGTACTATTTGACCCATAAAAGGCACCCTAAAAGGTACTATCACTCCAAAAAGAATCTTTGCACAGAACATATACACCATTAATCAGACATCTATATACACATCAAATTCTCTTAATTCATCCGATAGTTCCCAAAATGACCCCTTATTTTTTTCTGAAAACATCCAATTTTATATCAATTTTTTAAAACTATCGCTGTTTTTGATCTGATGAAGCAATTTGTTCTAAAAATATATTACTCTATAAGTAAAATCATCTAATTGTTTCGTAGACTTAGTTTTTGAAATCTGTCCAAACAATAAATTTCCTGTTCGAGAAATTTAAAAAAAATTTTATTTGGAAAAATTTATTAATTATTTTGAAATTTTCTGCTCTCATTCTTTTTTCTAGTAAAGTAATTCATTTTAATTTCTCTAATCTCTCTCTGTAAATGTTATCTTTTACTCTTTTTATTATTCTTTCTCACTTTTCTTTGTATACTCTCCAATCTCAATATTACTCTCCAATTTCCATGTCTCGACACTGGAGCCCAAGCCTGAGTTTAATACTTATTTGTTTATTAGTTTATTACTTATTACTTTAAGTCTTATTAGGATGTCTTATATCTTGAACACAACTTTTATCTCTCATGAAATATAATTTCTCACCATCCAACCAATCATTCCATTTTCCCTCAATACAACTGACAAACTAAGATTTTCTGGTTTAAATCTATCATTAAAGCCACAGATTATGAACAATTTTGGAAAAAATCAAGAATAGTGTGATGGCCAGTAGTCAGGGATAAATGAAATCGTTACTGACAATTAGATATAAAATCCACAATCACATGTTGCATACTGACTCTTGACCAAGACGTCAATCAGAGAATCTCTGCACAGGATACACCTATGAAAATAAACAGAAGCAGTCACCTGGCTGAACGGAAATGTTAGGGTGTTATGAGATGATATATGCAGATGACCACGTGAGATACGGGGAGTTTTGAGTCAGTCTCACTTGCGGTCAGAATAGTTTCGGTCAGTCACTAGGAGCGCTAGTGAACAACTGGGCACCCTGCTAGGCCAAAGTGCCACAGCGGGCCTCCGTTTGAGTACCTCTCGGCTGAGAAGCAGAAGTGCTAAATAGGGCCTTGAAGATCACATAGCGTGGTTTGGTCATGAGAAGTTATGGCTCAATATGGCAGCCTGTATTCGTCTCCCTCGGTCCGTCTGTCTCTCTAACTCACAGAAGCTTTGATTCCTTAACAGTGTTGTGGTTCTTCCTGCATAACGGCTATACAACGCATTTCCTTTTTTTACGTAAACTTCCTTTTATCAGCAAATTTATTTCTCATATTTAAAATGAATTTTGGTGTCCTGGATATGACACTAAACTGTCTGATGGTGAGGTCCCAGTAGTGCTGAGGCTTTGGGGAATACGGATCATCCCTTCATTGCCATTGCTCCCAGGTCCACTCGGGCCCGGCGTGGTAGCACTTGATATGGCCCTATCTATGGATTAAATAGAACTCTTAATTGTTTGACTAAACTGAATAGCTTGAAATAGAAATGTTTTTGACCGTATTTACATTTAAACTGCGTGTTTATGCTAAACTGAATTATTTGAAAGAACTGTTTTTTTACATTGAAACTGTATTTACACTAAACTGAAATGTTATATATAACTGCTTGAATAGTTTGAAATGAAAATGTTTTTGACAATTAAACTGTGTAATCATTGTTTACATGGAAATGGATTTGGCCTCAAATAACCAACAAAGGTTGATATGCCATAAAAACCCAACCAACCAATGAATTAATGAAAGAATTTCTTTTTAAAAAGCAGTTAAATGAATTAAAAAAGTAAATTGATTTTAATGTGCATTTCGATTTTAACAAGATAGAATATATATATATATATATATATATAATCTAAAATAGTATTGTAATAGTGTTGTCACTAATTCACTTTGTGGGTTTGTGGTGAACCAAGTGCGATATAATTGGGAGAGTGCTCAATAACTGAGATAGAGCTATTATTTAATAATAATGCATAAATACATAATAGATTTTATATATTTAATGCTATGGCATTAATTGTATAAAATCTATTATATATTTATTTGTTATTGTTATATAATCTACTATATATATATATATATATATATATATATATATTAAATTAGTATCACCACAACCACACCCAAGAAGAAATTCTGTTTTAGTTTATCAGAGAGATAAGACTTCTATATGATCGATAACCTGTCGATTGCAGTCTACGCCTTCTCTCGGCGTACATTCCAGTAGATGAGATTTTGTTACTGAGGTATTTCAACTTGTCTACTAACTTAAGATGCCTGCCACTAAAAATAGAGATGGTTCCTTCTTGTTTAAAAACATGAAATCTGTTTTATTTCATTTAGAGTTCATTTAGAGACCAATGCCACCTGCTGCTAGCTCCAAACAATGCTGTAAGTATTCGGCTTGTGCAGATGTTTTTGAGACAATATGGATGCACCAAATGGACACTAACTGAACACATAGAAAAAACGCTACACAGAAACTACACAAAAATGCCAGGTGTTGTTCTGAACAAATCCTGGAAGTAACACGCCAAAGCTGTAAGGCCACTTACCTCCCATCTCAAAAACTATCTAAATAAGACGAATAAGACATGCGGCGCACTTCATGAGAAATAAGGACGAACGTGGTGTGTGACGTTCCTTTATGGACACCTATACCCAGACGTTCCAGTGTTGGCCGATCAGTAAGGACTTGTGTCAGCTCTCTGTCGTCATTGGATGTTGTTTATAGGACCTGCACAGAACGATGATTGATAGGACGGATGGAGGGAGATTGAGAAGATGGGAAATCCATGATATTAACAAGACTTACGAGGGCTATTCAATAAATAAGTTGAATTTTGCTGAAAGAGTCGGCAATAGGACGCACTGTCTATAATTAGACCGTTTTCAAAGAAATCAAACGTCATGGGTTTTTTCCTTTCCCAAAACACTCTCTGCATTAACTTTTTTACTGACAGCTGCGCCTGGAACGTTTCCTTTACCAGAGATTCAGTCTGTTTCAACTTTTTTGAAACTTTTTTTCCTTAAAGCTAGCTTCTGCATACACATCACACATTCATCTGTAAACTTGAGCCACCGGGAATTTGATGACCGACCTTTGTTCAAACTTAGGGCGTTCTGTTTGATTTGTCAGCATTTTGAATAGCCTCAAAACAAATATTTTCCCTAGATTACCATAATTTTGCTATGAACCAAATAATGCAGAGTTTACACACACACACACACACATATATATATATATATATATATATATATATATATATATATATGAAAAGTCTTTAAAAAGTTTTTCTTTGCTTTTAACAAAAGTTTTCCATTGGTTTATTGAATCACACACACACACACACACACACACACACACACACACACACACACACACACACACACACACACACACACATATATATATATATATATATATATATATATATATATATATATATATAATCTTTCTATATATCTATTTCATATCTGTTCATTATCAATATATATATATATATATATATATATATATATATATATATATATATATAATCTGGCTCTCTATGTATCTGCTCATATGTCTATATCATTCTTTTTATCTATCTATCTATCTATCTATCTATCTCAGTTTGTTCTTTATCTCACACACACTCACTGTCTGTCTGTCTGATTTCTGTCCCCCCTCTCTCTCTATCCATCTATCTGTATGTATGCGTGTCTTACGTTTTCAAATCTATTTATCCATCTATCTATATCACTCTTTCACGACTATCTATCTCTGACTCTTTTGACAAGAAATTATATTAAGATTTGGTGGAACGATTGATGGCTTGGCCCCTTGAATGCCTCCCTCCCACCTTTTGAGAAATTTGTCATGTCAGTGGAAATGCAATAGGCGGAATAATCTTGCTGCAAATAGCCGCCTTTACTGCTGCAGCTACGCCCCTGCCTATCGATATTATCACGCCTAATTTTCTAGACACCAGCCTAAATATATAATGTGGGAGCCATGGATAAGAGATCAGAAGGGCAAGTTTAGCTCCCCTTAAAATTCTCATGTTCAGATGTAACAATACAATTATTTATCCAACTTGTCTGAAATAAATCGATTCCTAAAAACTAAAACTGTATTTTTTCCTGGTTATTTTCACCGGTTTTTGCCCCTCAAATATCCACAATTCCTATTTCCGGTTCTTTTTTTTTTCTATCTCTTTCGTGCCTCATTCTCATATTTTAAGGACTATTCCTTGTAATTCTGAAAACTAAGAAGACATTGAGACGAATAAGGGCTCAAATTGTCACGCAAACACATGGCTCCACAGGGCATGTTTGGCGTCTGGGATGACGCATGTGTCAGAACAGGCCAATCACGATGCGTGTTTGAAGATCACAGCCTAATTTCCGGTTGGGCATGCGCACACAAGCCAGCGTGGCGCAAGTCTTTTCTTATTAAACAATTCTTGATTCGGGCCGGGACAAACGAAATATCGAATTACAAATGTTAACCGCATCGGCGAATGTAAAGTGGTGGATGGGATTGCGTCCACGAATGAAGAAACAAACACTTGCAGGCACACAAATCTATTCACCAAGGCAAATCATAGGATATATATATATATATATATATATATATATATATATATATATATATATGGGTGTGTGTGCATATAAATATATGTATATGATTTTGGTATATGTCTATATATATATATATTCATATATGTTTTCGGGTTTAAAAGGATTTAAAAACAAAAGTAAGCTAAATCTATTTTAATGATTACATTTACAAATTGTAATCATCTTCTAAGTAAACAGACTTGAAAAAAATAGTTCTTTGAGTTTAGTCTTAAAACCATACCTCCAGTAGTGGCCACTATATATATATACAGGGTGCAGAAGTAAAATAAAGTATAATAAACGACTCTATCATAAAACAAGATTAATTTAAATTTAGAACAACAAGGAAATGAGAAAATAGACAGAAAACAGTAAATTTACTCAATATGGCCACCATTTTTTTCAATTATTGTATCAAAACGCCTTTGAAAGGATTTGCATACCTTCAAAATGGATTTCTTTAGATAGTTCATTTTATTCCTCTTCAATAGCAGTCTTAAGCGAACCAATGTTTGGAGGGGGTGTTGCATTTGTTTTTGTTTTCTAAAATGCCCCATATAGCGTAATTAAGAAGGTAAAGGTCTAGACTTGATGGAGACCATAAAGAAACACTAATTATTTCAGAATTGTTTTTTACTTGGTTTCAGCGTTTTGAAAATCATAGATTCTTTTACGTTTCTTTCCTTTCTCGCTTATATTGGGAGGAATTTTGACGGAAAAATGCTTGAATAATCAGGCTAAACTTGAAAATTTAGATTTATCTGGTTTAAAAAAAAAAAAACTGGTCAAATCGGACTAAAAAACGTTTTAAAAGTATTCTATATTTTGCTTCTGTACCCTGCATATATATGAGTGTGTGTGTGTGCGTGTGTGTGTGTGTGTGTGTGTTTGCATGTGTGTGTATCTTTGAATCTAGTTGGACCTAAGCGTCTTCACTTGAAACATCTGGAATAATTGTTTTAACTCATTGACCGAAGCACTTTTAATTTTGTACCTTAAAAAGCTGATTTAAATAAATTCTTCTGAACTTTTTCATAAGACACGAAAAAACAAAAAAACAAAAAAAAGACAGAATTCATAGTATAAATTTTTTATATAAGAGTTGGCAAATCTTATTAAACGAATTCAGTCTCTAAATTTTCATATAATCTATCTATCTATCAATCTATCGCATGTAACAAATGAATATGATGAGCCACAGGTTCATTTTTGTCGTTTCGTTGGTTGGCTGTTTTGTATGGCATATCATATTTACCAACCCCTCCGCTCGGGCAGGATATGACACAAGGTCAATTTTTAAGCGGAGTTTTACAGGTTTCAATTCAGAGTTTTCCTTCTACTAGACTAGTTGCTTTACCAAGGCTGAAGAACCTAGTCAGTCCTACTATTTACCCATAGCTGGAGGGAGAATAATTGGATTCATACCTTTCCCAAGGGTATTAGTGCAATGTGAAATGCAATCAGTCTCGTCCAATTCCGACGACGATAACCGTTACACCACGGTTTTTTATGGCATATCAACCTTTAAAGATTATTAATCCATTTTTTATAGAAATAATCAGTTCTAATTAAAATAACTCAGTTTAGCATAAGTTAACAGTTCAATTGCCAAAAACATTTCTATTTCAAGCTATTCAGTTTATTCAAACAGCTCTTATTCAGTGAATTCAGTTTAGTATAAGTATAGATTTTGTTTACACACAGATGTCAAAACAGTTCGATATTAAATAGTTCAGTTTAGCGTAAGTAAAGTTTCAATGTCAAAAACGCCAGTTCAGGAATTATAACACATTTGTATAAGCTTTCGTTTTTTTTACATTTTGCGCTATCGGATATCAGAGTGCTCAGTTTGTTAGAAGAACTTTACGTGGTGGCAGCCGTTAATTCCTTCACCAGAGTACTCAACCCTTGGGAGGGTAGCGTATGTGTTGTCATCCACATACCGACCGTTTCGTTATATCACAATTTTTCAGTGTGGTTAGAAACGCTGGACGCTTCAAGCTGGGATAGAAACCCACTTAATTTTACCCTAGACTTGGTATCTACCCGCTCAGCCATATAAAAAAAATCAACTAATTTCTATTATCAAAAAAGTGTTAATTTTGTTCAAAAAGAGTCTCAAAAAGCTGTAATTTTTACATTTATATTTTTGCATCTGTTGACTAATCGGCGCTGACACGCTTTTTTGAAAATTCTTAGAGCTTTTCACAGACAACAATATTTGACTTTCCGCGCCAAATTTGAATGATCAAAATCTAAAATAATTTAAGAAATCTTTTCTCCCACCCCCTAGATTGTTACGAATACATTTTTTAACCAGTTAGAATCCTAGATAAATCATCAACTTAAAAAAAATCTTATTTCGATCAAACTTCGATCTTATAATAAAGCGATAAAATTGATCAATTTTCAGTAGATTTATAGATTAAAAAATATTTTGTTTACATAGAAATGCAAATACTATCTTTACAGGTATCCCCTTCGGATTAATTTTTAGCTGCATTCGCTCACATATTAGTGCATTAATATCCTTTCTTTCTTACATAGTGAAAGATTTTTTTTCACACAGAAAGTATATCAGATTTAGACAAGGCAAAATGTGACAGTGAATGCAGGAATTTTTCTTTCTTTTAATGTAAATGTTGGAAAATATTTGCGCTTCGATTAAATTTATTTCTTTTCAAGAAAAGTCTAAGAAGCTTCGGTTTTTGAATAAAGTTTTTACCCAATTTAGAGAAATAATGTTTGTTAAATTTGTAGATTGATGGTTTATTCAATCATTAATACAGTTTTCTGCTGCACACACACACACACACACACACACACACACACACACACACATATATATATATATATATATATATATATATGAAAAAAGTGTATTTAGGCAGAATCTTTTCATTTAAAAGGGTTTGGTTAAATAAAATGGTGTCCTTGTTATTTTGAAGTTTTTTCTTTCAAGAGTCCTGAGGTATTTTTATGTTACATTTTTGAAATTAGTCAATGGTTTCTCCAAAGGAGCCATTTGGGGTATAGCGAGAACTTTCGGTGCTAATCAGAACCATTATCAAGGTAATGTGAAAGTTGTTTATTATATAAACTAGACTATATTTTTATTTTGGTTTTTATCACTAAAGTGAGGTATGTCTTTATCACCAAGTTGATTCTAAGTGGTTGTGGCAGTTTATTTTTAAATATTTCTATTATGTGAAGTAGAATAAAATTTGATTTATCTTTCGTAATATGGATTGTTCTATATATTTTAAACATTTTAAAG
>OY757934.1:70560934-70705934 GCA_963585895.1 Sepioteuthis lessoniana
ATAGAAACATACATTTTCGGGAAACTTTAAAAGCATATTAATTCCCTGGAAACTTTAAAACGAACCAGGGTTCATTTGCAAGGAGAGTTACATGGTTTTAAGTAATAAAGTTGGCGACCATAGTCGAGGGTAACCCGAAGGCTCCCTTTTCGATAGCTACTACACCAAGATGTAGGGGAGGGCGCTACTCCTTCCCTGGATGGCTCTACTTTACCCTTGATCCGCACCTTATAATGCTGAGTGTTAAGCAAGGAGGCATTGCAAACAAACACAAATAATTCTATTCGCTCACAGTTAAATCGTTTCAGGCATTACTATCTAATACTAATAATTCAATTGAATATTAATGATTTATTTGCACACTGTTAAATGGTTTCAAGTACAGTAAATGAATAAACTGTTCTATTGAAACCATAGATTGGCTTGGTTGGTTGTGTTTTATGGCATATCAACACTTGTAGGTTATTTAATGCCAAATCCTGTTTATATATATATATAATGTAAATGAATATTTTGTAAGTAATATTTCTAAAAGAGCTAGAGCTCATTTGTTTGCACAAAGTTTCAAGTATTGCTATTCAACGCTAATAATTCTATTTAATTTTAATCCTTTGGTCACAGTTAAATGTTTTTAAGTATAGAAAATTATTGACTATGTCTATTTGACCAATAGATAAAACTGTAAGAGGTACAACTACTCCGGGTCAGAGTGGACCTAGGAGTAATGGCAATGAAAAAGTCCCCTACATTCCCTAAACTCCAGGACTGGGGCTTCACCCTCAGATATATTTCATATATTCTTGAGTGAAGTCGTCAAGACATCTCCTGAAAATATTGCAAGCGATATTTTGGGTATCCTAAAAGAAGAAAAAAAATCTCATGTTATACGTTAGTCCTTGACTTTGTTGTGTGACTTGATGACCCTATTATAAGTTAGCAAAAAAAAAAAAACTTTCAATGGAGGGGTAAGTCACGAGGGTCATCTGCATCCATGTGTCGGCAGGATATCGAGTTGGCAGGTTATTGTAGAAATCACCTAAGTAGATATATTGGTTGGTTGGTTGGTTTTTATGGCACATCAACCTTTGTAGGTAATTTAACACCGAATTCATTTTTATACAAATAGTTCTATTTCAAACAATTCAGTTTAGCATGAGTACATAGTTTAAATGTAAGTGCAGTTTAATTCTCAAAAACGTTTCTACTTCAAGCTATTCCGTTTAGTCAAACAGTTCTAATTCAGATAATTCAGTTTAGCATAAGTACAGATTTTGTTTACACACAGTTGTATGTCAAAACAGTTCTATATTAAACAATTCAGTTTAGCGTAAGTACAGTTCCATGTCAAACAATTCAGTTTAGCATAAGCATGCAGTTTAAATGTAAGTACGGTTTGATTGTAAAAGAAACATTTTGATTTCAAACTATTCAGTTTAAGTTGGTTGGTTGGTTGGTTGGTTGGTTTGGTGGGTTTTTATGGCATATCAACCTTTATAGGTTATTTAACGCCGAATCCATTTTTATGTAAATAATCAGTTCCATTTAAAACAATTTAGTTTAGCATGAGTACACAGATTACTTGTCAAAAACATTTCTATTCAAAACTATTCAAGCAGTTATATATAACAATTCAGTTTAGTGTAAGTACATTTTCAATTACAAAAACTGTTCAATTTCAAATAATTCAGTTTAGCATAAGCACGTAGTTTAAATGTAAGTACAGTTTAATTGTGAAAAACATTTCTATTTCGACCTATTCAGTTTAGTCAAGCAGTTCTAATTCAACTAATTCAGTTTAGTATAAGTACAGATTGTGTTTACATGTCAAAGTAGTTCTATGTTAAACAATTCAGTTTAGTGTAAATGCAGTATCAATGTCAAAAACAGTTCTATTTGAAATAATTCAGTTTATCATAAGTACGCAGTTTAATTGTAAGTACGGTTTAATCGTCAAAAACATTTCTATTTCAAGCTATTCAGTTTAGTCAAACAATTCAGTTTAGAATAAGTATGCCGTTAGTTCTATTTAACCCATTGATAGGGCCTCATCAGGTGCTACCACGCCGGGCCAGAGTGGACCTGGGAGCAATGGCAATTAAGGAGTGCTCCGCATTCCCCAAGGCCCCACCACTACTGGGACCTCACCATCACGCTGTTTAGTGTCATAAACAAGACACTCATTGGGGGGTCTTACCCCTCTGCAGAAGTGCAGTCAGTGTATTCTACAGCCCCTGCCGACTGGGCAATTCAGTTTAGGGAAACAATTCAGTTTAGCATAAGTAAGCCGTTAGTTCTATTTACCCTATAGATAGGCCCTATCGGGTGCTACCACGCCGGGCCAGAGTGGACCTGGGAGCGATGGCAATGAAGGCGTACTCTACATTCTCCAAAGCTCCAGCATCACTGGAACCTCACCATCAGATTGTTTAGTGTCTTACCCCTCTGCAGTGGTGCAGTCGGTGTATTCTACAGCCCCAGCAGACTGTGCAAAAATATATATTGCAGATTTGTTTTGAAATGATGGTTGTCGGCTGGATGTTAAAAAGTAAATATTCCATTGTTTTACTTAGGATAAGATTAATTTAAATTGATTAAAAGTTAATGACTCGAGTTCTTAAATCATTAGAGGATGAGATAATTGATATATCATTTAAGTAGAATTGTCAGTCAGTTGGCGAGTTCAGAGTTCAGAGGCAAATAAGGTGTGTTGAGTTCAGAGATTGAAAGCCCTCTGGAGTGAAGGACGACGGCGTGAAGAAATGAAGTTTGGTATCTTGTTCGTCTATCAACCATGTATATCTGCGTTTTTTGTTTTTTTTTTTTTTGTCTTTCACTCGTGTTTCTATGACTGCTGCTGTATTAAATGTGGGGGTCAGAAATAAATCTTTCGTATTGGAAACAAAGGAGTCGCTTTGTTCCTTTCAAAATATAACATCTATGATCCCGTAGCAAAACAGTTATATGTTCATTAATCCATCTCTCCGACTAGGTTGCTTCTATGTCTTTAATTTGCTTCACCTTACTTTGCTCTTGGGTTGCTCCATTCACACTGCCTTGCGCTAAATCTAACCAAACAATTTCTACTTTACTTTTTGGTCGTTTTGCCACTTCGGCTTTATCACCATTTTTGTTCCTGCTCATTGACTTCGGTCGGCTTCCCTAGTTTTTCTCTGCTGAGAATGACAACACGGCCATTTTTTTCATGTACAATATTATTTCTTCGCACCTTTTCCGCTGCGGCCTAAACGAGGAGTTAATGATAAGGGCACAGCTGGAGCATTTCGACCGCACGGATCGGGTGTTTCTCATAAACTAAGCAATTACTAACTCTAAAATCGTTTTTGATACCTGAATGAAACAATCCAATGAGAATTGTGGTCTCAGATAGACGTAGGGTGTGATACTATGTTTGTCACAGTACTCTATTGTGACATTGGTTCCGTGACTACTACATACGTTTCTGAGTAGTTTGATTATTACGTCTCTCTGTGCCTGCGATGTATTTCAAAGACCCACAGATGGGGAACAGCACAATCAATCTGGAACTTCTTATGATGGTCGGGGTGGTTTCTTTGGAACAAATTACCTGAGTGCCTGGAACTCAAAGACAAGAAAATTCTCAGTTAACAATCAGCTAATATTTATTGAAAAGTATTGGTGTAACAGTAATATATCCAGTATATTTATCGAGAGAAATTGCCGCTGTATTATTAAGATAAGAAGATGTTTATTTCTACGCAGGTTGCATATAGTTTGCTGGCAGTCACCGAAGCACGAGAGACAGGGAAAGAAATTGCTAGGGTATATGAACAGAGACACTCACCACTCTCTGATGCTGTCCCGAAGGGCTCTGTAACCGGATCGACTTGACTCAACTGACAACTGACTCCCAACTGACTACATTTTAAAATTCGCTAACTTTTATATAATCTGAAATTCTGTATATCGTTATTATGATTTTTTTGATTTTTTTAATTTTAATTTTAATGTAAAAAAATTTTTTTTCATCATACAACGTGTGAAAGCACGTGCGATACTCTGTCCTCATCAGCCGCCAACCAGGGTGATAGCGCAGTACCGCCTTGAGCTACCGAAACTGTGTTATCACCCTGGTTGGCGGTTGATGAGGACAGAGTATCGCACGTACTTTCAAACGTTGTATGATGAAAAAAAAAAATAAATATATATACATATTCTGAAATTCTGTATATCCTTATGATGATGTCATCTCACTAAGTTATTGCGTCATATCATCGTGATCACCACACGTGTCTCTAAATTTCATTATGTTTTTATGTAAAATAAAAACATAATCAATCAATTCATTTTATTTAGATTTGGCCTTCCTGTCCCAAGAAAGATAACAGGTGTCTTCCAGACTTATGTACGCACGTGCATGTGCTTGACCTTTCCAATTTGATTTACATTTCCACTCAAAGAACTTAGCTAACTTAAAAGACACCAGAATAATCTG
This sequence comes from Sepioteuthis lessoniana, assembly GCA_963585895.1. Taxonomy (NCBI): domain Eukaryota; kingdom Metazoa; phylum Mollusca; class Cephalopoda; order Myopsida; family Loliginidae; genus Sepioteuthis; species Sepioteuthis lessoniana. Next base: position 70,565,409 of record OY757934.1, read on the forward strand.
TGACCTGATCAAACTAAACATTAAAATACTTCATATAGTTAACCAACACAGAAATCATTTTATACTCCTCCCAGCATAAAACAAATTTTTGTCATTGACAAAAATTTATCTAAACTTACACAATGATATCTAACGATTTCTTTCTTTATTTTTACCTGTTCTACTTCCCAATTTGTAATAAAGCAGAAATCTGTTTCCTTCTTGAACTGCGATAAACCCCTCAAAAATCAGAAATAAAAAAAAACACAAAACAAAATGCATAAAATCATAAGCACTGTGCAAAAAAAAAAAAAAGAAAAGAAAAAATCAAACAAGAAGAATGTTTGCATCGATATTTTCTTTTTCTTTCTTTTTTCTCTCTTTTTTACTCTTTTCATCGTTTTCATACTTTTTCTTTTTTTTTTTTTCAGTTTTCACGGGTTCAAGTGCCGTCAATCATTCTAGTTGACCGACAGTGTTTTTCCACGCATTTAATAGCTCAAGACCTAATGTGAATACCACACTACATAACAATAATAGATCTCAACAATCAATTGTTTGATCGTTTTGGTCTGGTTTTATGACATATCAACCATTGTAGGTTATTTAATACCAAATCCGGTTTATACATATGTTAGGTATATATGATTTGTAAAAGTAAATCAACAAAGTTGAATGTTACCAAGTATTGCCATGTATAGCTAATAATTCAAGCAAACATTAGTCATTTGTTTGCGCTCAGTTTCAATGTCAAACAGTTCTATTTGACCCTTAGAGAGGACCTTCTCTGATGCATCCTCTCCGGGCCATAGTGGACCTGGGAGTAATGGCTATAAAGGGGTACTCTGTATTCCTCAAAGCTCCAGTATTATTGGAGCCTCACCACTAAATTGTTTAGTGTCATATCCAGGACACTCATTTGCGGGGGTCTATTTAACCAATCGATAGGGTCATATCAGGTGCTACCACGCCGGGACAGAGTGGACCTGGAAGCAATGGCAATGAAGGGGCGCCCCGCATCCTCCAAAGCACCAACATCACTGGAACCTCACCATCAGATTGTTTAGTGTCATATCAGGACACTCATTGGGGTGGTCTTACCCCTCTCCATAGATGCAGATGATGTATTCTACTCCCCCAGCAGACTGGGCTGACAATCAGCAGATCAGTAGGGATATTATTTAACCCAGAGTTGTGGTTTAAGGGGGGTTGTGCGTTTCCTGGTTGTATTAGTTTGAAAGTGAACGTAATAGCGTGACTTGAGTTCGATCTCAATTGTTAGGATGTCGCAGTCAAGCACGTTTACCACAACACCAATCTAATAAGAAACACCTTAATAAACTTTGTGATATAAAGCATTAAACGGCTTTGGAAATTTCTCACCATTACCCAAATATAAAATGAATTTTGCGATCGCTCTGGGATCAAGTGACAACTCATGAGTCATGATTAAATCACATGACACAACGTGGAAAGAAGAAAAAGGCTCGTCATTTTTATAAATCCGTCTTTGTTACTTCTTTCTGCTCATTCACAGAGAGAGATATAAAAGATGTATGTATTCATCCAACTTCCACGCCACGACAAATATATCTATAATCATTGTCGTGGCCAGATCGTCTAAATTTACATATTTTTTATTCTTTGCTCAGTTGGTAGAGTTCGTAGTAAACACCGACTGCATCTCTGTAGAAATTACTTCCTCTGCAACGATTGTCCTGCATATGATACTAAACCGTCTGGTGGTGAGGCTCTAGTCTTGGAGCTTTGGTGAAGAGGGTATACACTTTCACAGCCATTACTCCCTAATCCATTCTGTCCCGGAGTGGTAATACCTGTGAGAATCCTATTTGTACGTAAAATAGTGTTATTAATTGATATTATTTAAAAATTATATTTTGGCTGGATTTGGCATTAAATAAGGGTTGATTTGTCCTTAAATCAAATATTTATCTTTTTTTACGTTGGGACTGATCCCTGATAATGTCTAAAACCAGTCTAATCTTAAAAAGAACCAAGCTGCCCAATCGGCTGGGGCTGTAGAATACACCGGTTGCATCTCTGCTGAGGGGTAAGACCCCTCGAACTATATGACACTAAACAATCTGATGACGAATAAGTGTCCCGTATATGACATTAAACAATCTGATTGTCAGGCTCCAGCTTTGGGGAATGTGGAGTACCCCTTCATTGCCATTGCTCTCAGGTCCAGTCTGGCCTGGAATGGTAGCACCTGATGAGGCCCTATCTATGGGTTAAATAGAACTAACTGCAAACTTATGCTAAAATGAATTGTTTGAATAAGAACTGTTTGACTAAACTGAATAGCTTGAAATAGAAATGGTTTTGATAATTAAACAGTACTTACATTTTAACTGCATGCTTATGCCAAACTGAATTGTTTGAAATGGAACTGATTTTGACATTGAAACTCTACGTACGCTAAACTGAATTGTTTAATATAGAACTGTTTTGACATTTAACCTCGTGTAAACAAGATCTGTACTTATACTAAACTGAATTAGCTGAATTAGAACTATTTGACTAAACTGAATTGCTTGAAATGGAAACATTTTTAACAATTAAACTGTGTACTCATGCTAAACTCAATTGTTTGAAAACGAACTATTTTCATAAAAATGGATTTGGCTTTAAATAACCTAAAAAGATTGATATGCTATAAACCCAAACAACCAACATTACTATTAAATAAGTAATTTGTTTCCACACAGTCAATTAGTTTCAGGTGACTAATAATAATTCTTAGTAAACAATTGTAGTTTTAAGTAACTATATTCAATACTAATAATTTACATTTATATGATATCAAATATTCCTATCTCACACTAATGTTTTGAACATTCGACCAATAGAAATGGCCCAAAGAATTTCTACTAAGTTGGGTCAGATTGAATCTGAGAGTTAGGTAAATGATGAGATATTCCACACTCCCCAGATCTCCAGAACCAGAGCCTCACCATTAGACGCAATATAGTTTGGTTTGATCTGGCTTTTTTATCGAATGGTATATCAATTTTTGTGGGTTATTTAATGCCGACGCCATACTTGTAGATTCTAAATTCATCCTTGTAGAGTAATAAGTAAGTAAGTAAAGTTGGCGACTGTAGTCGAGAAAAACCAGAAGGCTTCCTTTTCGATAGCTACTACACCGAGGGGTAGGGCAGGGCGCTACTCCTTTCCATGGATTGCTCCACTTTACCTTTGATCATCATCATCATGTCATACCGCCAGCACGGATATCCCTGACCCTCTCTCGCCACTTCTCCCTAGCATTCATCGCCTCCGGCAGGTCTTCAGGGTTACATCCTGTGTCTGCACATAGCTGCTGTATGTAGGTTCGACCTGGTCGTCCTGCTTTTGCTTGGCCATATGTGGGAGTCCAGAGGAGTACATCACTTACGAGCTCATCCTTGCTTCTTCAGCAGTGTCCTGCGTGTCTGGTTCGTCTAACTTGTATAGTTTTCGTGATGGGAGGCAAGTGGCCGTATAGTTGGTGTCTCGTGGGGTGTTGTCGCCAGGACTTGTTCAATACTGCTCTCATAGGTATCAACTACCATTTTTAAAGTCTTTGGTATGATGCGACCTGGGATTGAACCCAGGTCTTCCGGACCATTAGCAAACACTCTACCCACTAGACCAATGTGATACTATCTAACAAATAAGGGGGGCATACTTTTCACCAAAATGTCCAAAAGTGAATTCGAACTTGCTAAATTCGATGTCACAGTCTAGCACGTTAGCCATAACAGAACGGGTTGGTGATATTCATTACTAAACATTAACATAAACGAAGAATATCAAACAAGTATACAAGACTGTCCTTTTTCTGTTAGAAACTTGGACGATCAAACGATTTTAAAGAGTAAAATAAAAAAAATAACAAAACAGAATTACCTGAAAAAAAGAAAGAAAGAAAATGTAAGTAAGAAAAGAGGGAGAAAGAGAGACAAAATATAAAGAAAATAGTGAAGTTCTTACATCAGATATCTCTTTCTCTGACATTTTTCAAAGAATGCTTCATCTTCTTTCCCCCAATGAGGATTTATGTATACAATACATGCATGTCTAGCTTAGTACGAATTATTCTCTATCGTTTCTCTATCATTCTTGGGTTTACTTTTTGAGTTGTTGTTGTTGTTGTTGTTGTTGTTGTTGTTGTTCTTCTTCTTCTTCTTCTTCTTCTTCTTCTTCTTCTTCTTCTTCAAGTAGAAAGAAAGAAAGAAAGAAAGAAGAGGGAGATAAATAACAAGAAAATTTTCTTTCCTTTGAGATCTTTCAACCTATTTCTTTTTTCTTTCCATGAATAATTAGAAAGATAGAACGAACGAAGTTAGAAAGAAATGACGAAAAGAAGTAAATGAAGAAATGAAAGAATAAAACAGGTTAAGAAAGAAAGAAAGAAAGAAAGAAAGAAAGAAAGAAAGAAAGAAAGAAAGACAAACAAAAACTAGTTAAGATGAATAGTAACTTGAAAGAAAGAAAGAAAGAAAAAATAAACAAACAAGGAGATAAATAACAAGAGATTTGTTTTCTTTCTTTTGTGATCGTTCACCCTATTTCTTTTTTCGTTCTTAGAATAAAAAGAAAGATAGAACGAACGAAGTAAGAAAGAAATGAAGAAAAGAAGTAAATAAAGGAATTAAAAATAGAACAGATTAAGAAATAAATAAATAAATAAATAAATAAATAAATAAAGAAAGAAAGAAAGAAAGAAAGAAAGAAAGAACCGCAAATGCTGGAGTGAAAAAATGTAAGGAAAGAAGAAAGGTGTGAAAGAACTCAGAGAAAATAGTGAAGAAAGATTTGAAATTTTCCTCGATTAAATAGGTAGCAACGAGAAAGAAAAGGGAAGGAAAGAAAAAAAAATGACAAAATAAAAATTAGAAAAAAAAAGGAAAATTCTAAAGAAGGATGCAAATAGAAAGAGAAAAAGTTAGAAGTCAAAAAGAGGGAATGATTTTTTTAAAGCAGAAGAAAATATACAAAGAAATAGAATAAAAAAGAAAGGGAAAAGAAACTTGAAAAAATGGATATAAAGAAAAGAAAAAAATTAAACAAAAAGAGAAATTGAGAAGTAAAAAGAAAATAAAAGAAACAAAGTGAAAAAGAAAATAAAGAAAAGAATGAAAAAGAAACAAAAACAAAAAAAACGGAAGGAAAAAGTGAAAAAATGAATGAAAAATTAGAAATAATTGTTGAAGTAAGAAAATAATTAAGATATAAAAGAGAAACAAATTAAAGAAAACGAAAAAAATAAAAATAAAAATAAAAAAAGGAGGGGAAAAAAGAGAAAAGAAATATACTAGAAAAAGAAAGAAAGATTGAATAAAAAATAAAAAAGAAGAAAGGGAAGAAAAAAAAAGAAAGAGGGAATAAGGAAAGAAATGAATGAACAGGAGAATACATGGAAAAGAAAAATAGGAGGTTGAGAAAGAAAGAAAGAAAGAAAGAAAGAAAGAAAGAAAGAAAGAAAGAAAGAAAGAAAGAAACGATACAAAAAAGGAAGAAAGGAAAGTAGTGAATGAAAGGAGAGAAATGAAAGACAGAAAAAATATACAAATATAAAGGAAAGAAAGGAATGTATGTGATAAAAAAGAATGAAAGAGAATGAAAAAAAGAAAGAAAAATAAAACAAAAGAAAGAGGCGAGGAAAATCAAAGGAGAAAAGAAAAAGATGAATATAAAAAAGAAGGAAGAGAAAGGATAAATAAACGAAAGAACGTTATCACAAGAGTAAATGAAAAAAGGAGAGCGAAGAAAAGACGCCAATGAAAGAAAGGAAAGAAAACAGGAGAAGACAAAGAAAAAGAAGCAAGAAAATATTTAATGGAGGAAGAGAATAATGGTGGGGTCACATAAATCTTCTTACTTTGTTTGTTATGAATGTTCGTACCTCGGTACGTAAGTCGATACATGGGGGAGCCTTACATCTTGGCCCAACTAAGTCGTATTGACAGGCCTGGAATGCCTGAGGTAATCTTATAGGCTCGTGTGCAGAAGCCTAGGGTGGAGGTGAAGACGTCGAAGTAAAGACGGCCGGGGTGAGTTTTAATGGCGCGTTCTGTTCCTTGCCACTCCAGTACGAGTCTGTCCAATCTAATCAGTTCTTACTCATTGTGAGCCAAAATCTTTTTTGACTGCAACCATTCTATGCAATATCTCATTTTTCAATATTTCAATAGTTCGCTTTCTAAATATTAAGGCATCTTTTTCCGATTCCTGAGGTGTATATATATATATATATATATATAAAGTAACTAATTTCATGATTTCATGATATGATATTTTTCGTGGGTTATATATATATATATATATATATATATATATATATATATATATATATATATATATATATATATATATCCGAGCTGGTATACAACCTAGAAAAATATCATATCTTGTACTCAAGAAATCATTTACTTATATATATATATGTATATATATATATATATATATATATATATACAAGAGCTCCACACATCATATAAAGAAAATCTTTTTAGCCCTGTGCATCTATGAGAAAGACATAATCATTAAAAAATCATTTCAGATCCTTGAAACAAGTTTTCTTGAAACAAATAAAAACTTTCTTTTGCTCTTGAAATCCTAAAATTTTCAGAAGATTAGACTTTCATAAAAGCCAGAGAGTTAGGACTGGATCTTCTTACGAAAAAAATGCATGTCCCCAAAAAATTGTCGACAAACTCCTAATAGAAATATTTGATTTAAACAAGACCCTCATTTCTAAATGTAAACTCAACAGCCTTTTTTATGTAACAACGGTAGCTAGAAAAATGCATTCAAAATTTTTTCAAACACTCAAATCAGTAGTTGAAACAAAAGTCCCTGAATTTGATTTAAAATTCACAGCCGGCGTAATTAACATCAATCTAGTGAATTTAATACATTTACTCTATAGACACAATTTTTATGATTTTAATAAACGATTTATGCACGGACTAATCGCTACGATATGTAATAAGAACAGAGATCTCTGTGCTTTATCTAGAGCCATTGTCACATTGAAAGGTTTGTCCAGGAATATGATCACGTAAACTGATAAAGGTTGTGGTGTTGTTCATGTTGATTCTCATACAACCAATAAAATAATCGAATTATCAAATGATGAAAATACAAACAAAAAAAATTTTCTTCAGATTATAAATAAAAATATAAACCTTTTTAGTAAATTCTGTAAAAAATAATCACTAAACAAGACAAATTCTGGTTTTCATTAATTGGTAATCCCCTTACAATTCCCAAAATTCAAGCTCTTCCTAAAACCCGTAAATTTAAAATTCTTTTACGAGAAATAATTTCTGTGGTTGGAATTGCCCCCGTGCTATATCGCAAAATCCTTAGCTAAAATGTTTTCCTCTCTCTGAGGTACGATTAGCATTTTGCATTTACAGAGCAAAATTAGCAATAAAAATAAGCCGGTCTTGACATAAAATCATCATGCACCAATATTCCGGTTAAAAAATGTCAGATTTTTAGAAATTCACTTCAAGAAAACAAACATTACATTTCCTTTGCCCGTTCACAAAATAATTAAAATTTGTGTATGAAGGTGAAACATTACTGTTTTTCGATAGAATCAAAAATCTGGCTTACACATGGTTTCGCCTATTGGAGGAATCCTTGCATGCCTTTTCTTGAATTTCTTAAAATCTGCTCCCTTTAGATTTATAATATCCAAATATTCTATCTATTTCCGTTATATAAATGATATATTTCTTATACAGCCATGGAATAATCACCGAATAGAAATTATGAATAAACTCAAAATTGAAACAACCAAATATATAACTTATGAACTCGAAACAAACAGTACCTTAACTTTCTGGGATATTTTACTAATAAAAAAATAACAAACTAGAATTTAAATTTTATCAAAAATCCACCAAGAAAAATAATGATATACTCATTTATTTACATCAAAACAGCAAAATAACAAGTGGAATAATAATAGGTTTTTATTTTAGGGATCTAAGGAGTTCCACCATTAAATTTTAAAATGATGAATTTGACACAATAAACAATTCCTTTACGCAATTTTAACATTCTAAATCTTTTATTAACCCTGTCAAAATAAAAGGTTTCAAAATTCACACGCGTAAATATTCTCCAAAGATTATAAACAATTTTTTTTCAAATAATGAATTTTTGCGGAGGTATTTTATTTTAGCCAAAAATTCAACCAACAATATTAACATTTGTTTGGTTACGTTCAGTTTGGTTGGGTTTTATGGCATATCAACCATAAATGCCAAATCCATTTTTATACATAGTAACAGTTCTATTTCTAAGAATTCAGTTTTGCATAAGTACGCAGTTTAGTTCTATTTGACCCATAGATAGTATTCTATCAGATACTACCACTCCGGGCCACCTTGGACCTGGGAACGATGGCAATGAATGGGTACTCCGCATTACCCAAAGCTCCAGCATTACTAAATCCTCACCATCAGATTGTTTAGTGTCATATCTAGGATACTCGTTGTGGGTGAGGTCTTGCCCCTCTGCAGAGATGCAGTCGGTGTATTCCACAGCCCAAGCCGACTGGGCCAAAACAACTTTAGAATAACGTCAGTGTCTAACTCTTCAAAAACAAATAGGAATTTAATTGATGATAAAAATAGCAATCCAGGGTCGGTTGGTTGGTTGGTTTTTATGGCATATCAACCTTTGTAGGATATTTAACACCAAATTCATTTTTATTCAAATAGTTCTATTTCAAACAATTCAATTGAGCATAAGTACACAATTTCAAAGTAAAAAACAGTTCTATTTCAAACAATTCAGTTTAGCATACAAAAACAGTTCCATTTCGAATAATTCAGCTCAGCATAAGTACGCTGTTTAATTTTTAAACTGTTCTACTTCAAAATATTCGGTTTAGCATAATAACACTGTTTAGTTCTATTTGACCCCTAGATAGGACTCTATCAGGTGCTACCATTCCGAGCGATGGCAATGAAGGGGTACTCTGCGTTCCCTAAAGCTCTAAGCTTAATGGAACGTCACCATTAGATTGTTTAGTATCATATATCCAGGACACTTGTTGGGAAAGGGTGTCTAACCTCTCTGAAGGGACTGGGCAAAATACGATTTAGTTTTGACGTTTTGACTAGACAGATGAAGAGATAGTTGGATCAAACAATCTGAAAGTGATTGAATGAAGCAGATTGACATTGATTAAGGCGGATAGATATGGTATGGAATGATTGAAATTATTAGATGTAGACGAAATAAGATAGATAGATAGATAGATAGATATCATTTTTAAGCAAATATGATACGTTTTTAAAAATAATTTTTAACTCAAAATATATCAGTCAAATTTGAAATAGAACGCCACCTACAGAAACAGAATGTTTAAAACAATTTCATTTTTCGTTTCATTTAAAAGTTCACATGCCCTCATTAAGGTATTAGGTTTTTTTATTTAAAAATCGAAACATCTAACGTTGGACAAAAATGAAAGTATCCTATCTTCCGTTTTTCCAGATGATAATTATATATATATATATATATATATATATATATATATCATCATGATGTCACTCTGCCAGCATGGATCTCCCTAACCCTCTCTCGCCTCCAATCTATATCGTCCATTGCTCCCGGTAGTTCCTCAAGGCTATATCCTGTATGGACACCGAACTGCTGTATATAGGTTCTAGCTGGTCCTCCTGCCTTTGCTCGTCCATGTGAAGGGATCCACAGGAGTATGTTGCTTAAGAGTTCGTCCTTACTTCTCCAGCAGTGTCCCGCATGTCTGCTTCGTCTCACTTGGATAGTTTTCTTGATGGGTGGTAGGTGGCGGTACAGCTGCTGTTTTGTGGGATGTTCCTTGCAGCATTCTTGTATAAATGTCGCCAAGCTTTTTCTCCATGAGTTAAGTTAGCATCCACGTAGTGTATCCATATAGCATTATCGACACGACCACAGCTTGAAAAAAGCTGCCTTTTATTTTATCGGTCAGGTCTGACTTCCATATTACCGATAACCTATCGATAGAAGACAATGCCTTTGCTCGTCACGTGTTGATGTCTTTCTCGGTTGATGAGACACTGCTTCCGAGGTTGGTGAATATGTCCACTAGTTTCAAAGCCAACCCTTTAGTGTGGAGATGTCGCCTCTTTGATTAAAACATGTATTTCGCCTTGTCTGCGTTGACATGGAGACCTATGCTACCAGCCGCTCGTTTCCGACTAAGTAGCGGGGTTTTGGCTTGGGCGGGTGTATTTGCCAGAAACGCTATGTCATCGGCGTAATCCGCGTCTGTTATTGTTTGTACGGGGTATCTTCTGCTTCTTTCTTTTGCCAGCTTGAAACCATTTTTTTTTCATTAAATCTATTGACGTTCTAAGCACGTAGACTAGGCAGATGATTAACAGCTATGGGGCTAATGTGTCACCTTGTAGCACACCTGCCACAATGTCGAAATAGTCTGTGTCTCCATCCGGACTTTTACTTTCGTATTTTTATGCTGCATCATTATGACTGCGACGGTTTCTTTGGGGAAGCCGTAGGCGAGTAGTATCAATTCAATTTTCCCTCTGTGTAGGAAGCCAAAGGCCTTGGAGAAATCGACAAATAATATTGTTGCCTTAAGGTGTTTGGCAGGTAAACCTTCTGAAAATAGTCGGATAGTCAAAATTTGTAATGTCGTGGATTTCTCCGAGAGCCATTTTAGTTCTTCCCACGTATATTCTCGATTTTTGGTTCTATGCGGTCGCATAGTAGAGCATTGTAGATCCGCTATGGCTGTAAGGGTTATACCTCGGTAGTCCTTGACTTTTCCGAGGTTACCCTTCTTTGTGAAAGGCAGCATGCATCACTTTGTCCATCTGTTTTGGTTATATACGGTATTACAGTGTAGGAGCAGAATTCTCTGGTCTTCCATAATTTGGGGGGTATTTCATTACACCCTGCTGCCTTCCTATATTTAATTTTTCTTAGTACTGTGTCGAGTTCTTCCTGCGTAAACTGTCCTTGTTTGATGTCTAATTTATTACTAATAATTTTCGTGATTGCTTCATGTGTAACTTTCGGAGGTTTTCCGAGTAAATTCTCAAAATGTTTTTGTTTTTTCCTCAGGTGTATTCGTTCTTCATATATATATATATATATATACACAATAATGTAATTCAATAAATAAGGTGGATTTTGCCAAATGATTTGTCAATAGAAAGCACTGTTTACAGTTCCATATTTCAAAGAATCAATAGTAATGGGTCCTTTCATATCCAAGAACACAGTATGATGTCTTTTCCCATTGCTGCGCCTGAAACATTTTCTTCACTGGAGAGTCAGAGTGTGGCTCGAGGGGGCAAGTACATGTTTAGCTCTTCTAAGCATTTATTTGATTAGAACATGCTTCTCCGTACATATTACTCACAATTCTATAAATTTCAATTGGTTTAAGCTTCACATCACGCACTTTTTGTAAATTTCACTTGGTTAAAATTTCATATCATGCATTCTTTCGTAAATTTCATATGATTTAAATTTCACATCACATATTCTTTCGTAAATTCTACTTGGTTTAGACTTCACTTGACAAATTCTTTCATAAATTTCACTTGGTTTAAACTTCACATCACAAATTCTTTCATGAATTTCACTTGATTTAAACTTCACATCACCCTTTCTTTAGTAAATTCCACTTGGTTTGCATTTCCCTGCCATCAAAACATTGATTACATACCTCTGTTCAGGCCTGGTGCAATCTGTTTGATTTGCTGTCATTTTGAATTGTCACGAAACAAACATTCTTTCAAAATTAAAATTATTTTCCCCTATAATTCGATTCCAAACGATACAGAGTTTACTTTTATGGAAAAATTCTGTAAAAATATTAATTTGCTTATCTTAAAAAAAATCCTTTATTTATTGAATGACCCTTATGTATGTGTGTGTGTTTATGTGTGTGTGTGGCGTGTGTGTGTGTGAGCGTGTGTGTGTGAGAGAGAGAGAGAGAGAGAGAGAGAGAGAGAGAGTCAATGTGTGTATATATACTTTTGCCCGTGGTATAATGGTTATCGTCATGGGAAATGGACACGGCGACACGAGTTCTTATCCTGGACGAGGCTGATAGCATTTCACAGAGCACTAATACCCTTGGGAAAGGTATGAATCCAATTATTATCCCTCTAACTATGGACAGATTAGGTTCTTCAGCCTTGGTGAGGCAACTAGTCTAGGAGAAGGAAAACTCTGAATTGAAACCTGTTAAACTCAGCTTAAAAATTGACCATGTGTCATATCCTGCCCGAGCGGAGGGGTTGGGTAAATATGATATATACTTTTGCAATCAATTATAAAAAAACTCATACGTGTGTAGTACCAGATCCCCTGACGATGGTTGCCGAGAAAATCGTGATATTTTGACCCCTCTCTCTTAAAAAAAAAAGTTTTTACCATACCTTACTTCAATGTTGTTTTTTTATTGATTATATTACTGAACTCTGTTGTCTATTTAAAACTAAAAAGACGTGCTTTTCATGTTGGATTTTAATCATATATATATATATATATATATATATATATATATATATATATATATATATATATATATATTGAGAGAGAGACTGAGAGAGAGAGAGAGAGAGGTTCCTGTAATGATGGAACACATTTTATATTTCATTTTTAAGAATATTGTCGTTTGTCTAGAATTGTATATTTGATATATATGATGTGGATTTATTTTTGGTATATTTTAAGCATAAATTATTTCTTCTTTTTTTGCGGATAGTAGACCCTTATGATGTCGTGGACTCCAACCGAAATTGCCTATGTAGAGGAAGCACTCTTTCCCAGCCAAATCTCCATACTTTCAAACCAAAGGAAATTCCTATAGCATTATGGAGAGTGTCCGGCACTATCTTGAAAGGTGTCACAAACTTTCATGGGATTGACAATGCCAACCAAAAAATCCTCAAATCGGCTTCAAACGTTTTCGAAATGCAGCGAACTGTCGACATGTGTTGAATGCAATTGAACGATGTCCAATGGAGTCTACCCGTCGACTGGCTCAACATACCACATCGATCTAACCCCTGTGGACAACCTGTGCGGTTTACTTAAAGGAAAACTCTTTCTGCTTGAAAGCCTAGTACAGATGTGGAACTAAAGCAAAACATCTCTTGTGGGATGCAATCATTCCAGTTGATAGGGTAAAGCCACATTATCTTTGGGGAGAGAGAGAGAGAGAGAGAGAGAGAGAGAGAGAGAGAGAGAGAGAATTTTTCCGTTCGTAGTAGTGAAAATGTAGAGAATTTTACTTTCAAATCTTAGCTTATATTGAGGTGTGTAGAACCCCTCTGACAAGAATGGACTGATCCAAGTCCATAAAGAAACCAAACCGAGGCTAGCCAAAGACAGTAATATGATACTTACTGTACACTGTATTTAATTACTCGTATATTTATTCCAAAAATGAATACCTATTATCTCATGTGGATCTTTAATTGTATTATCAAGATGGAACAGGTTATATACTAAAGTCTTATCGTTTAGTTTTAATGAATATATTTTCTTCTCAATGTCAATGAATCTTAGGTGCATCTGATGCAGTTTTGAAGATCTGGAGAATATAGAGTACTCCTTCATTGCCATTGCACCCAGATCGCCACTGACTGGGAATGGCAGTGCCTGTCAGGGTCCAATCTATGGGTCAAATAGATCTGTTTAAATTATCTTTATATCAATAGGACCGTATGCAAAAAAAATCTCTTGAGTAACAACTAGACAAAAATTGTAAACATGAATGTACAACGAAAGCGATTCCCTAAACCTTAGGTCTAAATTAACCCAAGATAGGTTAACATGCCATTAAAATCAATCAACATATCGACACAGTGAATACACAACGTATTTTTATACCCTTCCTATCGGTTTGAGGGAGATAATATCAATAATAATCGGGAGTGTCTTTCCTGATAAGAAGAAACCCTTTTCTTCGATGACATTCGAGACGCTTACAGTACAACTACTTGCAGACTAATGTCTTTATTCTTGGTATAACAATCATTCTAGGTCAGGGGTATGCAGCATTTTTCATTGGCGAGTCACTTTCAAACAGTGGACTAAAAATTAGGGTCAGTAAGCGTAAAAACTATGTAATCTAATGTATTGAGATATGAATGTATTGTGAATACATTTAAAATAACAAAGACAAATCAGAATTAATTTTGGTACACAAAATTAGGTAACCATTGCAAAAAAAATAGAATTACTAAATTTCATTCAAAGGTTATCTGTAAGCACGAAAAGTAATTGTAAAAGAAGTTCTTCAACCTTTAAATTCAAAATGAAGTCTATTCGTAAAGCACGCTGGAAAATCAAAAATTCAACTTTCTTTACATTCTGAATTGTTGAGTCTAAAACTAAAAATTTGCCAGACGGCAACGGAAATAATTTAAAGGGTGTCCTCGTGGTGTAATGGTTAAAGCGGTGGACTGCGGAATCGTAGTACGCAAGTTCGTAATCCAGTCGCGCTATTACGTTCACTTTCAGGCAAATACCCTTGGGAAAGGTATGAACCCACTTATCCTCCCAGCTATTGGTTAAATAGTACCACTACTGTTCTTCTAGGAGAATGGCTTCGGCATTAAATAACCTACAAAGAGTTGATATGCCATTAAACAAAGAAACCACAAATAATTCAAAATTAGCGTACTGGGTAAAAATTTTTAAAATAGTTTGCCAGGGCCACACTCACTGGTCTTGCTGGCCAGGTTATGGACAGCGAGTCGCCTGTTGCACCCACCTCGTATAGTTGAAAAAAATCTGCCCTTCGGTAAAAGATTAAGCTTAGATGGATCTTGCTAGTTGCGGAAGGGTTGGGCAAATACATACGACAGGTTTTTTGGTGGTGCAAATTTATTTTTGAAAGGTCAAGAATCTGTTTAAGATAAATCCTGTTCCAGTCGTTCGATTCACTCAAAAAGAAAGAACCCGTGAGATTTAATAACGTTTGACAGTGTAACTGATTGGTGATGAATTAAATTAAAATAGCCTGAGTGTTCATGACAGTTTGACTGGTGAGAAAAACCTACTGGAATCGGCTCTCAAAGAAAAGAGATAGGAGTTTGGGTACGTTCGGTGTAATGGGCTTCCTCATAGAAAATACAATCAACAATCAGAGTTCAAATCCTAAACGAGGCAGTGTGAGTTTCACTTTGATCTAATTCCCTTATGAAATGAATGAATCCATCTGTACCTCCTCTATCGAGAGGTAAATAGTAGGTCAGTCTGTTTTTTGCCTAGATAAAACAACCCTTCAAAGAGAAGGAAAACTTGCGATTCAAACAAGCTCTACTCCACTTAAAAATTGATTTTTTTTAGTATCCTGGTGGTAGCAGAACGGGCTGGGTAAATGCATACACAGCAAGAAGTTGCTTGCAGTGGTTATCTTCGGGGGAAATGAACTCGGCGGCGCGAGTTTAAATTCGGGATGAAGCTATCTGCATTCCACATCTTGTTAATATCCTTGGGAAAGATATGAATTTAACTAATCTCCCTTCAACTCTGAGTTAACTGACTTGGCTTTTTAACTTTGGCATAGCTACTGGTCTAGAAGAAAGAAAACTCTGAATTAAAACCTATTAAACTCCGCTTTAAAATTAACCTTTACGTCGATCCTCGTCGTGCAGAGGAGTTGGATAAATATATATGAACAGCAAGAAGTTCCAGGTGTTTTTATTACGCTTTGCACCCCAATTTTTGCCTATTTGTTTTACGGTGATCATTAAACTCAATCTAATTGGCTATTCTGGCTTTCACAGTAATGATTTCATAGAACCCTTTGATTTACTTTTCAGCTTTCAAAATGTTTTCATGATGTTTTAATTCGCATAGATTTATACTTAGCATTTCGGTTGGACTTGGAATACTCTACAGAGGGATAAGACCTTTTCAAGAAAGACGTCCTGAGCATAATACTAAACTATATCCAGTGGTTAGGCTCCTGATCCTAAGATTAGGGGAATGGGAAGTACACTTACATCACCATTATTCTCTGGTCAGTTTTGTTAGGGTCCCATCTATGCGTCGAATGGGTTTGTTTAATCTGTATTTGATTGTAATAGTTGATGGCATATAATTGTGAATTGTTTGTATTAACATTAGTTACTTGAAGTTATTATTGATTACTTGGGATTATTATTATTATTATTATTATTATTATTATTATTATTATTATTATTAACTACTTGAAACCATATAACTGTGTATAAGCAAATGTCTTCATTTCATATTAGAAGTTTTTGAACTTATTTCTCCAATGGCCCAGGAGACCAGGATTCAATCCCAGTCATACCAAAGACTCGAAAAATGATACTTGATGACTCCTTGCTTAACACTCAGCATAATAAGGTAAGGATCAAGAGTAAAGTGGAGCAATCCCAGGAAAGGAGTAGCATCCTCCTTTACTCCCTGGTGTAGTAGCTAACGAAAAGGAAACCTTTGCGTCACTTTTCACAACGGTTGCCAACTTTTACTTTTTCTGTTATGGATTTGTATTAAATATGAGCATTTGCAGACAGTGTGTGCTGCAGAGTGCAAATACATTCTAATATGTTGGAATGCTTGATATCTTTTAACTATGTGCAAAAAAAACTATGAAAAAACAGTTGCACAAAAATATAAGTATAAATGTACTGTGGACAGAAATTCATTAGCTCTAGGCATAAATTATATCTAGATGGGTTAACATTTCGTTAAATCAATCAATCGGTTTGTGTCTTTTTACATCATTTGGATATCTCACGTATATAAAATGAGAATATTTGTGAGATATTTAAAAGAATCAATTCTTACTTGGTAACGTTCTCCTATTTGGCCAGTTTTCTGTGTTTTAAAGAGAAAATAGTTGTGCATACTGGGCTCTCTAGCATTAGTCGGATAACTGGTTTTGGAAAATCTTTTTCCAATTTTTTTTTTTTTTATTAGTGATTTTAAAGCATAGAAGTTAATGTCATTAGATAATTACTACTTTTGTCAAGTTATATACAAGTTGGTTGGTTGGATTTTATGGCATATCAACCTTTGTAGGTTATTTAACGCCAAATGCATTTTTATGTAGTAATCAGTTCTATTTCAAACAATTCAGTTTAGCATGAGTACACAGTTTAATTGTAAAAACCAGTTCTATTTCAAGCTGTTCAGTTTAGTCAAGCAGTTCTAATTCAGCTAATTCAGTTTAGAAACAGTACAGATTTTATTTACACAGTTAAATGCTAAAACAGTTCTATATTAAAGAAATCAGTTTAGTGTAAGTACAGTTTCAATGTCAAAAAACAGTTCGACTTCAAATAATTCAGTTTAGCATAAGTACGCAGTTTAAATGTAAGTACGGTTTGATTGTCAAAAACATTTCTATTTCAAGCAATTCAGTTCAGTCAAACAATTCGGGTTAGCATAAGTATGCCGTTAGTTCTATTAGACCCATAGATAAGACCCTATTTGGTGCTACCACTCCGGGCCAGAGTGGACATGGGAGCGATGGCAATAAATGGGCACTCCGCATTCCACAAAGCTCCAGTATTACTGGAACCTTTCCATCAGATTGTTAAGTGTCATATTTAGGACACTCGTTTGGGGGGTCTTACCCCTCTGTAGAGAAGCAGTCGGTGTATTCTACAGCAAAAGTTATATACAAGAAATTGTTGCACGACGTTGGAAGAGGAGATTGATTTGGTAACCCCAAAATCAAACAAATCAAAGAACAAATAAATCGGCACAACAGCTTTTTACACACACACACGCACACACACACACACAAACAAAATTTTTGGTCGGGTCATAAATAATTTCTATCTTTTAAAAGCAAGTTTTGACTACGCATTTGAAACCCCTAATGTTTTAAATACAACTGTAAATTACCTAATTAAAGAAAACTTTCATCTGTCTTTTTTATTTCAGTAGTGAAAAAGGGCACATCAAAATTTAATCTATGATCCCAGACCCCTAAAATAGACAAACTCAAACTGCATATTCGATATGTAATGTTGGGTGAGTTTAAGAATAACAAAAACGTTACAGAAATTACAATGAACATTTTTAGTGTTTATAGCCATTGGGTCATTACTGACCGCCAAGCCCGAATCTGGTTTTCAAAGTTTCATTCTGGTGATACATCATTGAGAGACGACCTGAAATCCAGAGGCTCATCAGACCTCGATCAAGATGCTTTCAGAGAATTGATAGAATTTAATCAACGCCAAAGTACTTGAAAATTAGCACTTGACCTAAACACATCTTAATTCATAATCTGCCACCACTTGCAAAAGCTATTTCAAGCTTGGCGTTTGGCTTCCTTATCTTCTTTGTGAGAAGAATAAGTAAGATCGCATATCGATTGAGACAATTCTTCTTTCAAGGCAGAAAAATGACCCGTTTCTTAAGAAATTTATTACTAGTGACGAAAAATAGATCGACACAAAAGACAGTGTATTGACAAGGACGAATCCACAGCCTACTCCAAACACTGAAGTTCAGAGAAGAAAAGCTCTGCTGTGTGTAAAGTGGGATCACCACGTTTATTGTTCCTTTAGAGTTTTTAAACCGCTGTTGGACAATTGATGCAAATTGATGCAACAACTGCAATCTGTGCATGAAAATATTCTGAGAAAAACGCACTGCACTCGTCAATAGGAGAAACGTTGTGCTTCTTCCCGATAACTGAAGGCCACATTCAACAAGAATCATACAGAAAAAATATTGGATTTAGACTGGTCTGTTCTGAAACTACCAGATTCACCAGATTCATTGCCGCTAGTGATTTCTATCTTTTTTGTCTCTAAAAATGCTCTGAATGAGAAAAAGCTTTCACGAGAATATTGGGTGAAAACGTTTGTGGACAACTTCTTGAGTTCGAATCCAGTTGAATTTCATTTGAGAGGAATCAACAAGCTATCTGATTAATGTCAAGAGATGATTCAGAATAATAATGAGTCATTGAGGAGGTGTACGCGGTGTAATGGTTATCGAGGAGGTGCCCGTGGTGTAATGGTTATCGTCGTAGGAAATGGACACGGTGACACGAGTTCAAATCCTGGACCTGACTGTATTTCACATTGCACTAATACCCTTGGGAAAAGTATGAATCCAATTACTCTCCTTCCAGCTATGGGTAAAATAGTAGGGCAGACTAGTTTCTTCAGTCTTAGTGAGGCAACTAATCTAGGAGAAGGAAAACTCTGAATTCAAACCTGTTAAACTCCGCTTAAAAATTGACCTTTTGTCATATCCTGCCTGAGCGGAGGGGTCGGTAAATATGGATTCAGAATAATTATGATTATAACATCGATTTAAATTCTTTCATTTTCAATTTTTTTGATAAATGAACTATATATTGTATTATTAATGACTCAACCCAGTTGTCAGATAAACAGGAATTATTTTGGCGATTTTTAATGTTTCCGTTCAAATAACAGTTTTATCCTCTGACCATCAACATAAAAATCCAGTACTTTTCACGAAGAATCCTTATCAAGAATCCTTTTATAACACTTTGATACTCGACGAAATATGTTTCAAAGAAAGCACCAAACACAATATATATATATATATATATATATATATATATATATATATATATATATATATATATATATATAGGAGGGTCATTCAGTAAGTCAGGTGAATATTTATGAAAAATTTTTTAAAAATTCAGTTTTTTTTCCATAAATATAAGCGCTGCTTTGTTTGGTTTATAGCAGAATTATTTCACTCTCGAAAAAACTATTTGTGTTCCATGAATAGTGGATGAGAAGTTCAAATCAAGTTTAGAATAATTTGTGATTCGTGCGGAGAAGGAGGTTTTAGCAAAAACAATTTTTACAAGTTGACTAAACATGGGTTTGCCACTCCGATGGGACTTATTCGAAAAGACAGTCCATGGAGTGGAAATACACAAATACTCCGGTAAAGAAAAAAAGTTCCAGGTGCAGTGACCAGTGAAAAAGGTAATGATGACAGTGTTCTGGGACATGAAAGGAGCCATCTCGATTGATTTCTTTGAAGAACGTGTCACAGTGATTCCTATTGTCAACTTCTTAGACAGTAAATTTCTTCTTTAATCATTTTTACCAACCCCTCTGCTCAGGCAGGATATGACACAAGGTCAATTTTTTAGCGGAGTTTAACAGATTTGAATTCAGAGTTTTACTTCTCCTATGGCATATCAAAAATTGTTGTGTATTTAATGCCAAATTCTGTTTTACATGTATGTTGAAAATATAGGTTTGGTTTGGTTTCTTTGTTTAATGACATATCAACCTTTGTAGGCTATTTAATGCCAAAGCCATTCTCCTAGAAGAACAGTATTCGTACTCTTTAACCCATAGCTGGGAGGATAAGGAGGTTCTTACCTTTCCCAAGGGTATTTGCCCGAAAGTGAACATTATAGCGCGACTGGAATACGAACTCGCTTACTACGATTCCGCTGTCCATCACTTTAACATACACCACGAGGACACCCCCTTTAAATATATAATTTGTAAACATATTTTGCTGATGCAAACAGTTAAATGATCCAACAGTTCTCTCTTTAACCACGCAATTTAGTATAAGTCAATAAAGTTAAATATGTTCAAGTATTGCTATATATAACTAACAATTCAATTAAACATTACTCCTTTGTTTACACACAGTTAGATGATCAAACAGTTCTATTTCTAACAATTCAATTAAGCTTAAGTCATTTGTTTGCGCTCAGTTTAAATTTCAAACAGTTCTATTTAACCCTATCAGGTACTACTACTTCGAGCCTGAGTGAACGTGGGAACAATGGCAATGAAGGGGTATTCAACATTCCCCAAAGCTCCAAAATTACTGGAGCCTCACCATTAGATTGTTTAGTATCATATCCAGGACACTAATTGTGAGGGAATACCTTTCGGCAGAGATAAAGCGATGAACTGCGGAATCGTAGTACGCGAGTTCATACTCCAGTCGCGCTATTGCGTTCACTTTCGGGCAAATACCCTTGGGAAAGGTGTGAAATCCCTTATTCTCCCTCCAGCTATGGGTAAATAGTAGGAGGGACTAGGTTCTTCAGCCTTGGTGAGGCAACTAGTCTAGGAGAAGGAAAACTCTGAATTCAAACCTGTTAAACTCCGCTTAAAAACTGACCTTGTGTCATATCCTGCCCGAGCGGAGGGGTTGGTAAATAGTACCTTTCGGCAGAGATTTCGTCGATGTATTTTCCATCCACAACCGACTGGACTGTTATTTATTGAGTATGCCTATATATACTAAAAGAGCAAAATTATTGTTTTTAGAAACCTATTTTGAGAGAGAAACGTGAAAATCCAGAATGATAAGAAAATTTAGCGAGAATCTTATATGTTTGAAGATAAAGTCAACAATTCGGGCCAACATTAATCCAAGTCAGAATCAACAGGGGCGTATTTTTCAGTTTTCCAAAGAATTTACACAAGTTTTGACCGGAAGTGTATCCTCGTCGGCATATTAACATCCATACCAGTACATCACTAAGATAAAGTGTAAGAATTTTCAAAGTGAATCCTGATATAACTTCTGTAGGCTAATTCGGATAAAGACAGAAACACAGACTTATAATGGACACCATTTCTGGATGTAGCAATGTTTTTAAGATACTACGTCTGCGCGGGTGCATACTTTAAAACATTGCTCCCAGGTTCACTCTGAACCTGAGTTGTAGCACTTGATAGGGTCCTATCAATGGGTCGAATAGAACTGTTTGTGATTTAAACTGTGTGCAATTAAATGACTTATCCTAAATTGAAATGATAGAAATAGAATATTTTGATCATTTAACTGTGTTTAAACAAATGACTGTTTAATTGAATTGTTAGTGATACATAGCGATTTTTGGAACCAATTTACTGCAAACGAATGATTAATGTTGAAACGAATTATTTGTGTTATATAGTAGTACTTGAAACTCTTTAATTGTGTGCTAAATTTGAATTATTACTATTACATAGGAACCATTTGACTGGGTACCGATGAATCACTAATATTGAATTGAATATTTTATGTGAAATAGCTATTCCTGTAAGCACTTCACTACCGCAAACAAATGGTTAATATTGAATAAAATTTCAGTCGGTAGTTTGTTTGGGTTTTATGGCATATCAACCTTTTTAGGTTATTTAATGCCTAATCCATTTTGTACTAAATAATCAGTTCTATTTCAAACAATTCCGTTTATCATGAGTACATAGTTTAATTCTCAAAAATATTTCTATTCCAAGCTATTCGGTTTAATCGAATAGTTCTAATTAAAATAATTTAGTTAGGTATAAATACAGATTTTCTTTACACACAGTTAAATGTCAAAACAGTTCTATATTAAACAATTCAGTTTATTTTAAGTAGAGTTTCTATGTCAAAAAGAGTTCCGTTTCTAACAATTCAGTTTAGCATCAGTACGCAGTTTAAATGAAAGTACAGTTTAATTGTCAAAACAATTCTATTTCAAGCTATTCAGTTTAGTCAAACCGTTCTAATTCAACCAATTCAGTTTAGCATAAGTATGCAGTTAGTTTTATTTAACGCATAGATAGGGCCCTATCAGGTGCTAATATTCCGGGCCAGAGTGGACCTGAGAGCAATGGCAATGAAAGGGTGCTCCGCATTCTCCAAAGTTCCAGCATTGCTGGAACCTCACCATCAAATTGTATAGTGTCATATCCGGGACACTCGTTAGAGGGAGGGGTCTTACCCCTCGGCAGAGAAGCAATCGGCATATTCTCCAGCTCCAGCCGTCTATGCAAAGGATTATTAGTGTTAGCAATAATGGAAACCATTTAACTGTGTAGAAACAATAGCAATATTAGTGTGCAAATGAATTAGTTGGAGTTTATTTGAAAAAGAAATTATCTACAAACCATTCTCTTGAGATTTGTATGTATATCCATTTAAATATGTACAAATAAATGACAATTGTTGAATTGTTGATATTGCATAGCAATACTTGAAACCATTTAATTGTGTGCTAACGAACAATTAATGGTAAATATTATTATCCATGTCAGATAGAAATCATTAATTGAGTGTAAAAAAAATGAATTCTGCTCGTATAAAAAAGTTATCGATAAACTGTGTATACAAACCATAAATTTGATATAGATGTATAAAAAGGATTCGGCATAAAATAACCTACAATGGTTGATATTCCATGAAACCCAGCCCGGCCAAATCATATATATTTAATATATTCTAGTAGCGCCAGGAGTGGCATACCGCCTTGAGGTTCCGAAACTGTGTTATCACCCCTAATTGGCGGCTGATGAGGGCAGGGTATCGCACGTGCTTTCAAACGTTGTATGATGGAAAAATATATATGTATAAAGACGATTCGGCATTAAATAACCTACAATGGTGTATATGACATAAAACCCAGCCAAGTCAAATCATATATATTTAATATATATGTATAAAAAGGATTCGGTATTAAATAACCTACAATGGTTGATATGCCATAAAACCCATTCGTTTAATGTTCCAGGTTACACATATGATTTATCTTTAAAACTTATTGTACTCACTAAAGTGTCATTCAACCGCCGCCAAAAAGGGCCGCCTGCCTGCGTTCACGATTGAATCACCTGGTCAACAATAGGGGGCTGTCGTCCAAGTTAATATCTTCTATGCAGGGCTCTTTCATTGCTTGGCACCTGAGACAATCCAATAAGGGAATGCCAATTGGGTCATGCATTTTTTGTGCACATGAGTCTCGATTCGCGCAGGGCTCCCTAACATAAAATTACCTTGTGTCATATCCTCTCTGGTGGAAGGTTCGATAATTAACTAACTTAAGTATAATAAACTAACCCTAACCTACATTTAACAGTAATTAAGATAACAGTAATTAAAATAAAGAAAACTTTTGAATTGAAAGTGAATATGCGGGTTTCTTAAATATTTCCCGGTCATCTGATAAGAAAACCTAACATAGATATCTTGTATGTAAAATGAAATTTAAATATTGATTGTCCCGTTGTTTATTCTAACAGACATAATTGGTTGGGTTTGGTTTTATGGCATACCAAACATTGTTGGTTATTTAATGCTAAATCCTGTTTATACATATATATCAAATATACGAGGTGCATACGATAAGTTTCCAGACTGTTTTCGTATGGGCACTTTTATTGATTGTACACACATGAAGCTCTAGTCCTCTTCGAAGTAAGCTCCTCCGCCTGCAATGCACTTGTACTGTTCCCGCAAATTCTGGAAGGCCCCATGGAAGTCCTCTTGTGTGAACGTGTCAATGACTTTCGTCACAGCCTCCTCAATTGTCTCATAACGACAGCCTGTGAGCTTAGGGAATAAGCAAAAGTCACAGGGAGTAAGGTCTGGACTATAGAGAGGGTGTGAAACTGTCTTGATTCCCATCTTGATGAAATAGTCTGTGATAAGGATGGAGTTGTGGACTGGTGTATTGTCCTGGTGGAAATGCCACTGACCCGATTTGAAGAGTGCTGGCCTCTTCCGATGGAATCTCTTCCTGAACTCACTTAAAACCTCAACATAGTAACCCTAACCCTAACCGTTTGGCCAATCACCTCTGGTGTATTGACTTCCTTACTCCCCCTGCACCTCTTATCATCCCTCACAGACTCCCTGCCTTCCTTGAATCTCTTATGCCACTCAAAAACTGATGCTCGATTCATGCATTATGGTCAAAAAGCAGTGTGAAGCATTCCATACGTTTCTGTGGCATTTTTTCCAAGGTTAAAACAGAATTTTATCGTTCTTCTAAAGTGTCAGATTGCATTTTTTGAAATTCACCAGCTGTGACAATCAGGCTTTAGTAGGGTGTATTCCAATTGCTGCTGTAGGTGTTCATTTGAACGTGAAATCATAAAAATTGGTCAGTCATCTCATAGCAATAACATTCTGAATTTTCAAGAGTCTACGATAATTTTAAATGCCCATACGAAAAAAGTCTGCAAACTTATCGTATGCCCCTCGTATATGATTTGTGAACAAATTTTGTTGATGGCATTTTTAAACGAGCCTGAGCTCATTTTTTGCTAGCAGTTAAATGATTTCAACTATTGCTATGTATAGTTAACAATCCAATTTAATATCAGTCATTTTTTACACACTGTTAAATGATCTAACAATCTTATTTTTCACAATTCAATTTGGCATGAGTCAACAAAATTAAATGGTTCCAAATATTGCTATTTATCGTTATCTATTCAATTAAACATCAGTCATTGCCAAACAGATCTATTTGACCTATATATAGGACCCTATCAGGTACCCCCACTCTGTGTAAAAATGGACCAACGATAAATGAAAATGAAGGTGTTCTCCACATCCCCCAAATCTCCAAAACTTGAACCTTGCCATCAGATTCTTTAAAGCTATATCCAGGGCGTTCGTTGGGGAGGGGGCGTCTGACCCCTCTGCAAAGATACAGTCAGTGCATTCTACTGCCCTCACTGACTAGGCTATAACAGACAGAGTTACCAAGAATTTGATTATACTGGATATAAAATAGTTCTTCTCTAAGTAGCGGTCAGTCTAGCAATTAAGTTGTCAAATATGTGAGGCTCGATAATATTCAATGCAAATATTCCATTAGGTTGGTCGATAAGTAATTTGACATGACTTATTCCTTGCACTCTCTCTCGTTCTCTCTTTTTTTCTCTCTCTCTCTGTCTTTCTTTCTTTAACTCTCTTTCTCTTCACTTTTTCTCCCTCCAACTCGTTCTCTCAGTCTTTCTTACCCACACATTTTCTTTTCTCTCTCTCTCTCTCTCTCTCTCTCTCTCTCTCTCTCTCTCTCTCTCTCTCTCTCTAAAACACACTTTCACTCACGTATTTTTGGTTTATCGTTCTCGCTATTTTTCACTCACTCTTTCTCATACTCACTTTCTTTTACTCTTTCTCTTCTCTCTCTCTTTCTCTTACTCACTTTAATTTTCCCTTATTTCCTGTTCCCTTTCTCTGTCTCGTTTTCTCTTTCTCTTTCTCATTTTCTATCTTTCTTTCTTCCTCTCTCTCTCTCTCTCTCTCTCTCTCTCTCTCTTTGCCCGAGTTTCTTGTTTTTTTTTCTCATTCACTATTTCTGTTTCTCTCTTTTTCACAGTTTCTTTTTTCTTTTCTTTCTTTATCTTTCTAACACGCATACACGCATTCACTCTCTGTTTCTTTTTGTCTTCCTTTCTCTCTCTCACTCTCTCTCTCTCTCTCTCTCTCTCTCTCTCTCTCACACACACACACACACACACACACACAAAAATGCTCTCTGTCTCACTCTCTCTCGCTCTTGCTCCCTCTTTCGCTTTCGCTTTCTCTCGATCGAACTTTCTCTCT
The DNA here is from genome assembly GCA_963585895.1 of Sepioteuthis lessoniana. Taxonomy (NCBI): domain Eukaryota; kingdom Metazoa; phylum Mollusca; class Cephalopoda; order Myopsida; family Loliginidae; genus Sepioteuthis; species Sepioteuthis lessoniana. Next base: position 70,591,749 of record OY757934.1, read on the forward strand.
GTCTCATTTTTTACTTCTGTTTCTTTTGCTCTATATCTTTTCTATTCCTCTTTTTCTTTTCTCTTTCTCTCTTTCTCTTTCTCAATTTTTCTTTCTCATTCTCTCACGCCCTATCTGTCAACTCTCTTCGTTATTGTACATCAACTGTCCACCTGTTCTTTCCCCAACACTTGCCCTTGGCTAGAAGAAGGTCAAGGCTAGAGTTAGGTATGTATTGAAAGTCCGCAAAGGTCAACGCTGAACCCTATCAAGTTTATTCGTTTATAAAACCACCCCCATGGTGTAATCGTTATCGTCGTTGAAAATGTACACAGCGACACGAGTTCAAATCCTGGACGAGGCTGATTGCATTTCAAATAGCACTAATACCCATGGGAAAGGTATAAATCCAATTATTCTCCCTCCAGCTATGGGTAAATAGTAGACTGGGTTCTTCAACCTTGGTAAGGCAACTAGTCTAGGAGAAGGAAAACTCTGAATTGAAACCTGTTAAATTCCGCTTAAAAATTGACCTTGTGTCATAACCTACCCGAGCGGAGGGGAAAAAAAGGAGCCCGTGATGTTTAAGGAGGTGCTCGTGGTGTAATAGTTATCGTCGTAGGAAATCGACAGGGTGATACGAGTTCAAATCCTAGACGAGACTGATGGCATTTCACATAGCACTAATACCCTTGGGAAAAGTATGAATCCAATTATTCTCCCTCCAGCTATGGGTAAATAGTAGGGCAGACTAGGTTCTTCAGCCTTGTTGAGGCAACTAGTCTAGGAGAAGGAAAACTCTGAATTGAAACCTGTTAAACCCCGCTTAAGAATTGACCTTTTGTCATATCCTGCCCGAGCGGGGGGGTTGGTAAATATGATAAAACCACCCCAACTCCCCTAAAAACGGCTTTGCCATTGTCAAATATTTGTCTACCTGAGAAGGTTCTTCCTTGATTTTTTGGTCTTTTCTGTTCTTTCCGCCACCCCTTTTTCTCTTATGGGTACCTTTTTCTTCCGTCTTTATTTTTCCCCAAATCCGCATCCTCTTCATATTTTTTGCTTTAGTATCGAACAGAAGGTTGATATAGATATAGACTTACAGTTTGATAGATCAGAACTCTCATTTGAGCTGTAGTATTTAGGAAACCATGATGGATGGAGGTTTAATTAGCGCAATGGTTATCGTCGTAGGAAATGAAATCGGTGATTGGAGTTCAAAACCTGGAGGAGGCTATTTGCATTTCGCTTTTCTTGAAAAAGGGATTAAATCATTTGTTCTTCCTCGGCTATGGATAGATATATGGGAAGACTGGATTCTTTAGCTTTCGTTAGGCAACCAATTTAAGAGAAGAAAAACTGAACTGAAACAAGCATTACTTCACTCAATCCCTTGGTGAGGTTTAGAATGATCATCATCATCATGTCACGCCATCGGCACGGATTTCCCTAACCCTCTTCCGCTACCTTTCTCTACCGTCTATCGCTTCCGGTAAATCATCAAGGCAACAACCTGTATCAGAATAGAGCAGCAGTCTGTAGGTTCCAGCTGGTCGTCCTGCCTTTCCTCATCCATGTGAAAAGGTTCACTGGAGTTCGTCCCTACTTCTCCAGCAGTGTCCTGCATGTCTGGTTCGTCTAACTTTAATAGTGTTCGTGATGGGCGGTAAGTGGCCACTGGCAAAGGTGGAATCGATTTGCCTTGTATTTGGTTGCAAGATTTCTATTTTATTTAACACAGTCCGTCTATTCTAATGTAATCAAGATTTCTTAAACTTTCCTTTTTTATACAGATATAAATCTGTTTTCTCGAGCTTTGAGAGGGATCGAAGGTTTATTCAGTTATTCCGTTTCCTTTTTCTCTTTTTCTCTGAATATTTTGTCATTAACTCGAAATTGCAAATTATTCTAACCTTACGGTATACAACAGCTCTCATCGATACAGGATGTAGCTGTAAATACCTACCGGGAGCGATGGACGATTGAGATGGGTGGCGAAAGGGGGTCCAGGAGATCCATGCTGGCGGCGCGATGATGATGAAGATTTGGTATTAAGTAACCAACAATGGTTGATATGCCATAAAACATAACCAAACCAAATCATATGTATTTGTTATATATGTATAAAGATGATTGGGCATTAAGTAACCAACAAGTGTTGATATGCCATAAAACTAAACCAACCAACCAACTAACTCATTAAACCCAACCTTGTAGCTGTGTGAGTGAATCTATTACCCAACCTATCCGCCACTGATAGGATGTGACACAAGGGCGATATTTTAAGCGGAGTAAATATGGTTTGAATCTTCTCTTTCTTAGCCTGCTTGGCAAACCAAGGTTAAAGAACCCTTCTGTCTTACTATCTTACGCATAGTTAGAAGGAGAAGATAGGGATTTGTGGGTTTATTAACAGTATCACTGCGAAGCGAAACGCAACCAACCACTTCCTGGATTTGAACTTGTGTCAACGATTTCATTTCTTTGCTGCGATAACCGTTACGCTATGTCAATATCTTTATAGCTAAATGTATAGAGTAATCTGACATCCTCTTTATTGTCCCCATCGACCCGATTTCCAGCTTCTATACTTCTTCGTTGACTTTTAGGTCTTATCTCTTCCTCACTTTTTTCTTTTCCCCAATTCTTCTTCCCCCACCCCACCCCTCTTAACTTTTTTGTCTCCCTGCACTTCCCTTCTTTCGCGTCGTTCGTCTTCTTGAAGCGTCCAATTTAAAGGGGAGACATTAGCATTGACTTTCAGCTCGTGCGTTAATAGAAAAGCAAACACGAGTCACTTCGATTTCCTTAAAGAAACCACCCAACTGAAATCGAAAATCAACATTTGTTCTATTTCAATCAACTATTCAGCTTTTAAACTTGGCCAAAAATTACAGTCTCTGAATCAGCACAACAGCAGTAAAAATCTGACTGCAAGAGTAATAAATAATAAGTTGTGAAAGACTCTCCATAACTCAGTGGATAGTTGGCTAGTTTAGAAAAACCACAATAATAAGCTTGACCCGGACTTCTAGCAGGAGGATTGCATACTGACCGGGAGAAGGCTATGAAGAGGTAACCTTAAGAGAGAAACCCCATGTCTTTTAGTGGCAGTACAAAATAATGCCATAGGGACCAATGATATTATATGGAGACATAGATGATTACAAGTAAAAATAACTAACTGGCATAGAAGGAATGCAAGAGTAGTCATGAGTGGGCAGGAAAAATGATTTACTGGGAATTGTGCAAGAGAGTAAATTAAAATTTGACGAAACTACCAAAAAGTATATGCATAAACAAGAGAAAAACGAGACTCTTTAAATTATCTGATTTGGGGATAAAATGGATCACCAAATTACAGGCAAAAGATCATGTAGGGTATTTACTAAAAAAGGACCTTCTAGTGGATCTTGTTATTCCTGCAGACCTCAGAGTAAAAATAAAAGAAAATGAAAAGATTGATATATACCTGGATCTTGCTAGAGAGCATAAAAAGCTGTGAAAAATGAAAGTGATGTTGATACTAATTGTAATTGGTGGTCTTGAAACGGTCCTTAAAGAAACTGTGTGAACTGGGTATCAGGGGAAGAACTGATCCGGTTTTGACCACAGAATTGTTAAAATCAATCAGAATACTCAAAAAACTCCAGGACATCTCATGAGACTTGCTGTCACTCAGAATTCAGTGAAAGACCTTCAATTAAAGATCCTGCGCCGTACTCGTTAGGAAAAAAATGATAATAAGCTGACAAATGGTATACGTACAAAACAGAACTTTTCCTAGATTCTATAAGACTTTTAGATGGAAACGAATCACCATATCTTGGCCAGAAAGCAAGACCTAGTATTAATTAGTTAGGAAAGAACATTTTATCAAGGTGAATTTGCCGATCCATTTGAGCAGTGAGTAAAGATTAAAGAAAATGAAAAGATAAAGATCTAGACCTTGCATGAGAGCTGAAAAAGCAGTTGAACTTGAAAGTGACGATATCTCCAGCAGTAGTTTTGTAATTTTTTCATAAAAAAGCTATGGAACATGAAGGTGACTGTGAAAACAATTGTAATAGGTGCGCTTGGAACGATATCCAAAGAATTTGTAAATGGAATGCCTCCATTTCATTTACTGACTCCTCAGTTAGTGATCTGAGGATAAGCAGACACCATCCAAGTTACAGTATTATTAAAGTTCGCCAGAATACTGAGTAGAGTCCTGGAGACTTGATATGACTTGCTGTCACTCAGACTTTAGTGAGAAAAACTCGCAAGGAGTAATATTATTATAATAAGAATGAGCTGAACCTCCATTTTTATAAGAATATATTTGCCCAACCTTAGGATGTTTAATAAGGTTATTTTTAAGCGGAATACCCATGGTTTGATTTCAGCTTTTCTCCTAGACTGGTTACCTTGAAAAGGGTAAAGAACAAACAATGGCCCCTAAAGACTTGCAAAAAAAACTTGTTGAACTGGAGATCCGGGTAAAAACGGAGACCATCAAAATCACAGCACTGATAAAATCAGCTAGAATACTTAAAAGTGTTCTAGAGACCTGAGAAGACTTGCTGTCTCTTAGACTCTAAGAAAATAATCCATTTAGAGTTCGCTTGCTTGTTTGTTTGTTTTAATTTTATGGCATATCAACCTTTGTAGGTAAATCAATGCCAAATCCATTTTTATACAAATAAGCAGTTCTATTTCAAACGATTAAGTTTAAGATGACTACAATTGAATTGTCAAAAACATTTCTATTTCAAGCTATTCAATTTAGTCAAGCAGTTGTAATTAAAACAATTCAGTTTAGTATAAGTATAATTTTTTCCACACACAGTTAAATGTCAAAACAGTTCGATTTCAAACAATTAGATTCAGCGAAAGTACAGTTTCAATGTCAAAAACAGTTCAACTTCAAACAATTCAGTTTAGTACACAGTTTAGTTTTATTTGACCCATAGATAGGTTCCTATCTGGTGCTACCACACCGTGCCAGAGTGGACCTGGGAGCGATGGCAATGAAGAGGTACTCCGTATTCCCCAAAGCTCCAGCATCACAGGAACCTCACTATTATATTGTTTAGTGTCATATACAAGACACTCGTTAGGTGGGATGGTCTTACCCATCAGCAGAGGTGCAGTCGGTGTATTCTACAGCCCCGGCCGAATGGGCAATATATAAAGTTAAATGTAAAAACAATACCATTTCAGTTTAGCATAAGTAAGTAAAGTTGGCGACCATAGTCGAGGGTGACCCGAAGGCTCCCTTTTCGATAGCTTACTACACCAAGGTGTAGGGAAGAGCGCTACTCCTTTCCCTGGATTGCTCCACTTTACCCTTGATCCTTTCCTTTTAATGCTGAGTTTTAAGCAAGGAGGCATCAAGTACAATTTTTTGAGTCTTTGATATGACTCGACCTGGGATTGAACCCAGGTCTCCTGGGCCATTGGCTAACACTCTAACCTCTAGGCCAATGTCCGGTACATAGCGTAAGTACGCAGGTTAAATGTCAAAACAGTTCTATTTTAAACAATTCAGTTTAGCATAAATACGGAGTTTAAATGCAAAAACCAGTAAATTCTCGAAACAACGGTTTAGTTCTAGTTGACCCATTGAGAGGGCCCTATCAGGTGCTACCACTCTGAGCCAGAATGGACCTGGAAGCGATGGCAATGAAGGAGTACTCCGCATTCCCCAAAGCTCCAACATTACTGGAACCTCACCATCAGATTGTTTAGTATCGTATCCAGGATATATGTTGGAGAGGTGGTCTTCCCCCTGGGCAGAGATGCAGTCTGTTTATTTAACAACTCTAGCCGACTGGGCAAAGTTAGAATTGCTTTGAAAAACCCGCATCAAGTATTAACAGTAATATTGTCAAAAAGAAAATTTAGAAAAAAAAGTTCTCATTATTTTCTTGACACTCAAAAAAACAACTCAATTTCAATTCATTACAAGATTTACTTTCTGTGGAGCGTTTTTGGCCAAAGTGAATATAACTGTGTCTCCAGCCATTTTCCCTAGTCGTACAATTATATACAATCGTTCACATACAAACTGGAAATAAAAGCATCATCATCATCATCATCATCAATTCGCTCAGACAGTAGAAGGTCCCCTGACTCTTTCTCTCGCCATCTGTCCCAATCAGCTATCACTCCTAGCAAGTCCTCTCGACCGCATCAAGTGTCTGCACAGGCCTGATCCATGTGAGCCTTTACTGGTGAATTAACATAAACGTAACCATGAGCAGAAGTCCATTGGAGAAAGTGACTATTGTTAATCCTTACTTCTCTAGCAGTGCCCCGGATGTCTTGCTCGTTTTACTTGGACGGCTTGGGAGATGAGAGGTAGACAGACGAGGAGATTATAATTTGTACTTGGATATTATACAACCAAAACGAATATCATTATGCAATATTTATTACCAAACTCTTCTGCATTGAATCTTTGTAACTAAAAAATACGTGTAAGTAGCAGACAAAAATAAGTTAACAGTTCATATTTATGCAGTTTTTGCTTATTTGAATGTTACAAAATTATTGAAATAACATTTTTGATCAAAGTTTCAACGCTGCCGAGTCTTGTTATTAGGTTTCAGTATCAAGCTGCACCTTTGACACCTTTGACCCCCACGCCCTGTATAGCACAGGACCTTGCTGTCCAATTTAAGCAATAATCAGGCATACGAGCCAAGACACAGATCTGGGTCCAAATCCAGTTAGGCACATCAGGCCGACATTGTACTAAGTGGGCCGATGACCAGCATAGTCCAGCAGGGCTCAGTTCGTGTTCAACCTTCCCCTCCTCTTACTCTCCTCTATAATCGACCTTCAAGTTATTGACCTTGTGTCAAGTCCTGTCTGGTGGGAGGCAGTAACAAATATCGGTTCCTGTAAAAATAATAAAAAAATAACTTGATGGATTTAAATGAAAATTAAGTTTTTATAAAAACATTGTTTGAAATATTTGGTTTGGTCTTGTTTAATGGCATATCAACCTCCACAAATAATTTAATGTCAAAGCCCTCCTTGTTGAAGAAAAGCTGTGATATTATCTAACCCATCATCATCATTATCAAATCGCGTTAACAGCACGGATTTCGCAGACATTCTCTCTCCATCAGTCCCTATCATCCCTCGCCCTCGGCAAGTCTTCCAAACTACATCTATCGTCTGCACAGAGCAGATGTAATTAAATTATGGCTGATCTATGTGATTGAGTCCATTGAAGAACGTCACTTATGAACTTGTCCTTGCATTTCCAGCAGTATTTCGTATATCTTGTTCGTTTAACTTGGATAGTTTTTGAGACTGGAGGTAAGTAAAGTTGGCGACCATAGTCAAGGGTGGCCCTAAGGCTCCCTTTTCATTACCGACCACACCAAGGTGTAGGGGAAGGTGCAACTCCATTCCCTGGATTGCTCCACTTTACCCTTGATCCTTACCTTAAAATGCTGAGTGCTAAGCAAGGTAGTATCAAGTACCATTTTTGAGTCTGTGGTATGACTCGACCAGGGATTGAACCCAGGTCACCCGGGCCATTGGCGAACACTCTAACCATTATGCCAATAAGCAATCTAAAAGCTGCTGAATTGTAGATTGTTGTTTCCAGGATTTGTTCAAAATACCTCGTAGCATTCTTGTGTTATACCCATCTAACTTTTTCTCCGTATTTTTAAAGTTATTATGGTGCCTCCATACAGTAATAGTGATACAGCCACAACTGAAATCCCGTTTTATTTTATTGATCAAACTTCTCATCATCATCATCATCATGTCGCGCCATCAGTACGGATACCCCTGGCCCTTTCTAACTACCTTTAGCTATCGTCCATATCTTTCGGCAGGTCTTCAGGTCTACTCCCGTATCGGCACAGAGCTGCTGTATATAGGTTCTAGCTGGTCGTTCTGCCTTTGCTCGTCCATTTAGAGGGGTCCACAGGAATACATCACTTATGAGTTCGTCCTTACTTCTCCGCATGTCTGGTTCGTCTAACTTTAATAGTCTTCGTAATGAGTGGTAAGTGGCCGTACAGCTGCTGCTTTGTGGGATGCTGTCTCCAGGACTTGTTCAATATTGCTTGCAGCATTCTTGTGTAGATGCTGTCTAGCTTTTTCTCCGTACGTTGAGTTAGCGTCCATGTAGTCCATCCATACAGCAGTATCGATACGATTGCTGCTTGGAAGAAACTGCATTTTATTTTATCGGTCAGATCTGACTTCCATATGACAGATAGCGTATCGATAGCTGTCCATGCCTTTGCTAGTCACGTGTTGATGTAGATGAACTTGTCAACTAGTTTCAGAGAGCAACCGTTTAGAGTGCAGATGTCGCCTGTTTGATTAAAGCACATATATTCCATCTTGTGTGCATTGACATGGAGGTCTTTGTCATCGGCGTTATCCGCATCCGTAATTTTCTGTGCGGGGTACCTTCTGCTTCTTTCCATTGTCAGCTTGAAACCGTTGTCTTTCATTTTATCAATAGATGTTCAAAGCACGAAGTCTAAACAGATGATAAAGAGGTAAAGGGCTAATGTGTCTCCTTGCAGTACAACTGCTACAATGTCGAAGTAGTCTGGGAACGGACTTTAACCCATCAATAGCAATCCATTCCTTCGCTATGTGTATGTTAACATCACTTTCACTAGATGAGGTATTGCTGCCGGAGTATGTGAACTTATCTATTAATCTTAGAGGTCTGCCACTTAGATATGGAATTGGTTCCTTTTTGTTTAAAACACTTATACTCTGTTTTGTTAGCATTCACGTGGAGGCCAATGCTTCCTGCTATCTGCCCCTGGATACGCAGCAGGGATTCGACTTGGACGGTGTATTGGCAAGAAGTCCTAGATTATCTGGATTGTCTGCGTCTATATCTTTCTTGAAAATATACGTAATAGCACAACTGGGTTTCGAACTAGCTTACTTCGAGGACCCATTTCAGTACTTTAACCATTACACCACGGAGACAATTCACTGATGTATACTAAATAGAAAGATTAAGAATATTTGTGATTAATATAATGAATGGCTTTAAATTTCACAAAATCATATAAAAATAAACGACAACAAATCAAAGGTTGGTATATTTGGTTAGTTGTTTAGTTGGCACATCAACCCTTTGTGGTTATTTAAGGCTAAATCCTGCAGATAAATATTAAATATATATCATTTGTAAAATAATCGTTTGTTGATACCATTTTTGAACGAGCCAGAGTTCATTGGGGGGATCCTGTCGGCTTGAGCCGTACAATACAACGACTGCGTCTCTGCTGAGGGGTAAGACCCCCTCCTCCAAAGAGTGTCTTAGATATGACATTAAACCACCTGGTGGCGAGGATCCAGCCTTGGATATTTGGTGAATTTGGAGTACCCCTTTATTGCCATTGCTTCCAGTCAGAGTGGTAGCACCTGATAATACCCTATCTTTGAGTCAAATAGAACAAACTATGCGTCCAAACAAATGACTGTTAAATTGTGACAGTTACGAGCATCATTAAATATATTTCCAGACCTTTTTTGTATGGCCACCTTTATTGATAGTACACACATGAAGCTCTAGTCCCCTTCGAATAATCTCCTCCAGCTGCAATTCACTTGTTGTACCGTTCTAACAACCTCTGGAAGGCCTCATAGAAGTCCTCTTCTGTGAGCGTGTCAATGACCTTCGTCACAGCCTCTTTCATCTCCTCAATTGTCTTATAACAACAGCCTCTAAGTTTTTCCTTGAGCTTAGGGAATAACCCAAAGTCACTAGACTATAGGGAGGGTGAGAAACTGTCTTGATGCCCATCTTGATCAAATAGTCTGTGACAAAGATGGAGTTGTGGACTAGTGTATTGTCCTGGTGGAAATGCCACTGACCTGATTTGAAGAGTGCTGACCTCTTCCGACGGAATCTTTTCCTGGACTCCCTTAAAACCTCAACATAGTAACCCTAACCCTAACCCTTTGGCCAATCAACTCTGGTGTATTGACTTTCTTACTCCTCCCACACCTCTCATCATACCTCACAGACTCCCTGCCTTCCTTGAATCTCTTATGCCACTCACAAACTGATGCTCGATTCATGCAAGATGCTCCAACAGCAGTCTGAAGCATTCCATTGGTTTCTATGGCATTTTTTCCAAGTTTAAACACAATTTTAGTACATATCGTTCTTCTAAAGTGTCAGATTGCATTATATATATATATTGTTATGAGTACCTCTCTCTTTTTCGATGACCCAGAGAAACCCTAAGAGAAGATCGGATGTATCACAGACATTGATTGTGGTCACGGTAAGAGCAAGCGATCTCGGAGAACCCCAACAGCCCAGAGTCTCGCAGCGATTAGCTGAGACTGATCACATGATTTAAATGACGGCGCGAAAATTTAAGAGTTGTAAACACAGACGGCCGATAACTTGCTGCAAACTGACGTCTGTCGCGTTCTCTCCGAAGATATGAAGCCAAAATGAAAAGAACTTAAGGTCCTGAACGAAACATGAAACTTTCATCTAATTCTGAAGAAATGGCAATCAGAGTCCGACAATAGTTTCGTAAATCAGTTGTTATCAAAGAAAGGAACAGTGCAAAGAAGCTGAATACACAATTAATTCTTTCTGAATTCTCTCTCATTGTATTGTTGAAATTTAAAATGAACTTTTGATCTAAACCTTTTATTAACTTACTCCCCAACCCATGTCACAAAGAAAAGAAAGAAAGGAATTGTGAAGAGAAGAGAAAAAAGAGAACAAATAAGAAACAGTTGCTAAAAATGAAATCCCACAAATCATATTTGATTCCCCACCCCCAACGCCACTATTTTAAAATTGAGTTGTGTAGATTTCTTAGTTGTTTTTTTTTTTTTTTTGCTTTATTATATTTGATGTTTGAATAAAATTGTTATATTGTTTTAACGAATTGTGTTGTTAATTTTGTCCTCTGTTTTGCGCAGATACTTTATAAATCTCTTCATGTTGTATCTTTTCTGCATGTTGTATCTTTTCTTTTTCATTTTGATTTGTCAATCAGATAAGATCTCGTTGTAAATTCGAATTAAATACAAATTTACTTATCTGGTGTAATCGCAGTTGTTCGATATGGATTATCGTGTTTCAAGCGTGTGAAATCTGTGTGTGTGTGGGTGTATGAACAGGATTTGGCATTAAATAACCTACAATGTTTGATATGCCATAAAATGTAACCACACCAAACGAAACCAATGCACATTTGTTTGCACACAATTAGATGGTTTCAAGTTGTGCTATCTAATTGTAACAATTCAATTAAAAAACTGTCATTAGTTTGCACACACGTAAATGTTTAAACTTCTTTTTGATCCATTAATGAGATCCTAACAGGTACTACCGCTCCGGGTCAGAGTAGAACTGGGAGTACTTTCAATGAAGAGGTTCTCCACATTTCTCAGAGCACTAGGACGAGAGTCTTACGATCAGATGGTTTCGTGTTATATCGAGGGTACTGGTTGGTAGAGAGGTCTTACGCCTCAGAAAAGATTCAGTCAGTGTGTTCTACAGCCCCGCCGACGGAGGTATAGATTGGTTTGGTTGGTTTGGTTTCTGTGTATAATTTCATATCAACCTTCCCGAGTTATTTAATGGATAAGAAAATTCATAATTTTTCGATGATTATTAATTCGAAAGTGAACATAGTAGCTTAACTGGAATTCGAACTCACTTACTTCGAGGGCGCAGTTCTGCACTTTGGCCATTACTTCCGGTAATTGTCGACTATACATTACTAATGTTATGCATCGTAAAAAATTTTCAATTAAAAAAAGTGTTTAATCAACCAAGTAAATATTAAAAAAGTCTTCGATATGTGAAGTTTTACAATGAAAGAATTTATCATCACCACATCACAAAATGCTCACAATAAAAACCAACCAATTATGGTGTGGTGTCCTCGTGGTGTTTGGTTAAAGCGATAGACTGCAGAATCATGGTACGCGAGTTCGTACTCCAGTCGTTCTATTATGTTCACTTTCGGGCAAATACCCTTAGAAAAGGTATGAACCCCCGTATCCTCCAAGCTATGGGCTAAATAGTACCACTACTGTTCTTCAAGGAAAATAGCTTTGGCATTAAATAGCCTACAAAGGTTGATATTCCATTAAACAAAGAAACCAAACCAATCAATTATAGTTTTTCTCTGACTTTACTCTTTCACTCCTTAAGTCATGGAACATTATCGTTTCGTTACAACGCATAATCAAAAAGAACAAACATAGTCTACACTTTTCACCTGGTTATTATTGGGATCCAAAAACTCAAGATCAAAGATGAGGATATTCACTTACACATCATCTGAAAGTAAAAAGTTATCTTATTGTTATCAAGCCGTTGACTCGACCAATCTACGGCTGACCTTCTCTGGTGGGAGATCAAACCTCAGCTGAACCAGTCGTCTGCCCACGTTTTGAATTTTTTTATCCTGACTATAGGATCCAGTGTTTACGCCGAAAACCGAAATAACTGAACTGTCTGATCATTCGGTGATAAAAAAGAATACAAAGTTGAAGTCTAGAGAACGATAGACACTGAGTTGAATAATAAAATAATGTCTTTAGTCAGAAAAAGAACAATTAACTTACGAAATAGTTGTGGCTATATCGATGTTCCATTCCCAGTTAATACGAAGCAAAATATCACGGAATCAAGCCCCTATCTTGCGGTGATCAGTCGAAGTCCACGGTCAGTCTTCCTCACTTAGACTCACTAACTATACTCAAGGCATTACGTTAATTCTTATCTTCAGTTTGTTGAAACAACAGAGATGTGAGAGAATCTCGTTATCTCCGAGTCTAGTGCAAGACTCTTTTTACTGGAGCTCAACTCCTCAAGTAATTTCAATTCTCTCTCGTCGCAACTGTCGTTTTTCAGCGAAAACCCAGTTTAAGTAATTGTTTCTCCTATTTCCAAGTGGGCGTATCTCATCAACGCCACTCTCTTTGGTTCATCTTCAACAAATTAATTTCATTCATTGTTTCTTTCTGCTACCCCAACAGTGAATTCCTGTGCCTGCCGCCCGAAGGGGAGGTTGGTTACCTTCATACAACTTCTGCTACGACTGCTACAATGGGGTTTTGCCAACCTTAGCTCTTCACGTTTCTCTCTGTCCTTCCCCAGGGATCGGCCCTTTCTCATCACGTGATTCATACGTCATAAGATTACTCACTTCCAAAATTAAATCAAAATTTTCCATTTCTCAAAGTTTGATTTTTTCCCCATAACAATCGGCTTCCATTTGGTTGACCCCTTCTGTGACCCTCTTTCCGACTCATTGTTGTGACTAGCGGTCTCTCCGATTTTAGCTTTCTTTTCTCTCTTTCTCTGGTTAGAAAAATCAATTTCATATGTTTTTGTATTTTTTTCTGCTGTCAAAAATTAAACAATATTTCTTGTTTCTTTCTCATTTTTGACAAAATATTGCATCACTCTTCAAAGAAAAAAAAATGTACTGAATTTATTCTTCTAAAATCCGCGCTGCTCATTGTTCCTTGCTTTATAAAAATGAAACAAAATCTCTGACATTTTAGAAAAAATATCCCGCTTTTCCTATTTTCCATTCATTTCGAATAATAAAAATATTCCTTCTCGATTTGTCAGCTTACTGCCCCAATCTTCTAAAATCCATTCCGAGTTTTTTTTTTTTTTCATTATTAAATCTAGTCGGCTAGACTCTGCAGCCCCAATCTGCTCTGTTACATTATCTTGTGAAATGTTTTATTGTGAGATGTGAGAAAAAAATAATGATGAGAAAATAAAAATGAATGATGAGTGAACTGAGAAGAAAAAAATCATAAACCCTATTTAAGTAAATGGAAGAAAACTTCAAATAAGTGGCTACATTAGTGTTCGCCAATGATCCGGGACATCGCGGGTTTAATCCCAGGTTGTGTCATACCAAAGACTTTAAAAATAGTACTTGATACCTCCTTGCTTAACACACAGTATTATAAGGTTAGGATCAAAGGTAAAGTGAAGCAATCCAGGGAATGGAGTAGCAGCCTCCCCTACACCTCGGTGTAGTAGCTATTGAAAAGGGAGCCTTCTGGTCGCCTTCGACTACGGCTGCCTACTTAGTTAGAGTGTCCATCCTTCTTGATGTTGAAATATTGCTGCTCTATCATCGCAACTAGAAGCTTTTTTCCGAACGTCTCACGAAAATGGTCAACGACTGAAAATCTCTGGCCATAGATATTTTCAAATTTTTAATTAGCTCTCATCAAATATGCAAAATCACTTCTTTATTTTGTTGTTGTTACTATTTTTGTTAAAGTAAACATTGAGTTCATATCAGTTTAATTAATTTTTTTTTTAAATATTTGTTTTTCTGGATAAAAACAAGAAAAGTTTATGAAGTAAAAAAACAACTGAATTTTTTTAAAGTCAATTTTCCGATTTGACACATCCACTAAAATTTACAGACTTCACCATTCACAGAGCTTAAGAAACCGGATAACGATTTTCCAATACACACAGACATATATATATATATGTATATATATATGTGTGTGTGTGTGTGTGTGTGTGTGTGTTTCCTCTTCCAATTATGAGTAAATGCTCAAAAAGACTGTGATTCTTTAATCTTCGTTCGGCAACCAGTCTTGGAGAAAGAAAAACTGTTAATTCAAACCAGCAGTACTCCTTTTTTAAATGGCCTTAACTCGCATTCTGTTCATTGCAGACGTGATGGGTAAATACATACCTTGATAACTGTTGCCCTATTGCAAGTCGGCTTATCTGCAATTGAAATTTCATTTAGAAAGAAGACAACATGTGTTGAGTACTCGGAGACGGACAACTTCGTAGCTATCGGCTATTCGACAGGTTTCGAATCATTACTCCACGGTGGGGCGTGCAAGGTGCATCAGTGGAAGCGGGGCGGTTATTTACTAAGTCTGGATTTAAATTGAGGAAATATTAAATTTATTTTTTCCCATGTCAACATTAGGCGACGTGACTCTAGCCTCTGTTGGCACAAACTTTTTCCGCTAAATGCTACACCTACGCATATTTCGCGTTGAGTCGAGATCGTGCCAATATCACATTTTTAGCTGTTCAATTAATTACGAATCATTCAAGAAGCAATGATACATCATCATTATTGAAATTATTATCATTATCCTTATCGAGATCATCATTATTATCATGGTCAACTTTATCGTTATTATATGAGATTTTATACTAGTAAAAATATCTCGCCATGATGTACTGTTTTTGATGGGTTACGTTTGCAAATACTCCAATGAGGCTTGCAAGAATATACTGGGCCTGAAGAGTCACAAGTGCTCCCGTGAGCACTCTTTGCGAAATGAGGAGTTAGCCTTCTGCTATGAAATAGTCATCATCATCATCATCATGTCGTGCCGCCAGCACGGATATCCCTGAACCTCTCTCGCCACTTCTCCCTATCATTCATCGCCTCCGGCAGGTCTTCAGGGTTACATCCTGTGTCTTCACATAGTTGCTGTATGTAAGTTCGTGCTGGTCGTCCTGCTTTTGCACATCCATATGTGGGGGTCCATAGGAGTACATCGCTTATGAGCACGTCCTTGCTTCTTCAGCAGTGTCCCGCGTGTCTGGTTCGTCTAACTTGTATAGTTAAATAGTAATCACTAAAAATTGGGATGCCCTTCAGAAGAAGCTTGTTTCTCTTATTTGTGGTATACCACAACCATAATGATCTCAGTCAGAACTGTGATACAAACACATTTACAAATGCAAAACACAGGGGGACTCTGTCGTTTCAGGTACGAACGGTTTTATTAACTTCTGACTTCGGTTCTTCGACACAAAGAGAGAGACACAATTCTTACTATGCTAACCATCTATCTGATCTCATTTCAACGCACGGCACATCCTGTGATGTTTAAGATCTCTGTCAATAGAGATAAAAAAAAAAACCCAACTACATCTCCAACGGCCCAAATCCAACTCTCAGCCTCAATGTCAGAAACTTAACTCTCTGCCTCCATGGTTCAATCTCAACTTCACAACTGACACTTTTTCAAAATCCTCAAATTCTCAGGACCATGATGTCATCCACACTCCAGCCCCATTTCCGGTATGGGGGTTTATTATGACAATCACCATTCTCATATCCTTTGCGCACGAGCGTAAACGGTACCAACTGACTATGCACCTGAGCTCTTAACCCGAATAGTTCAAAGCCCAACCAAAGTAAATGATAAAATATAATTAACGAAAAATGATTAATATAAAAAAAAAATCATTCCTTAATTATATAATACATTGAGTTGCCAGCTGAAATAAATATTAATAGCCAAATGACGGTTAAAGTTTTTTTAATTATATAGAAATTTTCTCTACAAGAAATTTATATTTTAATTGTCATAAGTTGAGGACTCTAAAGGATTTATATGACTCATCTGTTTAATGCTCAAATAGAATCGTTCCCAACTCATCTTCTTTGAGTATATATATATATAGATAGATATGTAAGACGAGCTGTCTAGCCACACTGAAGTGTTGTGCTACATCGAAAAGTATGCCCTTGACACGATGCGTAGCAATTTGTTTCCGTTTGTGTTGGCGCCACTTAGACGATCTCTTTGTTTTGGCGCTAAACCCACACAAAGAGCTGTGGGCGAGATCACCCGTCAGATCGGAAGTGGAGGAGAGAAGGAAGGTCCAAGAGAAGACAGAGATAGTCAGTTGACAAAGCAGGGGAGAAGAAACCATTCGGCTTGATATCGCTGTCCAGAAAATGAGGCAGTTGGCAGAAGGAGGCACCGAGAAGATGGAGGTAAGGCAGAGAAGAGAGCCAACAGAAGTCAGAAAGATGACTGCAAAGACCTACAGAGGCCGGGTTAACCAACACGAGAAGATGTCAGCATTGTTAGTGGCTTTTGTAGGAGTTTCGCGCAAAATACACGCACGCGATAGTCTACAAATGCACGGAGAACTGCACAAAAGTGTCACATAGACTTCCTCCTTCTTGCGCTTTGAGCTGACCGAAGCCTGTGTTTATTTGTTTGTTCTTTCTTCCACCCTCTCGGTTGTGTTTTGGGTACCTATAAAGAAATCAGTAATACACCTAGTCGGAAATGAGAAAAAACACTAGATAGATCACAGGCCATGAGTAGTTTGGATCAAGGAAGCTGATATATTTTGGGCAATATATCTATATTGGTAATAAAAACAAGCCTTACTTTAGTAAATAATACAAAAATGAAATAATAATTTAGTTTAAATACAAAACAAGTTTAATTTACAAATATCATATATATTATCTTGATAATGCTTCTGAGAAGAACAGAAAGTAAACAATCAACTAATTTCTAGATTGTAACTAAACCAAAACATAAGGACTCTTGAAAGAACAAAGAAAAAACTCCAAAATAACAAGGATTCGATTGTATTCACACAAACCTGTTTAAATACACCTTGCTATTTAAATACACCTTTTTCATATATATTAAAGTAAAGTTGGTGACCTTAGTCGAGGGTGACCCGAAGGCTCCCTTTTCAATAGCTAACATATCGAGGTGTAAGGAAGGCCGCAACTCCATTCCCTGGATTGCTCCACTTTATCCCTGATCCATACGTTATGATAAAATCGGGGCATTATATATATATATATATATATAGACACTGCTGGAGAAGTAGGGAAGAGCTCATAAGTGATGTACTCCGATGGACCCCTTCACATGGCGGAGCAAAAGTAGCGTGACCAGCTTGAACCTACATACAGCAGCTCTGGGAGGATACGGGTCGTAGCCCTGAGGACCTGCCGGAAGCTATGAACGATCGGGAGGAGTGGCGAGAGAGGTTCAGGGATATCTGTGCAGATGGCACGACCAGATGAGGATATATATATATATATATATATATATATATATATATAAGCACTTGAAAATCTTAATTTTTCAGACTATTTGTATATTCATTAAAGTATAAACATTGTTTTTTTCGTAATATATATATATATATATATATATATAAGTCGAATATATATATATATATATATATATATATATATTGAAAATATATAAGCCGGAAAAATTATCTCACCTCTTCGTATCAACTGAATTACCAAAATTCTTCTCTTTTTTTGCATATTTGTAAACTCTGCCTTGTTTTATCGCAAAAACGATTTTAATCACTTAAAAGTATATCTTTTGAGACAATTGAAAATGGCGGTAATTTACTAAGCCTTTTGCTTAGATGTGGCACAGGGCCATATGAAAGGGGCACCCAATGAGACTCGAACTCATTCGTGTAGGTTTTCAAGGACAATTGAAAATGGCGGCAACTCAAATGAATTGTTCCAGGCTTCAACAGAGTTCTGTTGTCGGATTTTTGGTGGCTGAGAAGTCAAAAGGATGTGAAATTAACTGAAAAATTATGTGCTTTAGTAAAAAATGTTTTGGGCATTCTTTGGACTTATGTTTCAGACAGCTTGGTCATCCCCAATATCTCAGTTCAAACGATGTGGACTGAACCAGAACTAATATGGACCTAACTATCTGATAAACAGTAAGATGTCTGTCATTCAAAACTATTCTGTGAATGGTATCAACTTGTTGATCAGTGGTTGAGGGTTTTTGATGACCTGACCGAGAAGGCCATCTTCAATGCTGTCCCTGTCCCGTTTGAATTCTACACCCAATTTCTTCACATTGGCATTGGAAGAGGAGTTTTCGGCAGGTATCTGTTCTATATCTTCATGGATTTTCTTGGGTGTCATACATCTTTTTACAGATACTGAAGGCGAGGAAATCTACCCTCATAAAACAATCAGAAAGTGATTCCAACGTTTACAAAATTACTCAAAAAAAAAAAAAAAAAGATTATAAGATTCAGTATTGATAATATTTGAAAGTTTCATTCTATTATTTTTTAAATCTCCTTTATATTCACTGTCAATCGTATTTACTTCATGCATACTTAATGTCACACATTATTTGCTTCTTTTTTTTTTCATTTTTTGACATCCCACCATGTTAGAATATGGCACAAGGTTGTTTGATAGTAAGAATACCTCACTGCTCGAAACCCATGTGAGGCACGAAAAAAATGAAAAAAAATCTATAAAACTGACATAAAGGGTTTGATTTTGTCTTCAACTTTTAATGAGGTAATATCTTTATTGTTTTTATTCCATAGTTTATAAAGAAAAATTAAAGCACCTCGTTAAAATTTTAAGACAACATCGCTACATTTAGTTTGCGTTTTTTAATTTTGTTAGGAGACCCAAAAAAACAATAATTCTTTAAAAATATATTTGACGATTCAAAGTCATCTACGGAAATTCCCATAGCGTAGCGGTTAACATCCAGGAACATGACATCGTAATTTGCGAGTTCGAAATCTAGTTGTGATACAGCGTTCATTGTCGGACTTTATACCCTTAGGAAAGGTGTGAACACCGTTGTTTCCCCAGGTATGCGTTGAATCGGACTATACCTTTTCATCTACAAAGGGGAGTTTTGACATTACATGACCCAGGAAGGTTGATCTGCAATTAAGCACTAATACCCTTGGGAAAGGTATGAATCCAATTATTCCCCCTCCAGCTATGGGTAAATAGTAGGGCAGACTAGGTTCTTCAGCCTTGGTGAGGCAACTAGTCTAGGAGAAGGAAAACTCTGAATTCAAACCTGTTAAACTCCGCTTAATAAACTGACCTTGTGTCATATCCTGCCCAAGCGGAGGGGTTGGTAAATATGGAATTACGCAACCACATATCCGCCGCCAGTCAAAATGACCAAGTGCAGAGTTGCCAGCCCTTCTTTTGGTATAGACTCGTATCCGTATCAAAGTAAAAAAAAATATCTGGTAATTTGAACCGTTACAGAACGAGCAGGGAGTAATTTCAAAGCCACAGAATGAGTTTTCTTTATTCAACAATCCCATATTTGAATAGATTACAAATCCGTCAATGTTTGTTTTGTTGTTGCCGTCGTCGTCGTTGTCGTCGTTGTTGTTGTTGTTGTTTTTCCCCCTTCTCAGCCATCAAATATCGCTGATTCACTTAATGCAAATTATGTTAATCATAATTTTTAATTGTCTTCCTTCTCTCAGTTTTGGCTTTGAGCCACTCGCGGTCGTCTCAATTCAGAAAAGAAGAAAAAAAATGATTGAAAATTTATTAAAACGTTTTTAGATCATTAGCGAAAATTGAATTTGTAATTATTAATTTGGAATGATAAATTTCCCTGAATTTGAATTGGAAATCAGCCAGCGTTGCCTTTGTCTAAATAAAACGCATAGTTTTTCATTTGGTGTGAGCTTGCTTCTTAATTAGATTAGACTAGCAATAATACCTGACATTGCCCTGGATTTGCATGCACACACACACATTCATATATATATATATGATGAGATGGGTAAATTATCACCATTTTAAATCAGTACATTTTGTGCATTCGTTTTGTTTCAGATTCTGTCTACTGTGCAGCAAACCAGAGTCACTTTGGCATTGTCTGTGAGAAAATCTGCACTCAATTGACTCTTCTAGAAATTTGAAAACAGCATGCTGTACTGCTGGGCATGCACCCGGAAGCTCCAATATAAATATTTCAAAGTGTTTGGGTATCAATCTGAGGAGAGTGAAGACGATTGGAAAAGCGTTGGATAAGTCTAATATTAATGACGCAGGTAGAGCAGGTATAAAACCGACATTAAAATTATGGTATATTAGTCCATTATTGAAGCTGCATGTGTTTTACACACTCTTAGAAACAAGGTAGTCGCATGAAATATCATCTAATCACGTGACTACAACTTACACTACGTAGACGCTAGACTAGACACTTATCACACTTCCGACTGAAGAGTGTGTAAAACACGAGCAACTTTAGTAACATACCAATACCGTCCTTAATTCTAATATATATATATATATATATATATATATATAAATATATATATATATATATACGAAATGCTTCAATGAGTAAAAGGAAATCTTTAGAAAAAAGGAAAATAATTTGTCTTTATAATTTTTTTCCATAAACTCTGTATTGCTTGGTATTTATTGGTTTATAGCAAAAACTATTTCAATCTCACAAAAATATTTGTTTTGAAGCAATCCAAAGAGGCGCCTAATCAAACAAGCTTGAACAGAGGTCCGTCAATCAGTTTTTAGTGACAGAAAAGTACAAAACATGTGAAATATACAGAACTGTGTATTCGACAAAAAATGTTTTCAAATAAGTTAGACTTTGGATTTTCCGCCATGAATTTGAGTCGAAAAGACAATCCATAGAGTGGAAACACTATTACTCTCCGGTAAAGGCAAAATTACAGGCACGGCCTTCTGTTAAAAGAGCCATGCTAACTCTCTTCTTGGACATGAAAGAACCCCTAGCAAGTGATTTCCATAAAAGGCACAACTGTCAACAGTGCTTCCGGTTGCCAAATCTTTAAGTAAAACTCCTCATATTCACTTAATGACCCTGGTATATATATATAGTCGCATATAACAGTTCAGTGTGGATAGACATAGGAGATGCTTCAAGCTGGGAACGAAAGCCAGCTGATTTTACGTCAGTCGGACATCTTACCCAAGCGCCATCGTCATTCTCAATGTAAATAAAGAAATATTTTACTAATATCTAATAAATCACGGAAACATCATCAGCTACCTGGAGAGTTCAATTCTTGAGAAGAGCTATTGGATTTCACCGTATGTGGCAGCCAGCAAATTTTCCCACTAGAGTCCTCTGCCTATGTGGGGAGCATATATCTATCGCCATCCACACATTAACTGTTGAGTTGTATCACAAATATTATTAAACTAATTGTTAGTTTTTAACACGAGCTCGTACAGGTGTTTTGTGTTTTTTTTACTTAAATCTGAATGATATGAAGACTCTAGGATTCTTTTTAGTCTCATATCTGATTTTAACAGTGCTGTCGTCTTGATAGTTTCGATTCTTCTTTGGATCTGTTGTTCACCCAGTCTATTTTCTAGGTTATTAGTGACCTTCCAGGAGCTCAAACTATCTTTGGTATCACCGTCATCTTCATGTTCCTTTTTTTTTGTCCTCTAGGAAGATCCTGGTATTTTTTCGCCTTTTAGTTTTCATTTGTTTTCACTCTATTGTTCACTGGAGCAGCAAAATCCGGAAGATGACAAGCTCGTTTCTTTCTCTTATATAAGTCAATATTTTGCTCTTTGAGATGGGTCTTGATTGTCCGATTGCCTTGCAAAGGTAGAGGGAATTTTATACGTCTTATTTTCGTTGACTTATGCAGAATACCATTTATCAGCTTGACCAATCTTGCATAATTCCCAATCATGCCTGCTCTTCTATTCATTCTGTGCAAGAACTGACTGAAAGAAAATGCAAAGTATAATGTGTACCTCTGAGTGTGTGTGTGTGTGTTCATAGAACCCTCCAACATAAACAGGATGCAACTCAAGATCATTTTTTAATTGGAGTTTTCTAGGTTTGAATTTAGATTTGCCATAACGAAGTTAAAGAGCCCTTGCTACCCTACTATTTACCCAGAGCTGGAGAGAGAATAGTTGGTTGTATAATTTTTCCAAACATTTAACCTTTATGCGAAATGCGAACAGCCTCGTCTAGGTTTTGAACTCGAGTCACTGTGTCCCTTTCATAAGGTGATATCTGTTAGACACTACATATATCTAGATAGAATACTCGGTTCATATCTTTCCATCTATCTATTTATCTATCGCTTTTTACCTCTTCGAATGTATGCACAAAATCCCAGTTACCACAAAACAATAACCAAAAACAGATACAAAAAAATCTACGTCTGTTTTTCTATTGCAATATCGATCTATGAATATATGTATTCAAATATCCCTCTCATTGTACATCTACTTGGCCATCTAGCTATCTCAGTACGTTCATCTGTCATGTTCTTTTTCTTATATATATATATATATATATATATATAATATCCAGTCAGCAAAGATAGAAGATGATCCGATGAACGTCGGATATTAATCCAAAAATTAAGGCCTTTGACTCTAAAGTAGTTAATTCTTCTTTTCCATTTTTAGGGTCAATTAAAAGCACTTGATAGCAACGATAAAAAAATTTATTTACCTTTATCATATTTAACTATCTTGTTCCTAATTAAATTAAGAGGAATATCTAGGATAACAACAGCTGAGATAATTAACATATGTATTAGGAGTAAATGTAAAATATATATGGGGATAGCCATTCATTCTATGATCGTAGATTGTTGAGAAAATGGCACCTGCTACGGGACCACCGACAAGTACGTAAATTAGGATGGGTTGACCTACACAGAAACCCCACTCCTGTTTCTTGATGCTTCTAACACCTAATATTTTGACCCACTCTGCCCTCACCTGTGAATTTAAATATTTTTTTTTATTTTTTATTTTTTAATTTCTTATTTTTTAAATACGAACTGTAATTCCACATTTGTTGTTCTGCAACTTCGAGAAAAGCATGTAAAAAGTCACCTGACGAGACGGAGAGAAGAGTAATTTTCTCCGCCGAAATAAATTTATAATGAAGACTTAAGTTTCCATCCGATTACACAATTTTTCATCACACAACGAGTGAAAGTACATGCGATACCGTCTTCATCAGCCGCCAACCAGGGTGATAAATTTATAATGACGACTTAAGCAAGTTTGAGTTTCCATCCGATTATACTATATATATATATACATACATATTTATATCATCAGTTCAGTACATGATGTTTGCAGTATCTTCCATAAATTTATTTTAATTCCAAAGTACAATTTATATGATTTTCCCATCAATTTAATGCCCTTTCCAATCCTTCTCTGCCATGTTTCTATGCACTGCTGAAAGGATTCTCCGGGGACGACCCAACAACTCTGTTGTTACGGATCTCTTGATAGCCTCTACTCCTTCAAAATGAGTCTCCTTGATGATCCCCTGGGGAAAAAAAGTCTCATAGAGCGAGATCAGGTGAATAACGAGCGTGTTCCCGTACGCTGATATTCCTCTCGGTTAAGAACAGCTGGATACTTAGTACATCCTGTTTCGTTATTTTACAGGCATGCCCAAATCTTTGGTGATGATTTTCCAACGAACATTCAATCAACGATAACCACACAACACCTGTCTAACCTTCTCGACGTTGACCTCAGTCTTGCTTGTTGAAGGCCTCCCGCTTCTGGGATCATCTTTCACCTTTTTGTGTAGTTTTTTGAGCCTCTTGTTCCACTGAAAATCAGGTAACATGATCTCTATACATATGCTGAAGCATTTTAAGTGCTTTTGTATTTTCCATAACCAAGACTTTCAGGTTTATTCACTTCTCAGTGCTCTTATTTAAATGACTCGAGAAAGGGGAGGTGTAAATAAAAGCACGGGAAAAGAAATGCAACCTTTGCAGAAAGCTAAGATTACTGTTATAAACTTCTAAGATATCATCTTAGATAATCCCTCAATCCGATTATCCCTCTTTCGCCCATAGCTCAGATATTTACTTACAATAAACTACATGGTTTTCTCTTCACAGTAATTCTGTGATAATCTTTAAAGCACTAATCTTGTTTTTTTATGTCCAGCTGACTTGCAATCATTTGAACTGTCAACCCACAATCACTGTGCACCCCTTATCTATCCCGCTTGACGTGGGCTTGAAGAAGCTCTCCCGCTCTTTGAGTCATCTTTCACTTCCTCATAACCCTTTTTTAATCAATTGTGCTTCTCAAAAATATACGTGCATGACATGGTATTTCTTGCATACACTTGCTGATGCATTTTCAAGTGCTTTTCATGGAACCGGACAAAAAAAAAGTTTTATTCGTTTCTTAGAGTTTATAGTTGAACAAGTTGAAAAATAAAAGGTGTGAAAAAATATGAGGATCACAGAAAGCTAACAATACTGTTATATACTTCGAAGATATCATGTTAAATGCTAGCACAATCCGCTTATCCCTCTTTTGCCCATAACTCACACAACATACTCAGTCTCGTTGCTTTTCAGAAGAACATCACACAGGCAAAGTAACAGAAATTAACCCAACATTATGTATCGAATAGTTTCACGACCACATAATAATCATGCAATGAAACATTTTGAAGAAAAAACGAACGAATATTTTTTGCAATAATATTAACTATATGCTTAAAATAAAATAAAAGGTTTTTGAAAAATCGTTCTGTTTTCCAGGTTATTAAAAAACGCAGAGAAAAATTGATAAACTACAAAAATATATTGCATAATTTATTATGTAATATTATGAAAAAATAATTAATTCCTTATTTTCGGGCCTTTTTTCAAGTCCAGCGATTGTCAGGTCCCAATGTTTCAGAATTAATTAAATGATTAATTAATTGATGTTTCTTTCCTTTTCAACTTCTCTCTCTCTCTTTCTCTTTTTCCCCTTCCCTCTCTTTCTCTCGCCCCCTCTCTCTTTCTCCCCCTCTCTCTCTTTCTCTTTCGCTTTCTCTCTCTCTCTCTCTCTCTCTCTCTCACACACACACACACTATCTATCTATATAGACAAACGAAAGCTAATACATAATACGTGATAATTTCCGAGCTGACGTATATCGTCTAAAGGGCTGTGCGGTAAGGTACTAAGTCTAGTGCATAGTTAGGCGGATTTTGATCGCAGCTTGAAGCATCCTGCGTGTCTAACCTCACTGAAGAGTTGTGATACAACGAAACAATCTATCTGTCAATGACAATATATATATATATATATATATATATATATATATATATATATATATATATATACGATTAATTCAGCAATTGAACCAGTAAAATCTGTGGTTATTTTACATCTACAAGTTAAGGAATGGAGTGCATTCTGGATAGATATTTACATATTTTTGAGTAGATTCTGAAGTTGTTTTTTTTTGTTTTTTTTTAAATTTTTGATTTATCATTTTTTAATTTTTTTGCATACAATTGAATGGTATTCCCATCAAATATGAATAATTTTCAAACAGATCTATTTGACTGGGGATTCTAATAAGAACTATCACTTGGCGTCAGTAATGGCAGTGGTAGGTTACTTCCCAATCTCCATAGCACCAGAAATGGCATCTTACAATCAGATGTAATTTAGTGTCATAGCAAGGGCAAATCATTTTTAGGGTTCTTACTCTTCTAAAGAGGGCACTGTCAACGTATTCTTTTATTAAAATTCGGCTTTTTTTTTCATGTAACATATTTGGAAGTGGGTGGATATTCTTTGAGAAATGTTCATTATGTCCAAAAGAATGTTTCCATGACTGAGAATTGTCTTCTAGCAGAATTACTTACTTTAACCAATGTCCCAATACCAGTTGTTTCAGGATTTTTTTGGAGGGGTGAGGGGTTTCTCATACGAGGACATTACATAACTTTCCAGACTTTTTTCGTATGAGCACTTTTATTGATAGTACACACATGAAACTCTAGTCCCCTTCGAAGTAATCTCCTCCAGCTGCAATGCACTTGTACTATTCCAACAACTTCTGGAAGGCCCCATGGACGTCCTCTTGTGTGAGCGTGTCAATCACCTTCGTTCCAGCATCTTTCATCTCCTCAATTGCCTCATAAAGACAGCCTCTGAGCCTTGGGAATCACCAAAAGTCACAGGGAGCAAAGCCAGGACTATAGGCAGGCTGTCTTGATTCCCATCGTGGTCAAATAGTCTGTGACTGGGATGGAGTTGTCGACTTGTGCATTGTCCTCGTGAAAATGCCACTGACCCGATTTGAAGAGTGCTGGCCTCTTCCGATTGAATTTCTTCCTGAACTCCCTTAAAACATCAATATAGTATTCCTTGTTGAATGTCTGTCCAGTGGGAACCCAGTGCATGTAGATCATGCCAGTGCTGTCAAAAAAAGGGATCATCAAAAGTTTGTTGGTGGATTTGCTCTCTCTGGTCTTCTTGGGTCTGGGAGAGACAGCATGCTTCCACTGGGAACTCTGTCTCTTGGTCATAGCAGTAGATCCAGCTTTCATCGCATGGCATTTTTATCAAGTTTAAAACAGAATTTTATTGCATATCGTTCTTCTTAAGCCCAGATTGCGTTTTTGAAATTCAACAGCTGTGACAATCAGGCTTTAGTAGGGTGTATTCCAATTGCTGCTGTAGCTGTTCATTTGAACGTTAAATCATAAAAATTGGACTGTCATCTCATAAGATTTATAGCAATAACATAGTGAATTTGCAAAAGTCTATAACAATTTTAAATGCCTGGACAAACAAAGTCTAGAAACTTATTGAAGGTTCCCGTATTTGATTTCTACACACATTTTTAAACGAGACCGAGCTAATTTTTTTCTCGCAGTTGAATGGATTCACTTATTTCTATCTTATGGGAAAAATTCTATTTACTATTAATCATTTGTTTGTACACAGTTTAATGTTCTCAAGAATTGCTATTCATCACTTTCTATTCAATTGAACATCAGTCATTTGTTTAGATATAGTTAAATATAAAAGCAGTTCTATTCAAACAATTCGGTTTAGCATAAGTACACAGATTAAAAGTCAAACAGTTCTATTTGACATAAAAGGACCCTTTCAGCTGCTTCCACTCTGGACTAGAGTGGATCTGGAAACGGTGGCAATAAAGGGGGTACTCCGCATTCCGCAAAGCTCCTAGATCACTTAAACCTCACCATCAGATTTTTAGTGTCATATCCAGGACACGCGTTGGTGGAGTCTGACCCGTCTGCAGATTGGTTTGGTTTCTTTGTTTAATGGCATATCAACCTTTATAGGTTATTTAATGCCAAAGCTATTCCCCTTAAAGAAGAGTAGTGGTACTATTTAACCCATAGCTTGGAGGATAAGGGGGTTCATAACTTTCCCAAAAGTATTTGCCTGAAAGTGAACGTTATAGCGCGACTGGAGTACGAACTCGCTTACTCCGATTCTGCAGTCCATCGCTTAAACCATTACACCACGAGGACAGCCCCCACGTCTGCAGAGATGCAGTCAGTGTGTTCTACAGCCCCAACTCACAGGAGGACCAAACTCTTCACGAAAAATGAATTTAGCATTAAAAACCCACAAAAGTTGATATGGGATTAAATAAAGAAACCACACCAAACCTAACCAAAAATAGGGGGTGTCCTCGTGGTGTAATGGTTAAAGCGATGGACTGCGGAATCGTAGTACGCGAGTTCGTACTCCAGTCGTGCTATAACGTTCACTTTCGGGCAAATACCCTTGGGAAAGGTATGAACCCCCGTATCCTCCCAGCTATAGGTTAAATAGGTTACTGTTCTTCTAGGAGAATTGCTTTGGCATTAAATAACCTAAAAAGAGTTGATATGCCATTAAACAAAGAAACCAAAAATAGGATTTTTTTTTAATTTCCAAAAAGATACGGATTCATGCTCCAATGGGCATTCATTTGTTTTATAATTGCACTGATCATTCCTTTTCATTATTTTTTAATTTTTACAATTTTCTTGTTATTCTTTGATATCATATTGTGCCTATTATTTATACGGCTAATTTCTATCAAATTCTTATTAAATATTTCATGTTATTTACTTGTCAGGAAATATTAAAGAATCACACTTAAATATTCTCTCAACTTCGGTTTTAATTCTTTGTTTAGTGGAGGGTTAAATCAGATTTAGAGTGTCCTTGACATGACACAATACTTTCTGATATTGAGGCCCCAGTAATGTTGTAGCTTTGGGGAATGTGGAGTATCCCTTCATTGTCATTGCTCCCATTTCCACTCCGACCTGATAGGGTCCTATCTATGCGTCAAATAAAATTGTTTGACATTTAATCTGTGTGCAAATAGATGACTTATATTAAATTGAATTGTTAAAAATAGAAATGTTTGACCATTTAACTGAGAGAAAACAAATGACTGATGTTTAGGTTGGTTGGTTGGTTGGTTGGATTTTATGGCATAAAAACCTTCGTAGGTTATTTAACGCCAAATCCATTTTTATGCAAATAATCAGTTTTATTTCAAACAATTCACTTTAGCATGAGTACACAGATTAATTGTGAAAACATTTCTATTTCAAACTATTCAGTTTAATATAAGTACAAATTTTGTTTACACACATTTAAATGTCAAAACAGTTCAATATTTAACAATTCAATTTAGTGTATGTACAGTTTCAATGTTAAAAACAGTTCCATTTCAAACAATTCAGTTTAGCATAAGTATGCAGTTAGTTCTATTTAACCCATAGACAGGGCCCTATCAGGTGCTACCAATCCGGGAAAGAGTAATATCAATGAAGGGGTACTCCACATTCCCCAAAGCTTCAGCATCACTGGAACCTCACCATCAGATTGTTTAGCGTCATATCAGGACACTCGCTGGGGGGGGGTCTTAAACAGCAATACTTGAAAATATTTTATTGTGTGCGAACAAATGTTTAGAATTAGATAAGATAGGAATACCTGAAAAATAGAATTACTATTGTCATATAGCAATACCTAAAACTATTTTGCTGCAGAATACACCGACTGCGTCTCTGTAGAGGAGTAAGGCTCTCCCAGATATGTTCTAGCTATAATACAAAACAATCTAATGGTAAGGCTCCAGTAATGCTGGATCTTTGGGGAGTGCGGAGTAACCCTTTATTGCCATCGCTCCCCGGTCCAATCTGGCCCGGAGTGATAACAGTTGATATGGTCGTGTCCATAGGTCAAATAGAACTAAACTGTGTACTTATGTTAAACTGAATTGTTTGAAATAGAAATGTTTATATGTATAAAAATGGATTTGGCATTAAATACCTTCAATGGTCGTAAGTCGAGAAAAACCTTTTTCAACGGGAATGCAACGGCTCCAAGAATTGTCTAGTAATACTTTTAAAATGAAAGATAGGTAATAAATAATACAGGAAAACGTCAAATAGTATTTGCATAGTCTACGGTCATTTCGAGAAACAACTTGTCAATTGGAGCATAACACGGTCGTAAATCGAGAAGCAGATGTTACAAGAAGAGCCCAAGTGGGTCCACGACTCGTCTAGTAATGTTTAAAAATGAAAGATTGATGATGAATATTTTTGAAGAAATTACATAATATTCGTATGACTTACGAATATTTCGAGTTACGACTTGCAAGCTGGAACATAAAACGATTGTAAGTCGAGGAACAGATGTTACAAAGGGAACTCGACGGATCCACGAGTTGATTAGGAATATTTTTAAAATGCAAGATAGGTAATAAACTTTAGAGAAAAATGTCAAATAATATTTGCATAGTTTACGATCATTTCGAAGTACGACTTGACCGTTAGGACCAAACATGGTAGAAGTCGAGAAGCAAATGCTATATTTCCAACAATGAGTGAGATTAATGTCTTGATAGGCAATATGTAAAAAACAATGACTGTTATAAAATGGATCAGCCGAACTTCTGCCCTAAAACTTAACTTTCAGGAATAATAATTACTTTTCTCGATTTTTGAAAGCACTGCTGCTTTCACCTTCATTTGAACGCTTGAACATTCTTCCGAGTGTTTTCTAAAGCACCAATAGTATAAATATCCTGATATTAAAAGCACTTTACAGTTTGTATATACGCATAGCCACCCCCACCTGCAAATACACATCACTCTTATATGTAAACCTTATATAAGTTGTAGTCCAACAAACGTATTTCAGAAGAAATTCGATATTCTGCATTCCATTAGACCATTTTCAATAAAACAAATATTGGATTTTTCTAAGCAAATATCCCAGTAAAAACGGCTGGGTTCATTTACACAAAAATTTATAATATGTGGAGTCTATTTCAAGCTGAAATAGCCGCCCGTCTTGTGTATATAATGAATCTTCAGAAAGTCAGACTCCAAATACGAATTGAAAGTTAAGGGGATATAGACTTGGGCCAATCTTTCAGGATTTAATGTGTCCAATTTTGCCCCAAAAGAACAAACAAACAAAAAGCATCATTATTATTAATTTTAACTAGTATTTTCTTTCATCTTTATATATATATATATAAAATCAATACTCACAATTTCTGTTAATTTTAACTAGCATTTTTTAAATTCATATATATATATATATATATATATATATATATATATAAGCAATATTTAGCCTTTCTGTTACTTGTATTTTCTTTATATATATATATATATATATATATATATATATATATATATATAGAGAGAGAGAGAGAGAGAGAGAGAGAGAAAGAGAGAGAGAGAGATATTAGCAATACTTCTCATGACCACTTATTTTTAGCTAGTATTTTCTTTTATCATTATATATATATATATATATATATATATATATATATATATATATATATATATGAATTAGCAACACTTGCCCTTTCGCTGATTATTCCCAGCTGATGGGGAAGACACCACGAAAAAGAGTTACCCTGAATATGGCACTAAACTAAACTATATTTTGAAACAAATCTCCAGTTCTGGAGCTCTGAAGGGTATAGAAAATCTCTTCATTGCCATTACTCCCAGGTTCACTCTAATTCATAATGGTTATAGCTTTTAGGATCCCATCAATGGGTCAAATAAATCTGTTGAAAAATTATTTGTATGTGATGGGAATACTTGATTTCCTAAAATTGTAAATTATTCATATTAAGAATGGTTACTTGAAGCTATAATTATTTGCCCAGGACTATATTAAGTTCTTATTGTTTTGATCGGGCCCTATCTATTGGTCAAAAAGAACTGTTTGACATTTAAACTGGGTACTTATGCTGAAATGAATAGTTTGAAATAGAACTGTTTGATCATTTAACTCTGGGTAAACAAATAAGTGATATTTGATTGAATTGTTATTGCTAAATAGCAATATTTGAAAATATTTAACTGTGTGCCAAGAAATGATTAATAGTAAATAGAATTATTTCTATTTGATAGAAATAAGTGAAAGCATTTGACTGTGTGGAAAAAAATGAACTCAGCCTCTTTAACAAATGTTATCCACAAATCCAGAAATTATATATACGGGGTACCTTAAATTAGTTTCCAGACTTTTTTTTGTACAGGCATTTAAGATTGTCGTAGACTTTTGAAAATTCAATAGGTTATTGCTATACATCTTATGAGACGACTGGCCAATCTTTGTGATTTCAGGTTAAGATGAACAGCTACGGCAGCAATTGGAATTAACCCAACTAAAACCTGATTGCCACAGCCGGTGAATTTCAAGAATGCAATCTGGACCTGAGGATACTTTAGAAGAACGATATGCAATAAAATTCTGTTTTAAACTAGGGAAAAATGCCACAGAAACGTATGGAATGCTTCAGACTGCTTTTCGACCATCTTGCATGAATCGAGCATGAGTTTTTGAGTGGCATAAGAGATTCAAGGAATGCAGAGAGTCTGTGAGGGATGATGGGAGGTGTGGGAAGAGTAAGGAAGTCAATATACCAGCGTTGATTGGCCAGAGGGTTAGGGTTAGGGTTACTATGTTGAGGTTTTAAGGGAGATTACGTCGGAAGAGGCCAACACTCTTTAAATCGAGTCAGTGGCATTTCCACGAGGACAATACACCAGTCCATTACTCTATCCTTGTCACAGATGGGCATCAAGACACTTCCTCAGCCTCCCTATAGCCCAGACGTTGCTCCCTGTGACTTTTTTGTTGTTTGCTAAGCTCAGAGGCTGTCGTTATGAGACAATTTAGGAGATGAAAGAGGCTGTGACGAAGGTTATTGACACGCAAGAGGACTTCCATGGGGCCTTCCAGAAGTTTTTGGAACGGTGCAACAACT
The DNA here is from genome assembly GCA_963585895.1 of Sepioteuthis lessoniana. Classification (NCBI taxonomy): domain Eukaryota; kingdom Metazoa; phylum Mollusca; class Cephalopoda; order Myopsida; family Loliginidae; genus Sepioteuthis; species Sepioteuthis lessoniana. Next base: position 70,624,395 of record OY757934.1, read on the forward strand.
GCATTGCAGCCGGAAGCGATTACTTCGAAGGGGACTAGAGTTTCATTTGTGTACTCTCAATAAAAGTGCCCATACGAAAGAAGTCTGGAAACTTATTTAATGATCCTCGTATTTCTAAATTGCTTATTTTATAGAAGTATAAGAAACGGCTATTTCCGCTCACCGGGTGGAGACACATCCTACTTCGACATTGTAGCAGGTGTGCTCCAAGGTAATACATTAGCCCCATGCCTGTTTATTATCTGTCAATATTACGCTCTTAGAACGTCTATAGATTTAATGAAAGAAACAGTTTTAAGCTGGCAAAAAAAGAAGCAGAAGATACCCCGCACAAAATATTACGGACGTGGACTCCGCCGATGACACAGCATTCCTAACAAATTCACCCACCCAAACGAGGCAGAATACATGTGCTTTAATGAAATAGGCGACATCTCCAAACTAAAGGGTGGTCCTCTGAAACTAGTGGACAAGTTCACCTATCTCGGAAGCTGAGTCTCATCAAACGAGACAGACATCAACACGTGACTAGCATGGACTGCTATCGAAAGGCTATCCTTTTTACCAACCCCTCCGCTCGGGCAGGATATGACACAAGGTCAATTTTTAAGCGGAGTTTATCAGGTTTGAATTCAGAGTTTTCCTTCTCCTAGACTAGTTGCCTCACCAAGGCTGAAGAACCTAGTCTGTCCTACTATTTACCCATATGTGGAAGGAGAATAATTGGATTCATACCTTTCCCAAGGGTATTAGTGCTATGTGAAGTGCAATTTGTCTCGTTCAGGATTTGAACTCGTGTCGCCGTGTCCATTTCCTACGACGATAACCATTACCTCCCGACAGGTTATCGGTCATATTGAAGTCAGACATGACCGATAAAATAAAATGCAGTTTTTTCCAAGCAGCGGCTGTGTTGAAACTGCTATATGGATGTACTACATGGACGCTAACTAGACGTACGGAGAAAAAGCATGGCAATTACACAAGAATGCTGCGAACCATATTGAACAAGTCCAGGAGGCAAGACCCTACAAAACAGCTTTACGGCCACCTACCACCCATCACGAAAACTATCCAAACTATACAAACTAGTAATGCGGGACACTGCTGGAGAAGTAAGGACGAAATCATAAGCGATGTACTCTTGTGGACCCCTTCAAATGGTCGAGCAAATGTTGGACGACCAGCTAGAAGCTATATACAACAGCTCAATGCCGATAAAAGATTTAAAAATGGGAACGTTGGCGCATTTTCCTTTGGATAAGGTCTAAACAAAGTAACATATGAAGCAAAATTTACATGTAATTAGACAAAAATGAATAAAATGTTGAGTAGCTTTTCGAGATTTGCGACTGTAATTAATTGACTTTAACATATCAATCACCATATTCATTCCATTATCATGTTTTTGTTATACATGTATTGGCAACAAAATTCAAGTTTGAATGCTAAAGTAGATATTTTCCATATATCTCAACCATAAGCAATCAGTTAATCACCCTCTCTGCCCAGGAACGGAAGAAAAATCTTCATTCAATGAGTTATTACCACGACCTCACAAATATTAACCATCCGCAGAATCCTTGAAGGTGTACGGGCAAAGAACCTACAAGCGACATTAATATTTGTCGACTTTACCAAGGCTTTCGACTCCATTCACAGAGGAAAGATGGAACAAATCCTACTAGCGTACGGCATACCTAAAGAAACCGTAGCGGCAATAACGATTCTCTATAGAAACACTAAAGTAAAAGTACGATCACCAGATGGAGTCACAGAATACTTCGACATTGTAGCAGGAGTACTACAAGGGGACACGCTGGCTCCGTATCTCTTTATCATTTGTCTAGACTACGTACTTAGAACATCGATTGACAAAATCAAAGAGAATGGCTTCGAACTGACGAAGAAAAGAAGCAGAAGATACCCCGCAACAACAATTACCGACGCCGACTACGCCGATGACATAGCGATACTGGCAAATACACCTGACCAAGCCGAAACACTTCTGCATAGTTTGGAACGAGCAGCAGCAAGCACAGGCCTCCATGTTAATGCACACAAAACGGAATATATGTGCTATAACCAAACGGGGGACATCTCCACTCTAAAAGGAACCCCTCTTAAACTAGTAGACAAATTCACGTACCTAGGAAGCAGCGTCGAATCAACCGAAAAGGACATCGAAACGAGGTTAACGAAAGCATGGACAGCTATCAATAGGCTATCGACTATATGGAAATCAGACCTAACCGATAAAATGAAACGCAGTTTCTTCCAGGCAGCGGTCACATCGATACTGCTATATGGATGCACTACATGGACGCTAACAAAACGGCTGGAGAAGAAACTAGATGGCAATTACACAAGAATTCTGCGTGCAATCCTGAACAAGTCCTGGCAGCAACACCCCACAAGACACCAACTGTACGGCCACCTGCCCCCTATCACGAAAACTATTCAAGTTAGGCGAACCAGACATGCAGGACATTGCTGGAGAAGCAGAGATGAACTCATAAGAGATGTACTCTTATGGATCCCCACACATGGCCGTGCAAAAGCAGGACGACCAGCACGAACGTACATTCAGCAGCTATGTGAGGATACAGGTTGTTGTCCTGAAGACCTGCCTAGGGCGATGAACGATAGGGAGGAGTGGCGAGAGAGGGTCAGGGATATCCGTGCTGCCAGCACGATATGATGATGATGATGATATTACTCTCGAGACATAGAGGTAAAAATTAATTTTTAAATTAGATTTATAAGCATTTATTTCCTTTTTCTTTTTCCAGTAAAGGTTGAGATAAAATAAATCCCCTCTTAGTGTTATATTTTGACCTTCGACCCGGCCCAAAAATACTATTCCAAGGTAATACACCGGAAGGAAGTGACACATTCCAATGGCCAGTAATCGAAGGAGATCGCGTGGGCGGATTAAGGCTTATGATATGGGACAAGGTGAAGGTCCTATTGTGCCATTACAGTCATGCACCGGAAGAGAGTAACCTCTGAACTGCATGACAGTTATTTCCGCTTGATGACGATTAAACATTTGATTGCAAAGATCCAGTAGACGATCGTGTGGGCGTTGAGTTATCATTTAACTCAGTTGAGTTTGGGTCCCAGAGCAGTTGCCAGCAGACGTCCAGAGAGTTAGAGACGAGATGTGGTAGGGAAGGCCACACCCGACCGAGGGGGACCTCGGAAACACCCGATGCAGTTGCCAGCAGACTCCCGGAGGGTTAGAGACGAGATGTGGTAGGGAAGGCCACACCAGACCGAGGGGGCCCTCGGAAAGCCCCGATGGAGTAGACCCCAACATCAGGAGAACAATAAAGACACAACGTGACGGTCATAACAGTGGGGTCAAAATATGAAGTTTATGTTCGGTCTCCAGCATCCTCTCACATGCAAACCTTCAACAACCCTTCCGAACCCTTGCAATAAAGTGAGAGGTAACTATGTTGTTAAAGAAGTCTTCCTGGGTCTTCCTTCCTGCATCTTAATTGTCACTGCGTCGTAATTATTGTGTCGTTATGATACGGCACATGACTATATAACATTAGTAACTCGGCACGGAAGAGAAGATGGATCCTGACCGGGAACCACGGAAAAATAAGAGGATATTTTAAAGAAGGTACGAAGGAACCGGTTGTTAAGGCGAGGCTTGTTCTTCATGGCCAGTGATAATAATTGCTCCCCTTTCATCTTGAATAAGAAATACAAAATGTCTAAATGTACTACAACCTTAGACACTTCCTGAAAATGGATATAAACGACTCGTTGTCAATAATGACCTGGATCTCATCAACAATTTTGGGAGTTCATTTCTTAGAACGATTAAAGTTAGGCTTCCGTGCTGCCATACCTTCGTATTCACCATTTGACTCATCTAACTCTTCTCAAATCCTATAAAGTGTGCTTAGATTAATACACAAACACTCTGAAATCTTCGCATTGGAGCTTCCGACCAAAATGCCAAAGCAGTATAACATGCCGTTTTAATATTTCTGGATAAATTGCCAGTATTAGTAATAGTTACTTAAAACAAAGTTGTTTATAAATTATTCAATCGTGTAATAAATTTCCAAAAATATATAAAAGCAAGCAAAAAATTTATAAACTTGATCAACTTTGCCCAACAAACTATATTAACCATCCTATCATGTCCCACACAACAATATAGAAAAGGATATCAACAGTGATATAACAAGGGACACTGGGTGATTGTTTCAGTTGTTTCCTAGATAGACTTAGAGGTTCCCCAAGTCTATGTTGGGATAGCAGTAGACGACTAGGTTGAAAATACACACGTATCAACAACAAATCGGTGACGGATTCTGATTGGTTTAAAGTAACTCAAACGGTGTTGCCATGGGAGTGGATGCGGGATAGAAAACAGGAAAAGAAAGTCAGTTGTACACTAGCCACGACGATGTGAATACTGGCAGAAAATTTCGGCACCCATTCTCCGGTGAGATTCGCAAAGGGGTCCCACATCTCCTGAGAAGCCGTGAAGACGGATTGAGTGAGTAAGCACGTGCAAGAACTAGAACAGAAAACGGGAAGTATAATATCAAGGTCTGTCAGTGCTCGCTCTCTCTCTCTCTCTCTCTCTCTCTCTCTCTCTCTCTCTCTCTCTCTTCATGATGTTTTATTTCTCTCTGTCTAGCTAAAGCGGTGGACCCATTTTCATACTCTGTTTCTCGCTTCTTGACGACTACAAAGACGTATAGTAGTGAATAAAATTTTGTATGAGCAAACCAAGACGGTGTTTTATATGTTTGTTTTTCTTACGGCGAGGTTACAACAGGGGTCCGACTGAAACTTAAGGCGTAGTACTACCCTCACAGACCCGTTAGAACAGTGTTGGTCCAAATAGCTATGTAGTACCAGAGCACTAAGAAGGTCTACTGAGAACCCCGGATAGAGTAGCACCTGCTGAATTTCTACATATGCGTGACATGTATCTGTTTTAAGATTATTGGTGTTTCTTTGGAATTCTTGAGACAATATAACTGCAAGTTTTTAGAATTAGATAGGAATATTTGAAACCATGTCTGGGGGGAAAGAATGCTTTTTCTCAAGGCATTAGGGAAAACTGAATAGCAAAATCTCGTCCGTAAGTTGAACTCTGGTCTATGATTTAGATATCCTTTACAGTAATCTTTGCGCCACGTAAGTGTGTACGTATGAATATACAAGAGGTAACTAAAAAGTTCATAGACTGACCAAGATACTCATGGAATTTGACGAAATGAAGTTTTTAAGGTCGTCTCCTTTGCGTCCCTTCAGTTTTGCAGGGTTTTGATCTTATTGGGTAAAAAATTCATCAGCTGTAGATATGACGTCATCATACGAACTTTTCAACCAATGAACTTCTCAGTCCATTCTCGACTGTATTTGCAGATGTATGTGTATACCCAACTTTCTGCACGAGCAGGATGTGACAAAAGGCCAGTTTTTATGGAGATTTAACCGGTTTAAATTTAGAGTTTTCTTCTCCTAAACCGGTGGCTATACTAATCAGCATTACTATTTACGCATAAAATGAGGGTAAACAGCTGGTTGCTGAACTTTCTCCCAGGGTATTAGCGATATGTTAAAATGCTAATAGACTTGTCCAGGATTTGAACTCAGTTTGCTGTGTCCATTTCCTACAACGATAACCATTGTACCACGAGCCCTTTTTGTTTGTGTACTTGTGTGTGTGTATGTGTGACCTTCATTCATTATAATGAAAGTGTTTCGGTCAAGAAACAGAATATTGTGTACATTTGAAGAAACACGCGGTTTCTTCTCAAAATCATGCAAAAAATTAACGTTACGCCACAATAGAAACTTTTTTGTCATCTCGAAAATAAAAAGACAACAATCTATGGAAAACAAATTGACAGATGTTAGTAATATTTCAGTTCACAGGCCACAAAGCTTCTGTTTGCGTCACCAAGGTTTAATAATTAAACATAGATGAGAACAAACAGATGGAGAAAATTATGTCACCGGATGTTGAATTCTATGTTAAAAGTTGACGCGTGGGCAACTTAAGTTAGATTTTATTGTTTTAGGATATCTCCACTATTAACGGGCACAGATGACGCCCATCTCCTTGAAATTCTTAAAACTAAGTAGAGTTGCTCAACATGTGTCCGATTAACTTGTGTTAATTTTTTTCTTTATTATCGCAGCTCTGTCGGCTGAGATTGAAAATAAGCCGACTGTACCTTAACAGAAAGGTAAGACACCTCCCCAGTGAAACTCCTGGATATTATTTTGTTTTGTTTTATCTAGTTACTTTGTTTCATAGCATGTCAAACTTCATGGATTATTTAATGCCAAAGCCACTCTTGTAAAAGTAATAGTTTAATAATTCATAGTTGAGAGAATAGGATGCTATGTTACGAGATCGTAAATATGCATAGATGTTTCGCCAAGTACAAAGCAACACCGTGGTTTCCAATACGAAAACTTTATTTCACTCGGCTTTAGACCATTGAAATACGAAAGATAGAATCAAAGATATATTGCTGTTACAGAGAAACGCAATGAATCTCATTCATGTGAGACGTGCGTTCAAAACAACGACTACTATTTCTTCACACAACCAACCCTGTCTCTAGGGGGCTCGAATCTCTGACCTCAGCCAACTGTCTCCGACCCTCAACTCTGAAATGAACTGCTTCAAAACTGAACAAACGTCCAAAACCCTACTACTTATATAATATATTAATTACATCATCCTCTAATGAGGATAAGAACACGTGTCATAAACTTTTATTTCTTTTAAACTAATATTATCCGAAGTAAGACGACAGACTGTGTACTTTTTAATATCTGGCCAACAACAACGATTTCAAAATAAATCTCCAATATATCATCTTGGGTGTTTTCCGAAATCTGTCAACTTGATATAGTACCATTCCGTCCGACAAGTGCACGCATATGACCTTAACGATTTACTCTTTCATTTAAAGTGTTTTACAATTTATCACTACAAATGAAATAATTAACTGATATAATTAATCATCATCCTTAATTCTATAACAAAGAGAGGTTCATTTCTTTACAAAGCCTAATGGTCCGAAAGGGAGTGTAATAGTACAAAGGGAATTCAAACTTGCTTACTGTGATGTCCATTATGCAACGGGTATTTCCTCCGCCAGAAGGCACCACGTATATATATATATATATATATATATATATATATATATATGTGTGTGTGTGTGTGGGTGTATATATATATATATATATATATACGTAGTGGATTCAATAAGCTTCCAAACTTTTTTATACAGGCATTTAAAATTGTCATAGACTCTTAAAAATTCACTATGTTATTGCTATACATCTTATGAGATGACTGGCCAATCTTTATGATTTCAGGTTAAAATGAACAGCTACGGCAGCAATTGGAATTAACCCTACTAAAACCTGATTGCCACAGCCGGTGAATTTCAAGAATGCAATCTGGACCTGAGGATACTTTAGAAGAACGATATGCAATAAAATTTTGTTTTAAACTTGGGAAAAATGCCACAGAAACGTATAGAATACTTCAGACTGCTTTTCGACCATCTTGCATGAATCGAGCATGAGTTTTTGAGTGGCATAAGAGATTAAAGGAAGGCAGGGAGTCTGTGAGGGAGGATGAGGGGTGTGGGAGGAGTAAGGAAGTCAATAGACCAGAGTTGATTGGCCAAAGAGTTAGCTTTAGGGTTACTATGTTGAGGTTTTAAGGGAGTTCAGGAATGGATTCCGTCGGAAGAGGCCAGCACTCTTCAAATCGGCTCAGTGGCATTTCTAGTAGGACAATGCACCAGTCCACAATTTCATCCTTGTCACAGACTATTTGACCAAAATGGGCTTCAAGACAGTTCCTCAGCCTCCCTATAGTCCATACCTTGCTCCCCGTGACTTTTGGTTATTCCCTAAGCTTAGAGGCTGTGGTTATGAGATAATTAAGGAGATGAAAGAAGCTGTGACGAAGGTCATTGACACGCTCACACAAGAGGACTTCCATGGGGCTTTCCGGAAGCTGTTGGAACGGTACATGTGCATTTCAGCCGGAGGAGATTACTTCGAAGAGGACTAGAGTTTCATGTGTGTACTATCAATAAAAGAACCCATGTGAAAAAAGTCTGCAAACTTATTTAATGATCCTCGTAATACACAAGAACTGAGACAATGATTTATAGGTTTCACTTTGAAATTACACCGGTTGTTATTAGAGGTGTTTTTTATTTTCTATTCATTTCTTTTTATTTATAATATTTATTTATTTCCACCTACCTCCCCGGATAGACAAAGTTTGTGATGCTCCTGTTTCATTCTTACGAAGCCATCTGAAGAGGCCAGACGTATTGCGCTTGTGGAAATAAATTCATAATGGCATATTATCTTTCCACTGGATATTTTTACGTTACTCATATATTTCCTATGTAAATAATTTTTTCTATATGTTAATAGCTATACATCATGCACTTCGTTAGAATTCTGTGATACCTCTCATACATTCTGTATATGAAATATTCCAATCTCTTTGTCCCTAGACACACACACACACACACACACACATATATATATATATATATATAAGTCTTACTTGGCCCAGTTAAACCGAAGTTGGGAGTAATTCCATCAGGACAAGAAAACTATTCAAGAGTGAACATTTAAATTTTCCTGGTAAAGAGCTCAATATAACAGACATTACAGAGCAATAATTTCATTAAGAAAAAACACAAACCGGTCACATTAGGATTATAAATTTATTTCCATCTTGTTATGTGCTTTTGAAAAATCAAAAAAACACGAAAAAAAATTAACAGGTCTTCTTCAGATCTTATGGATAATAATAAGGATTTATTATTATCCATAAGATCTGAAGAAGTCCAGTTAATTTTTTTTTTTTTTCGTGTATTTTGATTTTTCAAAAACACATAACAGGATGGAAATAAATTTATAATCCTAATGTGACCGGTTTGTATTTTTTCTTAAAGTATATGTATATATATATATATATTATTTGTTTTCCCCTATAGCATTGATAGCTTTTTCTTCCTCCTTTCAAAAGAAAAAAAAACCTACTTGAGAGTGCATTAGGTAGCCTTCGATTCAATTAGTTTTGCCTTAGGGTAAAATATACTTGGTGTTTAATTCTCTGCGAATATCATAAAAGTAAAAATGAATGAAAGATGCGTGGTACTACTAGAGAAGCAAGGACGACCTCTTCTGGACTACTACACATGGACACCCTAGTGTTAACCCTCCAGCAAAAACTTATATACATTAGCTCTGTGGGGACACTGGGTTTAGTTAGGAGGACCGGTCCAGAGCGATGGATGATAGGGATGTCAGAGCGACTTGAATATATATATATATATATATATGGGAGGAATGTATGTGTATGACTGGGTGAATAACGAGGAGACAAAAAGGGGGTGAGGTAAGGTGGTGATTGCCACCCCCAAGAGGGAGTAAGGGTAAGATAATCTTTCGCTTTGACGTTAGTTGCCATACTTTCAAGAACGGAAAAGGACAGATCCAATTTCAACCGAAGTTGGCATTTCATCAAACATATTCTTCCTTTATATATATATATATCCCTCTCCCTCTCACAAACACTCTCTCTCTCTCTCACTTTGTCTCTCATTCTTTTTCTCTATCTCTCTTATTCTCTCTCTCTTTCTCTCTCTCACGCTCACAGCCATTCTTTTCAACTCACTCTCTCACTCACTCATACTCTCTCTACCACACTCTCTCTCACTCTCTCACTCTCTCTTTCTTAGTCCCTCCCACTCTCTCAGTATGTATATCTTTCTCGCTCTCTTTCTCAATGTTTCTTAGTTTTTCTCTCACTCTCTCTCTCTCTCTCTCTCCATACCTCACTTTCTCCCACTTTCTCTCCCATTTTCTTTCTCTTTCCCTCTTTCTTACTCTCTCTCGCTCTCTCTACCTTACTCACAACCTCCCTCCCTCCCACTCTCATTCTCTCTCTCTCACTCTTTCTACCTCAGTCTCCCTTTTTTTCCTTCTTTCTTACACTTGCTCTTTCTCTTTCTCTTTTCTCAATATCCTCTATTCTCTTCCTCCCATATCCCCACTTGTAACTTTAGTTTCTTAGTTTTCATTTCTTTTTTTTTTTTTTTTTTTTTGCTGATGTCAGATTTTGATGCCAGGTGAGTTGAGTGATTAGTCACGTGACAGATAGCGGAAGTGAATCCAAATCCTTGGAAGTACGTTTTCTTGCGTGTATATGCCTAATCCTATCCTTTTGATTGGCTGTGAAGGTCGGGGGCAGCCGTGTGTGTCAGTAGCCCGTTGACCTTCCGCCTCGGTCTGTGACGTTTGATAGAAAACAGATCCTCTCTGATGACGTTTTACTCATTTCACTTTTTAACATTATTTATTTTACCTATCGTCTTCCGTTTTCTATAATGGTCTCTTTTATATATTAAACGAGAGGAGGTACCCATCTACGTTGGGTAAGAGGGAAAGATTTCGATCACAGTTGATTATCTTATTGTCTTCATTTTTGACGAAATGTTTACGCAGAACAATTACAGAAAGTAAATTTTAATTAAAAAAAATCAAATCTGTGCTTTTCCAGATTATCTCATTGATATAATGTGTTCATTATTTCTGTTGTGAAGTACCAAAAAAGTGATATGATTCAACATACCCATCATTTTTTCTTTACTTACTTTTTTTCTTTCGTTAAACTTGAGTCGGTGTGTCCTCGTGGTGTAATGGTTAAAGCGGTGGACTGCGGAATCGTAGTAAGCGAGTTCGTACTCCAGTCGCGCTAGAACGTTCACTTTCGGGCAAATACCCTTGGGAAAGGTATGAACCCCCTTATCCTCCCAGCTATGGGTTAAATAGTACCACTACTGTTCTTCTTGGAGAATGGTTTTGGCATTAAATAACCTAGGAAGGTTGATATGCCATTAAACAAAGAAACCGAAACTTGAGTCAGTAATGATAGACACTTTCTATCTTTCTTGTTCATTCACCAATCAAATTAACAGAATATGATTTGTAATTTTATTTTTAAATAAGTTAGAACTGTTTTTGTACACTACTATTGCTATTGTTTCTACTAAGTCAAATAGTTCCAATTATTGCAAACACTATTTAATATTGTTCATTTGTTTACACACAGTGAAACAGTTATAAATATTGCTATTTAATTCAAATTATTCTATTGAACACAGTTCATTTGCATACAGTTAAATAGATCTAAATATTGCTATGTAATACTAATATTACCCAACCGTTGTCACACAGTTAAATGATTCCAAGTATTGCTATGTATCACAAACAATTTTATTTAACATCAGTCATGTGTTCACACAGTTAAAAGATCAAATAGTTCTATTTCATCCATAGAAAGGACCCTATCAGGTGCTATCGCTTCGGGACAGAGTAGGCCTGGGAGTGATGGTAATGAAAGGGGTACTCTGCATTTCTCAAAGCTCCAGCGTTACTGGAGCTTCACCATCTAATTGTTTAATGTCATATCCAGAACAGTTGTTGTAGGTGGGGTCTTACTCCTCTACAAAATGCAGTCAGTGTATTCTCCAGCTTTAGCCGACTGGGCTTGCGGTATTTTGTGCGCTGACACGTAGTGTATTGCTTTATTGCGTCAGTAAATCAAAAGCTGCGCTTATGATCGTGCAGAATATTATAATTCGGAAACTTACGCTTCGAATTGGGCTATAACGTCGCGGAAACACCTAAACAATTTTCCAGTGTGAAAGGTTATAATGCAACTAATTGAAGATGGTTGAAGAAAATTTCAGTAGAGTTGCAAGAATGTCAACGTTCAGGAAAGATCAGGTAGGCCTTGGACAGAAGATCCCGAGGCCGTGGTACAAGCCATAGACTCAATTCCGGGGAATAGCACTCGAAAAGTATCAGCTGAGTAGCAATTGGAAAGTATCTGGTGGTTATCACTCGAAAAGTATCAAGCGAAAAGCACTTAAAAAGTATCAGATGAGTAGCACTCGAAAAGTATCAAGCGAGCAGCACTTGGAAAGTATCAAATGAGTAGCACTCGAAAAGTATCAGGTGAGTAACACTCGAAAAGTATCAAGCGAGCAGCACTTGGAAAGTATCAAATGAGTAGCACTCGAAAAGTATCGGGTGAGTAGCACTCGAAAAGTATCAAGCGAGCAGCACTTGGAAAGTATCAAATGAGTAGCACTCGAAAAGTATCGGGTGAGTAGCACTCGAAAAGTATCAAGCGAGAAAGTATCAAATGAGTAGCACTCGAAAAGTATCGGGTGAGTAGCACTCGAAAAGTATCAAACGAGCAGCACTTGGAAAGTATCAAATGAGTAGCACTTGGAAAGTATCAAATGTGTAGCACTCGAAAAGTATCGGGTGAGTAGCACTCGAAAAGTATCAAGCGAGCAGCACTTGGAAAGTATCAAATAAGTAGCACTCGAAAAGTATCAAGCGAGCAGCACTTAGAAAGTATCAGGAAATAAGCATTTCCACTTGGAAAGTATCAGGTGAGTATCACTCGAAAAGTATGAGCCGAGTAGCTCTAAAAGAAGTATGAAGTCAGTAGCACTTTGAACGTAACTGGCGAGTATCATTCGAAAAGTATCAAGCAAGTAGCACTTGGAAAGTATCGAAACCCGGTTGACTCAAAGACCAATCCAAGATTCTACCCCTCAGCCACGAGGAAACTAGCGCTAGCGAAGGAAATTTTAACGTTTATGTATTACATTTGTCTTTGTTTACATATATCCGCTTAACGGCTACCGAGAACTCGATTCGTATGTAGAGCCTTGCATTACGCTAGTGGCAACCATTTACTTCCTTCGCTAGAGAGCTCAAACCTACAGGGGTAGGGGAGCATATATATTGTCATCCACAGACAGACCAGTTTCGTCCTATCAGAACTCTTCAGTATATATATATACATATACATTGGGGTTGCATATTTCAGCCTGTTCGTAGCTACTGTCAGGCATTCGTGCCGGACGAAGGCCTAAGACCAAGATCAATGTTAGATTCGGGTGGGCAAACAGCATTGATTATATAGCATAGCACAAAACCAGCTGGTACATCTTAAGCTATCAACAGTCTTACGGGCCGGACTCACGTTACATCTTGTAAGTCCAAGTCTAGCAGGCTCATAGGCCTCGTATTACACCTCGCGAGCCTTTGATCAGCATAGTCCATCCAGGCAAGAGTCTCAGGACCTGTCCGACTTTTTCCCTTCACTAAAACCCTCACTCTAAAATAAGACTTTGTGTCAAGTCCTGTCTGATGGGAGGCAGAGACAAATATCGCCTATTTCACCCGCTTTTTATGGTCCGTCTTACTCTCACACCGTTACCGGAACTCCTTTTAATTTTGACACTTCCGTCATCAACACCGATCCAAAGAGAAAGTACTTTGGTTATGAACGAAAATTAGATTTCTTGTTTGTGCCACCTTCATTCCCACCCCCTCAACTCAATTCCTTTACAATATAGCTATTTATTTTTTATTTATTTATTTTTTTTTAGTTTAAAAATCCACATGTAACACTTAGCGCCATAACGAGGCCCTCGCTCCAAAAATCTCTTTTTTATCAATCCAGTCTGCTAGGGCTGTAGAATATACTAACTGCAACTCTGCAGAGAGGTAATGACATCCCCAATAAGTGTCCCTGATATGATAATAAACCATCTGATTGCAAGGCTCAAGCCTTGGAGCTTTGTGAAATGCGGAGTGTCCCTTTATTGCCATTACTTCCAGTTCCACTCTAGCCCGGAGTGGTAGCACCTGAGAGAGTTCTATCTATGGGTCAAATAGAACAAACTATGCATGCAAACAAATGACTGATGATAAATTGTAACCATTCTATAGCAATACTTGAAACCATTTAACTGTGTGCAAAAAAGAGCTCAGACTCGTTTAAGAATTGTATCAACAAAATGTGTTTACAAATCATCTATAGATTTAATATATATGTATTAAAAGGATTTGGCATTAAATAATCTACTATGGTTGATATGTCATAAAACCCAACTAAATCAATATTTTTCATCGTTTATACTTCATTTCTCAACCTTCCTTCGTAGAGCCCATGTTTTCTTATTTTTCCTGTAAAGCAGTCAAAGAAACAAGATACTCTAAAGGTTTTCAGGGGTGGTAACAGCTTTTGTTTTTATCCGAAGATAAGAAATACTCGACGTATAATAATTATAAGCTACCTAACCAAGCAGACAAGTGTTAGTGAATTCGATTCTAAGTACTCCATATTTCTGACCTTGTATCAAACTAGACCTAACTTTGTAAATGACGTCTTTTCTTGATCGGAAATAATCAGGCCATTTTGACTTATTGATTGATAGAATTTAACGGCATGTCAACTCGTCTGGGGTTATTTTAGGCCAAGAGGTTAAGGAATTGTACATTCACACTGACCTTTGTCATTTTGACTTTTTTTCACACGATTCCATCGAATGCAATTAATTTTTAAACCGTTTCATTCGACACATAAATAGAACACTAACAGGTACTACCACTCCCACTCTGAGTGGACCTGGGAGTAATAGCAATGAAGTGGTAGTTCACACCCCACCTAGAGGTCCAGAATTGGAGCCTCACAATATGATGCTATTTTTTGTCACATTGAAGACACCCTTGGATGGGTCTTGCCCCTCAGCAGGGGATACATTCAGTTTGCTCTAAACCGTGCAAACAGAGCTGTTGTAAACAACTGTTGTTTTTTTTGTTTTGTTTGTTTTTTTTGTGAATCCTTCAAATAATTTTGTGGGGACTCAGTAATCAATCGAAGACAATTTTGCACATGCGTAAACCGACACTTTCATAAAATTAAACATTCGACGATAAAACTTTACTTAGTGACATTGTGCATTGTTTTATCGCCACATTCGCTGTAAATACGTATCAAGTTTTCTCAACTGCATGGACGTTTGTTCGCTGAAAATACCATTGCGAAATTATCCTATTTTGGGGCCTGAGAAACTCCTTACCTTGATTGATACTCTTTCCACGATAAGTGTTATGCCTTTTTAGTAATTAGTTGTTTGGGGAAAACACTTAATCAGCATCGATGCCATTAGAATATTTTCATGGCCATTTATTTATGGTCAATCATAGCTGAACAGTGGTAAAGACTACATGTATTTACGATTTCATCCTAAAAAGGATAAGGGCTAATTTAATGGCTCTGAAGGGGGATGCAGATAGAACTAAACAATTTTTCAATTGCCTCCCGAGTGATATTCTTCCTGCTAGGCATCCCATACTAAACAGCCCTTTTATTTTATTCTAGAACTGAAGAGAAATATTGACATATTTTAGGTATACGAGCTTTCCAGGGAGCCTCCCTCAGAAAGAATATGCCCTCTAACCGAAAACATGTAACGGACGCGCTGATTGCTCTGAAGAGGAATGACTTAGGATTGTTGCAAAATTTTTGACTACTCCCCGGTGTACATGCTCCCTGATGGGAACACCATGATAATCCACCCTTGTGTCATGTTCTAGCAACGTGGAGAGCAAGTTAGATAACTTGTGTTTTCCAGGTAGCACATACTGTTTCGCTTTAAAGCGTTAAGGGCTGGATTGATTGTCCGGTGCCTGTAGCGCTGCTATTGGAGAATGTCATAGAATCTAAGCTAATTTGACTCCTCCCGGGAGGTATGTTTCAAACAAGGCTGCCGACATTACACCCGGAGTCGATACCGAGTACACATATGCTTTCTTGGCGGTCATTCCCACAAGCTGTACTGCTTCGAAGTATATACTGATGAAGCAGCTGATGTTGTAATGGTTATAGTCGTAGAAAATAAATACGGCAGCCCGAGTTCAAATCCTGGACGAGGAAGCAGTGTCCATATCACAGGACGCTATTACCTTTTCTAATGGTTTGAATCCAAGTATTTTCTCACCAGTTAAGTATAAATCGTTTGGAAGCGGAAGTGTGATTTTAATTTTAGTATATCAACTGGTCTTAGAAAAAGAAAATTTTGAATTCAAACCGGTTAAATTCTGCTAAAAAATGATCTTATGTCACATCCTGCTCGTATGGAGGGTTGGTAAATACTTATATATATATATAAAGTAAAGTTGACGACCATAGTCGAGGGTGACCCGAAGGCTCCCTTTTTGATAGCTACTACACCAACGTGTAGGGGAGGGCGCTACTCCTTTCCCTGAATTGCTCCACTTTACCCTTGATCCGTACCTTATAATGCTGAGTGTTAATCAAGGAGGCATCAAATACCATTTTTGAGTCTTTGGTATGACTGGGATTGAACCTATGTCCCCCAGGCCATTAGCGAACATCCTAACCGCTAGGCCAATGTCCGGTTATATAATACCTAAAAGAGCCAGAAACTACCGACCTAGGTTTCACTTAATGGATTATCAAGATAATTCTTAATAAAGAAGATAGGCCTAAACAACATTTTATTAATAAAATGGCAACCAGAAAGAGATAAGCAAAATTTTGCTGATGATCCGTCAGGTAGGCAGTTTCTGGCTCTTTTAGATATTCTAGTTTTGCTCAACTTAGTGTATTGAACACTTTTACGTATTAGCTTAGGTAACTCAGTAGGTGTTTTTCTTTTGTTAGTCATTGCAGTTGATTATTTTCAAGTTACGTTGTTCCTTCAATAAGTTTCCAGACTTTTTTTGTACAGGCATTTAAAATTATCGTAGACTCTTAAAGATTCAGTATATTATTTCTGTACATCTTATGAGATGACTGACCAATTTTTATGATTTCACGTTTAAATGAACAGCTACAGCAGCAATTGGAATACACCCTACTAAAGACAGCTGGTGAATTTTAAAAATTCAATCTGGACTTTAGAAGAACGATATGCAATAAAATTCTAAGAAAAAATACCATGCGATGAAAGCTGGATCTACTGCTATGAGCCAGAGACCAAGAGACAGAGTTCCCTGTGGAAGAACAGACAGAGCAAATCCACCCAAAACCTTTTATGATCTTTTTTTTTTTTTTTTTTGACAGCACTCGCATGATCTTCATGCGCTGGGTTCCCACTGGACAGACTGTCAACAAGGAATACTTTGTTGAGGTTTTATGGGTGTTCAGGTAGAGAACTCCGTCGGAAGAGGCCAGCACTCTTCAAATCGGCTCAGTGGCATTTCCACCAGGACAATGCACCAGTCCACAACTCCATCCTTGTCACAGACTATTTGAGCAAGATGGGTATCAAGACAGCTCCTGAGCCTGCCTATAGTCCCGACCTTGCTCCCTGTGACTTTTGCTTATTCCCTAAGCTCACAGGCTGTCGTTATGAGACAACTGAGGAGATGAAAGAGGCTGTGACGGAGGTCATTGACACGCGCACACAAGAGGACTTCCATGGGGCCTTCCAGAAGTTTTGGAACGGTACAACAAGTGCATTGCAGCCGGAGGAGATTACTTGTAAGGGGACTAGAGTTTCATGAGTGTACGATCAATAAAAGTGCCCATACGAAAAAAGTCTGGAAACTTATTTCATGATCCTTGAATATGGATGTTTTTAATATTTACTTTTTTTTAAATTTCTTTCCCCAGATATCAATTTGTGAAATATTTTGAATTTAGAAATTGCATCAACTGTTTTTTTCACGCCGCCGCAGTTATAAAAGTAGGTATAAGAATAAAGATATATATATATATATATATATATATATATATATAATGATGATCTTTTCAATATATTCACTGTAGGCGTCATGCCTTTTTCAGGGTTGACATTACTGTGAAAACTTGCCCATGACATGGTTTTAAAAAGTTTTCCTTCTCCTAAATGAGCTGACTTACCAAGATTAAAGACCGCGGTCTAGTTTATGCTCTTCCTATAGCAGAAGTATATTTTGGCCAAACCCCTCTTACATAGCAGGATGTGATACGATGTCAATATTAAGAGGAGTATTTCTCGTTTGAATTAAAACTTTTCCTTCTCTAAGACAAGTTGCCTTACCAATGCTAAAATTGAAAAATAAAAAAAAAACAGAAAAAAAAGTATTAGTGCAAAATGGAACGCAAACAGCATCGTCCAGGTTTGAACTCGTGTCGCAAATTCCATTTTTATGACTATAACTATTACACTAAATGCGCTGAAGTAGGAAGTTGATGGCTACATTTCTCAAAATCTTTTTACGCGAAGCAGGAACTTCGCTTTTCAATGTTGATAACCCATACGCTACATGCACTTCAACTAGCAGCAGAGGCTGCTATATTTATTAACATTGATGACGTTTTGGGTTTCAGGGGATGAGTGTACACTCAAAAGTGGTTTCCTTCAGGATCTTTAGTACAGAGTGATTAACAGCAAGAACCTAATACTTCCCTCATCAATTTTGGTATCATCTAATCAAGAGCTCAGTAATGGTTTGAGTAATCCTCTTAGGGGAATGACGAGTCTTTCTCTCCCTCTCTCTCTTTTTCTCCCACTCTCCCTCTCTCTTTCTCTCTCTTTTCTACATCTTTATCGACAAGTGTCTCGTGAGTAGATTATACACAATAGAGACACGGTCTGCTGATTTGACTGACTTCCTGTCTGAATGTTTTATTTATTTTTCCTTCTCTCATTTTTGTTTTGTTTTGTTTTGGGATGGTGTCTTTGTTTTTCTTCTTTTTTCCCTTTCTTCTATCTCATTCAATCTTTCTTACAGTTTTCCTTCTTTCTTTCTTTCTTTCCACTCTCTTTCTCTTTTCTTCCGTTCTTTGTTTCTATTCCTTTCTTCATTTACGTTTACTTTCGGGCTAACATTCTTAGAAAAATATCAATCTCTTTATCCCTGGAGCAATGGATTAAATAGAATCACTACTGCTCTTCTACAATAATGGCTTTAGCAGTAAGCGAGTTCGAATTCCAGTCGTGCTATTACATTCACTTTCGGACTAATACCCTTGAAAAAGGTATGAACTCCCTAATACCTGTCTGAAATGGGTTAAACTGTTCTTCTGGAAGGATTACAAAGACATTAAATAACCCACGAAGACTGATATGCCATTAAGCAAAGAAAATGAACCGAGGCGTAGACATTTGATGAGTTATAAAATTCAAACGTCTTTTTTCGCCAAAGAGCGATAGGAAGTAAATATTTTTATCTATAGATTTAATGAGTGAATTAATATCAGTTTCGTATGTTGTATAGTAGAGAAAGATGATCGCACAGATGTATAAACATCTATCACTTTCTTTTTTCTTCCTTTTATTACCCAAAATGTATGAATAGGTAGAATACAAGAGAATCGAAGACGGCTGGGCTACACTCACAGAGACTGAGGTATGAATCTTTAGTGAACTGCTTTCCTTCCTCATGTCGAAATCTCCCTGATTATATAATATCTGAGACGCCCATGCCAATTCTCGTTATCACAACTCCTTCAGCCTGCCGCCTACACAATGCACGTGATTACGGTTCCTTCTAGCATGCCACCAAAGCAATTTGCGCAGCATTTTAACCGAAAACACCTGTGTCCTATTTACTTTAGGTACCGGGTGCATTTCCTGTTATTTTCGTTTAACCAGGCTCTAACTTCTTCAGCTTCATCGACTGGTGTCTAAGGGGACTTCCAGTCAATATTCAAATGCAGGGATAAATCCATCGTTCCTCGTTGGTAAAAATGCATAGCCAATCGTATGGACCACTCTTTGTCGCAAAAAAACTTGCCCTGTTGGACTGTTTGATTCATCTATTTAGTTTAGTCTAGTTTAGTTTATTACCGAGAAAAAATATTCGGGGCACTCAATAAGTTTTCCGTAAAATTTATCTTTATTTTGTCCTTATCAAAGATAGCAGAATTTTATCATTTTTAGTGAAGTATTGTTATATCGTCATCTACAGCATCACAACGACACAATAATAAGACGCGTGATAAAGACGCACGCAGTGATAAAGACGCAGGAAGACTCCTTTAACAATATTTACCTCTCACTTTATTGCAAGGGTTTGGAAAGGTTGTGTGGGGATTTACTGTGAGAGGGAGCTGGAGACCGAACATAAACTGTAATATTTTTTCCCACTGTTATGACCGTCATGTTATGTCTTTCTTGCTCTCTAGAGCTGCTCAACCGGAGGCCTAGGGCCCACTCTGCTGGATGCTGGCTTTCTTTACTGCATCTTATCAGCATCTTCTCTGGGCCCCAAACTCCATTGGCGTTCCCGAGGGCCGCCTCAGTCGGGTGTGGCTTTCCCTACCACATCTCGTTTATCTCCAACCCTGGAACTCTACTGGCAACTCCAACTCAACTAGCTCGTCGAACTCAACTGAATTATACAATCGTTCGACGCCCACTCGATCTTTGAAATTGAATGTTTAATCGTCATCAAGCGGAAATAACTGTCATGCATTTCAGAGGTCACTCTCTTCCGGTGCGTCAGTCTATGAGAGTTTAATGGGATTTTTTTTTACCTCGTCCCCTTTCATCAGCCAATTTCCGCCCACGCAATTTCCTCTCATAACTGCCATTGGAATGTGTCACTTCCTTCCGGTGCATCACCTTGAATGGCATTTTGGGCCGGGTCAAAAGGTCAAAATATAACAGTATTATAAAAACCAAATGCATATCATTAGGTATTATTTTTACCAATCTCTACAGCAGTGAGCCGTTAAAATATTGCATAAATATATACCAAAAAGGTTTACTAATTTTTAGACAGCTACATATTGTTGGCCCCAGTGGTCAAACTGAATGAAATTATTTTATATTTTTCTATGCATATCTTAGAAAATAAATCATACCTTTCATTTAAAGGATTAAATTTGATTTGTTAAAGTAATTTTTGTGAAGTCATTATCTTCAGCAATTAGATAAAAATGTTTTGTCTCTCAAGTCTTATTAGGTAATTTACTGCAATATAAAAAAACCTTAGTGAACATAATTTAAATCTCTTAAACCCATAGATATTGCCAGGTCAACTATATATATATATATATAGAGAGAGAGAGAGAGAGAGGAAGAGAGAGAGAGGGAGAGGTTTTATAAGGTTCGTTCATCAGGATAGTTGAACATACACCAAGGGAAATTCAATGCTAATCTAGTAGTTACCGTATATAGTAGCCGAAATGATTGCAATTTGATTTTGTTCTATATAAACATCCACCCTTTTGTGACATATTTAAGATGTGGTACGTTGCGTCTATTGTAACACTTTTCTCAGGTCAGTGTTCCGACAATTTGGGTGTTTTTAAGAATTTATCAGACTATGAGAAGAATTCATGCTTCCTTATAGAATTCCGGGTTCATATAGAAAGAAGTAGATGCTTTTGGAATAACCCCCTTGGAAAAAGAATGAACTATCTTATCCCTTGAAGTATGGGTTAAGTATTGTTATATACCCAACCGGTAAACTGTAATGCGTACGTCTCATTCCTCATAAATCCGTTGGATACTATTGTGTGTGCATGTGGGGGGATTTAGGCTGACTATGTTGTCACCCTTATCAGTGGGTACCTTCTTCACGCCCCTGACAAGTATTGTATTTGTTTAATGTTATAAGGATTTCTATTTCATGCATAACCTCCGTTTTGGTTATTCCTCATTCAGTAACCTTTTGTTAGGTTACAACAAATATTATCTCTACTGTTCTTCTGCAATTATGGTTTTGACATTAAATACCCCACCAAGGTTGATGTGCCATTGAACAAAGAGCCGAGCTAAACCATAACTCTATGTCTCTCTCACCCCCCACACATGAACTCTCTCTCTCTCTCAATATATATATATAGGGTGGTCTGTGGAGGCGCACGTAACGATTACGGTTATCAACGTAGGAAATGTAGAATGCGACCAGAGTTCAAATGCTGAATGAGGCCCTTTTGCGTTTCATATCACACTAATACGATTTCAAAAGGCATGAATCTATCTTTTCTGATCGCTCTCCCCACTACAGTTAAATTATGCGGTAGATTGGATTCTTTAATTTTCGTAAGGCAACCGATCGAGGAAAAGGAAACTAAATTCAAACAAGCTTAACTCTGTTTAGAAACTGACCTTGTGTCATATCCTGCTCATGACTGAGGGTTCATATAAACGCACTCACACACACTCTCTGTCTGTCTGTCTGTCTTGCTCCCTCCCTCTCTCTTACTCACATATATGCATGTATATATATTTATACGGTTTCCATGAGAATGTCGGTGCCTTTATATAAGTGGACATATGTCTTCGGGAAATTAAACAAGGAGGCATCAAGCACCATTTGTTGAGGCTTTGGTATGAACCCATTGGTGAATATTCTACCCACTAGAAAATCACAATGCATATATGTATATTATATATTTTTATATACTTCTGTGGGCCTTTGTATAGGTGTATATATGTGTTTGTGAAATTAAAAACGTACATATATATATATATACGCATGTATCAGTTTACTTAATATCATGAATGCATACGTAAACTTATATATATGTACCCACATTCACTCAGAAAACATATAAATGTATATACATCTATATACATACGCGTGTGTATGTGCGCGCATGCGTGTGTTTAATTATACATAACCACGTGAGCATAAATTTTGATGTGAATTCATTCTAGCATGACTAGAAAACCGTTAGCTGAGTTAAAGTTCGCACAAATTCCGAAGTCTCTTTATATATATATATATATATATATATATATATGTGTGTGTGTGTGTGTGTGTGTTTACTCAAACTTGGCATTGTTCTGTGTCTTAGGATCTGGGTATTAACTTAAAAGTTCCACTGAATAAGTTTTGTTTTATGCGATTAATATTCACCAATGAATTAAGTGCAATGACAAACAATTTGATTATGATGGAATAAAATGTTTATATGGCAGGACAGACTTACTAATTTACACTGTACATCACCAAACACAAATAGAAACGTATATACGCATATACGTATACATATACATGTACATATATATATATATACATATTTGTACCATATACATATATATATACACCCACATATTTGTACCATATACATATTGTACCATATACATATACATATTTGTACAATATACATATACACGCACGTATTTATACCATATACATATTTGTAACATTTTCATATACATATCACCATCATCATCATCATGTCGCGCCGCCAGCGCGGATATCCTTGACCCTCTCTCGCCATTTCTCCCTATCATTCATCGCCTCCGGCAGGTCTTCAGGGTTACATCCTGTGTCCTCACATAGTTGCTGTATGTATGTTCGTGCTGGTCGTCCCACTCTTGCACATCCATATGTGGGGGTCCACAGGAGTACATCGCTTATGAGCTCGTCCTTGCTTCTCCAGCAGTGTCCTGCGTGTCTGGTTCGTCGAACTTGTATAGTTTTCGTGATGGGGGGCAAGTGTCCGTATAGTTGGAGTCTCGTGGGGTGTTGTTGCCAGGACTTGTTTAATACTGCTCTCAACATTCTTGTGTAATTTCCGTCCAGCCTCCTCTCCAGCCGCTTCGTAAGCGTCCATGTGGTGCATCCATATAGCAGTATCGACACAACCGCTGCCTGGAAGAAACTGCGTTTCATTTTATCAGTTAGGTCCGACTTCCATATGATCGAGAGCCTATCGATAGCTGTCCATGCCTTCGTCAGTCGTGTGTCGATATCTTTTTCGGTTGATGAGACGCTACTTCCTAGGTAGGTGAATTTGTCGACTAGTTTCAGAGAGGCTCCGTCTAGTGTGGCAATGTTGCCCGTTTGGTTGTAACACATATATTCAGTTTTGTTTGCATTGACATGGAGGCCAATGCCAGCTGCGGCTCGTTCCAGACTATGCAGTAGTTTCTCTGCTTGATTAGGCGTATTCGCTAGTATCGCCAAGTCATCAGCGTAGTCGGCGTCCGTGATTGTTTTTGCGGGGTACCTTTTGCTTCTTCTCTTAGTCAGCTCGAAGCCATTTTCTCTGATTTTGTCGATCGAAGTCCTAAGCACATAGTCTAGACAGATGATAAAGAGGAACGGGGCTAGTGTGTCTCCTTGTAGTACTCCTGCAACAATGTCGAAGTATTCCGTGTCTCCATCTGGTGAACGTACTTTCACTTTGGTGTTTCTGTAGAGAATCATTATCGCTGCTACTGTTTCTTTTGGTAGGCCGTATGCTAGTAGGATTTGCTCCATCTTCCCTCTGTGTATGGAATCGAAGGCCTTGGAAAAGTCGATAAATAGTAATGTCGCCTGTAAGTTTTTTGCCCGAACGCCTTCCAGGATTCTACGGATGGTCAGTTTGTACCATATACATATGCATATACGCGCACATATTTGTCATCATCATCATCATCATGTCGTGCTGGTAGCACGGATGTCCCTGACCCTCTCTCGCCACTTTTCCCTATCGTTCATTGCCCTAGGCAGGTCTTCAGGACAACATCCCGTATCCTCACATAGTTGCTGAATGTATGTTCGTGCTGGTCGTCCTGCTTTTGCACGGCCATGTGTGGGGGTCCATAAGAGTACATCACTTATGAGCTCGTCCCTGCTTCTCCAGCAGTGTCCTGCATGTCTGGTTCGTCTAACTTGAATAGTTTTCGTGATAGGAGGCAGGTGGCCGTACAGTTGGTGTCTTTTGGGGTGTTGCCGCCAGGACTTGCTCAAGATTGCACGCAGCATTCTTGTGTAATTGCCGTCTAGCTTCTTCTCCAGCCGTTTTGTTAGCGTCCATGTAGTACACCCATATAGCAGTATCGATGTGACCGCTGCCAGGAAGAAACTGCGTTTCATTTTATCGGTTAGGTCTGATTTCCTCATATACATATACACACAGATATTTGTACCATTTACATATTTTTATCATCCATATACATATACATATACATATTTGTATCATATACATGTACTCTTGCTGCAATTTCGCAGTCCAGCGCTTTCCCCATTACACCACGAGGACACCCCATATACATGTACGTATTTGTACCATATATATATATATATATATATATATATATATATTTCTTCCTGTATAACTAAAGAAACATTTAGGAACATTTTTATGCCTACATTTAATTGCTCTTTTTCTATTCATGTACACAGATACTTACACTTTGTATATATATATATATATATATAGCCTCACGGAAAACTAGTGATACAACAAAACAGTTTGTCTGTGGATGACAATATATATACGCTCCCCAACCCCGGGGGGTGAGACTTTGGCGATGGAATTATTGGTTCCCACTCGCGTAATGCAAAGCTTTTCTAGTGAATTGAACACTTCAGTGTCCGATAGCGCAAAATGTAAATAAACGAAAGTTGATATATATACGTTAAATTCTCCAGCTGTCTTTTGGTCGCTTGCTGGCTAAGGGGTATGTCTTCGGTCTGAAAAAAATATGGAACATGAAAGTGACGGTTATACCAAATGTAATTGGCGTGCTCTATACAATCAGAAAAGAATTGGTACAAGGACTGGAGATCACGGTATACACAGCTGATGTGACCTAATAATGTCAAAACAGCTGTCCAGTGTTTCCTTATGTAACGCACAAGTGTTCGCCGGACTTTCTGATCGTGGTAATTCAATTCACAATATAATTCCTCTACTTAAAAAAGAAAATGTACATCTATATCCTTGCCCTTGAGGTTATAATAATTTCGCAGATGCGTATTTTCAATCCTCTTGGGAAGACGTGGCCCGGGAGGTGACCGTGTCCTCTGTAAAGAGTACGGATATAACTTGCAAGACACATTTAGGTTAATTGGCCGCGATGTGGATTGATAGTCAGTGGTAGAGTTTCGGCTCTGCATTCTGTGGTCACTGGTTCGATCTCCAGTGGTGGGGATCACGGTATACACTGCTGATGAGACCTAATAAGGTCGAAACAGCTGTCCAGTGTTTCCGTATTTCGCGCGCAAGTGTTTGTCGGACTTTCTGGTCATGGTAATTCAATTCACAATATAATTCCCTTTATTAAAAACAAATGTACATTTGTCTCTAAAGATTTTTTTCACGGTTCAATCGAATTCGAATAAAGTTTAAACAGATCTATTTTACCTCTTTGATGGAACCTTAACAGTTATTACTACTCCGAGTTAACGTGGAACTAGGAGTAATGGTAATGAAGGAGCTCTTCATTATCATCACATCACGCCATCGGCACGGATATCCCTGACCCTCTTTCGTCAACCCTCCCTATCGTCCATTGCTTCCAACAGGTCTTCAGGGTGACATCCCGTATCGGCACAGAACTGCTGTATGTAGGTTCTAGCTGATCGTCCTGTCTTTGCTCGCCCATATGATGTGGTTCACTGGAGTACATCACTTATGAGCTTGTCTCTAATTCTCCAGCAGTGTCCCATATGTCTGGTTCTGGAGCTTCATCATCAAATATAGTTTAGTGTCGTACCAGAACGCTAATTTTGGTAGGGGATTACCCCTCTGCAGGAGATACAGTCAGCGTATTTTAAGACCCCACCAACAATGTAGTAATGACATTGTGTACAGATTCCTAATTCATTTGAACCTCCAACTCTGGGTCAGATAGTATCACTGATGTCTTCTACAATGATGGCTTTGGCATTAAATAACCCATGAAGGTTGATATGCGTTTAAATAAAGAAACCAAACTAAACCAAAGCAAAATATAAGAATTATTTAACCAAACCCAGCAGTTGGGGCAACAAAATACACCGACTGAATCTCTTCAGAAGAGTAAGACTTCGCCAACGAGTGTCCTGGATATGACATTAAACCATCTGATGGTGAGGCACCAGCCTTGGAGTTTCGGGGAATGTTGAGTACTCCTTCAACGCCGTTGCTCCCACGTCCACTCTAACCTGAAGTGGTAGCACATGACGGGTCAAATTGAACTGTTTGACATTTAAACTGTGTGCAAACAAATGACAGATGCTAAATTGAATGATTTGAAAGTGTTTGGTCATTTGACAGTGTGTAAATAAATGACTTATGTTTAATTGAATTGTTAGTGATAGATAGCAATTCTTGAAACCATTTAACTGTGTGCAAACGATTGAGTAATGTTGAATAGAATTACTAGTGTTGAATAGCAATTCTTGGGACCCTTTAATTGTGTGCCTAAATTGAATTAATAATATTACGCAGCAATGCTTCGAACGATTTGACTGTATGCAAATGAATAAATAGTGTGGAAAAGAATAATTAGATAATCATTAAATAGCAATACTTGTAACCTCTTCACTGTTTACAAACAAATGATTAATATTGAATAGAATTATTAGTGTTAGATTGCAGTAATTGAAACCATTTAACTGTGTAGAAACAATAGCAATTCAAATGTGCAAACAAATTAATTCTAACTTATTTACAAATAAAATTATTTACAAAGTATTCACTTAAAAATCATATTTATATCCATTTAACTGTGTGCAAACAAATAATTGGTAGTAGATTGGATTGTGTGTAAAGAATGAGCTTAAGCTCGTTTAAAAATTTCATAAAAAGAAATGTGTTTACAAATCTCATATATATATATATATCAAAGGCACATGGTAGTTGCAGAAAAAAGTCTTTTACCTTTATTGTATTTATTTATCTTCTTTCTAATTAAATTAAGGGGAATATCTAAAAACACACCAGCTGAGATAATCGACAGATGTATTAGGAGTAAATGAAGAATATATATGGGGATAATCATTTAATTTACGAGCTTAGATTGTTTAGAAAATCCTATCTGCTACGGGATTCCTGACATGTACTCAAATTAGGATGGGTTAACCAACAGGTACGTCCTTCTCCTGTTTCTTAATGTTTCAAACACCTACTGTTTTGATCCGCTCCGTCTTCGCCTGAGAATTAAAAAAAATTTATTTTTCATCGCACACATATGAACTGTAATTCCGCATTTGGTGTTCTTCAACTTCAAGTATAGCATGAAAAAAGTCATCTGATGAGACGGAGAGTATAGTAATAATCTCCGCCGAAATAAATTTATCATAACTTAACCAGATTGGAGTTTCCATCTAATTATATATATAAACAAAATAACCTACAATGGTTGATAGGCCATAAAAACAAACCAAACCATTATATAACCGAAAGATAACGTAAGCTTTGAATATAACAGTCATTAGGGTTACGGAGGTGCCTGCGATGTAATGGTTGTCGTCGTAGGAAATGGACGCGGCGACTCGAGTTCAAATCCTGGACAAGAATGATTGCATCACACATAGCATTAATACCCTTGGGAAAGGTATGAATCCAATTATTCTCCCTCCTGCTATGGGTAAATAGTAGGACAGACTGGGTTCTTCAGCCTTGGTGAGGCAACTAGTTTAGGAGAAGGAAAACTTTGAATTCAAACCTGCTAAACTCTGCTTAAAAAATTGACCTTTTGTCATATCCTGCCCGAGCGGAGGGGTTGGGTAAATAGGATTTGAGTTCGGCTGAGCCACCTTTGGACGGGTGAGCTGCATTATTGACACCTTTGTATAGCACTGGATCCCGTGTTCCAGTTTAAGCTCTAATCTAGCGTCCGTGCCTGGACTCAGGTTTGGGTCCATGTAAAGCTAGGCTCATCGGCTGACATTGCACAAAATGAGCCGATGACCAGCATAGTCCAGCAGGGCTCGAACCTCGGCTCGGGTCTGACCTTCCCCTTCCCTAACCCCAACTATTATCCGACAGTCATGTCATTTGACCTTGTGTCGAGTTCTGCCTGGGGGGAGGCAGACACAAATATTTACCACAAAAAAAGAGAAGGTTCTCTCTCTCTCTCTCTCTCTCTCTCTCCATTTTAGCCCCAGGATGCGGCACAAGGTCAATTGAATTCAGAGATTTATTTCTCGAAGATCATTTAAAGAGTTCAGCCAGCCCAACTATATCTATCTATTTCTGAAGGGAGAAAAATGGATTTATACCTTTCCTAAGGATATTGGTGATATGTGAAATGCAGAGAACATTGATCATGATCTGAACTCGGGTCACTGGCTTCATTTCCAACGATGATAACCATTACACCACAAGCGGCTTTAGATAATTTGTGGGTGAACAAATTGTTGGCAAAAAATTATTCCTAGTACCATGTTCTGAACTTGATATTAAACTGCATCTGTGGTGTGGCTCCAGTTCTGAAGTTTGGAGAGTGTAGAGTAACCTTTCATTGTTATTTCTCTAAAGTCCACTGTGAATCCGAGCGGTAGTATCTGTTAGTGTCTTCTCTATTGTTGTTCTAATTGATGCTCAGGGGATGTCATCGTGGTGTAATGGTTAAAGCGCTGGACAGTGGAATTGTAGTCACAGAGTTCGAACCCCAGTCGCGCTATTTCGTTCACTTTCGGACAAATACCCTCGGGAGAGGCATGAACCCCTGAATCGCTAAAGTAATAACTTAAATACTACCGCTTCTGTTCTTCTTGAAGGATGTCTTTGGCATTAAATTACTCCCTAAGATTTATGAAAAAAAACCAAACCCTTACTGAGTCTCACTGTGTTCCCCATATTTGTAGCCTTGTGCCATATCTAAGCTAAATCTAGTTAATTACTATTGTTATTTTTGTTATGACTGTCACGCGTGATGGGTTGAGCTGTTTTCATCTTTGATCCAGACAGCGTCTCGGAGGAGAGCCATCTCTACCACGCGGTTTTTTACACACGATTTAGCAATCTCCGACCATCCGCGATTCCACCGTCGAAGACCGTAAATTTTGAGCCATGTGATTGCCTTGAGGTCCACTTTCTCTGTTGTCCGCCATGTTTTGATTTGGCCTCCTTGTCGCTTTCGCCTGTATCGAGGTAGAACTAGTCACTGATTGAATGAAACGTTCATCAACCGGGCGATGTAGGACATGGCCGAACTAACTCAACCGTCAGCATAGCAGATTGCAACCAATTTTAAGAGTTGTTCGTAAGCGAGAGAGTATGTTGGCACTGGAGACGTCAATGTCGGCATACTCGCAAGATGCGACGGAGATTGTCTTAGTTGAAAACCTCTTATCGCCGCAGATCTTCTATGTGGATTTATTTGCAAGAAAATCCTTATGATGGATGGCCGTCAAAAGGTCCCACCTATAGTTCAAAAAGATCTTTAAAAATTATTTGTATCTTATAGGAATATATTGAAACGATATAATTGTAAGTTATTTGTATTACATAGGAATACTTGAATTGATAATTCTGACTATTAAACAAGATAACCGTGAGCATATTATTTGAATTAGGTTTGGTTTGGTTTGGGTGGGTTGGGTTTTATGGCATATCAACCATTGTAGGTTATTTAATGCCAAATCCTCTTTATACTTATGTATTAAATATATATGATTTGGTTGGGTTGGGTTTTATGGCATATCAACCATTGTAGGTTATCTAATGCCAACTCCTCTTTATACATATATATTAAATATATAGGATTTGGTTTGGTGGGCTTTTATGGCATATCAACCATTGTAGGGTATTTAATGCCAACTCCTCTTTATACATATATATTAAATATATATGATTTGATTTGGTTGGGTTTTATGGCATCTCAACCATTGTAGGTTATTTAATACAAAATTCTCTTTATACATATTTATTAAATATATATGATTTGATTTGATTTGGCTTTATGCCATATCAACAATTCTGGGTTATTTAATGCCAAATCTTTATATACATATATATATATATCATTTGTAAAGACTTTTTGCAGATAACATTCTTAAAAGAACCTGAGGTCTTTTTTGCACACAGTTAAATGCTTTTAAATATTGCTACATAACAGTCACAATTTGATATCAGTCATTTGTTTGCACACAGTTTGTTCTATTTGACCCATAGGTAGGACCCTATCAAGTGTTCCCACTCTGGGTCAGAATGAACCTAAGAGCAATGGCAATGAAGGGTTACTCCACATTCCCCAAATCTCCAAGGCTAGAGCCTCGCTATCAAATAGTTTAATATCATTATCCAGGACACTCGTTGTTGGGGTGGTCTTAGCCCTCCCTATCACCATAAAAACTCCAAAATTGAATATATTGTTATGATTACAATGAACTATTGAGAAATGAATCAAATTTTGGGCATTAAATAACCCATATGAAGTTGATGCACCGTTAAAAATGCCCCAAAACAAAACAGAGCGTAGTATGTTAACCCTCTTTCTACCTTGAACTAAATTTTTGTGACTATTTTCTGTCACCAAAAATCAAAACTCACCACTGTGGCCACCATTTGGGAATCGAAGAAGGCAGTGTCAGTGAAAGAACTTCCAGCATTGCTGCTTTTATTGTAAAGAACGGCATGTTGTTTCATGAAGAAACTAAGTTGAATTCAAATCAGGTTCATTTGTTTTGTTTTGTTTTTGATGACATATCAACCTTCGTAGCTTCTTTGAGGCTAAAAAGAACCTTTTAGAACCACAGGGATAATATTTAACCCCTAACTTATAATAAAGGGGTTTAATTCTTTTCCCAACTTTATATGTTCGAAAGCGTGACTGGAGTTCGAACTCGCTTACTATGATCTCGTAGTCCTGCATTTTAACTATTACGCCACGGGATATTCCTCTAATTAGGTTCAAATGTGGACATTTTATGTTTTGTGACGCTCACATGTGCATAAAAATTAGAAAATAATTGACAGACGATTAAACAAAAGCATAACGATTTCGTTGAAGTGAAATAATATATTAACAGGAAATAAGAAAAAACAAAAGATAGTTACTACCCTTACATTTCTGGCCAAGTTATTATTGACGTCTTTCTCGTTGATGTCATTCGATTCGTGTCTCATGCCCCTACTAATTGCATGGCACCTCTATTTTTATCATCAAGAAGCCTGACACTTCTGTCCCCTAAAGATCACTGTATAATTGCCAGTGTCTCACTTATTTCCTATATCACAGTAGGTATTTACTCAATTCAAGAAGTGTTTAACAGTTTTTTTATTCAGAATTTTCCTTCTCCTAAAGTAGTTACTGTACTAAGGTTAAAAAGCCTGTCCTGTCCCGTTATTTAACCATAGTTGGAGGAAGAATAGACAGATTCATGTCCTTCTTAGGAATATCACTGCTATATAATATGCAAACAGCCGCGGCGAGGATTTGAATTCAGGTCACTGTGTCCAATTCTTCCAACGAGAAAAATTACACAAGTGCCAATATATTAAAACCCACATTTCTTATTCATTCGTCGCCATGGACAGGAAGTGACACCATAAATTTAAACGTTTCCATTCCAAATACTTCGTATTTCTGATCGACTCACTGTTATGTTCGAATCCGTGTGAAATATCACTGTCTACTGAGCTATCGGTGGGGCGTTTACCATTTTAAAGTGTCCCAAGGAACAGTTTTATTAATCAATCGTTTAGCTTGATATTCAACAATTGTTGTTATTCTAATTGGCCTTGGGAACCGGTGTTTCTCAAAACCATAAGCTATGATAATATCCTCTGGTGAGGAATGTCTGAACAAGATAGGTTGCTCTCTTTTCTGCAACTGTAGTATGCTATCGCTGGATCTTTACAAACAACGAGGAACATGTATATATAAAAATATCATCTTATACTTTTATTCTTCGACGGTGTCGCTTGTGTGGAGAGAGTTAGCGCACGCAAAGAAGTCGTCGGGAGTCAGCACAACCAGCGGGAATTGACTTAAGTCAAAATTCTAGCCCTTATATAGTCTTAAAACTCCCACACAACCCATATTGCCACGCCTTTTCATCGATGCATTGCTGGCTCTCGATTAGTCACGGCTAACACCCACGCATTGCTTATTTTCCATTGGTTACGACTTATACCCTCGTATTTCTGCTTTTCCGGTCGTTACTTTGTTGATTTTTTCTTCGACTGGATGTATCTGTCAACAACATCCACCAGGTTTATCGCCTATATTATATCCATATATTATCCAATATATTACAGAAGTTGATTAAATATGAAAGCTTTATTGTTTTCTTGTTTTTTAATGGTATATCAACTTTCTTGGGTTATTTAATACCAAACTGATCCTTCTAGAAGAACAGTAGTGGTATTATTTAGCCCATAGCTGGGAGAATAAGAGGGCTCATACCTTTCTTAGTGTATTTGTCCGAAAGTGAACATTATATCAAATGAAATACAATCATCTATAATTATACAAAGCAGTATAAAGCTGACAATATGCGCGTCGGTCTCAGGTAAACTTTATCAACTTTATGAAATACTGAAGTCGTTGAGTGATGAGTGAGTAGATAGGAGGTTTGGAGTTTTCTCTCGGCTGACTGCTATCGAAATTCCGTTTGTGCTCTGCCTCTCTCATCACAAACTGATTCATTCACTCTGCAATCCAGACACCAACAGAACTCGTGACGATAATCTCTATCGTTATATGCACATCTTTTGATAATCCAAATCTATTCCCACGCTAAAAAGACATCCAGAACTACATATTGTTCAAATGAAGGTCTAGGTTAATTTCTTCTTGACTTACTGACTCAAAAATAATATTCCAATAATGTCAATCGATTTGGCTGCTACCTCACGCTAGCTTCGAAATCCCAAGACGGTTTGAACTGTTTCTTTAAGGGGTCACACCTGGTTTTTTCAACAATCAACTTGTTATCTGAGAACACTACAAAAATCGGGTTTTATACATTAACCCAATCCAGACAGCTGTGAAGAAAATTATATCTACAATGTTCTAAAAAGGCAGTAACTTGCTAATTTAAAATCCTTTAACTTCGCCAAAATACAAGATTATTTTTTTAAGGAAACAAAATTCTTTTACACTTTTCCTTTTCCTAGACCGGGTACATAACCAGGACTAAGGAATCCATTCTTTCCACCTATTTACTCATAGATGGGAGGTGGAGAAAGGGTTTCTTGCCTTTCCCAAAAGCATTCACGGGAAGTGAAACACAAATTATCGCGAGGATTTGAACTCGGGTCGTCGCTGATTATATTTTTTATGACTAAGAATCTTTCTCCAAGACACCAGCAAATTTGAGGAGACATCAAGGGGACGGGGTGAACGTTGGATGACAAATGGGTTTCCTTGAACAGCATTTTTTCCACCAACAAATGGATTCCTTTGTTAATTTTTATACTTATGCCGATTTTCACGGCCCGTTAAGCCTTTTTCTTCCTCTACCCACAGAATAGATATTTGCCCTCTCAGCATGACGCCTTTCCAAGACTCGTTCGGCTGGGCTATGTCGAGCGAGACGCCATATTTTCGTTGAAGGTGGAAAATTGTAATAAAAAAAATCGATACGTAAAACACGAGAAGGAGATTTGTTGATATAAAGTGGGTGCCTCAATGTGTTGAATTGATTAGCAAGCAAGACAGTACTAATTTCGAATCTCACTGTGTGTCCTACTCATTCAGACGCTTGCCAGACATACAGAATTTGAGTAAGTATCAAAAAAGATAGATATCCATCTATTCGATAATACATAGATATGATAGCTCGCTGTGTAGTGCAGTCATCTGTCTATCTTGGCATCAACACGGCTTGATATATGTGACATTCAATGGGGATTAAAGTCACTATAGTCAAACTGGGGTCAGGATTTAGCAAGCTAATCATAAAATGTAGGGTTTAAGGAAAATATTTATCTATCTCTCTATCAATCTATTTACCTAAGTCCATTCATATATATCTAAAGTCTTTTCTAACTCACTATATATAGTTATCTCTCTCTCTCAATATATATATATATATATATATATATATATATAAGTAAAATTAGCCACCGTCGTTGAAGGCGGCCCGAAGACTCCCTTTTTGTAAGATATTACAGCAAGGTGTAAGCAAAGACATTAATACGTTTCCTGGATTGCTCCACTTTACCCTTGATCTATACCGTATATTATACAGAGTGTTAAGTGAGGTGACATCAAATACCATTTCTGAGTCTTTGATATGACTTGACCTGAGATTGAACCCTGGTCTTCCAGGCTTTTGGTTAACACTCTACCCACTAGAACAATATATATATATATATATATATATATATATATATATATAACCAACGTAAACTGTTAGCTATACAACGATGGTACAAATATTTCCAGCTTCCTAAAGTAACTATTACAACTAAAATAATGCTTTATGAAAATGTTCAGACAATTGTTTCTTTGTTTAATGGCATATTAACGCACGTGGGTTTTTAATGCCCAATCCATAATTGCAGTGGTGATATCTAACTCGTAGGGTGGGGATATTAGTCCGAAAACGACCGTAATATCACGACTAGAGATCGAACTTGTTAACTACGGTGTCAGAGTCTAGCACGTTAGACACTACGCCACAGGGATATTCATTGGAACTAATTCTATTTATTATCTGCTTGATTATGTACAACAAAATAAATAGATCTTATGAAATAAAATTATTTGCCATCACTCCCAGGTCCACTGTGGCCCAGAGTGGTAGGGCCTGATA
This sequence comes from Sepioteuthis lessoniana, assembly GCA_963585895.1. Taxonomy (NCBI): domain Eukaryota; kingdom Metazoa; phylum Mollusca; class Cephalopoda; order Myopsida; family Loliginidae; genus Sepioteuthis; species Sepioteuthis lessoniana. Next base: position 70,659,696 of record OY757934.1, read on the forward strand.
GGGTCTTATCTATGGGTCAAATATAACTAAACAATGTACTTATGCTTAACTGAATGATTTAAAACAGAATCGTTTTGACATTTAAACTACCTACTTATGCTAAACTGAATTGTTTGAAATAGAATTGTTTTTTGACATTGAAACTGCGTACTTAGCGTGAACTGAATTCTTTGAAATGTAACTGCTTATGTGTGTTAAACTGAATTCTTTGAAATAGAACTGTTTTTGCCATCGAAACTGTGTATTTATGCTAAACTGAATTGTTTAAAATAGAACTGTTTTGATATTTAACTACGTGTAAACAAAAAACTATACATATAGTGAACTGAACTGTTTGAAATAGAAGTGTCTATCTGCATAAAAATGGATTTGCATTAATAACCTACAATATTTGATGTGCCTTAAAACTGAACCAAACCAAACCGAACCAATTATCTGGCACTTCCTCCAATGCACCAGCTAAAGTCGAATCTCTGTTCCAAGCATTGAGCAGGAAGTAAGAGGCATTATTCTCTACATGGTCTCAGATAAAACAGAGTTCATGTGTTTAAATTGATCTCCTCAGTCTGGGAAAACTCTCGGTTTATATAGCTCGGTAGAAAGTAGACGGTACCCCTAGTGTAATGGATTTTGTCGTAGGGAATGAACGCAGCGACTAGAGTTCAAATTGCAAACGAAGTTATTTGCTTTTCACATGGCGCTGATCACCTTGGGAAAGGTATGAATTAAATTTTCCCCCTGCAACTATGGAGAATAATTGAGTAAACTGGGCCTTTTAACCTTTATATGGTAACTAGGGTTGGCAAGTACATATTCTTCGGTAGAAATATTGTTGTAAGGCAGAGAAGAAGTGGACAACAACTCTTGTTTATAAACTTTCTTTTTATTTACGAATACACAGAGAGAGAGAGAGAGAGAGAGAGAGAGAGAGAGAGAGAGAGAGAGAGAAAGAGAGAAAATCGGATTAACAGGGAATCGCAAGGATTTACACAACCTTGAAATAGATATATTCAGAGCCTTTCTTCTTCGTGCTTCTTTCGTGGTAGACTGATACAGGGTCAGTTTCTCAACCCGGCGCTGTCACCCACGGGCTTGTGCCCTAAAAGGCGTGACTCTGCTGACTGACTGCTCTCTCTGCTGACTAACAGCCGACTCCCATCGCTGGGGCGGAAAACTTCCATCATCATATATTCCTTGGACGCATTCGCATTAACCTTCTGGCGTCCCCGCTACGCAATTCATGTGGCATTTCCGCCTTCCCTTGTTTGCCTTTAGACACAACTGCACATCCTGTGAAAGGTCAATATGTAAAAATATTTTATCGACTGTAAATGATGTCAAAACACGCATTGGTAAAACATTCTGCTATTGATATGTTAATGACCATATAAAAAGTAAAGTTGGTGACTTTAATCGAGGGCAACCAGAAGACTTCCTTTTCAATAGCTACTACACTGAGGTGTAGGGGAGGGCGCTACTACTTTCCCAGGATTGCTCCACTTTACCATCGATACACACCTTATATTACCGAGGGTTAAGCAAGGAGGTATCAAGTACCATTTTTAAAGTCTTTGGTATGACGCGAACTTGGATTGAACCCAGGTCTCCCAGACCATTGGCAAACACTCTACCCACTAGGGCAGTGAGCTTGTTAATGACCATATACAAATCTAATATTTTTGATAAAAATAAAACGAGAATTCTTCCAAACTGTAGTCATGTTACTACTACTGTCTGGTTGCACCACTTTGATTTTAACGAAACGCATGAAGAAAATGCTTGATGAGAACTACACAGTGATAATCCGTGCTATTTAGAATAAATCCTTGAAGTATCTCTATGGCCATTTATCTCACATCACACAAACCATCTAAGTTAGACGAATAACACAACCTAGGCACTGTTGGAGAAGAAAGGACGTACCAATAAGTAACGTTCTCTAAAAAATTTACACACATGGACAAAACAATGTTGACAGGCTATAAAAGACTTATGTTCATCTACTTTGGACATGACCGTGGTTTAATGGTTATCCTCGTAGGAGATGAACACGGCGGCTCGAGTTCAAATTCTAATCGCAGCTGACTGCATTTCACATAGAACTAATATCCTTGGAAAATGTATGAATTCAATTATTACCTCTCTAGCAATAGGTAAATAGTAGGGCAAACGAGGTTCTTTTGGCTTGTTAAAGGAATCGGTCGAGTAGAAAGAAAACTTAAATTAAAACTCCGCTTAAAAATTGACCTTGTGTCAGATCCTACCTGTGTAGAGGGGTTGGTAAGTATATATATATATATATATGGTATTATTATTTTTTTTTATTTTTATTTTTTGTTTAATAGCATATTAATATTCATGTATTACCTGATCTTCTTGAATAACTGCAGTTGTAAAATTTAACCCATTTTTATATATACATATACATATATATATACATATATATATATTTTCATTAAGAAAAAACAACGAAACCAATCACAAAGGATTATAAATTTATTTCAATCCTGTTACGCATTATTTCAATCCTGTTACGCATCAAAAATGCGTAACAGGATTGAAATAAATTTATAATCCTTTGTGATTGGTTTCGTTGTTTTTTCTTAATGAAAATATTGCTCTGTATAATTGATACATTGAGCTCTTTACCAGGAAGATCTAAATATTCACGAATATTTTCTTGTCCTGATGGAATTACTCCTAACTCCGGTTTAACTGGACTAAGTATTCTACATATATATATATATATATTCGTATATATATATATATATATATATATGTGTGTGTGTGTGTGTGTGTGTGTATGTGTATGTATATATAGGTACATATCTCCACAACTGTCTAATAATGACAGCCTCTGAGCTTAGGGAATAACCAAGAGTCACAGAGAGCAAGGTCTGGACTATAGGGAGGCTGAGGAAATGTGTTGATGCTCATCTTGGGCAAAAGGTCTGTGACAAGGATGGAGTTGTAGATTGGTTCATTGTCCTGCTGGAAATGCCACTGATCCGATTTGAAGTGTGCTGGCTTCTTCCCTTTGGCCAATCAACTCTGGTGTACTGACTTCCTTACTCCTTCCACACCTCTCATCATCCTTCAAAGACTCCCTGCCTTCCTTGAATCTCTTATGCCACTCAAAAATTGATGCTTGATTCATGCAAGATGGTCGAAAAGCAGTCTGAAGCATTCCATAGGTTTCTGTGGCATTTTTTCCAAGTTTAAAACAGAATTTTATTGCATATCGTTCTTCTTAAGTGTCAGATTGCATTTTTGAAATTCACCAGCTGTGATAATTAAGCTTTAGTAGGGTGTACTCCAATTGTTGCTGTAGCTGTTCATTTGAACGTGAAATCATCTCATAAGATGTATAGCAATGACATACAAACATTTTCAAGAGTCTACGACAATTTTAAATGCCTGGACAAAAAAGTTTGGAAACTTATTGAATTTACCACGTATATATATGTATGTATATATATATATATATATATATACGTATACATACACATATGTATATATATTTATATATACCTATATATATGCACATATATATTCATATATATAGATATATGGTACTTGATACCTCCTTGCTTAACACTCAGCATTATAAGGTATGTGTCAAGATTAGTGAAGCAATCCAGGGAAAAGAGTAGTGCCCTCCCCTACACCTCGGTGTAGTAGCTATAGAAAAGGCAACCCTCGGGTCGCCCTCGACTATAGTCCTCAACTTACTTGCTTTATATATTTTTATGTTTGTGTATGTTCATCACTTTGGTATGTATGTAAATATTGTAGTTTTCTAGTTTTCTGTATATATTAGTCTTGTATATATTTTAATATAACTGTATAAATGTTATTAGATTTAGATGCCAACAATCAAATATCAATGAATTGACATTAACTCATTGTGATGACTATAGACTAAATAGATCGATATAAATAGATTTATCTATATACATAGATTTTTTTTTTTGTTTATGTCTTTTGCAATCGATTATTTTCACCGAATGAAAACTCTCAACTCTATTTTAGTTGTGACAGAGGAGATAAAAGCAAATTTCAACTTGGGCAATATCAACGCTGATGTTTTTATTCATCGAACTTATTTCACTGTCGTTAACGCTAGAGAGGAGATGAATTAGCCATCGACAAACAGTCTCTTCCAGGGCTTCGGGCCATTTCCTCTCACTGACCGGCTTTTATTGAAGGCGAACTTGTTGAAAAATGCTGCAATTGTCTATAGCAGACCAAGGGCAAAAATATTTTTTCCCTTCCTTTTAGACTCATATAAAGGGGTGATGAATTCCCTAGTCTCGGAAGTGAGTTCGATCTTTACCAACTTCCGCAAAATTTTCTCTCATGCTAAATCAAGTAAAAGATTAGATTGATAGATTGATAGATGGATTATCTAACCTGTGGAACAGTATTCATGATTAATGAATTGGATTTTCGCTTTCTGCCTTATATCAAATACTGAGAAATAACTATTAGGTAGAATATTGGACACTTTAATGTGGTGTAACGGTTATATCAATAAGTATCGTAGATAGATTCCACGAGCATCCTGGATATGACATTAAATAATTTGTTAGTGAAGCTCCAGTAATTCTGGAGCTTTTAGGGAATGCGGAGTACACGTTCACTGGCGTTGCTCTCAGGTCAAATCTGGCTCAGAGTGGTAACACCTGATAGGGTCCTATCTATGGGTCAAATAGAACTGCTTAACATTAAACTGAGCGCAAACAAATTACTTATGCTAAATTGAACTGTTAGAAATAGAAGTGTTTGAAAATTTAACTGTGTGTAAACCAATGGCTGATGTTTAATTGAATAGTTAGTGATACATAGCAATATTTGGAACCAGTTAACTTTGTAGACTTATACTAAACGGAATTGTTTGAAATAGAAGTTGGATCATTTAACTATGTGTATCTACAAAATAAGGTTTACAAATCATATATTTAATATATATGTTAAAACAGGATTTGGCATTGAATAACCAACAATGGTTGATATGCCATAAAACCAAACCAAACCAGACCTAAAGCTATTCTAAGATCACACACACACACACACACACACACACACTCACACACATAGGAAGAGGGCTTGCCAGCATCGAAGACAGCGTTGACGCATCGATACAACGACTCAAAGACAATTTAGAAAAACACGAACGAAGACTGATTACAGCCATCAGAAACAATATTGACAACACGATAGATAACAGAATGACAATAACTAGGAACCAAATATGGGAAGAAAAACAACTCTATGGGCGTTTTAAACGACTATTAAACAACCTCTCACACAAAACCTGGACGTGGCTTTGAAAAGGAAACTTGAAAAGAGAAACGAAATCTCTCTTAATGACAGCACAAAACAGCGGCATAAGAACCAACCATATCAAAGCGAGAATAGATAAGATGCAACAAAATAGCAAATGTACGCTATGTGGTGACGAAACGATCAATCACATAATAAGCGAATGCAGCAAATTAGCACACAAAGAGTACAAGACTAGACACGACTGAGTGGGAAATGTGCAAGAAATTTAAATTTGACTATACGAACAAATGGTATATGCACAACCGGGCACCTGTCTTAGAAAATGACACACAAAAACTCCTATGGGATTTTGACATACAAATGAATCAGCTAATCTCGGCCAGACCTAATAATAATCAACAACAACAAAAAAGAGAATTTGCAAAATTGTCGACTTTACTGTCCCGGCTGACCACAGAATAAAACTGAAAGAATGTGAAAAGAATGATAAGTACCTCGACCTTGCTAGAGAATAAAAAAAATATAGAACATGAAAGCGACGATTATACCAATTGTGATTGGTGCTTTTGGCACAATGACTAAAGGATTATTAAATGGCCTGGTGGAGGATTTGGAAGTTGGCGGACGAGTGGAGACTATCCAAACGACAGCATTACTGAAGACGGCCAGAATACTGAGAAGAGTCCTGGAGACTTGAGGAGATTTGCTGTCGCTTAAACTCCTGTGAAAGAGCATCAGCTAATGCTGATGTGAAAAACTCTAAAGGAGTAAATAATAATAATAATAATAATATATACACAGGGTCTTACACCCGAGAAATGACATCGATAGATTTTATGTGTCAAGAAAAGAAGGCGGAAGAGGAATCGTCTCCGTACATAATATAAAACAAGGACGATAAATGACTACTACCGCAGCTAGTAACAGCAATGATAACATAAGAATAGATAGAAAAACGGCAAAAAACAACCTAGAAAATAGAAATAGGAAGAAAAACTACAGTATGGGTACTTAAGGTCACACACTGGTGAGATTACACACAATAAGACCTTGCTTTAACTAAGAAATATTGGTTCGTTGGTTGGGTGGGTGTTTTTTTAATGGAATATCAACATTTGTAGGTTATTTAATGCCAAATCTACTTTTATACAAATAAACAGTTCTATTTCAAACAATTCAGTTTAGCATAAGTACCCAATTTGTGTGTGTGTGTAGGTTTCTGTATGTGTCTGTGTATTTGTGCTCGTTTGTGTGTGTGTGTGTGTGTGTGTGTGTGTGTGTGTGTATGTGAAGGTTTCTGTATGTGTCTGTGTATGTGTGGTCGTTTGTGTGTGTGTGTGTGTGAAGGTTTCTGTATGTGTCTGTGTATGTGTGGTCGTTTGTGTGTGTGTGTGTGTATGTGAAGGTTTCTGTATGTGTCTGTGTATATGTGCTCGTTTGTGTGTGTGTGTGTGTGTGTGTGTGTGTGTGAAGGTTTCTGTATGTGTCTGTGTATGTGTGCTCGTTTGTGTGTGTGTGTGTGTGTGTGTGTGTGTGTGTGTGTGTGAAGGTTTCTGTATGTGTCTGTGTATGTGTGCTCGTTTGTTTGTGTGCGTGTGTGTGTGTGTGTGTGAAGGTTTCTGTATGTGTCTGTGTATGTGTGCTCGTTTTTGTGTGTGTGTGTGTGTGTGTGTGTATGTGAGGGTTTCTGTATGTGTCTGTGTATGTGTGCTCGTCTCTGTGTGTGTGTGTGTGTGTGTGTGTGTGTGTGTGTGTGTGTGAAGGTTTCTGTATGTGTCTGTGTATGTGTGCTCGTTTGTGTGAGTGTGTGTTTGTATGTTTGTATCAGTGTGTCTGTATGTGTTTGCATCTGTGTATATGCCTCAGTGTGTATATGTCTGAGTGCATGTTTGAGTCTGTGTGTCTCTGTGTGTGTATTTGTTGTGTGTGAATTTTTATGTGAGTCCGTCTGAGTGTGTGTCCGTGTGTCTTTGAATGTGTGTGCGTTAGAGTGAGTTTGTGTGTCTGCGTCTCTATGTGGGTTTGTGTATCACTGTGTGTGTGAGTGTGTGTTTGTATTTGTATGTGTGTGTGTGTGTCAGAGATCACTTCCCTTATCTCAGCTTAAGTGAAAATGCCTGACTTCAGTTTTGCATCACTTTTCTCCGCTCCAATCTTTTACATTAGGATACTTGTAAGTTGACATCTGGGAATATGGTTATTGTCTGGTTTCAGATTTTAGCATTTTGCCGATGGCTAAATCATGATTGACTTGCTATAACAGAACTCACCAAGCTGACACACAAAAATGGGGGAGAAGCTTTTTGGCTTTTGTTTTTTGTTTTTTTTTACTTTTTTTTCTTTTTTGGAAATCTGTGAGAGTTTTCTCTCATCGCTTTCCAAATTTGAAATTTTGAAATTTCAAATTTGATAAGTTGTTCGCAATTTCCATATGTCATTTTGTCTTGCATAGCAAATCAATGATTTGCATAAGACACCACTAAAATCAGATTTTGAGAAATTTAAAATAAAGATATAATTCTATTCGAAAAAAAAACTTACTCCTGTAGTCGATGGTTTTGATGAAAATTAGAGAAAATAAAATGATAAAAATGGTCCGAATGATAAAAAGAAAAAAAACGAAGAAAAATTAAAAAATTAAAAAAATAAAGAAAACGAACGGAAAGAAGAAGAAAAAATGAAATATTTAAGAGAAGAATGTCGGGAGAAGTAGAGAAAGAGAGAAGAAAGGAAAACGAAAGAAGAAAGGAAGAAAGAAAGCAAGGAGAACCTGTCAAAGAAAGGAAGAAAGGAAGAAAGAACCAATTAAAGATAGAAAAAAACTAAAGGAAGGAAAAAGAAAAAAGAATAAGAAATTGAGAAAAAAAAAGCATTACTGAGTTAATTTTTAAAAAGCATGAAATGAAGGAAGAAGAATCAAGCAAGTGTAATAATTCAGTAAGTTTTTTGCCTAGATATGGCACAAGGCTGAATGAATAAGGCACCCAATGAGAGCTCAAACTCGTTCTTGCAAGTTTCTAGTCAAGCTTATTAACCATTCGTTTACTCGAGGCATCCCATCAAGAAAGATTTTTAAAAATTAAATCGCGTTTAATAAATAAATAAATAAATAAGACAGAAGGAAAAGAATTAAGTAAAAGTCAAGCACAATGATTTCATTTAAAAAAAGAAAGTAAGAAAACGAAAGCAAGGAAGACGGAAAAAAATAACAGAAAATAAATAAAAAAGAAGAAAAGGATAAAAATAATGAGTCAATTAAAAGAAAGTAAGAAAGAAAGAAAGAAAGAAAGAAAACTGACGAAGGAAAAGAAAATAACAAGAAATAAAGAAAAAGAAAAAAGGACAAAATAATGAGTTAATTAAAAGAAAGAAAGAAACAAAGAAAGAAACAAAGAGAGAAAGAGAGAAAAGCATACGGTGCAGATAAGGAAAGAAGTTGATATATAAGAAAGAAAGAAAGAAAGAAAGAAAGAAAGAAAGAAAGAAAGAAAGAAAAACATACGGTACAGATAAGGAAAGGAGTGGGTATAAAAGAAAGAAAGAAAGAAAGAAAGAAAGAAAGAAAGAAAAATGACGAAGGAAAAGAAAGGAACAAGAAATAAAGAAAAAGAAAAAAAGACAAAAATAATGAGTTAATTAAAAGAAAGAAACAAACAAACAAAGAAACAAAGAGAGAAAGAGAGAAAAGCATACGGTGCAGATAAGGAAAGAAGTTGGTATATAAGAAAGAAAGAAAGAAAGAAAGAAAGAAAGAAAGAAAGAAAGAAAATGATAACGAAAGAAAAGGAAAAGAAAAGAACAAGGAATGAACAATAAAAGACAAAAATCATGAATTATTAAAAAAAATGAAAAAATGGAATCGAAGGAAGAAGAAGAAAAAAAGTAGAAATAGTAAAAGAAAACAGCAAAAAGAACTTGTCCAAGAAAAGAAAAAAGAATCCAAGAAAGAACAATCATGTTTAACAGTAGATTTTATGTTAACGCCTCATGTTAGATCAACTGAAGTTCGACCAGGATTCGAATCTGTCCTCGAATTGACTCCCGTCATACAAAAGTTTGAAGAAAGTCAGTACTGCTCTTTTATGGCTACACCTGTCATTCTTCCTCGATACATATTAACATCTAATTTGGTATTTTATAAATGCACATTTCAATAAATATTTATAAATCTGACTGGGGACAACTGAGTTAAGCTGTCAGGAGATGTCACGATATATCAACGTTTTGCAAAAAGAGCTTGCAAATCGTAACTAATTTTAGTCTTGCACAGACTTTCGAAAATAAGCGCCCAGTGAGAATAGAGCTCAGCAAACCGGATTACCTATGTTACATCTTGACCTTGAACAGGATATTAGTTTATGATTTCAAAGCAGGATATTTAACTTGTGACTTGGGATAAGCTGATGTCAGCAAAAATAAATCACGAGAATTGAGCGAGAAAAAAAATGAGTGGGCGTCCAGATAAAATATTATGTGGAAGTTTTTTGACACTAGACAGTCTGGCTGTCAATCATTCTGATAACAAGCGAATAGAAAGGTCAACCGGAGGGAGGCCAGACAGGGTTGTGTGTGAGAGGGAGTTGGAGACCGAACATAACTGCAACATATTGACCCCCACTCTATTGGCCATAACCGCGTTTCTTTTCCGTTCTCCTGGGCTGCTCAACCGGGGACCTGGGGGCCCAGCCTCTCTGGGACATGTTCTCATTCCAGCATCTTCTCTCAATCAGGGGCCTGAGGGTTCCCTATGCTGGGTGCTGGCTTTCTCTACCGCATCTTGCCTCCAACCGGTCTGATCTTCAAACTACCTGACTTCCTGTCTTCACTGAGTTATATAATAGTTCAACGTACACCTTCTTCTTGTGGGCGTCACAAATTATACTCATTCAACCCATCTACAGTCAAGGTTATACTCTGCTATTCCTCGACCGGATGCACCTGTTATTTATACAGGTGCATTTCCTATTTTGACAGCTCGGTTCGTAGGTCAATATATAACATGGTGATCAGTCTCTATTTTAATATCTGAACATAAAATTTTTTTTTTAAATATCGTAAGCAACCTAGGTTAATTTTCCCCATACCATGTGGATGAAGATACTAAGGAATAATTGACGGAAAAAATTATGGCTTTGCATAGCAATCACCTGCTATGAGTCGAGTGGGGTTTTAGAGTACGTTGATTGAACATCTACTGAAGGGTAGGCCTCGCACCCAACGACGCCACTTGTTTGTGGCGATTTGTAATGTTTGATGACCTGGTGGTTGAACCGTCCATGACTTGGCAGCCGAATTGGTCACGTGACCTGCTTTCAGAGGGGTTTATTCTATTCAATTGGTTGTTCATGTGAAGCCTGAGTACTTATATCATTGTCATGACCGAATTCTTCAAAATGCTTTTGGAGCAAACATGTAACCGACTCTGTTTTATCTTTACGTTGCTTAAAGTTGCTGAATGTCAAGATGCTGAAATAGAATTATTAATGTGAGATACCATTTAAATTGTCTTAAAAATATCATTATTATCGATTCTGAAAAAACAAATAAGCTGTGGCTCGTTATCGATTATCATTACCTACAAACTATATATATATATATATATATATATATAAGCATGTTTGATTTAATAATAAAGGCAAATTTTGTCTATATAATTTTGTTCGGAGCCTTTAAAGTTTCCTGAAAGTGTTTTGGTTTTAGGTTGGAGCTGGTAGATAAATTTACTGAAATTGTCCCGAGACCTCTCAGACCTTTCCTATCCCATCTAAGATTTAAAAGGTTTTTTTTTAACTTTACAAAAATTACGTAAAAGTATAATTGGATTAAACTGAGATGCTAATGACATTGAACGAATTCAAAACAGAACGCTATCAACGGAAATAGAATATTTATTCGGTGTTAGAGACAATTTCGATAAATTCATCAACCAACTCAACCTAAAACCAATACACTTATCAAGAAATTTCAAAGGATCTTAATAGAATTATAAAGACAGAATTTGTCTTTATTATTTAATCAAACATGCATAAATGAAGGACTTCGGCCAAACCACACACATACATATATATAGTCATCCACAGATTGTTTCGTTGTATCACAACTCTTTAGTGTGGCTAGATAAGCGAGATACTGCAAGCTGAGATCGAAATCCGGCTGACTTTACGTCAGTCAGATATCTTACCCACGAGCCATCACCATTCTCTACGATAGTGAAGGAAATTTCTACATATATCTTTATGCATATACACTGCATTAAATAACTCGAGTCAACTGGAATGGTAGAATGCGTAAGACTCTCTCCTATCAAGTTTCCTGGAAATGACACTAAACCGTTTGATTATGAAGATTTAATCCATGAGCTCTGAAGAACATAAAGTACTTCTTCCTCATCATTACCACTAAGTTGACTCTGGCCCGGAGTGGTAGTACCTGTTAGGGTCCCACCTACAGATCAAATAGAACAGTTTAATCATTTACTATGCTTGAAAACTTCCACGCCAAATAGAACCATGAATTTGGGGGCTTAATTTTTTAAACATGAATTCTTTATGACTTTGAGTGTTGCTTATGAATCGTTAATCGTACTTTGGACTAGTAGAGTCTTTATTGCCCATTAGTCACTGACTAATAAACTGTCAGGTAAGTAGTTAAAAAAATCATGAAAACGAAAACAAATATATCCAACAAAAATAATTAACCCAACCCCTCCACCATGAGCAGGGTGTAACGCAAGGTCAATTATTAAGAGGAGTTTAACAGGTTTAAATTGAGAGTTTTCATTCTCCTAGACCGGCTCCCATACAGAGTTTAAAGAACCCATTCTGTCCTATTTGCCAATAGAATGACGGAATATAGTTGGATTTATACTTTCCCAAGGGTATTAGTGCTATGTGAATGCAGTTATCTTGGTCCAGGATTTGAATTCGTATAGCCGTGTCCACTTTCAACGACGATAATTCCTGCACCACCAACAACCTATAAAACTAATTTTATTTTAAATATAAGCAAGATTTGTATAAGGCGTTATAAATAAGATAGCGCCGTCTCCACATTAGATGACAAATATGAGCAGACTATTTCACATACCTCGGTAGCAATATATCATCTACTGAAAGCGATGTTAATTTAATCATATAAAGAAAAGGGACTGTTAACAAAAGATTATCGATTATAAGAAAATCCGATTACTCTGACATAATAAGACAGAAATTCATCCAATCTGTCACCTTGTCATTAATGTTATATGGCTGCACTAACGGGACTTTGACGAAGTGCTTGGAGAAGAAGCTTGATGGGAACTACACCTGGACACTGTATAGTATTTTGAACAAACCCTGGAAGCAAAACCCTTCAAAACAGCAGCTGTACGGTGACCTACCTCCCATCTCACAATTTATTCAAAAAAGGCGAACAAAACATACTGCTAAAGAAGCCAATGTTAGCCAAAAAATAAAGAGGTACACAACAATCAACAATGCGCAGACACTGAATACTGTCAAGATGACCTGCTAGGAACGATGCCCTATAGAGGCGGATGGAGAGAGAGAGAGAGAGAGAGAGAGAGAGAGAGAGAGTCAAAGAAAACTTTGCTATCGGCATAATTGGGTGATGGCTTTAGTTGGGATCAAGTCTAGAAAGCTGCAGCATCAAATAAGAATTGAACTAACGACGAGAATTTGTTTTGTGACTCATTTTACTAACTACCAATGTATTGCAAGTGATCGGCTGTGAAACAATTTAAATTTAACGATTGAACAGAGTTGCCGGTGTGTTTGAAACAAACAAAAAGCGTTGAAAAGCTTACAACAAAGTAAATATAAAATGAAATAAAGGAAATGACTTTTAGATCATCGCTTTGGTTCTTTCTTTTTTTTTTTTTACAGACGATCTATTTTCCCGCCAACGACGTTCTCGCCACATTTTATAATAGCGGCTATTTTCGACTAGTGATCTTTGTTTAATCTAATTTCTACTTGATATTTCCTGTTATTCAAACAAATAAATTAAAATTTGTTGAAAAATTGTACTTTGCCTTTAAAAAATAGTTTGGTTTAATTTTCGGCAAATATTAGACTGTGAACCTCAATAACACTTGACGTTGATTGGAAACAATTTTGAAACCATCGACTCCACGATAAATGAATAAACAATTAAATAAAAATGTTTTCTGCCATCTTCAAGAAAGAGCTATTATATTTTTGTTCTTTTTAATATTCTTTAAAGTTAAGATTATTCTCCATTAAAAAAAATACTTTTAGATAATTTTCTGGGTCAAGACTATACATTCAGATTGAATATCGATAAGCATAAAAATGTTTCCGTTTCTTATTCTTTCTTTGTGTCATTATTTCCTTTTCTTTCATTTTTTTTCTTTCGTTTTGTCAATATTTCTTTTTCTTTGCTTTTTTATTTACTATTATTTCCTATTTCTTTATTCCTTTTTTATTTCTTACTTTCATTTTCTTGCAAGAAAGAAAGAAAGAAAGATAAGGTACGAATAGAACTCTGCAAGAAAAGTGTATAATAAAAGAGACCATTAATGAAATAAGAGAAATAAAGATATATATATATATATATATATATATATATATATATATATATATATATATATACTAGCAATTAGATACGAGTCAGAAGAATTAAGTAAGATCAGAATATGGAAAGAAGAAAAAGGAAAAGATAACGCTTAGATTACAGAGCAAAGAAAGAAAGAAAGAAAGAAAGAAAGAAAGAAAGAAGAAAGAAAGAATGAAAGGAAAAGAAAGAAAGAAATATGAAAAGAAAGAAAGAAAGAAATATGAAAAGAAAGAAAGAAAGAAAGAAAGAAAGAAAGAAAGAAAGAAAAAAAAGAAATATGAAAAAGAAACAAAGAATAATGAAAGCAAAAGAAAGAAGGAAAAGAAAGAAAGAAATATGAAAGGAAAGAAAGAAAGAAAGAGAACGAAAGAAAGAAAGAAAGAAAGAAAGAAAGAAAGAAAAATGTAAAGCAAAGAAAGAAAGAAAGAAGAATGAAAGGAAAAGAAAGAAAAAAAGAAAAAATGAAAAGGAAAGAAAGAAAGAAAGAAAGAAAGAAAGAAAGAAAGAAAGAAAGAAGGTTATGGAATCCTAATTTTTGTTCCAAATCCCTTCATTTTAATTTCACCAGAACAGAAAGAAAAGCATTTTGCAAAAATAAGTTTAAAAATTCTGTGATACGTGCAAAATTTAAAAACAGCTTTAAAAATCGCATGCATTTTAAAATACTTAAGAATACTTTCAAATTCTAAAATAAAGTATCCCTTCCTTTCGAACAGGTCCCCGCGGAAAAAAATACCCTGATAGACAAGATATTCAATGGATTTGTCACTGTCACAACCCCATGTCTATTTCCTTATATTGTCTTTACAATGCATCTCTGCAGTTAAATTATTCACAAACTTATTAGCTGAACGGATAAGTTATTCTTATATAAGTATTTACAAACCACTTCGTATGAGCAGAATGTGGCACAAGGTCAATTCTATGTGAGATTTGACTTAACCGAGTTTTACTTCTCCTAGATCGGTTGCCACTCTAGGTTTACTACTACTTATACGTAAGTCGAGGATGAATTTGTTCGATTCATACCTTTATCAAGCTTATTTGTGCAATGCAAATGCATAGAACCATGTCCAGGATTCGAACTCGGGTTACCGTGTCCTTTTTCTACAACTATAAACGTTACACTACGAACACTTCTAGACTATATATATATATATATATATATATATATATATATAAGTGGAGCAATCCGGAGTAAAGAGTAACGCCCTTCCTTACACATAGGCGTAATAGCTATGGAAGGAAAAGGAAGCCTTTGGGTTGCCCTCAACTACGGTCGGCCAACTTACTTGACTTATATATATATATATATATATATATATATATATATATATATATATATTCAGTTCAGTCTTATAAAGGACCTTTCATTACTCCTCGAAGGGCTGCTGAGTCTAATAGTTGCTTTAGAAGCAAGGTAAGAGAAAAACCGAATTCTGAGCGTATCTCTGCTCTTCCCCCACCTCTCTCTCGTACTCACACAGATGCACCTTCTCTGTCTCTATCTCTCTCCCTCTCTCTCTCGCTTGCTTCAAAAATCAATCGTGTTTTGATTTATTACCACAGACAAATAACGCAAGTAAAACTAAAAAAACTTCCTCGATTTGCTGACTGTGTCTTAACGTAACAAGAGAAATTTCTTGCATCCAAATAGAAGTCGGTAATCTGTTTGTTTCTTGGGAAATCAAAGGACAACTAAAATTTAAGCACCCTTCGCGTAAAGAGCCACTCTCCGAAAAAAAGCCTCACCCAACCAGCAGTCAGAAGTGTCGATTAATCATTCACTCCTCTAACTACAAGGCACACAGTCATTTCTCCTTGTGGGTACTGCAGCACAGAAATAGTACGAAGCCCTCACAAAATCCGCCGTAAAAGGTTTGCCTACGTTAAACCAGTTTATCGAAAATGTGACACAGAGATTACATCTTTTAATTACGTCATTTGTCTACTCAAAATAATGTCACTTGTCAAACGGTACGACCTAGTTTTGAACAATGACATTTTCAAAAACTCCTAACATTATGACATTCCGCTTTAATCATTAAAATTCCACGCAAGTATTTTCATCAACAATGACTGTTTAAACTCGGGATTTAAAATTTTTTATCTGATGCGCCTGATGTAACCAAATTTAATTTCCATTTACCTTCTAATAAATTAATTGAATATTGTGACATTTTTTCTTAATATTGAATATTGTAACATTTTTTCTTAACGTCAATGGATGCCACCAGGAGAGGAATTGGTTTCTTTTAATGTTTTCAGTTGACTGATTTGGAGTTATTTTATGCCTAGAAGTTAAAGAATTGTGTTCATTGTATGGTTATATTTTTATATCTTCTGGAGTCGCTGTTGCAATTCCTGCCAATCTCTCACTGACTTCATCTGTAATCAGCGCACCTGTATCAATCGAAGAACGCCTTCACGAATTAGTCTCGTTTTTTTTTAATCAAATATTCCCATGATATTTTATTAAATATTTCATACTGAACTCTACTTCCCTCAACATCGTGAGCCCATTTTAATGTCAGAGGAGAGTACCTGCCTCTAACAAATGAGAAATATATTTGACTTACGCACCAAAGCAAAAATAGGTTTGGCTTTATTCCTTTGTTTTTTATGGTATATCAACCTTCGCGGATTATCTTATGCCAAAGCCTTGTGGAACAATAGTGGCATTATTTAACCTATATTTAGAGAGATAAGGTGGTTCATGCCTTTCCCAACGGTATAAGTTCAAAAGCGAAAGTTATACCCCAACTGGAGTTCGAAACCGCTTACTACAATGTTGCAGTACAACAAGTTTACATATGCACCATAGGTACTTAAACAGAAACCAGCACTAAAAATTAATTAATCAAAACATTTCAGGATAAAAAAAAAATTACAGATTTTAATTGTTTTCAAGGCAATTAAATTGTTTTTTATGATTGTTTTATTGATTTTACGGCATGTCAACAATTGTTAGTTCATTCTATACTTAATCCAGTATTTTTTGTTGTTGAAATTTTCTGGTTCCAAGGAACTATAATAATTTTTCGAGGTGCTTGTGGTGTAATGGTTATCGTCGTAGGAAATGGACACAACGACACGAGTTCAAATCCTGGACGAGATTGATTGCATTTCACATAGTAGGACAGACTGATTTCTTCAGCCTTGGTGAGGCAACTAGTCTAGGAGAAGGAAAACTCTAAATTCAAACCTGTTAAACTCCGCTTAAAAATTGACCTTGTGTCATATCCTGCCCGAGTGGAGGGGTTGGTCAATATGATAATCATTTGTCGGCACACATTTACGAGAAGTGTTTAGAAAAACTAATTCAGGCTAGCCTGTTGACGGCTTATTGGCCTGGTGGGTAGAGTGTTCGCCAATGGTTCGGGACACCTGGGTTCAATCCCAGGTCGCGTCATACCAAAGACTTTAAAAATGGTTCTTGATACCTCCTTGTTTAAGACTCAGCAATATGAGGTACGTATCAAGGGTAAAGTTGAGCAATCCTTGGAAATAGTAGCGATTTTCCCTACCCCTCTGTGTAGTAGCTATTGAAAACGGAGCCTTCTTGTCTCCCTCGATTCCGGTCGAGAGTTTTTTTTTAAACCTCTGTAGAAGCGTCAGACCCTGACCCCAACAAGTTTCCCGGATATGACACTGAATAATATGATGGTAAGTCACAAGTCTGGGGGCTTTGGTGAATGAAGAGTATCCCTTCATTGCCATTACTCCCAGGTCCACTCTGATCCGGAGTTGTAGTACTGGAAGGGTACTATCTATATCTCAAATAAAACTCTTTAAAAATTTAACAGAGTGCAAACATCATCATCATCATCATCATGTCGTACCGCTAGCACGGATATCCCTGATCCTCTCTCTCCACTTTTCCCTATCGTTCATCGCCTCCCGCAGGTCTTCAGGGCTACATCCTGTATCCTCACATGGCTGTTGTATGTATGTTCGAGCTAGTCGTCCTGCTTTTACTCGGCCATATATGGGGGTCCATAGGAGTACATCACTGATGAGCTCGTCTCTGCTTCTCCAGCAGTGTCCTGCGTATCTGGTTCGTCTAACTTGGATATTTAATAGAATTATTAATATTGGAGAGGAAAATTTGAAACCATTTAATCGTAGGCAAAGAAATGAGCTCTGACTGTATACAAACGATGTTACCTACAAATTGATGGGTGACAAATCATACTTATAAACACGATTTAGATGGCCATAAAAGGTTGATGTGCCATTAAACCAAATAACCTAACCTAACTTAATCAAATCCAAATTTCGGTTTTAATTTCTGTGGAGGTGAGATTCATACGAAAATGAGATGAAAGGGTTGAAATCTAAAATCTGGGTGAGGCTTAGAACTTTTTGAACGTCTCTAGTATATGGTCTCCACTTTCTGACATAAACCATTTTTCATCAAGTCTGTTTGCCTCCTAAATATGATCTTGATATGTAAGACAACTCCAGGTCAGAGTGGACCAGGAAGTAATGATAACCAAGGTGTAATTTCGCAATCATCATAATTGGACCCCCAACACCGAATACAGTTTATTGTCATACCCTGGATATTCTTTTTGAGGCAGGAACTTTTATTCCACACCGGGGCATGTCACAGGAATATTCCAGGTACTATCATGGTTTGGACCGGTCATATTTTTAAAGGCTGAAAAAAAAGACCAAGAGACATTTCTGGTAGTATTTCCGCAACTTTTCTTGCTAATAGCATCCTTACATTCTTTCAGGAAACCTTTTATCGAGGAGATTGTAGTTCTAAAATTTTTCACACGTAAAAGCAACGATTTTCGATTCAGAACAGCATCATTCCGACGTAACATAAAATGAGTAAGAAAAGCTCTCTGTGTAGCAATTACTGATTCATTCTTTAAAAAATGTTCCAACAGCAATAGGACGGTGTTCACTGGTCCAAGCCTTGATCATAGTTGATCGTATTTTTAAAAAAATTTTAGACATTAGCTAGATAGAGGTATAATTACCATTTGCCTTAATTTAATTGCTTTACAGGGGTGACAGATTAAGATGTGGGACGGATCTCTTTCTCACACCGTACTTTTATTATACAGTGTGTTTCAATGTACATGGGACACATGAGATGGCTAATAACTCTATTAATAATGTTGCGTTCTTTTTTGTTCCAGATTTGAAAATAGTATACGATAACAACTTGTAATCCTTTTTCAAAATGCCTTGGACAGGAGAGGAAAAATATATTGCGTCACTACAAAAACAAAAGCATTCAAAGCTGCAAAGAAAATTTCATAGGAAGTTTAACTTTAACAATTATCGCCAGAAAAGCCAAATTTATTGTTGGGTACACAAATCTCAGTAAACAATCTCAGCAAGAAGGCAGAAAACCCCAGATCTGGAAGTTGACTGTAAGAAGTGCTGACAATGTGGTTGCAATGATTCTGTCGGAATGAGTCCGAAAAATACCCTCCGAAGGTTTTCCGAGGAATTTGGAATTTCCCTTGCACTGTTGGATAAAGTCAATCAGTTTATCTCTTTGTCATTTGGTTTCACCTTTCTGAAGAGATATAATTGCTTTTCAAGACTCATATAAAAAGATGAATTGATGTAATGTGAATTATCATATTAATAAGTTGCATCTATTTTGAGACATCCTGTACATTGATTTACTCGGAGTAGAGTTCACTTATTAGCTTTAATTTTTTCTTTAATTATTATAGTCCAACATTCGGAATTTCAGAGGTGCCCGTGGTGCAATGGTTATCGTCGTAGGAAATGGACACGGCGACTCGAGTTCAAATCCTGGACGAGAATGATTGCATTTAACATAGCACTAATACCCTTGGGAAAGGTATGAATCCAATTATTCTCCCTCCAGCTATGGGTAAATAGTAGGACAGAGTGGTTTCTTCAGCCTTGGTAAGGCAACTAGTCTAGGAGAAGGAAAACTCTGAATTCAAACCTGTTAAATAAACTCCGCTTAAAAATTGACCTTGTGTCATATCCTGCTCGAGCGGAGGGGTTGGGTAAATAGGATTATAGTCCAACATTTCAGCCGCTTCATAACTAAGTTGTCTCACTTTAGTCGAGGGTGACCCGAAGGCTCCCTTTTCAATAGCTACCACATCGAGGTGTAGGGGAGGGCTCTACTCCATTCCCTGGATTGGTCCACTTTACCCTTGATCCTTACCTTATATAATGTTGAATGCTAAGCAAAGCAGCATAAAGTACCATTTTTTGAGTCTTTGGTATGACTCGACCTGGGATTGAACTCCAGTCTCCTGGACCATTGGCGAACACTCTACTCATTAGGCCAATGGTCCGGTTTATACTCTGTCCCTATTCAAGTTTATCTATCATATTCCTGGCAAATGCGATTTTAAAAAATGTATTCTCTTTTCTCACCAAATTAATACTCAAAGAATGTCAGCCCGGTCGACTCGGGCAGTAGAATATACCGACTGTATCCCTGCGAAGAGGGAAGAGACCCCACTCCAACAAGTTTCCTGATACTAATCAATCCGATGATGAGGCTCCAGTAATGCTGGAGCTTTGGGGAATATGGAGTGCTCTTTCATTCTCCCCGCTCCTAGGTTCACTCTGGCTGGGAGTGGTGGCACCTAATAGGGTCCTATCTATGGGTCAAACAGAACTGTTTGGCATTTAATCTATGTCCAAATAGATGCTAAATTAAATTGTTAGAGATAAAACTGTTTGATCCTTTAGGTGTGTGTAAACAAATGACTGGTGTTTAATTGAAATGGAAGTGGTACATAGCAATGCTTGGTACAATTTAACTGTGTGATTGATTGCAAATAGAATTCATCGTATTGGATAGAAATATTTGAAATCATTTAACAGTGAGAAAAAAAATGAGCTCAGGCTCATTTGAGGATGTTATCGATAAAGTGTGTTTCCATATCATATATCTTGAATATATGTATGAAAAAGATCAAATTATCTATAATGGGTGATATGTTATAAAACCAACCAAAAAACATAATTTAATCAATATCTTAGTGATATATATATATATAGATAGATAGATAGATATATTTATATATATGTGTATGTGTATGTGTGTGTGTGTGTGTGTGTGTGTGTTTAACCGTACCCGATTAAAACAGCACACTACAGCGGGATTTTGTAGTGGCAATGCTCTCAAAATGTTTTAAGTAAAGAATAAAGTAATTCCAATTCAATTTTTAAATAGAATATAATTTTTGGTATCTAGGCTGAACATAATATTCAAAACACTCTAGCTTGTGATATTACGGAAATTAGAATGAAACAGCTAATTAGAAGTGTCCACTCATTCCTGAATATAAGCACAAATATCATCATGGACGGATGTTAGTTCGGGAACCCAATAGGTTCATGGGTCGTCTGGTAACATATATTATCATCACCGTCATTTTAAGAATCGTTATTGTGCTTGCCTTATTCTTTCACTTCTAAATGTTCGTCTGCTTCTCTCATATTTTTTTTTTTTTTTTGCTCAGAGGTGAATTTCGAAAGCGTTTCCACCCCCTACCACCACCACCACCGTTCTTTTATTGTTCATCGGAGAACAAAAATGCGAAGGCGGAAACGAGATTGTGAATTATAACGAGAACAAGAGCGAGATTTACGGGATGAGCCATGTCGAGGCTAGAAGATGAGTCTTGCGAAATCACCGGGAAAAAGAAGATTAAATTTTTTTCGAGGGGGAGGGAGGCAAATAAGCAATAGAAGAGAAGGTGGGTACGACAAGTAGAGGGGTGCGTTAGCGAAGAATAACAATGGATACAAAGAACAAAACGATAAAAAAAGAAAGAAAGAATGAAAAAAAAAAAGAGAAAAAAAACGTCAAGCAAAGGAAAGACAGACATCCGATGCTTGAAGATAATAAATTACGTTTATAGATGAACGCACACCAGTATAGAAAATGGTGAAGTTGGCGAAATAGTGGATTAGAATAGGAAAAAAATGAGAAAGTATTAAAAATACGAAGAAAAAAGTTGTCTTTGTAAATAGTGGGGTTGAGAAAAAGATATCTGAGGGTAACTGTCAAAGACTCCATAAGGAATAGTTAGGGCGCGGGTAGAGAAATTGGAATGAGGATTAAGTCGAAGTACAAAAAGAATGTGTTGCGTCAAGAAAGAAAAATGTGATTAATCATGATTATTAGAAAGAATGAGAATGCGAAACAAAAGGAGAGAAAAAAGTAAAATACCCTCCGGTTTTTTGCGACAGTCAAAGGTGTGGGAAAAAAAAGAAGGTTTAGTCAGAAATGAGAAATATGTTCAAGACATATAAAAAGTGACATTCCATACTTATTATTTAAGTTAAGCAATGCTATTCGTCGTCAGTAACAAATGAGTAACGAAATAAATAATCGATATTTAAAAAAATCAAACAAATAATTTATGGTAAGCGATAGATTTTGGGAAGTAGGCTATTGAAAAATGTATATATTACCAATATTTTCTGTGCATGTTTCATCTAAAAAATATACATATATACAGACCGATAGGTAGATAGCTACAGAGATAGAAAGGCAGAATGAAATTAAAATTAATACGTAATGAATAAATAAATGATAAAATTGAGTGTTACAATTAAAATGAGATAAATGAAGTAATAATAATAATAATAATAATTATTATTGTTATTATTATTATTATTATTATTATTTACTCCTTTAGAGTTTTTCACATAAGCGTTTGTTGATGGTCTTTCACTGAATTTTGAGTAACAGCAAGTCCCCTCAAGTCTCCAGGACTCGTCTCAGGATTCTGGCCGTTCTTAGAAATGCTGTCGTTTGGATAGTCTCTACCCGTCCGCCAACTTCCAAGTCCTCCAGGCCTTTTAATAATCCTTTAGTTATTGTGCCTATTATTATTTACTCCTTTAGAGTTTTTCACATAAGCGTTAGTTGATGGTCTTTCACTGGATTTTGAGTAACAGCAAGTCCCCTCAAGTCTCCAGGACTCGTCTCAGGATTCTGGCCGTTCTTAGAAATGCTGTCGTTTGGATAGTCTCTACCCGTCCGCCAACTTCCAAGTCCTCCAGGCCTTTTAATAATCCTTTAGTTATTGTGCCTATTATTATTTACTCCTTTAGAGTTTTTCACATAAGCGTTAGTTGATGGTCTTTCACTGGAGTTTGAGTGACAGCAAGTCTCCTCAAGTCTCCAAGACTCTTCTCAGTATTCTGACCGTTCTCAATAATGCTGTCGTTTGGATGGTTTCCACTCCTCCGCCACTTCCAAGTCATCCAGTCCCTTTAATAATCCTTTAGTTACCGTACCAAAAGCACCAATCGCAATTGGTATAATCCTCACCTTCATATCCCATAGTTTTTACAGTTCTCTAGCAAGGTCGAGGTACTTATCCTTCTTTTCACATTCTTTCAGTTTTATTCTGTGGTCAGCCGGGACAGCAAAGTTGACAACTTTGCAAATTTTCTCTCTCTTTTTTTTTTTTTTTTTTTGTTGATTATTAAAAAGTCTGTTCTTCTGGCGGAGATTAAGTGATCCGTGTGTATGTCAATGTCACATAGGAGTTTATGTGTGTCATTTTCAAGGACAGATGCTCGGTTGTGCATATATTATTTTTTTGAATAGTCAAATCTTAATTTCTTGCACATCTCCCAGTGGATCAGCTTACCCACCCAGTCGTGTCTAGCCTTGTACTCTTTCTGTGCCAATTTGCTACATTCACTTATTATGTGATTGATAGTTTCGTCTCTGTCACCACATAGTCTACATTTGCTATTTTGTTGAGTCTTATCTATTCTAATTTTGATATGATTGGTTATTATGGCGTTGTTTTGTGCTACTATTAGGAGAGATTCTGTTTTTCTCTTAAAGTTTCCTTTTCTTAGCCAGTTCATGGTTTTATCGTGCGAGATGTTGTTTAATAGTCGTTTAAAACGCTCATAGAGTTGTTTTTCTTCCCATTTTTGGTTCTTAGTTATTGTCATTCTCTTATCTATCGTGTTAGTATTGTTTCTGATGGATGTAAACAGTCCTCCTTCGTGTTTTTCAATGTAGACTTCGAGTCGTTGTATCGATGCGTCAACGGCGTCTTCGATGCTGGCAAGTCTCCTTCTTCCCTCTTTTCCTATACATCGTCTGTCAACGTCGTCTCTGTGATGTAATGTCTTTTGCATGGTCATTAGTCTTCTTGTTCTCTGCTCCATTGCTTTAAATTCATTTCTGGTCCACTTCAGAAAGGGTCCCGAATATCTAACGAGGGGCACAGCCTAAGTATTTATTCCTTTGATAAGGTTTCTGCTTGAGAGTTTTGTCTCGATTAGTTTTCTAGTTCTCCTGAGATATTCTTTTTGAATTTTGTTTTTCATATCCACTTGTTTGATGGTGTCGGTCTCCACGATGCTCAAGTATTTGTACGTTACCTTTTCTCCGGGCGTTCTAATCTTGTCTTATTCCGTCAGTCATATGTCGTTTGCCACCTTTCATTACAAGCATGGCACATTTTTCTATGCCAAATTCAATTCTTATGTCCTGGCTATATATTCTGACTGCGTGTATTAGAGTTTCCAGTTCTTTTTCATTTTTGGCAAATAGTTTGATGTCATCCATGTACATTAGGTGATTGATATTTCCTTGCGCTCTACTAAGTTTTATCCGGCTGTGCATTTTCTGAGTATGTGGTTGAGTGACATCATGGCAATTATGAATAATAGGGCATCTCCTTGGAAAATACATCTTTGGATCTTTGTTTCAGGTAAGCTTCTTCCTCTTGCTGTTAATTCCACTCTCCAGGTTTTCATGGTTTTCTCGATGAAGTTTATGACTTCATATGATATTTTGTACATTTTGAGGCAGTTTATTATCTAGCTTTGCGGAACCATATCATAAGTCTTTTTTAGTCAACCCAGGCCATAGCCAGATTTTTCCGTCTGGTCTTGCTCTCATTTAGGATGCGTTGATCTATGTAAAGTACCTCTGGAGTGCCTCTGGATCCTTTGCAGCATCCTCTCTGTTCTTCAGGAAACAATCCACGACTTGTTAGCGAGTAGTAAATCTCTTCCCTTATTTGTTCTGTTAATATTTTCCACATCATGGTAGGTAAGTTATGGGTTAGTAATTGTTTGGAGGGGTTCCTTTGCTTGGGTCCTTTTGGATCAACGTGGTCTTTTCTTTGGTCATCCATTCCGGTACTTGTGCTTCTTTTAAGCCTCTGTTCATTTCTCGGGCTGGTCTGTCGTGAATGGAGTTGAATTTCTTGAACCTGAAACCATGGCCTGGCGTTTTCTAGTTTGATATTTTTTTAGTTTTTTTTTTTTTTGAGTAAATCGATGTGAATTTCCGCTTTTGGGCTTTCTTCGATCCCTTCTAATTCTTTTGTCATATTGTTTATCCATTCTGCTTTTTCCTTATGTTTTTTGGGTTGCCATATTTTCGTCCAAAATTGTTTGGTTTCTTTGGAATCCAGTTGTTGGTATGTTTTTGTGTCATACCCTACCAATTGTTGATAGAATTTTTTTTTTGTTATTTTGGAATATCCTGCTTTATCTCTATTGTTTTACCCTTGGTCGATATCTCTTTAATCTTCCTTCTTTCGCCAGTACTTTCTGGTTTATTTCCTCAAGTTGTACTGTTATTTTTTCTCATGTTGCCTTTACCTTTCTGTTCCCACATATTCCAGCGTCTTTCTTTTATTTTATCATTTTGGTCTGTTTTCGTAGATTTTTTATCTGCGTTTCCAGTCGAATTTCCCATCCTGGTTTTGATTTTTCTTTCGTACTTTTTGAGGGGATCCCAATTTCTCACAAACTAATTTTGCCCCTGCATAGATTAGTTCATTAAAATCGGTTCTATTATTCGTTGATATGTAAGGTAGTACTTGATTTATTCGTTTCTAGTGTTATTATTATTATTATTTCAAGAAAAAAACAATATTCGGTCATATTAAGAGAATAATTCTATTTCCAGGAATATTTGAATAATTTATTTGTCCTGACGGAATTGTTCCCTACTCCGGATTTACTTGATTGAAGAATACTTAATATATATATATATATATATATATATATATACATATATATATATATATATATATATATATATATATATATATATATATATATATATATACGGGGTTTGGTATTAAATAACTCTCAATGATTGATATGCCATAAAACATCAACCAATCTAGCAATCAACCGACTTTGGCAGTCCCTGTGGCCTAATGGTTAAAGGACTTGAATTTGGCCATGAAGCAACTGGTTTAGGACTCCATTCTTCCTATCACATTCACTTTCGGATTAATAACCATTGAAGGTTATAATTTACCCCCTCATAACACCAGAAATGGCTAAATAGTATCTCTGCTGTTCTTCTACCAGGATGGCCTTTGCATTAAATGACCCATAACGGTTGATATACCATTTAACAAAGAAACACAATTAACCCACCAACCATTGAAATATTACTAGACAAGGAATAGCACTAATTAGCAATCAAAAACCCGAATCGATTGCAGTTAATTCATGTGGGATGTAAATAAGTTACTAATAATTTTACTATAAAAATATAGGGTGACTAAAAATTAACTTCCTATTTTTATAAATTCATAATTTATTCTTTTATTTTACCAACCCCGCAGAATATGACACAAGGTCAATTTTAAGGGGAGTTTAACAGGTTTGAGATCTGAGTTTTTGATATGTTATCATACTAAAGAGTCAAGTCTGCCCTACTATTTATTCATAGCTGGAAGGTAAGCAGATGGATTAATACTTTTCCCAAAGATATTAGCGCTGTGTAAAATGAAAGCAAGGTGGTTCAGGATTTGAACTGGGTTCACCGTGTCCA
Organism: Sepioteuthis lessoniana; assembly: GCA_963585895.1. Classification (NCBI taxonomy): domain Eukaryota; kingdom Metazoa; phylum Mollusca; class Cephalopoda; order Myopsida; family Loliginidae; genus Sepioteuthis; species Sepioteuthis lessoniana. The sequence goes on from OY757934.1 coordinate 70,686,373, forward strand.
TTTCCTACGAATATATATATATATATATATATATATATATATATATATATAGGGCGGCAGTATTCATGTAAATTTATTACTTGATTTTAACAGCATATCAATCCGTCTAGGGTGATTTTATGTTTAAAAATCAAGAAAGTTTGATTGATTGATTTTAACGGCATATCAACCCGTTATTTTATGTCGAGAGGTTGGGATCTATTGAGTGATAGCTTAATTTTAACGGCATGTAAACCCTTCAAGATGTTAGAGAAGCATGTTCATTGCTTGTTGATATCTACATTTTTCGTGTTGTTTTGGGGTCCTTTTAACGCAGTCCAATCGAATAGGAATAATTTTTAAACAGATCTACTTGACCCATAGATGGGACCCTAATAGGTACTACTACTCCGGATCAGAGTGGATCCGGGAGCAATACCAAGGAAAGAGTTCAATACACTCCCTAGATCTCTAGAAGTGAATTCAGTTTATAGTCACACGACACTCTTTTTTGTTTTGTTTTGTTTTGGTGAGAGTCTTACTCCTTTGTCGGTGTATTTTTGCCCCTACAGACAAAGTTGCAATTTGTATGTAGAATATAAGAATGAAGGAATATGTAGAAAATTTAAGTATACATTTTGTTTGGTTTTATGTTGTATACTACAGCTGTGTCTTGGTGAACAAAGAGGAACACGTATTTATAAAAATAAAAGATTATATTTTTTATTCTTGACGATGATACTTGTGTGGAGCAGAAGAGCAATTTCAGAGAGTTCGCACACACGAAGGGGTCGTCGGGAGTCGGAAGAACCAGTGAACAACAGACTTTAGCCAAAATTCGGGAACTTATATAGTCGACAACTCCCACGTGACCGGCAGCAATTTTTCTTTTTCATTGGTTATGGTTACGCCCACGTCTCACTTCTTTGTTTTCCATTGGTTACAGTTCACGTCCATGTGTTGCTTGTTCCCAATTGGCTATTTCTATGGGCGGACGTATCTGCCACCATTCGCCGAGTTTAGGACAATGTTATACTCTGATAATCACTTTTTTGATATTATCTTCGGCCGGATGAAGCTGTCAAAAAACATCCACCGATACAACCACACCTGCAGGACATGGTGACATTCCGGTAGGTCATTAAATGCCAAATCCATTTTTGTGTATATATATGCAGTTCTATTTCGAACAATTCAGTTTAGTATTAGTATAGTTTTTATTGTTTAGAAACAGTTGAACCTCAAAAACAGTTCTATTTCAAACAATTCTGTTTAGCATTAGTACGCAGTTTAAATATCAAAAGAAGTTCTATTTCTAACAATTCAGTTTAACATAAGTACACATTTTACTTCTATTTGATTCATAGATAGGACTCTGTCAAGTGGTACCACTCCAGGCCAGAGTAGAACTGTAAACGATAGCAATAAAGGGGTACACCACATTCCCCGAAGCCCTGCATTACTGGAGCCTCACCATCAGATTTTTTAGTGTTATATCAAGGACACTCGTTGGGGGAGTCTGGCTTCTCCGTAGAGAGGTAGTCACTGTATTCGGTAGCTCCAGCTGACTGGGCCATAAGTTATTTTTAAATGTAAAAACAGTTCTATTTCAAATAATTCAATTTAGCATAGGTTCACAGATTTTGCTTAGAAACACTTAAATCGAAAAACAGTTAATTTCAAACAATCCAGTTTTGCCTAAATACACTGTTTATTTCTTTTTAACCAATAGCTGGGTTTCTATCAGTTGCGACAACTCCGGGCCATAGTGAACCCGGGAGCATGGTAATAAGGGGTTATCCTCATTCCCCAAAATTCCTTACTGGAACCTCACCTGAAGATTATTTAATATCATATCCAGGATACTTGTTACGGTCTTACCCATCAGCAGAAATCTAGTCGGTGTATTCTACAGCTCCAGCCGACTGGGTCCAACTAAATTTTTCGAAACTTTTGACTGGACCGAGTATTTATGTCTATGACTGACTTGGTATAGAAATATGTGGGAATTTCAAAGCAAACCTCTTTATTCATTTCAGAAGGGTAGATTTTCCTTAATCTGCAAATCCCTCAAGAGAATATCTCGTTTCAATTTGTATATATATACGAGGATCATTAAATACGTTTCCAGACTTTTTTCGTATGGGCACTTTTATTGATAGGACACACATGAAACTCTAGTCCCCTTCGAAGTAATCTCTTCCGGCTGCTATCCACTTGTTGTACCGTTCCAACAACTTCTGGAAGGTCCCATGGAAGTCCTCTTGTGTGAGCGTGTCCATAACCTTCGTTACAGCCTCTTTCATCTCCTCAATTCTCTCATAACGACAGCCGCTCAGCTTAGGAAATAAGCACAAGTCACAGGGAGCAAGCACTGGACTATAGGGACAGTGAGGAACTGTCTTGATGCCTATCTTGGTCAAATAGTGTGTGAAAAGGATGGAGTTGTGGACTGGTGCATTGTCCTGGTGGAAATGCCCCAAACCAGATTTGAAGAGTGCTAGCCTCTTCCCAAGGAATCTCTCTTCCTGAACTCCCTTAAAACCTCAACATAGTAACCCTAACCCTAACCTAAAAACCTTTGGCCAAACCCTTTACTCCTCCCACACCTCTCATCATCCCTCACAGACTTCCTGTCTCCCATGAATCTCTTATGCCACTTGAAAAATGATGCTCGATTCATGCAAGATGGTCAAAAAGCAGTCTGAAGCATTCCATACGTTTCTGAGGCATTTTTTCCGAGTTTAAAACAGATATTTTGCATATCGTTCTTCTAAAGTGTCCTCACGTCCAGATTGCGTTTTTGAAATTCACCAGCTGCTACAATCAGTCTTTAGTAGGGTGTATTCCAATTGCTGCAGTAGCTGTTTATTTGAAGCTGAAATCATAAAAATTGATCGGTTATCTCATGAGATGTATAGCAATAACATACTCAATGTTCAAGAATCTACGACAATTTTAAATGCCTGTCCAAAAAAGTCTGGAAACCTATTGAAAGCACCATGTATATTAAAAGAAATTTTCAGATAAATTAAAAAATTGAGATAATTTTCAGATAGATTAAAAATTGCGATAAAATCTAATCGAAAAGTAATGAATTTCCTAGATATTACATTTATTTATCAGAAAATAACTTTAAACTCTACCATAAAGACAAAACAAAAAAACTCCAATATGAATGTTAATTCTAACCACCCTAGACCGATAATTAGACAAATCCAAAATGCTGTTAATATAAGAATTAATAGAATATCTTCAAATAAAAAATATTTTGGAAAATAATAGAATATATGATGAGGCCCTTGAAAAAATTGAATTTAAACAAAGATTAGAATAACTAGAAATTTTTAAAGATAAATTTGAGACTTGTAACCATGAAAACAATGACAATAACAACGTTAACAACGTTAAGAACAACAACAATAATAATAATAATAATAATAATAATAATAATAATAATAATAATAAAATCTCCTAATAGCAGCACAAAACAACGCCATAAGAACCAATCATATCAAAAGGAGAATAGATAAAACGCAACAAAATAGCAAATGTAGACTATGAAGTGACAGAGATGAAACTACCAATCACATAATAAGTGAATGCAGCAAATTGGCACAGAAAGAGTATAAGGCGAGCCAAGACCGGGTCGGCAACGTGATCCACTGGGAGATGTGCAAGAAATTTAAATTTGACCCTACAAACCAATGGTTTATGCACAACCCAGAACCTATCCAAGAAAATGACACACATAAACTCCTATGTGACTGGCACACACACGGATCACATAATCTCGACCAGTAGACCAGACCTTATAATAATCAACAAAAAAAAGAGACCCTGCAAAATTGTGGACTTTGCTGTCCCGGCTGACTACTGAATAAATCTGAAGGAAAATGAAAAGCAGGATAAGTACTTGGACCTTGCCAGGGAATTGAAAAAAACTATGGAACATGAGGGTGTACTTGTATTTGTATCGGTTTTCACCCTGGTCGGGTTGAACCGGTTTCCCTCCGAGCAAGTTGTTGCTCATTGAAGAAGATACGTTGGGTTTTATTGAAAGAAGGGTCCCAAAGTCCTACCCGGAAAAACGCCCTGTTTGCTGCAGATTTTCCACAGACGCATTGACAGACCGACCCGATGCCGCCGGTTGCTGGAACAAACACCTCCTGGATTTTCACTATAGCCCCTTTAGCCGGGTTTCGGCCCTAATACCGCGAGGTGCCAGACCAATCCACCTTGGGTGGCCCTACCAGGAATCGAAGTTCCCGACGGCATAGCTCTGGCACTACCCGTTGCCACCGCCCTGCCACGTTGAAGAGGGTTGGACTTTAAGGTAGGGACACAAGGGTAGGAACATGAGGGTGACAATTATACCAACTGTGATTGGTGCTTTTGGTACAGTCACCAAAGGATTATTAAAGGGACTGGATGACTAGGAGTTTGGAAGACGAGTGGAGACATTCCAAAGTACAACATTATTGATAAGGGCCCTGAGAAGAGTCCTGGAGACTTAAGGAGACTTGCAGTCACTCAAACTCCAGTGAAAGACAATCAACTAAAACTTGTGTGTAAAACTCTGAAGGAGTAAATGAATATAGTAGGACTGTGAATGGTGAGACAAATAATAGGTTGAATAACACTAGTCATTGGAATAACAATGACAGCAGCCGTAGAAAAAAAAAACTAAACTCAGAAATGAAATATGGTTCAAACCCCTCCTTTTTGTAAATTATCTATTATTAATATAGGCAAGTTCTTCCTAAGGCTTATAAATAAACATTTCAATAGAAATAACCCATTGAAGAAAATTTTTAACAGGAAAACAATTAAAATCAGTTATTCTTGCACTAATAATTTGTACAAAATCATTAGTAACCATAATAAAAATTTAATTAAAAAATCTTGTGTTGATAGACAAGGTTTGAATAAACCATTATGCAACTACAGGGTTAGAGAAGGATGTTCTGTTGGTAGTAGATGTAATTCCGGGAATGTAGTGTACAAGGCAACCATTTCCCGATGGAAAACAGAAAGGACATAAAATTGTATTTCGGAATTTCTACCGGAAATTGTAAGCAGAGGCTTTATAACGATAAACATTTTTATTCTAACCTTTTCTTAAGAAACCAAACAGCCCTTTGTAAATGGTTCTGGAGATTGAATGATAGTGGCCTTACACCATTAGTTAGATGGAATTTTATGAAAACCACCCTAAGTAATTTCAGAAGTAGATGTAATATCTATCTAGAAGAAAAATTTGTATTATAAAATATAGAATTAACAGTAAATTACTAAATCAAAGAAATGAATTAATATTCAAATTTCGTCATAAAATAGATATAAGCTAATGGGAAATGACTTTAGGCTTTATATGTGTATATATATAAGTATGCATATTGTATATGTGTATGGAAAAAAACATTTTTTATGTATATATATATATATATATATATATATATGGATGTATATATATATATATATATATATATATATATATATATATATATGTGTGTGTGTGTGTGTGTGTGTGTGTGTGTGTGCGTGCGTGCGTGCGCGTGTGTGCGTTTAGATTTAATTAAATTAAATTTTCTTTGGATTTGAGTATATATGTTTTAAGATTTGATCTGAATTAAATCATATATTTCAAACAACTGTTTTTTTCTTTTCTTTTTATTATGCCATAAGCAATATAAGGTATTAATTTATTTTGGTTACAGAGAGCATATTATGAATTATATTTTGTAGTACATAGTAATAATTATTAATATTAATTAGAATGATTTGCTATCGGTACTGGTTATCAAATGTTAATTATTATATCAAGTAATAACATATTGTGGTAGTTGTTGATGTCTGTTATTGTTTTTGTTTTTGTTGGAATTGATGTTACTAATATTCATAATTATTATGAGTTGATGATTAGTTTATAATATTAATTGGTTTGACGATTAGTAGTAATAATTGTAATAGTTTGGTTTGGTTTGCTTTGGTTTTATGGCATATCAACCTTTGTAGGTTATTTAACGCCAAATCCATTTTTATTAAAATAATCAGTTCGATTTCAAACTATTCAGTTTAGCACGGGTACACAGTTTGTCAAAAACATTTCTATTTCAAACTATTTAGTTTATTCAAGAAGTGATATATAATAATTCAGTTTAGTGTAAGTAGTTTCAATGTCAAAAACAGTTCAATTTCAAATTATTCAGTTTAGCATAAGCTCGCAGTTTAAATGTAAGCACAGTTTAATTGTAAAAACATTTCGAGCTGCTCAGTTTAATCGAGCAGTTCTAATTTATTGTAATAGTAATATTAATTGTGATGATAATTCTTAATATGGTATTTTTTATAATATTGGGTATGATATTATTTATAAATTTTTGGATTTGAGGTTTAGTAATTATATGAATGTTATGATAATGTGTAAGATATAATTGTAATCTTGAGAATATATGATATTATGTTGTATTTGTTTGTAATTTTAGATATTGTCTTAAAAGTTATTAGAGAATTTTTTTATTTTTACACTTAATGTGATCAATTATATTAAATAGTATTAAAATGACAATTTTCTTAGTTTTTTTATAAAATAGTATTAACATACAATATCATATTTCATAATATAATTTAATCTTTTATTGTAGATAATTTTCACTCCCCAAATCAATTTATTCCTTTGTTCTATATTTTTTTTACTTCACTCCATTTGGGTTGAAAAGTTTGTATGTCATCACCTAAAAAAATAAGTGGAAAGGAAGGAGAAGTCAATTAGAAGAATGATATACAATAAAGTTCTGTTTTAAACTTGGAAAAAATGATGCCACAGAAACGTATGGAATGCTTCAGACTGCTTTTCGACCATCTTGCAGAATCTAGCATTAGTTTTTTAGTGGCATAAGAGATTCAAGGAAGGCACTGAGTCTGTGAGGTATAATGAGAAGTGTGGGAGGAGTAAGGAAGTCAATAGACCAGAGTTGATTGGCCAAAGGGTTAGGGTTAGGGTTACTATGTTGAGGTTTTAAGGGAGTTCAGGAAGAGAGATTCCTTGGGAAGAGGCCAGCACTCTTCAAATCGGGTCAGTGGCATTTCCACCAGGACAATGCACCTGTCCATAACTTCATCCTTGTCACAGACTATTTGACCAAGATGGGCATCAAGACAGTTCCTCACTGTCCCTATGGTCTAGTGTTTGCTCCCTGTTATTCTTCGTTATTCCCTAAGCTCGGAGGCTGTCGTTATGAGAGAATTGAGGAGATGAAAGGGCTGTGACGAAAGTCATTGACACACTCATACAAAAGGACTTCCATGGGGCCTTCCAGAATTTGTTGGAACGGTACAAGTGGATTGCAGCCGGGGACTATAGTTTCGTGTGTCCTATCGATAAAAGTGCACATACGAAAAAAAATCTGGATACTTATTTAATGATCCTCGTATATATATATATATATATATATATATATATATATAATCAAGTCACGCTGAAACACGGATTTCCCTGATACTCTCTCTCTCTCTCTCTCTCTCTCTCTCTCTCTCTCTCTCTCTCTCTTTCTTCATCAGTCCCTATCACCCATCGCTCCCGGCAGGTGTTCCTAACTACGTCCTGTAACTGCAGTGTAGACTTTACATGGATCATTATCTCACACATATCAGATAGTCAAATCAGTTCAAGTATTCCTATCTAATACAAGTAATATTTGCAAGATTATCTAGTTTCAAGAAAGTAATCATTTTTTGAAATAATCTCTCTATTTGTTGGCAAACTTTTAGGCTTAAATTTTCCTGTCTAATACAAATAATTTGCTTACAAGTACGTATTTATCCTATCCCTCGACCTCAAGCAGGAGATGGCTCAAGGTCAATTTTTTTAGGTAGAGTGATGACAGATAGACAGAAATAAATAGACTGATATACGCAGATCGTGAAAGACACTTGGACAACATTATATACATGTGTGTGTGTGTATGTGTGTGTGTGTGTGTATGTGTGTGTGTGTGTATGTGTGTGTGTGTGTGTGTGTGTGTGGAATGAAAGAAGGAGTCACAGGGACAAACAGAGACAGACCTATAGGCAATAGATCGGCAGTTAATCAGATAAATGAGAGAAAGATATATTGATTGATAAACAAATATATAGAAATGAAAATCCAGAGAAAGAGAGAAATTAACCGTTAGTGGTGGATAGATAGAGAGAGAGAGAGAGAGAGAGAGAGAGAGAGGTGGGGAGAGAGAAAGGAGTAGCATGAGACAGCGAGAGAGAGAGAGAGAGAGAGAGATTAGAGAGACACGAGAGAGAAAGGAGCAGCAAAAGAGATAGATAGATAGATAGATAGATAGATAGATAGTAATGAATAACCTGAGATAGATTGATAAATAGATTGATAGATAGATATGAACCGCCATTGGTAGAAAAATAGGAAAGTACAACTTGAGAAAGAAAGAAAGAAAGAAAGAAATGTGAACAGCTTGAGATGAATAAAAATGAACAGCAAAGCAAAGATAGGTCACAGACAGACACATAGATAGAAATGAACTGACCGACATAGATAGATAGATAGATAGATAGATAAGAGTGAAACAGCTAGGTATATAGATGTGATCAGAGTAGAAAGATAGATAGATAGATCGATAGATAGATAGATAAAAATGAACTGAGATAGATAGATAGATAGATAGATAGATAGATATGAACAGCCTGTGATTGACCAATCGATTGATCAAAAGATAGATAGATAGATAGATAGATAGATAGATATAAACAGCCTGAGATAGACCAATAGATAGATAGATAGATAGATTGGATGGATGTTCAGGTGAATCAAGTGCAAAGTGCGTAGTGACAGACGTTAATTATGACAAAGGAAGAAGTTAAATAACGAAGCGATTAGCAATTGGAAGGTGAGACTGTGACTCTTGACAGAATGACCGACTATAAGAAACAAAAGACGCAAACGAACAGGAAATCACTTGCTTGATTGCAATCGTGGTTTTCATTTCCCGCCCTGATGACTTGGGCAGATTTCCAGCTAATACGCACCGGAGGACATTTTAGCAACTCACGGGTTATACGGCTCGGCTGAAAATAACAAGTACTCAAATATTTGCTAATTTAAAAAAAAGAAAAGAAAAAAGACAAAGTAAAAAATGGTCGAATTTTTTCTCTCTTTTTTGGTAGGAAAGGAATATAAACTTATCCAAAAATGAAGTTAAACCTAAATCTGCATATGTCCAGTGTGTTGAACTAACTTCTCGGTATACGCCATAAATGACTTCCTGTCTGAAAGAAATAGGAAGTGACGTTGCATTCTGGGAAAAAGATAAATTTTCTTATTAAATACCTGACCCATGTAAGCCATATAATTTGAAGATTTTTTACAAGGAAGGGCTCATTTTGCCGACCCCAGATTTAATGCTGAAACTGAATTTAAGGGATCTATATTGGCCCAGGACCGGATAGCATTCATTTTTGAGTTTGGTTAGATTATTTGCTTTAATGGCATATCAAATCTTGATGGTTGTTTAATGCCAAACCCTGTTTATACATGTACGTGATTTGTAAACGAATAGTTTGTGAGTAACTTTATTTTAAAATAAATTAGAGTTCATTTGTTTGCACATAGTTTAATAGTTTCAAGTATTACTGTTTAACAGTGGTAATTCTATTTATCAAGTAATCCAACCGAATTTGATATTAATCATTTGTTTGCACACAGTTAAATGGCTTCGAAGATTGCTATTCACAATTAGTAATTCTATGAAGAATTCTCATCTAATCCTATTTACCAACCCCTCCACTCGGGCAGGATATGACACAAGGTCAATTTTTAAGCGGAGTTTAACAGGTTTGAATTCACAGTTTTCCTTCTCCTAGACTAGTTACCTCACCAAGGCTGAAGAACCCAATCTGTCCTACTATTTACCAATAGCTGGAGGGAGAATAATTGGATTCATACCTTTCCCAAGAGTATTAGCGCTATGTGAAATGCAATCAGTCTCGTCCAAGATTTGAACTTGTCTGGCCGTGTCCATTTCCTACAACGATAACCATTACACCATGGGCACCTCCAAAATTCTCATCTAATACGACTAACCTGCAAACAACTATATGATTTTAAATCACTACTAATAATATTCCATTAAAAAATTTACCAGTTTTATTCGACTAATAGATGAAACCCTTACAGGAACTACCAATCCAAGTCAGAGTGGACTTGATAGTAATGTTAATGAAGAGGTGCCCCACAATTTCTAAACTCAAAGACTGTAGTCTCACACAAGATGCAGTTTGATATCTTACCCAGGACACTAAATAGTTTCAATTATTGTTATCTAACATTAATAATTCTATTAAACATTATTCATTTGGGCACAGTTTAATGGTTTCAAGTTTGTTTAATTTGATATTTTTAATTTGTTTCCTCACAGTTAAATGGCTTTAAGTATAATGAACGATTAAATAGTTCTATTCGACTTATATATATATATATATATATATATATATATATATATATATATATATATACCGTTAATTTCTGTCTACCTATCTCTGACTGTTCCTTTCTGTCTCAGACTTTTCCCATCTATCTATCTATGTGTGTGTATATTTTGGCAGCATTTCTTCATGGATACATATTTGATTAAACATAATAGACATTTTTGTCTACATATTTTTTATTAATCCTTTCGAATTGCCGTATTAATCTTATGATATTCGGTGGGAATTGATTGATAAACGTTCCATAATTAGTTATTTCCCAAGTACTTTCTGCCCAACTTTGGGCCATCATCAGAGGAGGATGTATTACAAAAGTGATGCAACTTTTGTATGTACATTACTACTTTGTAAGAATGAGCGTTTATACTGGTGTATTGTGTAGAATTTACTTTTCAAATTTGTTTCTATAAATAGCGTCAGTTGCTAAAGACATTTAAGTACATCAGAACTGTTTTCAAAATTAATTCCATTAAGTTAGGTTTGTATATTCCTTAATATGTAGTACCTCGAGAATCTGTAGTTTTTGCTTGTTATTTTGTTGTTCTAATATTGTCGTGTTTTCAGGAAGAATTTTCCGTAATTCTGTTGTTGGGCATGAATGTTTTTTGAAATGCTGTGCCATGGAACTTGTATCAGACAGATGAATTGTAAGTCTTCTCGATATGGTGGTTGAGGTTAAACCGACATATATATTATTTTCTGAGATACAATCTTCTAAAGGACATTTGAATTTATAAATAACGTTGGTTTTTTGCAAAACTCCAATCGAGGGAGAGGAATTATTTTTATTGACTAAGTTGGAGGTTTTAAATTTATTATAGTATATAATAAGTTTAATTTTTTTATTAGGATCAGTGGGGAGTATGTTTCTGTGAATCAATGTTTTTTAATATTTTTTCATCTGATTTATAATTGTAGTGCATTTGGTTGCGGTAAAAATGTTTGATAAATGTTTGTTGACTGGGTGAAGTGGTGCAGTGTTTATTCTGTTGGTTAACATTTTTAATCATACGTTTAATTTGTTCGTCAACAATATAGTTAGGAAACCTATTATTTATGAGAGCCTGTTTTATGTTTTCTACCTCTTTATAAGATATTGTTTTGGAGGAGGAGATCAGTTTGGCACGGGATATCAGGTTATTAATAATTGCTTTTTTATATCTGAAGGGGCATTCACTTTTAAAGTTGAGGTACAAGAGTTATTATTAAAGGTTTTTTTGTAAGTAGAGGTAGTGAAGTTATTATCATTGTTAGTATCAATGAGAACATCTAAAAAGGAAATTTTATTGTTTCCGTTTAGTTCATGAGTTAAGTTAAGAACCGAATTTTTTAGAAGGTGTCTTATATGTTGATTTCGTTAATATTATTAGCAAGAATAAGTATATCGTCAACATATTTTAGGTATATTGGAGGTTTTTTTAATGCTATTAAAGATTTTATTTTCGAGGTCAGACATGTAGAAATTACTGAAGATCGGGCCCAGGACAGAACCCGTTAATTTTTATTTACCGATCTCTGATTATTCTTTTCTTTCTCAGACTTATCACATCTATCTATCTACAAGTTTATTTTCTACAGCACAATTTACTATTTCAAACCTTCCAACACTGGGTATGACCTGGTACTGTCCAGGGGTCTTAAAAAAGTGTAATTCAATACTCTGTATTATTTAACCCACCCACCTCTCACGGTATTGAGATGTGACACAATATCAGTTTAAAGTCAGTACTCTGCCGGAAGGAAGATTACTGAGTAACGGTGCCAAATATAGTTAAGTTTTATAGACATTCTCTTTTTGGAGTGTCCTAAGCGCCAAGCCATAAACCCAGCCATAATCTCTTTAGACGAAAGCACAAGCCATGGTTTGTGGGGAAGCCCTCCTACCTGGTATGGAAGTTATTTTTAAACTAAGCAAAGTACAAATGCGTCAGATAAATGTTTATTACATGATCAATCATTTTTACCGCTGTCCAGTCGCCGTGGCTTAAAATACACTGTTTTCCGTGGAGAAGAGTTAGACACCCCCAAAGAGTTGTCCTGGGTATGACACTAAATTACAAGAATCTGCAGAGTACAGAGTCAAGCTTTCATTGCCATTTTCTCCAAGTAGCAGTCCTGAATATCTTGTTAGTACACTTCTTAAGAAGCGAGGGCACATCGGGTAGTGTAATGATTAGCAAGGTAGACTAGCAAACCTGCACGAGTGAGTTCGATTCTCATTGGGTGCCCCATTCATACGGCCTTGTGCTATATCTAAGCAAAAAGCTTAGTAAATGACCACTTCTTAAGAAGGGGGACCAACTCATAAGTGACGTCATTCTTTGGAGCTCTGCACATGGATGTGCCGGTGTTGGCCAACTAGCAAGAAGTTATCTACATCATCTTTGTGCGAACACCAGATGCTGTCTGGAGGACCTTCCGGAAGTGAAGGGTGATAGGGACAGATGAAGAGAGAGACACAGAGAGAGACAGTGAGACAGAGTCATCAAAATCCGTGCTGGCAACGCGACTTGTTGATGATGATAAAATAGCCGTTCCTGTTAGATTCCAATGTAAGTATCAAATAGATCTGTTTAAAAATTAATCGTATTCGATTGGACAACGTAAACAGAAAAAGATTCTTAAGAAACAACAGCCCAGTCAGCTGAGGGGAGGCTATAGAGTACAACGACTGCGTCTCTGCAGAAGAGTAAGACGTCCCCAACGTGTGTCCTGTGACCCATTTGCCTGGGGCTCAAGAGTACAACGACTTCGTCTCTGCAGAAGAGTAAGACGTCCCCAACGTGTGTCCTGTGACCCATTTGCCTGGGGCTCAAGAGTACAACGACTGCGTCTCTGCAGAAGAGTAAGACGTCCCCAACGTGTGTCCTGTGACCCATTTGCCTGGGGCTCAAGAGTACAATGACTGCGTCTCTGCAGAAGAGTAAGACGTCCCCAACGTGTGTCCTGTGACCCATTTGCCTGGTGCTCAAGAGTACAACGACTGCGTCTCTGCAGAAGAGTAAGACGTCCCCAACGTGTGTCCTGTGACCCATTTGCCTGGGGCTCAAGAGTACAACGACTGCGTCTCTGCAGAAGAGTAAGACGTCCCCAACGTGTGTCCTGTGACCCATTTGCCTGGGGCTCAAGAGTACAACGACTGCGTCTCTGCAGAAGAGTAAGACGTCCCCAAACGTGTGTCCTGTGACCCATTTGCCTGGGGCTCAAGAGTACAACGACTGCGTTTCTGCAGAGGGGAACACCCCCACAACAAGTGTCCTGTATATGACATTAAACAATCTCATGGTGAGGCTCCAGTACTGTCGGAGATTTGGGGAATGCAGAGTACCCTTTCATTGCTACGGCTCCCAGATCTGTTCTACCCTGAGTGGTAACACCTGGTAGGGTCTTATCTATGGGTCAAATAGAACTGTTTGACGTTCAACCTAATTGCAAACAAATGGTTTATACTAAATTAAATTGTTTTCAATAGAACTATTTGATCATTTAACAGTGTGCAAACAAATGATTTTTTGAATTGTTTGTGATAGATTGCAATACTTTGAACTGTTTAACTTTGTTGACTTTTGCTATATTGAATTCTTAAAAATGAAATGTTGATTCTCTTAATGTGTTTACAAATCATATATTTAATATATAATTATAAAGAGAATTTGTGATTATATAACCTACAATGGTTTATCTGTCATGAAACCAAACCAAGCCAAAACAAATCATATATATTTTATATATATATATATATATATATATATATAAGTGTGTGTGAATAAAAAGTTGGCATTAAATAACCAACAATGGTGGATATACCATAAAAACAAAAAAAACATACATTCAATATATATATATATATATATATATGTGTGTGTGTATATGTATGTATAAAAAGGATTAACAATGGTTGATATGCCATAAAACTAAAAAAAAACAAATCATATGCAGTCAATATATATATATATATATATATATATAATAGACTTGGCATTAAATAACCAACATTGGTTGATATGCCATAAAACGAAACAAAACCTTTAGAAACAATTATCATCATCATCATCATCATCATGTCGTGCAACCAGCTCGGATATCCCTGACCCACTTTCGTTACATCACCCTATGGTTCATCGCCTCAGGCAGGTCTTCAGGGCTATATCCCGTATCCTCAAATAGCTGCTGTATGTATGTTCGAACTGGTCGTCCTGCTTTTGCTCGGCCATATGTGGAGGTCCATAGGATTACATCACTTATGAGCTCGTCTCTGCTTTTCCAGCAGTGTCCTGCATGTTTTGTTCGTCTAACTTGGATAGTTTTCGTGATGGAAGGTAGGTGGCCGTATAGTTGGTGCTTGTGGGGCGTTGCCTCCAGGACTTGTTCAATATTGCTCAAGAAAGTGAAATGAACGCCAATTTTTAGCATAAACTAACCATAGATGTGTTGACATGCCATTAAAATCGATCCATCACCGACCATCTCCTACCACCCTTCTCTATTGTCCATCGTTCCCGGTAGGTCTTCAAGGCTACATCTTGTATCAGCACAGAACCTTTCTATATAGGTTCTGGCTGGTATCCCGCCTTTGCTCATCCATGTGAAGGGGTCCACAGGAGTACGTCACTTATGAGTTCGTCCCTACTTCTCCAGCTGTCTCCTGCATGTCTGGTTCACCTAACTTGGATAATTTTCGTGATGGGTGGTAAGAGGCCGTACAACTGCTGCTTTGTGAAGTGCTGCCTCCAAGATTTGTTCAATATTGCTCGCAGCATTCTTATCAAAACTCATCTCAAATATCCCGACAGTTTTTAACTCTTTTTCAAAATTTGGTGAACTAACAACAATTACACATACCAAGCAAAAATAAATCAAATAATTTTAGAATAATTTTTTTTTTTTTTCAGTTTGAATTGAAAAATTGAAAATTGCATTTTTTGAAGTAATGTAGTTTGCTTTTATAAGTAGATACATTTATTGTATTTTAGTGGACTGGGGGAAGGAATTTTGTTCACTTTTCAAATGGGTTGTTGGATTTATCTTAAGATTATTGTCACTAGTTTTCAAAGTCTCATTGGGTGCCTCTTTCATATGGCCTTGTGCCACATCTTAGCAAAATGCTTTGTAAATTACCATTAGTTTTCAAGATCGAAGTTATTAACAATGCTATCAAATCAAGAATAAGAATCAGAGTTATTAACAAAACAATTATTTTAAAAAACTGAGAAATTGTATATTTAAAAAAAAAATATGATGAATAGATTGCCCGTGAATCCATTTAAACGCTTTTCTTTCGGTTTAAAAAAAAGTTATCTCTGTTTTTGTTTTTGTTTTTTTTCAGTCTCTACTTTTCTTCTTTATCGTGAAAGACTTTCCGTGTGGCTTCCAATTAAAAAAAAAGAAAACAAAGAAACAAATCACAAAAGAACTAAAAACCAAATAATGTAAAAAAATACATCAAAATTAACAACTAAATGAACCGTTAAACCGTTGGGTTCTTCTTTTACCATTTGTCCATTGAGGATAGTTTATAGATATTTCTGCTATATCCAATCTTATGGATAATTACAATATATATATATATATATATATATATATATATATATATATTCAACGCAAATGCAGACCTAAATAAACTATTATTCTGTTGAAAGTTAAACTGGAAATTTCTTTATTTTCCAAGTTAGTGAGAGAAATCTAAAAAGTCCTAGAACATATGTTACAAAGGCGTCAGACCTCTCCAACACTCTTCGCTGTTGAGTGAAGTAAACCCCGTGGCGTAAGGGCTGAAGTCTTTGACTCTGACCTTGAAGCAAAAGAGTTCGAACTCCAGTCGCTCCATCACTTTCATACTCAGACTAATACTCTTGGAAAAGGGATGAACCTCCTTATCTCTTCTCATCTATGGGTTAAATAGTATAACTGATGCTTTTCTACATCGATGGCTTTGGTATTAGATAGCCCACGAGGGTTGATATACCACTCAACGGAGCAACCAAACTTGCATCTTAATTTCTACTCGTTATTCTCATTGAAACTCATTCTAAATATCTTCCGATTTGGGAAGCCAAGAATACGATAATTGTATTTCCCGCAGAGATGTAAGACTCCCTAAGAAAATGGAGTTCGGGGCATGGATATTCAACTGTAAGGCAGTAAGGCGCCCATTCTGGGGCCACTTCATTGCCCACTGGAGTGGGGGTAACTGTAAGAGTCCTATCTATGGTCCAAATTGATATATTTGAATATTATCCATAATAGATACGAAAACTAGAAACACACACACACACACACACACACACACACATATATATATATATATATATATATCCATTGGGATTAGGTAACCTGATGAGCCGCTTAGGCGAAACTATAGTAGGTTAGTTCCTGACTCGTTAAATAATTATTGATACTATTTTGCTCTACTCAGTATTGAACACATTTTGCATTGTAACTTAGCAGCCCTAACGGTGTTTTTTTTTTCTTTTAAGCAACCAATTGCATGTCTTTTGATTTTTTTCAATTGGTATGACAAGGTTGGCCGTTTTCTTTTCAAAAATATGTTTTTTCCCCTTGGCAGTGATTCGTTGTATATTTTCAGCTTCAAATCATTTGCCGGGGTTTTTACCGTAAGGGCTATTATTTAATATATATATATATATGTATTAAATAATTTAAATATTAAATATATTTAACATCACTAATATCATCCCTCATAGTCCTGATGATGGTTCACTAGAACCGAAACGCTATAGTATCCACTTTGCTTCTCAATAAATCTCTCCTTCTTGGATTACCTTGTTATCAATTTTTCTTCTTATATATATATATATATATATAGATATATATGAATGAATGAATGAAATGCACGCAGAACCGCCATTTCCATGTGATTGCATAACACCAGGAAACGGTTACTGTAAAGGCGTAATGACATCAACGGCCGAAAGTAAACGCGTTTTTTGGGGGGTGGGGTGGGGGGTAAATCCCAAACTGCACACTAAGAATGAAGATGAACTTCCAATGTAGTTTCTGCTATTGATTGATCTGGCGTATATATATATATATATATATATAATTCTTTTAATACCCTGTCCGGTGGCAAACGCTGCTTGGTAACGCCAGGAGTGGTGTTATATAGTTATGTACATGTTCATTCAGCATCACAACGACACCATAATTAAGACGCATGAAGGAAGGAAGACGCAAGAAGAATTAAGATGCAGGAAGACTTCTTTAGAATTACGTTTACCTCTCACTTTTATTGCAAGGGTTCGAAAGGGTTCGAAAGGGTTTGCATGTGAGAGGGTGCTGGAGACTGAACATAAACTTCATATTTGACCCCACTGTTATGACCGTCACGTTGTGTCTTTCTTGTTCTCTTAGATGCTCAACCTGAGGTTTTGGGGTCCACTCCATCGGGGCTTTTCCGAGGGCCCCCTCGGTCGGGTGTGGCCTTCCCTACCACATCTCGTCTCTAACCCTCTGGGAGTCTGCTGGCAACTCCATCGGGGCTTTCCGAGGTCCCCCTCGGTCGGGTGTGGCCTTCCCTACCACATCTCGTCTCTAACCCTCTGGGAGTCTGCTGGCAACTGCTCTGGGACCCAAACTCAACTGAGTTAAATAATAACTCAACGCCCACACGATCGCCTACTGGATCTTTGAAATCGAATGTTTAATCGTCATCAAGCGGAAATAACTGTCATGCAGTTCAGAGGTTACTCTCTTCCGGTGCATGACTGTAATGGCACAATGGGACCTTCACCTTTTCCCATATCATAAGCCTTAATCCGCCCACGCGATCTCTTTCGATTACTGGCCGTTGGAATGTGTCACTTCCTTCCGGTGTATTACCTTGGAATAGTATTTTGGGCCGGGTCGAAGGTCAAAATATAACAGTGGCAGTACCGCCTTGAGTTACCGAAACAGTGTTATCACCCCTGGTTGGTGGCTGATGAGGGCAGGGTATTGCACGTGCTTTCACACGATGTATGCTGAAAAAAAAAAATATACATATATATATAATTTGGTTGGGTTGGGTTTTCTGGCATTTCAACCATTGAATGTTATTTAAAGCCAAATCCTTTTATACACAGATTAAATCCATGTGATTTTGTTTTGTTTTGTTTTATGGCATATCAACCATTGTCGGGTATTTAATGCCAAATCCCTTCTAAACATTTATATCAAATATACATGATTTGGTTTAGTTTGGTTTGGTTTGGTTTTATGGCATATCAGCCATTGTAGATTACTTCATGCCAAATCCTGTTTATACATATATATTAGATAATTGATTTGTAAATGTATTTTATAGATAACATTTTTAAATGAGCCTAAGCTCACTCTTTTGAACACTGTTGAATAGTTTCAAGAATTGCTATATAACAGAAAGAATTTAATATCAGTCATTTGTTTGGCCGCATTTAAATAGATATACTTAAATGCTTTGTAAGTAAATAGTTTTTTTTAGTAATTTCATCTTTCAATGACTAAGAACTAATTTGTTTGCACACTTGTACTGCTATTCTCTCTACACAACAAAATGGTTTCAATTATTGCGATCTAACGTTAATAATCCATTGAAAATTAATCTATTATTTGCCCACTGTGAAGGGGTTACAAGTATTGCTATTTAACACTAATCATTCTATTCAACACCATACACCAAGTATTGCTCTGTATCACTAATAATTCAATTAAACAGTCATTTGTTTACATGCAGTTAAATGATCAAACAGTTCTATTTCAAACAATTCAATTTATCATAAGCCATTTGTTTGCACTCAGTTTAAATGTCAAACAGTTTTCTATTTGAACCATAGATAGGACCCTATCAGGTGCTATATTTCCTGGCCAGAGTGGACCAAGGAGCGACGGCAATGAAGGGGTACTCCGCATTCCCCAAAGCTCCAAGGCTGGACACAACTTCGGAGGCGGGGTGGAAGGGGGGTCTTACCTCTCTGCAGAGACGCAGTCGGTGTATTCTACAGCCCCATCCAACCGGGTTAGGATTAAACAGGATTCTACAAAGATGGATTTAGCATTAAATAGACAACGATGGTTGATATGCTATTAAAAGAAAGAAAGGAAGAACCTTT
>OY757934.1:70710934-70804466 GCA_963585895.1 Sepioteuthis lessoniana
CTTCAATTGCTTGATAATATCCGCTTCTTATATATTTAGCTATTTGCACTTTTTGTTTTCTTACAGTATCCCGATTCTTCCCTAAGCTGTTCTATTCCTTCAATTTTTTCTTTTTTTCATAATAAGCATGTCACATTTTTCGATTCAACATTTAATTCCCAAGAACTTGGCAGTAGACTCTCATAAGTTTTATTACAGTTTCTATTTTTTCTGTATATTTTTTGTATTAAGTACTTTTTAACGTAGCGTAAATTAACAAAAGCTAAAGAAAAATAAATCTATAAATACATCTCTCTCTCCCTCTCTCCCTCTCTCTCTCTCTATATATATATATATATAAATATTGCATCGCGCTATTATTCCACTGTGGTACGTGTAATTTTCAATATAGTGAGTGCGTTCCTCTCTTTTCATAAGGATGTTGTCCCTACCTTTCAGAAGAATTTAGTTGTATATCGGTTTAAATGTCAGTGCAGGTTGAACCATCCAAAGGTTAGAGGTGAGTCTCAGCCCACTTGTATCAAGCTGTATAGATAAACACACACAAGGACATTCATTCAGGCATTTACATGTTCATGAGTCCGCCAAGGGCGACAATGTATTACTTTAAATACTCGTATGACGCATTATTTCGACGAGTGCTTCTCTGTCTTGTATAAGGCTCAGATAAAAAGTCATTTGAACATTCTTCAAGCTATTCAGGTTGCCTTGCAAAGTCCATCCGTACGTTGGCGGGGAAGGTATTTGCTTTTAGTCTGGAATTACCAAAGAATTTGTTATAATACCCCTTAATTTTTGCTCTTCTTCTCCTTCAATTTCTCTTCGTTTGAGAATCTTAATGTTTAATGCCCATTAATTTCTAATGATTTTTTAAATAATCAATCAAGGCCTTCGGGCCAGCCACCTGGTATTCGTACTTGGTGATTATATTTGCCTACTAAACTTCGACTCAGGGAGCCGTGCCCCGAGGCTTTACCTGATTTTCAGGCTTAGATCTATTGATCGACGTCTAAAGTGCCCCAAAATTTGAATGGTGACGGGGTCAAGTATTTTTTGTACCTGCCGTGCATGAGTCTCGATTCTTAGCCGTCCCCACATTAAAATGACCTTGTGTCAGATCCTACCCTGTAAGAAGTGCAGATAAATACCAGTCGATAGAAAGTCACCTCAGATTCATTTTAGCCAATTTCATTGGTTATCAAAACGATATACTCATTCCCTTTTTAACTAATTATATTCCTGGTGTTGTACGTCAAACATTTTTATATTTGCCCGCAAAATAATGACTCATATATTAATACGAAAACTATAACACAGACAGCAAAAAAGGCTGTCAAATAGAGCAAGTTTTCTGTTACATAACTTTTTTTTAACAGTATCATTTCCTCAGTGTTTTGAAAGAATTTGATTGTCAGGCTTGTAAGGAGGTCACTCCTCTTCCTCCTGCATTTTTGTCAATTTCCTTGATATTCAATTTTTTCTTCGCTTCTGTTTTTCCCTTCTTAGAAATCGTCCTTTTCTTTATATCAGTCTAGATGTTGTTTTCCCGTTCCTTTCTTCATCATCTTTCTTTCTTCTTTTTATTTTGTTTTTCCTTCGTTTACCCGCTTTGTTTCATGATTACCTACAACTTCCGTTACCAGCCTCATTTCCGCCTGTCTTCCTCCTAAGTTCGCGCTTTTTTGTCAATACGAACATAAAATATCTTGCGTTGCATGCCATGTGCAACGTTATATAGCCCGCCAATTTAATGGGATGACCCTGAATTTTAGGGTGCCGAAAATCTTTAACTCGCAGCCGTTCATAGTATACTGAACAACAAAGTATAACCAGTGACCGAAAGAAAATATCTGAATAGGTTTATCCCAGTGTATATATGACTAATAATCATATGTATGTTAATATGTCTGTTGGAGTCTTTTATATAAATATATTTACAGCACTGCTTATAATTATTTGAATAGTTTCCTTCTAATCAATTTGATTTGTGATTTAAAAACGAGAATATATACTTCTAAATGATAAACATCTAAAAAATAAATAAATAATAGAATTAAATTTTTAGATTAAAATAAAACAATCGGCAAAACATCCTTCTTATCATTATTTTCATTTTTCTATAATCTGGTCCATTAAGAACTGCATTAATGATGATAAACTGATTATCTAGCTCGAAAATTCCTTAGCCAAAGCCTGAGTAAAACATATGTCCCATGAGACCAATCTGTGCGACCGTCTACTCAACTTTTCACCTTTTCATGTTGATTGCAAAGAAGTACCAATTACAACTGCAAATGAAACGTATTGATCTACAGCGTTTACAATTCAAAGTACAAGTTTCTTGTTTGCCACATCCTCAATTTCTATTAGAAGAAAGTGCTTCTATCTGGACAATTCCCCAACGTTATCACCAATAGCCATCAAGCAGGCGCCTTTGGTGGTGTAATGGTTAGTAAACTCGACGAGTAAGCAAACCTACACGAGTGAGTTCAAGTCTCATTGGATGCCTTTTCATATGGTCTTGTGCCACATCTAAGCAAAAAAGCTTCATAAATTACCTACAGCCATCAAGCAGTTTGGTTTGATTTGGTTGGTTTGGTTTCTTTGTTTAATGGCATATCAACCTTTGTAGGTAATTTAATGCCAAAGCCATTCTCCTTGAAGAACAGTAGTGGTACTATTTAACCCATAGCTGGGAGGATAAGGGGGTTCATACCTTTCCCAAGGGTATTTGTCCGAAAGTGAATGTATAGCGCATCTAGAGTACGATTACTACGATTCCTCAGTCCATCGCTTTAATCATTAAACCACGAGGACACCACCCGCCGTCAAGTAGTGAACATGTGTTGCACTCATGCCGCTGTGAACAGTTGTTCTCCAAAAGAAAGCAGATCAATAGCACGCTGCGTTAGCAACTGACAAATCCTCACAAGTCTGATATGCTAATTTTTTCAACATCGTAATTTAAACCTGATTTTACAAATTTTGGGCGATGGCAAAGAACATCAAATGCCTCAAATTAATTATGATTAGTATCCTTTTAATTTAGCGGGTTTTCTTATTTTCTTTTAAGTTCGCGAACTCGGACCCGAGTTAAACTTTATGGTCTGAGGGTTGAAAAGGTTGAGGACCCCTGATCTAGTGGGTGGGGGAAAACATGAAAACTTAGATGAGATCTTTCATTATTCATTCCTTTTATCTTGTTCAGTTACTGAGCTCAAAGAAATATGTAGAAACGGATAATAGATACTGAATGTTTGAGCGGGGATTTGGAACATTTTTGGCGTCCAAGCTGGTCTACCTTTGCAACAGGACCATCCAATTCTTCTCGGATCTTTTACGAGTTTTATCTCTTTGCGTTCACTACAGCTTTCTCCCTCTCCAGTCTCTAGCCAAAATAATACAGACTTATAAAAATGGAATTTCTTCAAAGGGAGTTTTCAGAACTCAGCATGCATTCTTACACATTATCAAAGTGGACCTGGGAGTAATGGCAATAAAGGAGTGACTCCTCACTCACTAGATTCCAGAACTGGAACCTAAGCACGGAATGTAGTTTAATGTCATGTCTAGGACAGCCTTTTTTTGCTTGGCAGAGGGTTTTATCCCCGACGTCATTAAATGGTGGGTTGCTTGGTGTTTTATGGTATATCAATCCTTGTGGGTTACGTAATGCCAAATAATGTTTATATACGAGTAAGTGAATAGTTTGCATGTAACTATTCTTAAAACAGTTGTTAGAGTTCATTTCTTTGCACGCAGTAAAATTGTTTCAAGTATTGGTATTAAACATTTATAATTCTCTTCATCAAGAATTCCTATCTCATACGAACAATTTGCATGATTTCAAAAACTAATAAGGATAAGCTTTAGTAAATGATTTAATACTTCTGTTTGACCAACAGATCGGACCCTAAAAGGTACAACCAAGCCTGTTCAGAATGGACCGGTTAGTAATCTCAATAATATGGTACTCCACATTCCCCAAAGCTCCAGGATTGGAGCCTCACCATTTGGTGTAGTTTAGCAACATACTCAGGATGCTCGTTGAGGGGTCTTACTCTCCCGCAGAGGTGCAGTTGGCTTATTGTACAACTCCAGCTAACAAGGTGGTTCGACATTAAATAATAAGGTATGACTAGTCGAAAAACCAAACAACCAAACAAACAAAGAAAGTACTCACATACCACATAATGATACTTTGTGGGCTGGAAAAAGCTATCTGTTTAGGAGGAAAGATTGAAAAGAATTGTGCTTTCACTTCTGTGTGTGTTTTTAAGAATTCTTCCATGAAAATAATTCAGTAATCTGGCGAATAAATGGTAATCAGATGGTACCATCTCGGGAGAATAATGTGCGAGTGGATATTTTCCCCCAACCGAGGTCTTCAATCATTTTGTGATGTATGGGGCGGTGCAATATCCTGATGGAACACTTCATCTTAGAGATTTCCTAAACGAGGCCTCTTTTCCTCCAAATCAGAGTTTAATATCTCTAATTTGTCGCAGATGTTTGCTGAAATCGTAACATTAAATAATAGCAACCAAGTGTTCTCTTACTAAAACTTCTCCTTCAATGAAGGACGATTTTAGTTTCGCCTCTATAGCCAACCATTAAAAGTCTAAACGAATCAGCTGTTTGTTGAAGACGAATTGTTTCATCTCTTATCTTAAATTCATATTAGGAGTTCCAACGAACACTTTCAAACTACCTATCCAGTTATCACCCTAGGTTTGAACCCCTTGAAGGACTACTTTGATATACACCCAGGACTGTCTATCCACAGAAAATGTATGCATCTCATTAATCCAAAAATTTTCATCCATCTATATTATATTTAAGTGCAGAGTTTTTGAAATACTATCAAACGTAATTGTCTTTAATTGGAATCATTTTGAGATGAGGCTTCTTAATCTGAGAATTAATTCTTAATTTTTATTTATTGCAGACTTTTTTGTCCTCATCTTGGTAGTTTTTGTGTTTTTTAAGCGGCGTTTAACAGGTTTGAATTCACACTTTTTCTTCTTCGAGACTACTTGCCTCGCCAAGGCTGAAGAACCTAGTCTGCCCAACTATTTACCCATAGCTGGAGAGATAATAATTGGATTCATACCTTCCCCAAGGGTATTTGTACTATGTGAAATGCTATTAGTCTCGTCCAGGATTTGAACTCGTGTCGCCGTGTCCAAACGTAAATATAGTCAATGTTGGCAACCAAGTCTTGTATGTTAAAAAATTTAACCGATCTTTCAGTCAAAAAAGACGACCCATTAACCAGCTAGTTACAAATGACAAGCTGGCTTGGAAGTATCCATGATAAATTGTTTGTTTTTGTTTTTTATCAAAGACAACACTAGTTATCATTTCAAGCCCCTAAAATTCCCCTTTCCTAATATCACACACGCAATCAGTTTAGTGATCAGTCTCAGTCTGTTTTTAGCAATCCAAATCTTTTCACTTTTTTTATTGACTTATATCAACGTATCTATTTTTTTGTCCACTTGTTTCTGTCCATCGAAAATATCTACAAGTTTGTTAAATGACTCACAAGTGTGTGCGTACATATGCATGTACACGCAAACACACATGCGTCGTTCAAAAAGTGACATAAACGTACAACCAGGACCCGTTTAAAAAGACAGTTTCATTGTATCACAACTTTTCGGTGGGGCTAGACTCGCAAGAGAGCTTATAGCTAGGATTGAAAACCGGTTGATTTTACGTCAGTCGGATATCTTACTGCAGAGTCATCGTAATTCTCTGAGTAAGTCGATAACATTTTTACTATATTTCTTTTATATATACATTATCGGCAACGTGGAGAGCTCAATTCTTGAGAGGAGCTATTGTATTTCAGCGTACGTCGAAACCGGCAAATTTCCCCAAAAGAGAGCTCAGCCCACGGTGTACAACACGTATATTGTCATCCATAGAATGATTGTTTCGTTGTATCACAAACCTAAATTAGTAGTCCCATTACTGCGAGTTTTTTTTGTACTTAGATCATCAGATAAAAACCATCTTTTTGAGGTGCAATTCAATTTCACCCTAAAATAACATTCAAACAACTAGTCAGTTCATAATAGCATTTATTTTTCATGGAAGGTGAGTAAATATTCATTTTAGGTTTTGTCTTGTCCGACAGATGATTTATATGGATTTACTAATCCCTTGGCTTCAGCAAAATGTGACACAAGGTCAATTTTAAAGAGTGTTTGACAGGTTTGGATAAAGAATTTTCCCACCCCTAGACCAGATACCATACCAAGGTAAAAGAGCCCAGTCTACCCTTCCGTTTACTCATAGCTGGAAAATATTTGGTTTCAAGCCTTTCCCAAGGGTATTAACGCTGAAATGCAAATAGCATCGTCCAGGGTTTGAACTTGGACTACTGATTTCCTTTCTATTGATGGCAACCACAGATACTTTATGGAAATCGTTTTTAAACGATTTGTTATTCAACATGGGAGAAAAAAACTCCGTATTGTTATTCAACGCTTATATATATATATATATATATATATATATATATATATATATATATATACAGAGAGAGAGAGAGAGAAAAACTTCGTATATATATGTACATATATATAAATATATGAATCTATTCAAAAGGTGTATATATATATATATATATATATATATATATATATATATACATTTTCAAGAGTCTACGACAATTTTAAATGCCAGTACAAAAAAGTCTGGAAACTTATTGAATGCAGCATATATATATATATATTTATATATATATATATATATATATATATATATATATATTTATATATATATCGTGCATTCAATAAGTTTCCAGACTTTTTTGTACTGGAATTTGAAATTGTCGTAGACGCTCGAAAATTCACTATATTATTGCTATAAATTTTATGAGATGATTGACCAGGTTTTATGATTTCAGGTTCCAATGAACAGCTACAGAAGCAATTGGAATACATCCTACTAAAGCCTGATAGTCGAGACCTTGCTGCCTCTGACTCTTGCTTATTCCCTAAGCTCAGAGGCTGTCGTTATGAGAGAATTGAGAAGATGAAAGAGGCTGTGACGAAGGTCATTGACACACTCACACAAGAGGACTTTCATGGGGCTTTCCAGAAGTTGTTGGAACGGTACAATAAGTGCATTGTATCGGAGGAGATTACTTCGAAGGGGACTAGGGTTTCATGCGTGTATTATCAATAAAATTGTCCATACGAAAAAACTCTGGAAACTTATTTAATGATCCCCGTATATATATATATATATATATATATATATATATATATATATAATTGTAAATGTGTATATATATATATATATATATATTGAAAGAGAGAGAGAGAGAGAGAGAGGGAGAGAGAGAGAGAGAGAGAGAGAGAGAGAGAGAGAATTGATAACAAGATAATCCAAGCAGAAGGAAAGATTTATTGAGAAAGAAGTCGACACTCTAACGTTTCGGTTCCCATGAACCATCACCAGGACTAGCAGGGATAATATCAGTGAGGATATTAATGATGTTAAATCAACGATGGATGTTTATATATATATATATATATATATATATATATATAATGGCAGGAGAAACGGTCGTCAATTATATTTATATGTCTGTATATTACTTTATTGCGAAGAACTCGGTGTAATATTTTTACAAGTTTGTGTTAATAGATATTTATTTGTGAGTGTGTGTGTGCGTGTGTGTGTGTGTGTGTGTGTGTGTTTATGCGTTTATAAGTGTATGTGTATGTGTGCTTGTGTGTTTGTGTGTGTCTGCCTGTATGTATGTGCGTATGCATAAGCGTATGCATAAGTCGGTGTGGATGAGTGTGCAAGCGTGTCTGTGCATATAAATTCAGTTCACCTTCCCACCCCACTTTTACATCATAACCCCAGGTATGCTTGAACGCGTACCCCGGATAGATACCTGCTTCCTTTAGAAGTAACAAAGCATTAAAGTCTTATCGCGCTGATCAGATTTTATCGCTGGCTGAGATTCGGTACGGTGAATTGTACTCTTCCTTTTCATTTCTTTTCATCTTGAAATTTGCCACAGAACTATCTCGAAATGATTTATCTGACTCAAATTCGAGGGTGCACGACCACGTGCCCAGAATATTTTACTCGGGCAAACACGTTAGAAAAGTCGCTGAACATGTACTACAACTTTGAAGGTTTTTTTGGTTTGGTTTTTAATAAATACGATAATTATCTGTGTATAGCATGCGTTTATGTGTAACACACACCTCTAAATTTTGACAACAAAATTCTGGAAAAAAGAAAGAATACACACTGGCATTTTAGAATTTGTATCAGCTGAATTTAAATAAAATTTAGCATTTGTTCAACTTTTAAAAAGTTCAAACTGACTTAGAATAAGAATCTATATAATTTACATCATGTGTTAAAACACAAAATTTACTTAGTATTTAGAGCAAATAAATGGACATGTTCACACAAAAATACAACCCTTGGAGGCTATTTAATGCCAAATCCTGTTTTTTACTTATGTATTATATATATGGTTTGTAAACATATTTCGGGTTCAAATCCTGGCCGAGGCTGATTGCCTTTCACATAGTACTAATACCCTACTAGATAGTAGGACAGACTGGGTGTCCTCGTGGTGTAATGATTGTCCTCACAGGAAATGGACACGGCGACACGAGTTCAAATCCTGGACGAGACTGATTGCATTTCACATAGCACTAATACCCTTGGGAAAGGTATGAATCCAATTATTCTCCCTCCAGCTATGTGTAAGTAGTAGGACGGACTGGGTACTTCAGCCTTGGTGAGGCAACTAGTTTAGGAGAAGGAAAACTCTGAATTCAAACCTGTTAAACTCCGCTTAAAAATTGACCTTGTGTCATATCCTGCGTGAGCGGAGGGGTTGGTAAATATGGTAAACATATTTCGTAGATACACATCGGTAAATGAACAAACAGTTCTATTTCTAACATTTCAATTTAGATTGGTTTCTTTGTTTAATGGCATATCAGCCTTTGTAGGTTATTTAATGCCAAAGCTATCCTCCTAGAAGAACAGTAGTGGTACTATTTAACCCATAGCTGGGAGGATAAGTGGGTTCATACCTTTCCCAAGGGTATTTGACCGAAAGTGAACGTAATAGCGTGACTAGAGTACGAACTCACTTACTACGATTCCGCAGTCTATTG
The DNA here is from genome assembly GCA_963585895.1 of Sepioteuthis lessoniana. Taxonomy (NCBI): domain Eukaryota; kingdom Metazoa; phylum Mollusca; class Cephalopoda; order Myopsida; family Loliginidae; genus Sepioteuthis; species Sepioteuthis lessoniana. The sequence continues at coordinate 70,720,108 of OY757934.1, forward strand.
CATTAACCATTACACCACGAGGACACCTCCCTCTTCAATTTAGAAAAAAAATCAACAAACTTAAATGGTTCCAAGTATAGATTTGTATCACAGACAATTCTAGTTAGCATCAGTTATTTGTTAACACATAGTTAAATGATCAAATAATTCTATTTCTAACAATCTAATTAAGCCTAAGTCATTTGCCTACGCCCAGTTTTAATGTCAACAGTTCTATTTGACCCCTAGATGGGACCCTATCAAGTGCTACCACCTCGGGCTAAAGTAGACTAGGGAGCAATGGCAATGTCGGGATACTCTGCATTCCCCAACAGTCAGATTGTTTCATGTTTTATCTAGGACACTTGCTGGGGGAAGGGGTCTTATCCCTCTGCAGAGATACAGTCGGTGTATTCTAAAGCGCCGGACAACTGGGCTATCTGTGTTTTTGGTGACTGTATGGCAGTCAGCATATTGTTTGGCCTTAGAATACACCGAATCTATACCCAATAAATTAGCAAAAGCCCTATATTTCCACATTTCTAAGAATATTTTTCAATACTCAAAACTGCCTCACTTCCAAACAAGTCTCTATTTTTCATTCGGTCCCTATCTTTTTCTGAGCCCAGCAAAAGAAACAAAATCTCATTTTATTATTCCCAGCAATGGGTTAAATAGTACCACTACTGTTCTTCTAGGAGAATGGCTTTGGCATTAAATAACCTACAAAGGTTGATATGCCATTAAACAAAGAAACCAAACTGAAACCAATCATTTTATTATTTTGTATGATTCAACTAAGCCCCATCTAGTGTTGAGATGTGTCACAAGTTCGGTTTAAAATCAGGACCCCGCAGGAAGGAAGACTTCTGCAAAGCAATGACAAAAATAACTCAGTTTCGTCGACATTCTTCTTTCAAGGTGCCTCAGAAATTGAGCAATAAACTTTACTATTACTCCATTAGACGAAGAAGAAAGATCATTTTTTAGTTGAAGAACTCCCTTGAAAAGGGTCTGATTTATTTTTAAACCAACAAACACAAGAATGTGCCTGGTCAGTAATAATCATTTCTACTCCTGCTCTGTCGACTGGGGTTTAACATATGCCGACTGCATGCTCTAGAGTGGAGTAAAACTCTCCCTGTAAGAAAAAATATCCTGGGTATGACAATGAACTACATCTGATGGTAAGGTTCTAGTTCTAGTGTATCTGAGGAATGTAAAGTACCCCTCCATTACCATTACTCCCAGGTCCACTCTGGCCCAGAGAAGTAGTACCTGTTAGAGTCCCATCTATAGGGCAAATAGATTTGTTTAAAATTATTTGTATCTGATAGGAATGGTTTATGCCATATAAAGTAAAAGTAAGTATAGTTAACGACCATAGTCGAGGGTGACCAGAAGGCTCCCTTTTCAATAGCTACTACACCGATAAGTACGGGAGGGCGCTACTCCTTCCACTGGATTGCTCCAATTTGCCCTTGGTACGTACCTTTATTGCTGAGTGTTAAGCAAGGAGGTATCAAGTACCGTTTTTAAGGTCTTTGGTATGACTCGACCTGGGATTGAACTCAGATCTCTCAGACCATTAGCGAACACTTTACCCACTACGCCAACGAGCCGACTTATTAAACGCCACAAAAAATATAAATAAAAACTTACAATAATTTTATGCTGTTAGAATCAATCAAGTAAGCAATCAATCGTATTTCATTAGAAGACTTGATGCCATATAGCTGTAAATTATTTGGTTTGGTTTGGTTCGGTTTGGCTTGGTTTATAAATTATTTGGTTTGGTTTGGTTTGGTTTGGTTTGTAAATTATTTGGTTTGGTTTGGTTTGGCTTGGTTTGTAAATTATTTGGTTTGGTTTGGTTTGGTTTGACTTGGTTTGACTTGGTTTGTTAATTATTTGGTTTGGTTTGGTTTGGTTTGGTTTGTAAATTATTTGGTTTGGTTTGGTTTGGCTTGGTTTGTAAATTATTTGGTTTGGTTTGGTCTGATTTGATTTTATGGCTCATTAACTATTCTTAGTTATTCAATGCCAAATCCAGTTTAAATATATATGATTTAAAGTTAATAAAATTAAAAGGTTCAAGTATTGTTATGTATCACTAATAATTCAATTAATCATTTGTTTTAACTTAGATAGATTATCACACAGTTCTATTTCTATGAATTCAATTAAGCACAAGTTAAATAGTTTCAAGTATAACTAAGTATCACTAACAATTCAATTAAACATACATTTATTTACATAGAGTTACATATTCAAACAGTTCTATTTCTAACTATTCAACTTAGCATAGATGAAATTATGAGGTATTTCCTGGTGCTAAAACCTTATGGTGGGTATGGTACATTTTCATTCAGAAAAATGTAATTTTCTATTTATAACAACAGAAAAATACTTATATAATTTGAAATAAATTGAAAAGTCAATTTCAAAGGACAGATTGTCAAAACTAAAGGTAAACAGGCTTCAGGATTTGTCAGTGCGTTGACCCTATTTAAACTGATGACATCTCTTGTGGATGAAACCTGTGAGGGTTAAAAGATCAGATCTTTGATTTCTGTTTTAGTTTCCGGTTGCCGGAACAAACACCTCCTAAATTTTAGCCGGGTTGCGGCCTTAATACCGCTTGGTGGCAGACCAATCAACCTTGGGTGGCCCTACCAGGAACCAAAGTTCCCGACGGCATAGCTTTGGCACTGCCCGTTGCCATCGCCCTGCCACGTTGAGGAGGGGTTGGACTTTAGGATGGTTTATGATTATAAAGTAGTCTTTTATAAGACTAAAGTTGTCTTTTGCCCAGTCAGCTAGGGCAGCAGAATACACTGATTGCATCTCTGCAGAAGGGTAAGATTCCTTCAACAAGTGTCCTGAACATGACAGTAAACAATCTGAACGTGAGGTGTCAATAACGCTGGAGTATTGAAGAATGCTGAGTACCCCTTCGTTACCATTGCTCCCTGGTCCTATCAGGCCCGGAGTGATAGCGCCTGACTGGGTCTTATCTATGGGATAAATAGGCCTAAACTGGGTGATTACGCTTATGTGAATTGTCTGAAATTATGATTCGACCTGAGATTAAACCCCCGTCATCTGGATCATTGGTGAACACTCTATTCATTAGCCCAATAGCACGGTCTTATACTTAAGAGAATCTCTGGCCAACCGATCTTCGATACACTTTGGCCAGTCGTATTCTCTGGTGCACGGTTCAGGCCGCTTCGGTGGTTGTCGGTCAAGGCTGCCTGACACGGTTGCTGGGGAAGCCCAGCATTCATGACGCACAAACAAGACCGACATCTCCTTTGGCCTTTTGGGGGCCTCCCCCCAGGTTCCCACATGTTTAAGTAGGGTTAGGTTTATCGTTTAGCTCCTGAAAGAGCCCTTTTTAGGGAATGCCCATAGAGTTCAAGCATTTTTACAACCGTTAAGCGTATAAGGGCTACGGCCCTACGCCAGGTTCTCAGGTTAAAAAGGCATTGTGCTGCATTTTTGCGTTCGTACGAAACTAGATAATACTTATACCAGAGAGAATCCAACAATTACCAAGAAACTATTCACTTACAAAACACACATACCTACTCATATATCTATGAACAGGATTTGGCATTAGATAACCCACAAGGTCTGATATGTTATAAAACTCCATTTCTCTATTTTTGTGTTTTTCAAGATAACTGAGAGAAAGTGAACCATTTTCTTAATAAAAATTATATATATATATACATATATATATATATATATATATATATATATATATATATATATATATATATATATAACAGGATTTGGCATTAAATAACTAACGGTATGCTCAAAAGGATCTACCAACCAACCAACCTACCAACCAGGTGTAGGTAGATTAGGTGATCCATGTACCATTCTGTTTAACGTCAACATTGAACACACTTAATTAAAATTTGAAGAAATAATTTACCATTTAAAAATTAATTAGGTCAATATTTCCCACCTGCGGTTGTCACAAATTAATTACGGAAAACAGTTCTAATCAACTGATTAATTAAATTTGCTTTTGCATCATTAAAGGGATAAAGGTTAATGATATTGAATAGTTGACAATGACACATTCGAAAACAACCAACGTACATTATATATATATATATATATATATACGAGGATCATTAAATAAGTTTCCAGACCTTTTCGTATGGGCACTTTTATTGATAGTACACACATAAAACTCTAGTCCATTTCGAAGTAATCTCCTCCGGCTGCAATGCATTTGTACCTTTCCAAAAACTTCTGGAAGGCCCCTAGGAAGTTCTCTTGTGTGAGCCTCTCAATGACCTTCGTCAGGGCCTCTTTCATCTCCTCAATTGTCTCATAATGACAGCCTCCGAGCTTTGGGAATAACCAAAAGACATAGGCAGCAAGGTCTGGACTATAGGGAGTGTGAGGAACTGCCTTGATGCGCATCTTGGTCAAATAGTCTCTGATAAGGATGGAGTTGTGGACTGATGCATTTTCCTGGTGGAAATGCCACTGAGCCGATTTGAAGAGTGCTGGCCTCTTCCAAAGGAATCTCTTCCTGAACTTCCTTAAAACCTCAACATAATAACCCTAACCCTAACCCTTTGGCCAATCAACTCTGGTGTATTGACTTCCTTACTCCTCCCACACATCTCATCATCCCTCACAGACTCCGCGCCTTCCTTGAATCTCTTATGCCACTCAAAAACTGATGCTCGATTCATGCAATATGCTCCAGAAGCAGTCTGAAGCATCCCATACGTTTCTGTGGCATTTTTTCCAAGTTTAAAATAGAATTTTATTGCATATCGTTCTTCTAAAGTGTCCTCACGTTCAAATTGTACTTTTGAAATTCACCGGCTGTGACAATCAGGCTTTAGTAGGGTGTATTCCATTTGCTGCTGTAGCTGTTCATTTGAATCTGTAATCATAAAAATTGGTCAGTCATCTCATAAGATAGCAATAACATAGTGAATTTTCAAGAGTCTACGACAATTTCAAATGCCTGTACAAAAAAAGTCTGGAAACTTATTGAAGGCACCACACACACACACACACACACACACACACACACACACATATATATATATATATATATATATATATATATGCAAAGGTTCTTCAATAAATAACGTGAATTTTACCTGCTGAGTTGGCAATAGGAAACACTGTTTTCAGGAGCACCTTTTTCAAAGAAATGAATAATGATGATCCCTTCTATATCACAGAAAACTATCTGCATGACCTTCTTTATTGACTGCTCTGCCAAGAGTTTATTATTTGCTGGAGTCACTATTTTTCCACTTCATCGACTGTCTTTTTAACTTTAGTTCATTGTGTGAAACTTAACTTTAAACGATTTGTAATTTTTTTCTTAGCTCAGTCAGTTAGGGCTGTAGTATACACCGACTGTCTTTGCAGTAGGGCAAGACCCCTACTAGAAACGAGTGACTTGGTATGACACATATCCATCTGATAGTCAGGTCCAGTCCATGAGCTTTGGGGAATATAGACTACTTCTTTATTGTCATCATTAGCAGGTTCGCTTTGACACAAAGAGGTAGTACCTGATAAGATCCTATCTGTGAGTCAAATAGAATGATTTCACCACCATATAACTGACTTTTAGCAATTGACTATTTAATTGAATTGTTACTGTTAAATTAGAATATTTGAAACCATTTAACTATGTGCATAAAAATGAGCTCTGGCTTGTTTAAAATGTTAGCTATAAACTATTTGTTCACAATTGATATATATATATATATAGTATATATATATATATATATATATATATGAATTGTGAACAAATAGTTTATATATACATATATGAGCTCTAGCTTGTTTAAAATGTTACCTATAAATTATTTGTTCACAATTTATATATATATATATATATATATGTGTGTGAATTGTGAACAAATAGTTTATATATATATATATATATATATATATATATATATATATATATATATATATGAGCTCTGCCTTGTTTAAAATGTTACCTATAAACTATTTGTTCACAATTCATATATATATATATATATATATATATATATATATATGAATTGTGAAAAAATAGTTTATATATATATATATATATATATATATATATATATATATATATATATAAGCTCTGGCTTGTTTAAAGTGTTACCTAGCTCACGCACACACACACACACACACACACACATATATATATATATTAGTTTTAATGCGTTTATTTGAAATCCATCCTTATATCAACATAATATTTTAGACGTTAACGTTACCACCAGTTTTAATTAGTAGCGATGAACCCATAAATATACACGTTCCATAATTTATAGTGAGGGAGTTTTTTGTTTTTTTTGTTTTTTTTTTTAGTTTAGCGTGTTCGGTTCAGATTCATCCATTTCGTAAATATAGCATTTTAAACGATAATATTTTCGTTAATTAGATAAGTGAAGATTCCTAAATTTTACTCAATACGTATTTTTTTCTTTTTCTCTTAATGTTCATTTTTGCAAAACTTTCGATAAAGGAATTTTAAACGTATATTTCAATTTTAAACCGGAGTTCTTCGACATTGTAGCAGGAGTACTACAAGGGGACACACTAGCCCATATCTCTTTATCATATGTCTAGACTACGTGCTTAGAACGTCGATCGATAAAATCAAAGAGAATGGTTTCGAGCTGACAAAGAAAAGAAGGAGAAGATACCACGCAAAAAAAAAAAAAAAATTCCCGACGCCGACTACGCCGATGACATAGCTTTACTAGCAAATACACCCAACCAAGCTGAAATACTATTGCATAGTTTGTAACGAGCCGCCGCAGGCATTGGCCTCCATGTCAATGCACACAAAACTGAATATATGTGCTTTAATCAAGCAGGCGACATTTCCAAACTAGATGGAACCTCTTTGAAACTGGTAGACAAATTCACCTACCTAGGAAGCAGTGTCTCATCAACTGAAAAAGACATCGACACACGGCTAACAAAGGCATGGACAGCTATTGATAAGCAATCGGTCATATGGAAATCAGACCTGACCGATAAAATGAAACGCAGTTTCATCCAAGCTGCAGTCGTGTCGATACTGCTGTGTGGATGCACCACCTGGACGCTAACAAAACGGCTCGAAAAGAAGCAAGACGGCAACTACACAAGGATGTTGCGAGCAATATTAAACAAGTCCTGGCGGCAACACCCCACAAAGCACCAACTATACGGCCACCTGCCTCCCATCACGAAAACTATCCAAATTAGACGAACCAGGCACACAGGACACTGCTGGAGGAGCAGAAACGAGCTCATAAGTGATGTACTCCTATGGACCCCCACTTATAGCCGAGCAAAAGTAGGTCGACCAGGTCGACCAGCTCGAACATTCATACAACAGCTATGTGAGGATACGAGATGTACTCCAGAAGACCTGCCGGAGGCGATGAACTATAAGGAAAAGTGTCGAGAGAGAGTCAGGGATATCCGTGTGGGCAGCACGACATGATGATGATGATGATGACAGTATTTTTATTGTAAGTTGTAATGAAGTTTCGGTGAGGGAAAGAAAAAAAAAAAACATTCCGGATAGAACAAATAGTCGAATGACGACGTCATCGCGGCAGGGAAAGCAAGAGGAAAGTGGCCTCCAAATTTTAAAGAAAGCTACAGCAGTTATCAAAGAAGTCAAGCTGTGATTGGCTGTTGTCAAAATTCATCAGTGATACTCATAAACAGAGCCATTTCTGCAGTCATTGGCCTTGTGTGAAAGATAGGCAGGATGAGGGTTGACGTAAGATCGATGCCAACTGGGTCATTTGGGTGAGGGCGTCTTATGTTGCAAGACCCGAAACCCCCTGTGAACCCAAAGGAAACATCACTGATGACCCATCCTAATGCATCAATAAGGATATATATATATATATATACTTATATACATATATTATACATCCTTATATATATATATATATATATAAATTATTTGTTATTAAGTAGCCTAAAAGTTTGATATCCCATTGCACCCAACAATCAAACCAAACGAAACCATTTTTTACGTAAACCAGCGTCTACGTATACTTAACACATTCTTCTCTTGATTTAACTTGGTATGGACTTCTCTGATCCCACCCCGTAAAAAAATTTAATGATAGACACCTGTTGATGCCTGGAGCAGTTCGTTTAATATATCGCTAATTTCTATAGCCTTAAAATAAAATATTCTTATGTTAGTAAAATAATTTTTTTCATTAAACCAATTTCGAACAATGCAAAGTTTACATTTCGGAAAAACTTTTCAATAAAACATTATTTTTCTTTGAAAAATTCTTTTGTTCATTGAATGATCCTCAAGTTTATATATATATATATATATATATATATATATATATATATATATAAAAGTCTTGGTTATCACTAAATCACTTTGTGGGTATGTGTCGAAGCAAGTGCAATATAATATGGAGAGTGCTCAAGGAGCCAAGTGGAAGAAATATGTCAATATTGGTCAGTATGTCTTTAATTCGAATTTAAAATGCTGAATTTTACAAAATGTTATGCTGTATTTTGTTTGTGAAATAATGCTTAAACTATGCGTTTTAAATGTAAAGGCACGCTTACTCTACTATAAAGCCAATTTGATATTAAGCCTATCCACATGTCAGCGAACAAGGCAGAATGTTTTTGAATATCTTCTAACGAATAATTTAAAAATTCGTAAAGAAAGCCCTAACAGTAGTTTAGAAGAAAAGCCTAGAATGCTACCACAGCCCCCCCCCTCAGAAAGGGAAAAAGGAAAAAAAAAAAAAACCCAACAAAAACGAATTCTCCCCTCCACCCCCAGTAGACCGCCGCCCCCAAAAGCTACCTAAAATATCAGTAGTAAATAAAAGTCCAAACGAAGAAGAGCATTTGAACTCAGGAGCCAAGTGGAAGAAATATGTCAATATTGGTCAGTATGTCTTTAATTCGAATTTAAAATGCTGAATTTTACAAAATGTTATGCTGTATTTTGTTTGTGAAATAATGCTTAAACTATGCGTTTTAAATGTAAAGGCACGCTTACTCTACTATAAAGCCAATTTGATATTAAGCCTATCCACATGTCAGCGAACAAGGCAGAATGTTTTTGAATATCTTCTATCGAATAATTTAAAAATTCGTAAAGAAAGCCCTAACAGTAGTTTAGAAGAAAAAGCCTAGAACGCCTAATGCTACCACAGCCCCCCCTCAAGAGAAAAAAAAAAGCTCTATAATTCCTGAAGCCTGCTAGGTCCCCAACTGTAGGAAAAAAAAAAAAAAAAAAATGAAAAACCCAGGAAAAGTCCATATAAAGCAAAAAAAGTATAAGTCAGTACTAGTGAAAGTCTTAAGAAAGTACCTTAATGTTGGACTTTAACTAAGTTAAAACTTAAAACAAATTCCCCCACCTTTTTTTTTTTTTTTTTTTTTTTACGTACACATGGGAAGCAGCATGATGTACGTAAAGGTATTTGAATAAACCAATGGACGACCAAACTCAATACCCAAATGGGTCCTGGACGTGAGTCTGACGACTTCTCGCTCAGGATCGACAGTTCGATCGGGGAACTACTGCTGCTCCTCTATAAGAGTGGCTTCTATAGAAGAGAATAAAACAGCCATCGAAAGATAACCATGACCCACACTCAAACCACTTATACAAACCGCATCGCTCTTCGCGCGGGTAAAAAAGGGGCGCGTCCTGCTGAGGTTGGAGCCCTGGCCTCGGTGTTCGAAAAATCAGCTACAGAGCTCAAACAATCAAAACTACTAAAATGCAAGCAAACACTACAAATAGCCACATTTAACGTAAGAACCTTAAATAGAATAGGACAACTCCCAGAGCTAATCGAATCGGCCGAAGAACATAATATAGAAATAATATGCATACAAGAACACAGATACACGCACACAGAAGATATCAAATATCACGAAACTGGCAATGGATGGTCGCTCGCCACTATATCCGCATGGAAAAACTCTGTCAACGCCGCAGTAGGAGGGGTAGGATTGCTTATAGGACCTAGAGCACTAAAAACGCTTAATAGCATAGAGAAAATACAACCTAGAATGATGGTAGCTACATTTAACGGAAACCCCAGAGCAACAATCGTCTCATGCTACAGCCCCACCAATGTTAGTGAAGAAAATGAAATAGTCACCTTCTACAATGAGTTATCCTCATTAGTGCGTAGCATTCCGAAACACAACATGTTAGTCATTGGCGGAGACATGAATGCACAAATCGGGAAAAACGGAAACAACAAATACAGCCTCCACAACACGTCAAATAGGAATGGGCAACATCTAACAGATTTCATGATAGAAAATAGATTAGCATGCCTCAATACAAACTACCAAAAAAGAGAGGGCAAACTATGGACATACACGTACGCAAACAATACTAAAGCTCAGATAGACTACGTCCTTATAAACAAGAAATGGAAGAATAGTGCATTGAATTGCGAGGCATACTCCTCTTTTGAGGGTGTGTCCACCGATCACCGAATAGTCACGGCGAAAATACGGTTAAGCCTACGAAAAAACGACAAACGAACAGCGACCACCAAACAATATGACTGGGCCCTATTAAACAACAAAGATGTAAGAGATAAATACGTATTAGAATTAAGAAACAGATTCGAAACACTACAAGAAAAGACGGAAAAAAAGTACACCAAACGACGAATACGAAAATTTCGTCAATGCACACCTTGAGGCAGCAGCAAAATACATTCCAACAAAAATTAAAACTAAATATAGAGTCCCATGGGAAACTTTAGCGGTGAGAGAAAAACGTGCACTAGTGAAAACAGCCTCCAAAAACTATCGAAAAAACCCAACAAACACAAATGCCTTAAAACTAAAAACGGCACAATATCAATTAGCAGGCATATATATAAAGGAACAGACAGAATACATTCAAAATCAGATAGATAAGATTAGAGACTCGGTGGAAGATAGACAATCTAGAATTGCCTGGCAAACAATAAACGAAGTGAGCAGAAGAAAGAACACAGCCAAAGCAAAACTTAAAGCAGCAAACCAACAAGAAAGAATAAAACTGTGGAAACAGCACTTCGAAAACTTACTTGGAAACCCACCAAAAATAACGCCTGAACCAATCACCAGAATAATTAGCAAACAATTAGACATTAAACTTGGACCGTTCACACAAGAAGAACTCGACTCGGTTCTCAGAAAAATTAAAAATAGGAAAGCTGCAGGACTGGACGAAATTCCCCCGGAAGTATGGAAGACCAGACAATTCGACGACATACTGCTCCGACACTGCAACGCAGTATACAATCAAAATCCGATAGATAGATGGACGAAGGGATGCATACTCCCCATCCCTAAAAAGGGGGACCTCGGATTAGCCAAAAACTACCGAGGCATAACACTTACATCCATAGCTGCCAAAATCTACAATGCCCTACTACGAAACCGAATAGAACCCAAAATCGACAACATACTTAGAAAAAACCAAAATGGCTTCCGAAGAAATAGATCCGCAGAATCCTTGAAGGTGTACGGGCAAAGAACCTACAAGCGACATTAATATTTGTCGACTTTACCAAGGCTTTCGACTCCATTCACAGAGGAAAGATGGAACAAATCCTACTAGCGTACGGCATACCTAAAGAAACAGTAGCGGCAATAACGATTCTCTTTAGAAACACTAAAGTAAAAGTACGATCACCAGATGGAGACACAGAATACTTCGACATAGTAGCAGGAGTACTACAAGGAGACACGCTGGCTCCGTATCTCTTTATCATTTGTCTAGACTACGTACTTAGAACATCGATTGACAAAATCAAAGAGAATGGCTTCGAACTGACGAAGAAAAGAAGCAGAAGATACCCCGCAACAACAATTACCGACGCCGACTACGCCGATGACATAGCGATACTGGCAAATACACCTGACCAAGCCGAAACACTTCTGCATAGTTTGGAACGAGCAGCAGCAAGCATAGGCCTCCATGTTAATGCACACAAAACGGAATATATGTGCTATAACCAAACGGGGGACATCTCCACTCTAGAAGGAACCCCTCTTAAACTAGTAGACAAATTCACGTACCTAGGAAGCAGCGTCGAATCAACCGAAAAGGACATCGAAACGAGGTTAACGAAAGCATGGACAGCTATCAATAGGCTATCGACTATATGGAAATCAGACCTAACCGATAAAATGAAACGCAGTTTCTTCCAGGCAGCGGTCACATCGATACTGCTATATGGATGCACTACATGGACGCTAACAAAACGGCTGGAGAAGAAACTAGATGGCAATTACACAAGAATGCTGCGTGCAATCCTGAACAAGTCCTGGCAGCAACACCCCACAAGACACCAACTGTACGGCCACCTGCCCCCTATCACGAAAACTATTCAAGTTAGGCGAACCAGACATGCAGGACATTGCTGGAGAAGCAGAGATGAACTCATAAGAGATGTACTCTTATGGATCCCCACACACGGCCGCGCAAAAGCAGGACGACCAGCACGAACGTACATTCAGCAGCTATGTGAGGATACAGGTTGTTGTCCTGAAGACCTGCCTAGGGCGATGAACGATAGGGAGGAGTGGCGAGAGAGGGTCAGGGATATCCGTGCTGCCAGCACGATATGATGATGATGATGATGATAATTCATGGAATATGGATTGCGCCCCTGGGTTTCATGGGGTTTTTTTTGCGAAACAACAATCATCAGGCAGTTAAGAAAAGGGAATGAATTGAAAATCCAAAAATACGAGGTGCAGTCGATGTATTCTACAGCCCCACCTGACTGGGCAACCAACCAAAAGAATAAATGGCTGGAAAGATTCCTTTGTAAAAATATCCTGGACACTTCAACAGTACAATTCACTCACTATATCTCTGCAGAATGGTACCCCCTCACCCACACAACGAGTGACCTGGATAGGGCATTATACTTTTCCAGCCCAGGTCCTGGAACTTTAGGAAATGAGGAGTACGCTTTCATTGCCATTACTATCAGGTCCACTTTCAACTGGAATAGTAGTGCTTTTTGGCCCCATGTATCAATCTGAAAGAAATATCGAAACATTTTCTCTTTTCGAAACTATTTAACAAATTACTGTAGCTAAATTTGGTGATAAGTATTCGTGCAAGCAAATAAGTTCTGACTTGTTTAAAAGATATTACCTACAAACTATTTGTTTACAAATCATATGTATTGTTAATGTATGAACAGGATTGAGCTTTATATAACCTACAAGCGTTGATATGTCATAAAATACAACTAGCTAATCCATCATCTGAACCCTACTTAAACTGGACGAGGGAATTCAGAAATATGGACCTTAAAACAAAATGATTTTGTCTGGTTTTATGGCATATCAACCATTCTAGGCTATTTAGTGCCAAATCCTTCCATATATATATATACATGAAACATATCTCACTTCTTAACACATCTGGTAGATAAAATTTCTGAACGAGTCTAAGCACATTCTTTGGCACAATTAAATGGTTCCAAGTATTGCTATGTATCACTAACAATTTAAGACATCATTCATTTGTTTACACACAGTTAAATGCTCAAATAGTTCTATTTGATCCAGAGATAAGACTCTGTAAGGTGCTACCTCTCCGGGTCAGAGTGGACCTGGGAGTAATTGCAATGAAGGGGTACTCTGTATTCCCCAAAGCTTCGACATTACTGAAGCCTCACCATCAGATTATTTGATGTAATATCCAGTAAACTCGTTGAGGTGGGGGTCAAACCTCTCTGCATTGATAAAGTCCATTATACATGGCCTTACAGATGTCAGAAAAATCTATGCATTGAGAAAAATCCCAATCCGACCTCAAGAACAGAATTCCTCGGAATCCTTTTTACGAGATTTAATCATATCCTGATCTCCAGATTTAATCCTAGGGGTTTAATTCCTGTGGGGTTACCTCAAGGAAAGGATGTTCACAGAAAAGATTTGCACAGCTGTGAAGCTAAATCAATTCATTCGTTGAGACATTTCAACCATTCCAGTTGAAGTTCACCTCGTTGGATTTATATAGATATATATATATATATATATTGAGAGAGAGAGAGAGAGAGAGAGAGAGAGAGAGAGAGAGAGTGTGTGTGTGTGTGTGTGTGTGTGTGTGTGTGTGTGTGTGTGTGTGTGAGTGTGTGTGTTCTGTTCGTGGAGGTGAACATTTAAGAGATGTCATATTCAAGTCTTAGATTATATAATTAGCTCTGTACTTTTATCGACCCGTCAAAGGGGCTTAGAATACGCTTATTACATCCTCTGCAGTGGTATAAGACCCCCTACACGCCCCCAAAATTGGGATGTCCTGGTTCTGACACTAAACTGCACGTGACATGTGTCTGATGGCGTAATGCTTAATGTACTTAAATGCAACCTCTAAGCGAGAGAGTTCGAACTACCGTCACGGTATTACGTTTAGTTTCGGATTAATGCTCTTTAGGAAATGTATGAACACATATTCCTCCTGATATGGGGGAAATAGTATTACTGTAGTTAGTTCTACAAGGATATCATTGATATTGAATAAGCTACGAAGGTTGATGAGCCATTAATCAATGAAACTTGACCAAACCAACCAGGTGTTTCAAATAGAAACAATGTTAAGAAACAATACAATGATCATTAAATAAGTTTCCAGATTTTTTCGTATGTGCACTTTCATTAATAGTAAATTCATGAAACTCTAACCCACTTTGAGGTAATCTGCTCCGGCTACAATGCACTTGTTGTACCGTTCCAACAACTTCTGGAAGGCCCCATGGAAGTCTTCTTGTGTGAGCCTCTCAATGACATTTGTCGCAGCCGCTTTCATCTCCTCAATTGTCTCATAATGACAGCCTGTGAGCTTAGGGAATAAGCAAGATTCACAGGGAGCAAGGTCGGGACTATAGGGACGGTGAGAAACTGTCTTGATTCCCATCTTGGTCAAATAGTCTGTGATAAGGATGGAGTTGTGGACTGGTGCATTTTCCTGGTGGAAACCCACTGAGCCAATTTGAAGAGTGCTGGCCTCTTCCGACGGAATCTCTTCCTAAACTCCCCTAAAACCTCAACATTCCTTGAATCTCTTATGCCACTCAAAAACTGATGCTCGTTTCATGCAAGATGTTCAAAAAGCAGCCTGAAGCATTCCATACGTTTCTGTGGCATTTTTTGAAAGTTTAAAACAGAATTTTATTGCATATAGTTCTTTTAAAGTGTCAGATTGCATTTTTGAAATTCACCAGTTATGACAATCAAGCTTTAGTAGGGTGTATTCCAATTGCTGCTTTAGCTGTTCCTTTGAACCTGTAATCACAAAAATTGGTCAGTCATCTCATAAGATGTATAGCAATAACATAGTGAATTTTCAAGAGTCCACAACAATTTTAAATATCTGTACAAAAAAGTCTGGAAACTTATTGAAGGCACTACATATCTTAACTAATGACAGATTTTTGACCGACTCATTGGCCTTATGAGTAGAGTGTTTGCCAATGGTCCGGGAGACCGGGATTCAATCCTAGGTTGCATCATACCAAAGACTTTAAAAACGGTACTTGATAGCTCCTTGTTTAACACTCAGCAATATAAGGTACTTATTGTGACGGCAAATTGTCTAAAATCCCAAAACGGGACTTTATTTTCGCACGTGTGAAGACGGGGCAGGTTGGCACTTGATCCCCTACAGAATAAGTCCTGTTCAGAGTTTTTCTCTCAGGCATATAAGAACTGGCATATTACGTGAGGGAATAATTTAGGACCAGACTGACCGCCGCTGGCAAGGGGTTCCAAATTTCACACTATCACACACCCACCAGGCCGCTTTCTTCCTTCCCCGAGACAATGTAAGATAATGAGCCTATAGGTTTTAGTTGTAATAATATTAATATTGTAATAGTCGGCAACTCCGGTTTCCCGTGTGATACTTTAGGAATTAATAGGACAATTCTAAGCAAGATAACATAAGGCGAATAGAAGCTGAAATGAAAGCATGAAGTAACAACATAGACCACATGGTAACATGAAAATACATAAAATCCTTTACTACTTATATATATACGTTCAGAGTGTCAAAACATATAAGTGGACAGTCCACGAATATAAATGTCTTTTCTGACTTTTATCCTTCTTCAAATTGAGAAAGAGAGAGTGGTAAACGAAATTTGAGTATAAAGGAAAAATGTCCCCAAAGTTACTTATCTTATTTTCGACGGGGTTTCACTGGAGAATTTTCTTCTTTCACGGGCTACTAGACTTTGTTCTGTTTTTAATACTGGCTTGAAGGATTTGGAGTCCTTCGTGTCTCAGTTAATCTTTTGTCTTCAGCCCGGAGTAAAGTGGCTATGGTTCGTCTGCCCGCTATGAACCCTGCTCAAAAACTGACTTCTTACTATTTACTTCCGCTGAGGGGAAGGGAGCCCCACTTCCGTTTTGGGGTCCCAGCCAATCATTTGGCTTCTCTCTCTTTCCCCTTCCGATGTCCGGCGACCTGAGGTCACTAAGTGCGAACACCTGGTCTCCCATGCGTGACCAACATTCTCTCTTAACGGTCACTTTTTGACTGCTAGATAGTGCTGATTCACCACGGGAGAATAGTATCAGTCTTACCTCTTCGTCTCCGTGAGCTATCACGTGACAGTATCAAGGGTAAAGTGGAACAATCCAGGGAAAGGAGTAACGCCTTCACCTACACTTTGATGTAGTAGCTATTGAAATGGGAGCCTTCTGGTCGTCCTCGACTACGATCGCCAATGATAGATTTCGTTTGGGAATAGGCGTCTAAGGGACTGTTTGGATCGAAGTTACGTGAAGGTTGGTTTGTTGGGTTTTATGGCATATCAACCTTTGTAGGTTATTTAACGCCAAATCCATTTTTATGTAAGAAATCAGTTCTATTTCAAACTATTCAGTTTAGCACGAGTACACAGTTTGTCAAAAACATTTCTATTTCAAACTATTCAAGCAGTTCTATATAATAATTCAGTTTAGTCTAAGTACAGTTTCAATGTCAAAAACAGTTCAATTTCAAACAATTCAGTTTAGTATAAGTACGCAGTTTAAATGTAAGTACAGTTCAAACTGTGAAAAAAATTTCTATTTCTATGTATTCAGTTTAGTTAAGCAGTTCTAATCCAGCTTAGTATAAGTACAGATTTTGTTTACAAACAGTTAATATTCAAAACAGTTCTATGTTAAACAATTTAGTTTAGTGTAAATACAGTTTCAGTGTCAAAACAGTTCTATTTTAAAGAATTCAGTTTAGCATAAATACGCAGTTTAAATGCATAAATCACTATAGTGAAGGAAGCACAGTTTAGTTCTGTTTAACTCATAGACAGGACCCTTATAAGGTGTTAGCACTCCGGGCCAGAGTGGACCTGGGAGCGATGGCAATAAAGGGGTACTCCGCATTCCCCAAAGCTCCAGCATCACTGGAACCTCACCATCAGATTGTTTTGTGTCTTATCTAGGACACTCGTGGAGGGGGTTACCCCTCTGCAGAGTTTCAGTCGGTGTATTCTACAGCCCCAGCCGACTGGGCAATCGTGAAGGTTGGGTTTAGAAATAAAACAAGCTTCGACGTTCCAAAAACATATCCGTGTAATGAACGACTTCTTGTTTTTGAGGTGAAAAATTTGCCTTAAAAAAGTCATTCATTACTCAGTATAGTGAGATACCAAAGAAGGAAGAGGTGTTACCAGGATCTTTTTTTTTAACTCACCGAAGAAAAATGAGTGACGGAACGAGGTTGGCGCTCTCTTGTTCGTTCAACCGAATTAATAACGCTCGAGTAGATCTAAATCATCCATGCCTTTTGAGATGCACTGGGATTTTTTTCCCCCGTAATGCCGTAAGGTAATTTACGAAGCTCTTTGCATCGATGTGGCACAAGGCCGAATGAATGGGGCACCCAATGAAACTCGAACTCACTCTTACAGGTTTGCTAGTCAAGCTTGCTAACCATTACACTATCCGAGGTGCCCCGTAATGCCATAATGCCTGTTGCTTATGACTCGAAAATGATTTGGGTGTTGGGTCACGGGAGGGTACACATTGCGGCGTTGCTTTGTGTCCTGTGGTGGGGCGCTCTCGACCGGCTGTGGTTGCGTGCCGCACAGTTCGTTCGGGTGTGTTCCACCACTGGATACATCACCTCTGGCCTCAGGGGGCCGTCCCCCCATGCTTTAACCCTCTTCAGAGGGGTTGGGTTTATCGCCCGACGCCTGAGGTGCCCCGAAAAGGGGAATGCCGACGGGGTCCGAGGCATTTTTGGAACTGCCTGTCGCGTTGGGCTCCGGCCCTGCGACAGGACCCACCTTAAAAACGGCCTTGTGCCACATTCGTACGCTGGTGGGGTTGTAGGATAAATATCGGCACACACAAACACACACACACTTCAATTATTTCCCGCCCTGTCGCCCTATCACTGGCTTTGTGTCTGCCTCTCTCGCTCTGTCTTTTTGCCCATCTGTCTGTCTCAGCTTATATTTATATGTCAGCTTTTTCATATTTATCTATCTATCTATCTATCTATCTATCTATCTATCTATCTATCTATGTGGAGTCTCCATGGCGTCGTAGCTAAAGACTACGAGTTCGAACTCTATTCCCCAAATTACGTTCACTTCCGCAATAATTCCCTTTGAAACGGTAAGACCCCCACCCTTATTCTAACCAGCAATGGGTTAAATCGTATCACAACTGTTCATCTCCAAGGATGGCTTTAGCATTAAATAACCCACGAAGGTTTATATGATATTAAATAAAAAAAATGAACCAAATCTATCAATCTCAGCTTATCTTTATCAATATATCTATGTTTTTTTTTTGTTTTTTAGTTTGTTTTTGTTTTTGTTTTGTCTTTTTAGTAACCAATATACTAAACCAAAGAATAGTTTTTCACGTTACTTTATTTTGTTGTCGATATTCATCAGCATATTTTACATATTCTTCAATACTCATTAGATCAGTCGGCTGAGGCTGTAGAATAAATTGATTGCATCTTTTCTGCAGAGGGGTAAGACCCCCCCACCATCACCACCAATGAGTGTCTGGTGGCTCAATCACCTAGGGCTGCAGAATACACCAACTGCATCTCCGCAGAGGGGTAAGACTCCCTCATCGATTGTCGGTGGTATGATACAAAACTATCTGATGGTGAGGCTCCAGTATTGATGGAGCTTTGGGGAAAATAGAGTATCCTTTCATTGTCATCGATCCCAGGTCCAATCTGACCCGGCGTGGCAGCACCTGACAGGGCCCTACTTATGGGTCAAAGAGAACTGTCTAAAATTTAAACTGCGGGCAAACAAATTACTTATGCTAAATTGAATTATTAGAAATAGAACTGTTTGATCATTTAAGTGTGGGTTAACAAATGATTATTGTTAATTGAATTGTTAGCAAAACATGGAACGATTTAACTTTATTGACATGCTATATTGAATAGTTAGAAATAGAAGTGTTTGATCATTTAACTGTGTTTATCAACAAAATGTGTTTACAGATTTTGTATTAACTAACCAACCATGGTTGAT
This sequence comes from Sepioteuthis lessoniana, assembly GCA_963585895.1. Taxonomy (NCBI): domain Eukaryota; kingdom Metazoa; phylum Mollusca; class Cephalopoda; order Myopsida; family Loliginidae; genus Sepioteuthis; species Sepioteuthis lessoniana. The sequence continues at coordinate 70,739,643 of OY757934.1, forward strand.
ATGCCATAAAACCAAAGCATCAATGCTCGCTTTCTACACCCGAATATGAACACAAACTCACGTACAAACCTTTAGGTATTTGTTTATATACATTTACTCAAGAAAAGAAAAATAAATAAATTCAAAAAATAAAAATCTCTTCGTGGACCTATTTTAAAATACATTTACTAATATATTCTTACGACTAAGCCTCATCTCTTGTACCTCACTGTGTGCAGTAGATAACTAGCTATATTGTTATATTACGGGCGGGCGCCGTCATTGAATTGCGATGGTCTCAAGGTTGGAGAACGTGCGAGCACATCAGCTGTCATCAGTCATTGGGTACATGGGTCTGACGATCAAAAATGTCACGAACCTCGCTCGAGCTGGCAGAGCGACCAGTAGAGTTCAAGCGTGATTTTAATATAATCACGCGTGAACTTTCACGCGCTGCTCTACTGTTTTACTGGTGATCATCGAACCTTCAGGAACCTTCGAATTGATCCATCAAATCGCTATATAAGGAAATCAAGTCATGAGATTTTGGGAGTTCAAGACAGGTTTCCAAACAGGTTCAACAGATGTCCACAACGCTCCGACCCATGTCATACCCAGCCTGTCAGCAATTTGACTGATATGAAAGTATTAACATGCCAACGATAACAACGCCGCCGTCATCGCCAAGAAGAGGAGGGTGAACCATTTCTACGTACGCTAGCTGAAGTGCACAGAGGGAATGGAGACGTTTGATAACGACAAAAAAAAGAGACGGCGAGGAAGAACGCTATTGAACAAACTTTTTTAACTATAGTCCGCTGTAGTCCTCAAGGATAAAAGCGACTACTATTTTCTTCCTTGAAATTCAAGTTTTGAGAGTTTCTTTTCTGCGAATTCCTTTCTTTTAGACACAACGTTTTTTGCTCCTATGCTCCAATATTAAAAGTTCGATTCTCGTCGAGTTTTCCATACATCTGGATCTTCTAACAAAAAAAACCTCCCTTGCTTAGTGTTGAAATTACTTTTCATCACTTATGTTCTTATCTTCGAGAGTGATAAGCTTTATCACAGGAATTCTAAATATGTAATAGCACATGGTCTATTGGATAGAGTGTTCACCAATGCTCCGGGAGACCTGGGTTCTATCCCAGGTCCCGTCATACCAAAGACTTTCAAAATGGTACTTGATACCTTCTTGCTTATCACTCAGCAATATAAGGTACGTATCAAGGGTAAAGTGGAGCAATCCAGGGAAAGGAGTAGTAACCTCCCCTACACCTCGGTGTAGTAGCTATTGAAAAGCGTGCCTTCTGGTCACCCTCGACTACGGTCGCCAACTTTACAACTACCAATTTAGAGTGACTAATTATAATAATCTTTAAACGATTATAGCTTCAAGTAACTTTTATAAAACAAAAATGTACGGACAATTATATATTTTCTTGTAATTATTCTTATATAAAAAAACAATCATTTGTTTGCACACAGTTATATGGTTTCAAGATTAATTTGGTCTCGTTCCTTTGTTTAATGGCACATCAACCTGTGTGGATTATTTAATGCCAAAGCCATCTTTGTACATGAACATGAGTGGTAGTTTCTTACCAAGAGCTACGGGAGGATAAAGAGTTTCTTAGCTTTCTCAAGAGCGTTAGTCCGAAAATTTACGTAATAGCGCGACTGGAGTTCGAACAGTAAATAGGTTGTTTCATATATATATATATATATATATATACCAACCCCTCCGTACAAGCAGAATTCGATCCAGTGTCTAGATTTTAAATGGAATTAAACATTTAAATTATTTACAGTATTCATTTGCCAAGACACATTGCCATACCAGGGTTAAAGAACCCAGTCTGCCCTATTATTTACCATTAGCCGGTGGCCGAATAGTTTGATGCAAACCTTTCCATAGGCTATCTGAAATGCAAACAACCTTGTCCAAGGCTTGAACACGATCCCTGGACGCCATTTCCCAAGACGATATTCACTGCACCACCTTCGCCTCCTTAAAAAGGAAAGAATAACATAAATCATTTGACAAAAGCAGTACGAAATTAATCCTTAGTGCACCAGCTCTCCTCTTACGGAATTAATTGTGACATCTGTCCAAAACCCACTACTCTCCATCATATTCTCTGAAATATTAAAACAGTACAGGAATTGGAATTGTAACGAACAACTGATTTCTTTTTCCTTCGTTTAAACACGAAGATTATCAAATGTGCATTTCGTATCCCCACCTCCAAAAAAAAAAAAAACATAGTGAAGTCATAATTTTTTCGAAAACTACTCGTTAATTAAACATCCAAACAGCTTACAAAGATCTGAGAAGAGTCAGAGGACATTTCTAAAATTTCCCTAATATAGTCCAAAAGTTAACGCTGCGAACTTTTTGCATTAATCAAATAATTCTAACTTTATTTTTCCTCGCACCAGACATGGAAAAAAAAGGAAAGAAAAGAGAAAGAAAAAGAAAAAGAAAACACTAAACAATTAGAGGGCAAGTAAGAGAGAAAGAGATAAAGAGAGAGAGAGAGTGAGTGAGAGAGAGGGGGAGGGAGAGAGAGAGAGTATCCGTTTCATTGAAAACCCTTTGAAGTCTCAATGGTCTTTGTTGTTAAGAGACGAAGCGTTAAATATTTTCTTACGCAGCAGACCTACAAACCAGTTAGGACTTCTGCCCCACCGAAAACACCGCTATATATTTCGCTTCTCAATTTCCATAGCATATATATATATATATATATATATATATATATATATATGACTTTTGATAAATAGGCACACACAAACACACACACACACACACACACACACATACACACACACACACATATATATATAGATACATAGATTTGAGTAGTAATATTTCTATTTTCCTTATTCTTTATTTTTTTAACGATATTGTGGTCTACAGAGCGTTGCTGAAAGTATTTCTTTTAATTAGCAAATCTGTTCATAAACACAGGTTACCAGGTACACATGTAAATCCATGTATTTTTATAACTTCCATAATAAAATATCAAAATGCATATTTGATTATATGAATTTTTATATCGTACATATGTATATTTGTAAATATGCATAATTTTTGGCAAAAATGCACACGTGTATCTCATATCTATCTATCTATCTATCTATGATTCTTATCTATCTATCTATCTATCTATCTATCTATCTATCTATCTATCTATCTATCTCTGCTTCTTATCTATCTATCTATCTATCTATCTATCTATCTATCTCTGCTTCCTATCTATCTATCTATCTATCTATGCTTCTTATCTATCTATCTATCTATCTATCTATTGATAATGCTGTTGGCTATTTTAATAGTTAAAGACTACACAATATCAAATTAACGATGCCGTAATCATAGTCAACGGTGCTTTGTAATTATCAATTTTTCGGACTTATTCTGATGATCGTATAAATGAGAAACTGACAGTCACCAAATACTGTTGACTCTTTGATGGTTTCAAGTATTCCGATCTAAGACTAATGATTTGAACTGTTATATGGTTACATGGTTTCAAATATGCCTAATACAAATTATTTTCAAATATCTCCCCTAACTTACATATGTGTGTGTGTGGGTGTTTAAATTACTTCCCTAAATATATATAATTATACAAGAATATATATATATATATATAATCCATATATAGAAAAGTCCTATCATGCAGTTGAATAGTATTTTTGGTATAAACTAAGAGTCCTTAGTAGAATGGTAGTTGTTGTGTGAAGAATAACCAGGTTTGCTGGGGCGTGGGCTGTAGTGTCGGGAAATTTCACACAGACACGCACACACAAACATTTGCTTCTCGTTGTCGAAGCAGGACCGAAGAGAGAGAGACAGAGAGACAGAGATAGTTTATCATGCCGCTTTATATGTTACTTTCGTCACGCCACCTTGCCGCCATTAGAAGTATTATTTAAAAGGCAAGGTATGTAATCCTTACAAATCTAAGTATGATAAAGATTTAATGAATAAAACTAATTTTAATAATAATAAGCCTTGAATTAATTCGTAACTAATTTATTCTTTAAGTCATCATGTCTGCAAGACAATAAAATAATTGAATTTCGCTATGATTAAAATATATAATGAATAAAGCTAATTTATGGAAGGGAGGGTATATTTATCTAGAAATAATTTAACTAAAAAAAGCAGATAAAACAAAGAACTTAGTTTTTGTTAAATGATTATGATTAGAAATTACGATAGATTCTACAATCTTTTTTGTTTTGATTATGTTCCATTTTATGTATAATTTTGGAATCTTTAAAAATAAAACTATGTTTAGATATCTCGATTGAGTCTAACTGAAGCATTATAGGAATCACCTAATTTGAAATCTCTTTTATCTTTATCGATGCGTCTATTAATTGTTCGAGACATTTAACATATGAAGACTTTGTTATAGTTATTACAAGGGACTATATACGTGGTGCTTTTTTGTACAGGCATTTAAAATTGTCATAGGCTCTTGAAAATTCAGTATGTTATCGCTATACATCTTATGGGATGACTGACAAATTCTTATGATTTCAGGTTCTAATGAACAGCTACAGCAGCAATTGGAATACACCCTACTAAAACCTGATTGTCACAGCTGGCGAATTTCAAAAAGGCAATCTGGACGTGAGGATACTTTAGAAGAACGATATGCAATAAAATTCTGTTTTAAATTTGGAAAAAAATGCCACAGAAACGTATAGAATGCTTCAGACTATTTTTCGACCATCTTGCATGAATCGAGCATCAGTTTTTGAGTTGCATAAGAGATTCAAAGAAGGCAGGGAGTCTGTGAGGGATGATGAGAGGTGTGGGAGGAGTAAGGAAGTCAATACACCAGAGTTGATTGGCCAAACGGTTAGGGTTAGGGTTACTATGTTGAGGTTTTAAGGTGGTTCAGGAAGAGATTCCTAGAGAAGAGGCCAGCACTCTTCAAATCGGGTCAGTGGCATTTCCACCAGGTCAATGCACCAGTCCACAACTCCATCCTTGTCACACACTATTTGACCAAAATGGGCATCAAGATAGTTTCTCACCCACCCTATAGTCTAGACCTTGCTGCCAGTGACTTTGGTTATACCATAAGCTAAGAGGCTGTCATTATGAGACAATTGAGGAGATGAAAGTGGCTGCGACAAATGTCATTGAGAGGCTCACACAAGAAGACTTCCATGAGGCCTTCCAGAAGTTGTTGGAACGGTACAACAAGTGCATTGTAGCCGGAGGAGATTACCTCAAAGGGGGCTATAGTTTCATGTGTGTCCTATCAATAAAATTCCCCGTACGAAAAAAGTCTGTAAACTTATTTAATGATCCCCGTATATAACGTCGACTTTACATCATAATATATTCACCTATTTGGATTATGTTTTTTCTGCTACCTTCATATATATATATATATATATATATATATATATATATATATATATATATATATATATATATGGGGGGGTTATTGCATTGTATATGTTATTTTTATTATTAAAAATGTTCCTGATGTTTTTAGAAGAATTTGCATCAGTTTGAATACCCATGTTGTTTAAGTTTGTTTTTTTTCGATTTTGTGTGTGGTTGAATTACAGGATGTCCCAATATACAGGGTACCCATGTGACTGCTATTAACTCTACTAATAATAATGTTGTGTTCATTTAGGTTTCAGATTTGAAGATAATTAGGTGTCACGGGTAAACCCAGGCTTCATTAATTAACTGTGTGAGCTGGCCTTCCAGTTGATAGGCCACACTTTGGTCAGCTGTGCTTGCCGGGTGTTGGGTAGTTGACTGGAGACTTTCTCCGGCCTCAGGGGGCCATTCCTCTTGGCTTTTATCTCCTTCGGGGGGTTAGGTTTATTGCCGGGCGCCTGAGTAATGACCGATGTGTGTGGTCTGCGATCGGACTCGCCTTAAAAACGGCCTTTTGCCAAATTTATACGCTGGTGGGATGTATGATAAATACCCCTAAATACTCAGATTTGAAAATAGTATGCTATAACAACGATTAATCCTCGCTCACAATGCCTTGGACAAGAGAGGAAAAATATTTTGCGTCATTATTTATTTAGAGACGAAATCATTCAAAACTGTCTCAAAATAGATGCAATCCTTTTATATGATAATGATTTATTACCGAGACGATAAACTCAAAAAACATTGCATGTCCAGGAAGGTGATATAATAACAATTTAAAAAAAATTATTTGAAGCCTCTAACTCAAAGGATGCATTTTTTTTACAGGACGTGTTCCAAATGACCGCGTTTGTTTCAGTAATAAATCGTTACCATATTAATGGGTTAAATCTATTTAGAGACACCCTGTGGTTTGATTATTTTTTTTAATGACAGCTGACCTTTGTACTTTATTTAATGCCAAAGCTATTCTTCTTGAAGAACAGCGACGATACTATTTAACCCTTAGCTGGGTTTTAGGGATGTTCGTTCCTTTCTTAAGGGTATTAGTCCGAAAGTAAATGTAATCGCGTCACTGGAGTCGGCTTCGATAACTGGAAGTTCAGCACTTTAGCCATTACCCACCCCACCAAAGTTAGTTGGTAAAATAAAATATCTTTGTAATGAAATTTTACTTGAAAATTCGATTGTATTTCTAATGGGGTTATTATCATTTCGTTTGTCTTTTGTTTGTTTGTTTGTGAATTTTAAAGGATTTTCTAGTAGCACGTTGTATCAAAGAGTGGGATATTGCAGTAGCGCGAAGGAATTTTCAATGTAATTGAATTCTTGGTCAAAATATTTGGAAGCTATATATCCTCAGGGTTCTATGATAAAAACCTATAATTACTGAATTTTTAATTTTGGTTTTAGGATATGAGTAAAAATAGATATGCTCATTCATCTTTGGAGATTTATGATAAACTGTACATTTTAATTAATAAAATATCTGGAAAAAAAGGAAGATGATATTTTCTATTTCGCAAGTAAAAAAAAGCAACTTCCTCTCAGAAGTGGATTTGGATTTGTCTCTTCACTGAACGGTAACGTATTTTGGTAATTTATCTCGGTTATTTCGCTAAACGTCAAAGTTAAGTCAGCCATTTCATGCTTCCTAGTAGAAGTTTTATCTAAATAACCTTAATTCCCTATGGACAAAATATTCACATACCCCCAAACCATTCGAAATCTCTCTTCATTCATTCTTTAATTCAAGTCAACCATCTGCAAAAGATTCTTAACAATCGGAATATTTTGAAAAAAAAAAAGGAAAGCAATAAAAATTGTGCTCTGTAGTGCTCAAGAAATCTGGCTACTCAAACTCAAAACATTAACATTCTCATCACTTGCTTCCATCGAAAATGTACCCCAACTGCCAATCAAACGCTTGCTCACTCTTCAGGGGGTGATGATAGGGAGGGGAGAAATCAGATATCAGGTTGCAGAGTTTTGTTTTCAGCCTGCACGCCTAATTGTGAAATGGATTTAACAATTGCATAACCGATAGAGAAGAAGTTAAAAAAGAAAACACTGAAAAAACAAAACAAAGAAAAAACAAAAGCAAAAACAAAAGAACAGCAAAAATAAACAAAAACCCTGAGATATTTAGATCGATAATGTCACTGTCTGCGTGTAAGTGTTTCGTTTTTTATTTGGCTTATTTGGACCATTGACCTAATAAGTAGAGTCTTCGCCAATCGTCCGGAAGACTGGAGGTTCAATCTCAGGTCGAGTCATACCAAAGACTCAAAAATGGTACTTGATGCTGCCTTGCTTAACACTCAGCATTTGGATCAAATGGAGCAATTCAGGGAATGGAGTAGCGCCCTTCCCTACTCCTCGGTGTAGTAGCTATTAAAAAGGGAGCCTTCGGGTCACCCTCGACTAAGGTCGCTAACTTAACTTTACTTTACTTATTTGTGTACGTGAGGTTGGCTTATGAGTTTCGTGTTTGAAGAGATATTTTGAGAACTAGTGACGATGGTAGTTTGTATTTTAGCCAACTCAGCAAAGATACAAATCCACATCCGTCTAACTTCTACTGTTGTGGCATGTTTGTCTGTGTGGAAGGAAAGTAAGAGACCTGTTATATAATTGCGGAGGGATTTTTTTATATAATCATTTTTCGTTTTATATATCTTACCTTTCGGTTTAGTGAGGCTGAGAACCTTTCAGCTAAGTGCATGGGTTAGTTAGGTGCACACATTGAGTGCAGGTGTTCACGCGCGCGCAAGGCGGATGTGACAATCACAGATGTCTATGGCATAATTCGAGTAGAAGACATTTATCTTCTCCTGCGTTATGGATTCAGATCCTTTTCGATTGTGCTCAACCCACCTAAAAGATAAATAAGTTAAGGCCACAAAATTTCAGGGCTTCTTTTTTTTTTTAGAATATACTTATTCTACCATTTGTTTTTATTCTTTAACTTCAAATCATAAACAATTATATATATATAATGTTTTTATCATTTGCCTTAATAAAAATATTAAGTATTTTTTTAATATCTTAACTAATAACCTTTATTCAGAAAAAGTATATGTAGAAACAATTTGGATCAAAATTATGGCAACGTTAGGGCAAGAAACCGAGAAAACGTCGAAGATTCAAAGTATATCTCATAGAGTGAACGATCTCTTATCTTTTGAGTAAAAGTCATTAATTATACGGGTATATATATATATATATATATATATATATATATATAGATAGATAGATAGATAGATAGATAGTGAAATGAATGTATAAAAAAACGATCTACAAATTAAGAAAAATTTGTTCTTTAAATTGAGTGTCATATTTGCAGAAAAAGCAAAGTACATAATCTTTTCTTGTAAGTAATGACAAGTTTTGTCTGGGCGTAGATATTTTCGTAGATATAGTTTCGAGCAATAAGGTAAAGCGATAATTATTAGCTTAAAAAAAAGGATATATTTTTTATGTGTAAAACGTTTTGTATCATTTTTTCATTGTGTCAGAGAATGTACTGATGCCTTAACATATATTTATGCGAACGACTGTTGAAAATTCTACCTGCAGGAAACGGATGAATGCTTTTTTTAAAGCAAACGTAAATATCAACAAATATTCATTCAATTAATGAAAAATTAAACGAGTTGAAAAGAAATTCAGTTTTGAAAGAAAAGAATGTAGAATTTTCACTCAGAAGAAATAAACCGAAAATGTATTTGAGTGAGTAATCATTCATTTCTTAGGGTTAGTTTAGTAACTATAAATAATCCCATACTTACTATTAGTTGAGTAAGGGCAGACAACTCTATACATACGCGAAAATATTCATCCCTTTGCTTATTTCTACAATTTAGGTAAGCTTGAAATTAGCTAAAAATAGTTGATGATATATTTATAAAACTAATAGGCTAAGAAACTGTATTTTTCATATTTGCTTTGAGTTTTGATCCTATAGGACTTTACACTCCTAAAAATTATTTTGGGCGCTATGCCACTTGTTCCACAAAGATGGCGGACGCTCAATATTCAGTCTCGGGAAACCATTGGCCAGGAGGACCACGTGACATGTTTAAAACTAGGTCCGCGCGTAAATTCAAGTCATGCGTTTTTGAGCCACCTGCAAGACGCGTATTTTCTATAAATACGTCGTCTTCAAACACCCTTGTTCTCTTTTTGACCAAATTTCTCCAAAGCAGCAACACACTCCCTTCAGCATGAATCAACAGGAGAGAAAAGCAACACCATGAATGGGCCTCGCAGACATTCATATACAAGGACTATGAGACGCTTTCCCGTCTCTGAGAAACTGCCCGTTTCTAACCATAAAAAAAGACATTTTAACATGTAATTCTTTCGTAGATTAGTTGTGTTAGACACACACACACACACACACACACACACACACAAACTCACACATATACACACACTATTATTTTGTTAGTAGAGTTAGTAATATATTTTATGTATCATTGTAAATTTTATTGTTATAGTGTATAAATTTGTTTTTGTTCGTCGCCTTGTTTTAAATGTTCATTTTGTCCGCGCCGTTTTACAACTATCATTTGTTTTATCCAGGTGCTTATAATATGCCCCATTCCACCTTTTTTCTAAATATTCTAAAAAGACTAAACTCAACATCAAAATAGACGGGGACCATACATAGCATAAACACATTCACTCACTCCAACCCGACAATCCTTCAAAATTTTCACGGCAAGTCAAATATTGTCGTCTGCGAAGTATCACGAAATTTAAAAAGTAGCAGGAATGCGCCGGTTGATTAAAAAATGTAAAAATACAGATACAAAACTTACCGCTTCTCGAGTCTTTCACAAAATTAACACATTTTTCTAAGTATGTAAGTCAGTTGAGTTCCCAACTCATAAGAGATGTACTCTTATGGACCCCCACACATGGCCGTGCGAAGGCAGGACGACCAGCACGAACATACATTCAGCAGCTATGAAGACCTGCCTAGGGCGATGAACGAGAGGGAGGAGTGACGAGAGAGGGTGAGGGATATCCGTGCTACCAGCACGACATGATGATGATGAGGATATATATATCCCTGGACACAAATATAAGACCACCCTCAAAAATGAAGAAAAAGATATTGTATACAATTTCTAAATTATGAAAATCAGTTATATGAAAGATAAGGTTAAGAGACATTTAAATCTAAAATAAGAAGAAATTTCAATTTTTATTTTTTATACGTATATAAGCATTTATGCTAAAAATTAGAATTTATTTTTAACATATATATAAGATCATCAATAAAGATTCAAGAAAAAAAGACTTAATTTAATTGAAAATTTTATTAAGTATAGGCTACGTAATATAAAAGTTATTAAAACTTAAAATACCAAAAACATAAATGGCTAAAGAAACTAAATTATTGAGAAAGGCAAGATTACAGCTCTGAAAAGAGTCAGAAAATCTCAAAGAGAAATTTCGAGGGCTTAAGGACGCAGTAAAACCATTATCTGCAATTAATTGAAAAGTCCAATATGTATGGAACAAGAAAACCGACTGGTAGGTGAAAAAAATGATCACCATAATTCAAGAGAAGAATTGTTCGAGAAGTAAAAAAGAAAACTTCGTCAACATCAAAAATATTGAAATCTCCTGTGGATGCTCCATGCAGTATTAGAATAATTAGAAGGCATTTAAACAACGAAAAAATTAAGCTAAAGAAAATAATTCCTCGTCCAAGGTTAACTATGAAGCACAAAGAGAAACGACTGGAATATGCTCGTTAATATCAAACCATAAATGCTAAAGAATGGCGAAAAGTTGTTTTCTCGGACGAAAAGAAATTCAATTTAGATTTTCCAGATGGCTTTTAGAAGTACCGACATACAAAAAAAAAAAATTCCAGAAGAGAATTACTCGACAAAGCATAGTGGAGCAGGGTCTCTTATGATCGGGGGTGGGGGGCTTCTTATCATCATCAGGAAAACTTAAACCACAATTTGTCAGCAGTCGGTAAAAAGCAGCAAATTATGTGAAGATGCTAAATTATTTATCACGCGCACCAGAAGGGCGTCGTCTATGTGGAGAAGAATGGATTTTTCAGCAAGATAATTCTGCTATCAACAATACATCAGTAACAAAGAATACTTGCTTGAACAAAAAATAAGACTTCTTGACAGTGTGCTCTCCAGACCGCCGTCCCATAGAAAATTTGTGGGAATTGATTGTTGCGAAAGTTTATGAAGAAGGTCGACATTACACAGCAATTTCAGAACTCAAAAACGCAATCTTGGACGAATGGGAAAATACCTTCGGTTCAACATCAGAAACAAGTTGATTGTATTCCTAGCCCAGAGGTTATCAAAGCTAACGGATGATCTACAAAATATTAAATAAAAAATATGCCTTTATGTTCTATAGTTCTGCTCATTGGTCTTATATTTATGTCAAAACAAAATTTTAAAATTAAGCATAAATGCTAATATACGTATAAAAAATGAATTGAAATGTCTTCATATTTTAATTTGATTGTCATTATGCCTTATCTTTCATATATCTGACTTTCATAATTTAAAAATTGCAAACAATATCTTTTTCTTCATTTTTGAAGGTGGTCTTATATTTTTGTCCAGGGGTTTTTAGGGAGATACTAAAGAAACTCAAAGTTACATAGTACCACTTCCATTCTCCTACCTGGATGGCTTTAGCATTAAATAACCTACAAAAGTTGATATACCATTAAAAAAGAAACCAAATCAAACCTACAGTTTAAGAATTTACTATCATTTTCTCAAAATTAGGTCGCTGAACATGACTCGATCATTTTGTCTAAAAATAGTGGAATATTTGCATTAACCTAATATACACAATAATCTCTCTCTCTCTCTCTCTCTCTCTCTCTCTCTCTCTCTCTCTCTCTCTCTGCATAAAAAGTAACAAAGTAAAGTTAGCGACCTTAGTCGAGGGTGACTCGAAGGCTCCTTTTTCAATAGATACTAAACCAAGGAGGGCGCTACTCCTTTTCCTGGAGTGCTCCACTTTACCCTCAATAGTACCTTATATTGCTGAATGTTAAGCAAGGAGGTATCAAGTACCATTTTTGAAGTCTTTGGTATGACACGACCTGGGATTGAACCCAGATCTCACAGACCATTGGCGAACACTCTACCCACTAGACCAATGAGCCGGTTTGACAAAAAGAATGTTCTACACAGCACAATTCATTGGACTCCTCATGGCCTTGGCCTTGGCCTCCTAGCAACTCCGGACGATAGGTAAGGAAAGTTATTTGCACAGAAAAGTCTTTACGGGTGTGTGTGCATATGTGTGTGAGCGGGGGTGGGAGTGAAAATTGACTCAATTGATATGGCATCCGACTTTCCAGTTTAGAATGTCGTCATAGGTGTCATTAGACTCGAACGCCATTGATCTGAAAAGGTATCGATCAGTGAGACAAGCGTATTTCAGACGCTTGGCTTTTTTCCTTTCGTAGGTTGCAAGGCGTAGTTTCCTGGTCAGTGGTACAATAAAAAAAAAGTCAGCAAAGATTGACGGAAAATTTCTTGCAGATTTCGTTGAGCTAATATCGGACGTCTCGTGGACATGATTAGGAAGGGTGTCTACCAGGTTGTAATTGTGACATCGCAATTGAACTAATATTGACTAACTTGAAATAAAGAAAATATCTTAATTTTGAGTGAAAAAAATGAAGACAATTACAGAAATTTACTCGCCAATGGTCCGCAAGACTTGGGTTCAATCCCAGGTCGCGTCATACCAAATACTTCAAAAATGGTACTTGATACCTCCTTGCTTAACACTCAGCTATATAAGGTACGTATCAAGGGTAAAGTGGAGCAATCTAGAGAAAGGAGTAGAGCCCTACACCTCGGTGTAGTTGCTATTGAAAAGGGAGCCTTCTGGTCGCCCTCGACTACAGTCGCTAACTTTACTACTCTATTCCTAAAATGCCTAGCTTATGTTCTACGAATGTCAATAGATTTAATTGTAAAATTATCTTAATTATTTTGATTAATTATTTAAGTAATAAATTGTTTTCGAGCTAAACTTAGAGTTCAAAGTTCAAGAGTGGTTCGATGAGTAAAGGTCAAGGAAAATAAAACGCGTTGCGTAGACATGTGTCTAAAAGTTTAAAGGGTGACATATGATAAAAGTTTTAAATAAGAAATAGTTTAAGGAACAAATATAAGAAAGGGATCTGAGGCTGTTGTGCAGTCAGAAGAGCAGCAGAAGAAACAGAGAGGAAGAAGACGAGATATGATTCCCAAGGGAGGTGACAGTATGGTCAGCGAAAAAGAAATGACTACGTCTTTACCTATCCCTTTCACCTCTCACAGCTTGTTCTTTCTATCTAAATCAGTTGACGCGTTTCAAACTCTCTCTTTCCGCAGAAGACAGTGTAAAGACTGTAACAATAAACTTTCGTATCCAGTGAGTCAACCGACTGTGTTTTATGAATAGATGTCTGGATAAAACAGGCATGCCGGAATAGATGAAAAAAAAAGAAAGACCAGCCTGATCCCAAAAGAACCACAAAAAGGAACCTCCCCCAACAACTACAGATACATAATGTACCTACAAGAACAGAAAGGATATCAAAAGAGGAACTGGAGATCAACTATACATTGATCAACTCATCCTCAAAGAGAGCAAAAGTCAGACAGCAAAATTTAGGGTGGATTGATTACAAATAGGCATACAATATGGTTCGGTAAAACTGGTCATAATAGACTGTCTGAAAATGTTTTTAAGATATCCGAGAAAGTGTTAAAGTTCATCGAGGAAACTATTAAAAACTTGAAAGTGGACTTGACAGCTGTGGGCAAATTGTTTATATAACATAGGAATATTTGACGAATAGAATTGCTAATGTTAAATAATGATACTTGTAACTATTTAACTGTGTGCAAACAAATGATTAATGTCAAATGGGATTAATAGCATGAGATTATAAAACATGAAACCTTATAACTGTGTGCAAAGAAATTAAGTGTTAACACGTTTAAAAATAAAGTTATCTACAGTCTATTCATTCACAAATCATACATATATATATATATATATATGTGTGTGTGTGTGTGTGTGTGTATGTGTGTGTGTGTGTGTGTGTGATTTCTTCCAAGCAGCAATTTTACAGTATCGATGCACCATATGGGTGCTGACGAAATGTATAGAGAAAAAGCTAGACGGAAACTGCACAGGAATGCCTCGATCTATATTGAAAATATCATAGAAGCAAAATCTCACAAAACAGATGCTGTACGGTCACCTACCTCCCATCTCTAAAACCATCTAAATAAGACGAACAAGACATGTGGGACATTGTTGAAGAAGTAAAGACGAATTCATAAGGGATGTTCTCCCATGAACCCCTTCACGCGGGCGTGCAACTGTTGGTCGAATAACAAGAACCTATCTACAACAGTTTTATACGGACATAGGATAAAGTGTAGAATACTAGCTGGAAGTGATAGAGGATAGGGATGAATGGCAAGAGAGAGTTAGAGAAATCCTTGATGATAGCTATAACAGGATTTCGCATTAAATAACCCACAAGGGTTGATATGCTATAAAACACTAACAAACTGACAAAAAATTAATCTTGTAATTCTTTTAAATACTCAGCTTAAGAATGACTTTGTGTCATATCCTGACATTGAGAAGGGGTTGGGTGAATATTTCAATTCTAATTGAATCATGGACTGTTGATCAGATGGGAACCCATCATGGACTGTTGTTAAGATGGGAGCTCAAATAATGGAATAGTCTGTTAGCATTTCACTTCGAGATTATAAGTTCTTGGGAAAGGGATGAATCCATCTGTTTTCCTCCTCGCTAAGGGTAAAGAGTTAGGAAGACTCGGTTCTTTAGATATGTTTAGGAAACCCGTCCATGAGAAGGAAAACTTAATTCAAACTAGTATTAAACTGCTCACAAAATCGTCCTTGTGTCGCCTCCTATCTGTCGTCACTGACTAAATTTAGCTACGAGTAAAATAGTAGTAGTAGAAGAAAATTGATTCTTTTGCCTGGGTACGGCAACCAGTGTCGGAGAAGGAAAGCTCTGAACCCAAATCAGCTATACTCCGCTTACAAAATGACCTTGGGTTACATCCTGCCCATGGTGAATAAATACTTCAATTTTTTCCTGAATAGAAGCCTCACAATCATCTTGGACTGTTGGTAAAATGCGAACTTAAATACTGGAAGAAATTATTTTAGTTTCCATTAGTGTTTACGCATAAAAGGTATGAATCCATCTCGCTAGCGAGTACTAAATTGGCTGCTCTATAATTTTTCTTAATGTTGTTGTTGTAGAGAAGAGATGCTACCCCTCTGAATAGAATGGACTATTCCAAACAGCGGTCGTATCGATACTGCTATATGGACGCACTACTTGGATGCTAACAAACCACCTGGAGAAGAAGCTAGACGGCAATTACACAAGAATGTTGCGAGCAATACTGAACAAGTCCTGGCGGCAACACCCGACAAGCCACCAACTATACGGCCACCTGCCTCCCATCTCGAAAACTATTCAAGCTAGACGAAATGACATGCAGGGCACTGCTGGAGAAGCAAGGACGAGCTCATAAGTGATGTACTCCTATGGACCCCCGCATATGGCCGAGCAAAAGCAGGACGACCAGCTCGAACATACATGCAGCAGCTATGTAAGGATACGGGATGTAGCCCTAAAGACCTGCCAGAGGCGATGAATGATAGGGAGAAGTGGCTTGAGAGGTTCAGGGATATTTGTGCTAGCGGCAGGACATGTTGGTGATGATGATGATTCTTTTTTAATAAGAGTATTGACGGTGTTGACCGGGTGGCTCGTTTTCCTTGCGAGATATGGTAGCAATAAAACTGTTAATAATACATTCTTGTACGTGTTGTAAAATAAACCCTCTTCACTGTCAGTTACGATTCGGGTTATTATTTTAATTATCCACCCAGTAATTTTACAATATGTATAAGCGCCTTCATACGGCTCAAATCCAGAAGTGTGTCTTCGTCCCTAAGGAGGATCACCCTCAAAAGTCGGGACCGTGATTCTTGAACGAGAAGAGGAAGATCTGCAATTTTGGCAATTTCGTCTATTTTATATCTTGCTTAACAATTCTTGTAACTTACTTTTTTTCTTCATTTTCATATTATCTATCTATCTATCTATAATTGTTACTATCCGTCTCGATTCTTCCTGACTCTCTTTTTGTCTCTCTGTCGTTCTGTCTATCTGTCTGCTATTGGTTCTTCTCCTCATCAACATCGCTGGTAATTTCAGCCTTTTTCTTCTCTTGACATTTCCTATCTACACATTTCTCCAGTTCTCACACTTTCTCTGGCCCATTCGGCTGGGGATGCAGAATACACCGACTGCACCTCTGCAGAGGCGTAAGACTCCCATAACGAGTATCCTAGATAAGACGCTAAACAATCGGATGGTGAGGCTTCACTAATGTTGGAGCTTTGAGGAATATTAAGTGTTCCTTCATTGTTATTACTCCCAGGTCCACTTTAGTCCGGAGTGGTAGCACCTGATAGAGTCCTATCTATGGTTCAAATGGAACTGTTTGACATTTATACAGTGTACTTATGTTAAACTGAATTGTTTGAAATAGAACTGTATTTACATTTAATTGTGTGTAAACAAATGACTGATGTTTAAATAAATTGAAAGTGATACAGACTAATGCTTTGAACCATCTGTGTGCAAAAGAATGAACTTAGGCTCGTTAAAAATGTTATCAACAAAATGTTTGGAAATTATATATTTAATATATACGTATAAAGAGAAGCCTTACCATCAGATTGTTTAAAGAAGCCTCACCATCAGATTGTTTAAAGAAAAAAAATTATTTTTTTAATAAAAAAGGAGGTGCACGTGGTGTAATGGTTATCGTCGTAGGAAATGGACAGGGCGACACGAGTTCAAACCCTGGACGAGACTGTTTGCATTTCACATAGCACTAATACCCTTGGTATGAGTCCAATTATTCTCCTTCCAGCTATTGGTAAATAGTAGGACAGACTAGGTTCTTCAGCCTTGGTGAGGCAACTAGTCTTGGAGAAGGAAAACTCTGAATTCAAACCTGTTAAACTCCGCTTAAAAAACTGACCTTGTGTCATATCCAGCCCGAGCGGAGGGGTTGGTAAATATGATATACGTATAAAGAGAATTTGGCATTAAACAACCTACAATGGTTGATATGCAATCAAAGCCAACCCACCCAATTCATATATATCTAATATATATGTATAAAGAGGATTTGGCATTAAATAACCTACAATGGTTGATATGCCATAAAACCAAACCAAATCATGTATATTTGATACTTATTTATAAAGTGAATTTCTTACATTAGGCATTTACTAACCTACAAAGTTTGATGTGCAATAAAACCAAACCAAACCAAATACTTTTTCTCGCTTTTGCTCCTTCTCCACCTCCTCTTCCTCCTCCTCTAAGGCAACGTCACCCTTCTATCATCATATTTGCTCTCATCCTTCCACCCTCCTTTATATTCTTTAATCATCCTTCACCTCCTATGTAATCTTACCCTTTCTTTTTCCCCTTCTTTCCTCTTTATCGTCATTTTAACTCTCTTCCTCCATCTTCCTATCTTTATCTCCTTCTTTAATGTATGCCACCCTCCTATCGTCATATTTGCCTTCATCCTTCCACTCTCTCTTCTATACCATCACCTCTTACGTAATTATTTCCTCTTCCTTCCTCTCACCGAGTTTCTTCCTTTATATCCTGTTTCTTTACTTCTTTTTCTCTTTCTCTCTCTCTCTCTCTCTTTCTCTCTCTCTCTCGTCCTTACTCTTTCTCTTCCGTCCATTCCTTTCTTCCTTGTCTTTTTCCTTCTACTTCCTATCGTTATATTCCCGCCTCCTCCTCCCCCTCCTCCTCCTTCTTCTTCTTCTTCTTCTTCTTCTTCTTCTTCTTCTTCTTCTTCTTCTTCTTCTTCTTCACTCACAAAGCGTCTTTTTCTTTAAAGGACTAACGGTGATCTTGCTTATGTACAAGCTATCCTACCATCCAGTGCGCTTCTCACCGGCTGTTCATTGCTGTGAAATTCCCCCAAATACCTAACTCAGTCCCAGACTCAAACCCGTCTTTCCCTAGCCACCTCTCTCTCTCTCTATATATATATATATATATATATATATCTGTCTCTGCTTCTCTCTGTCTCTGACTCTCTTTCTCTTTCTCTCTCTTACTCCGTCTCAGTCTGTCTGTCTGTCTGTCTGTCTGTCTCACTCACTCTCTCTCTGTCTTACTCTGTCTATCTGTTTATATCTCTGTCTCTAACCCTGTCTCTCTTTGTCTCTCTCCGTTTCTCTCTCTCTAACTCTTTCTTTCTCCATCTCTGACTCTATCTGTTTCTCTCTCCCTGACTCTCTCTGACTGTCTACCCCTCTCTCTATATAAATATGTTTATATTTGATTCCGTCTGTCTCTCTCTCTCTGTCTGTCTTACTCTATCTCTCTGACTCTGTTTTTCCCTTTCCCTTTGTCTCTCTCTCTCTCTCTGCCTCTGTCTCTCAATTTATTTTACTCTCTTTTTCCCCCTGTGTGTCTCTATCCCTCTCTGTGTCTCTGTCTATCTGTCTCTTCTACTCAAAACCTGATACACAACTTCTGACAGCATTCATTTTTTTTTATCGTGTTCCTGTTTGTACACACCCAAAGCCGCCTGTTACCTCTCTGCCACCGCCGAGATTTCAGTGGGGTAAGGCGAATTGCTTAGATGGGTAATGTCGGGGGAAGAGAATTTGTCGGCGTCTTTGATGTAGGTAATATATCTCTTTTTGAATTTATCTATGTGTCAAGGTATAAATCTATTCGTAAAGAACCTGATACTTAAGTTGTCGCTTTGGAAGTTCTACCGCCACTCAATCTGGTTGGTTGGTTTGGTGGGGTTTGGCCCCTTGACAAAAAATAACCCTTAGGGATTTTTCTTGTTTTTATTCTTATATTTTTTATTTTTGTTAGGCTTTCTGTTTCCCTTGTGACGTTCTTTTGACATTTATTTTTCATTTTTAACGTGTCAATTTTTTTCTTATGTTTTGGCCTCGTTTTGAGTTGCCTTTTTTTTCTTTAATTCATTGCTTTGTTTTTGTTTTTAGTTTTTTTTTCGTTTCTTCTTTTTTCGTTTTTCTTTCTGTGAACATTATTCAGCTCTTTCGCTCTTTTCCTACTTTTTTTGTTCTTTTCAAGTTTTCATTTCTGTTACTTTCTATTACTTGTCTCCCGTTTTCTTCTTCTTCTTCTTCTTCTTCTTCTTCTTCTTCTTCTTCTTCTTCTTCTTCTTCTTCTTCTTCTTCTTCTTCTTCTTTTAAGGTCACCACATCCGTTTTAAATGGACCTCTTCTTCTTCTTCTTCTTCTTCTTCTTCTTCTTCTTCTTCTTCTTCTTCTTCTATAGCCACAACCTCTGTTTTAAATGGATTTCTTCTTCTTCTTCTTCTTCTTCTTCTTTTTCTTCTTCTTCTTCTTCTTCTTCTTCTGAGGTCACCACATCCGTTTTAAATGGACCTCTTCTTCTTCTTCTGCTTCTTCTTCTTTTTCTTCTTTTATAGCCACTACCTCTGTTTTAAATGGACCTCTTCTTCTTCTTCTTCTTCTTCTTCTTCTTCTTCTTTTAAGGTCACCACATCCGTTTTAAATGGACCTCTTCTTCTTCTTCTTCTTCTTCTTCTTCTTCTTCTTCTTCTATAGCCACAACCTCTGTTTTAAATGGATTTCTTCTTCTTCTTCTTTTTCTTCTTCTTCTTCTTCTTCTTCTGAGGTCACCACATCCGTTTTAAATGGACCTCTTCTTCTTCTTCTGCTTCTTCTTCTTTTTCTTCTTTTATAGCCACTACCTCTGTTTTAAATGGACCTCTTCTTCTTCTTCTTCTTCTTCTTCTTCTTCTTCTTCTTCACACGTTTTTACTTTCACTTCATCCCTACATCCCTTTTTGTCAATATCCTTTTTCTTTTTCCCTTTCAGCACTTTTTTTTCTACTTCAGCTTCTCTCTTTCCTGATTGCATATTTTTTTTTTTTCATCTCTCAGTCTCTCTCTTTTATTTCCCTAACTTTTCATCTTTCTTTCTGTTTTTCCATCTGAACTTCTCTTAAAGCAAATGGCACGCTTTCAGTTATCCCGTGGCCTTCCTTATCTTCGCAAATCGCCGTGTTTTCACTTATCAATTTTCCAGCCAGATTTTTAACTTGCAACTTTCCCCTGATAGTTTCAAGACACAGATACTTATCTCACCTTCTTATTTCAACTTAGAAAAAAACAAACTCTTATTCAAAATAAGGTTCGTTTTCAATTAGATATGTTTGTGTAGTGGCTAATGTGCTGGACTGTGACGTGGTAATCGAGTTCAAACTTCAGTTGCGCTTTTACATTCATTTTTGGCCTAATATTCTTGAGAAAGGCATGAACTCTCTCATACGCAACCCTAGCTTTGTGTTGAATTGTAAAAAAAAAAAGAGTTTATTCAAAATACGTTTTGCTTCCGATCAGATATCTTGATAAATACAAAATCAGAGTTAAATAATTAAATAGATGTAATTGTGAATTGAATCACCATAACCAGAAAATCCAGCGAACACCTACGCACGACATACGGAAACACTGGACACCTGTTTCGACCTTATTGGGTCTCATCAGCAATGTATACGGTGATCTCCACCACATATGTCGTGCGTTGGTGTTCGTCGGATTTTCTGGTCATGGTATTTCAATTCACAATATAACTCCTCTACTTAAAAAAGAAAAATGTACATCCATAGCCTTGCCTTTGAGGTCATGATAATTACATGGATGTGTATTTCTAATCCTCTTGGGAAGACATGGCCCTGGAGGTGACCGTGTCTTCTGTAAACAGTACGGATGTAACTTACAAGATACGTTAGGGTTAATTACCATGACTAGTTAATTTGGCGCCACTTATGTGCGACATGAACTGTTGGCTCAGTTGTAGAGTTTCGGCTCTGCATTCTGGGGTCGCTGGTTCGATCTCCAGTGGTGGTGACCATGGTATACACTGCTGATGAGATCTAATAATGTCGAAACAGCTGTCCAGTGTTTCTGTATATCGTGCATAGGTGTTCGCCGAATTTTCTGGTCATGGTAATTCAATTCACAATATAAAAAAGAAAAATAAGCACAAATAGATGTAACTAGTCATGTGTTTTATGGCGAATCAACCTATGTGGCTTATTTAAATCCGAATCATGTATATCGGGTTTCGATCCTAGCTTGAAGCATCTCGCGTGTCTAGCCACATTGATACAACGAAACACTGTGTCTGTGGATAACAATATATGCTTCTTCCCCTGGGGGTTTATCCCTCTCGCGAAGGAATTAATAGTTGCCTCTCACATAATGCAATATTCTTCAAACGAATTGAGCACTCCGGTTTCCGTTAGCGTAAAATATAAACTAAGGAAAAATTAATACATATGCATAAAAAATTCCTTCGCTTATGGTAAGACTGCTGATGTATGGCTGTGAGGTGTGTTATCAGACTGACGTAAAGCTAGCCGGGTTTCGATCCCAGCTTCAAGCATCTTGCATATCAAACCAAAACTATGAGTTGTAAGACAACGAAACAGTCTGCCTCTGGATGACAGTATATATATATATATATATATGTGTGTGTGTGTGTGTGTGTGTGTGATCTGTAAACGAATAGTTTCTTGGTAAATATCTTTAAACAAGTTGTTAGAGCTTATAGGATTTACACTCCTGTATATTTTGAATGGCCATCAATGCCTGTGTGGAATGCAAAAAAAAAAAAAAAAAAAAAAAATCTTGGAAAATAGTAATCACGATTCATTTGTTCCCGAAACAAAAGGTGGTGGACGTCGGTAAATTAATTAGTTTTGGGAACCTATTGGACAGAGAAATCACGTGCCTTGTATCTCCATCTACGTCCGCGCCTTTGGTTTTGTCCTGCTCAAAGCAAATCTTGCTCTTTGGACCTGGTCACATGACATGGCCTATATAGTGTGCGACTTGGAGGGATTTCCTCTTCTATTCTGCCTTTCGGTTGGACGTGTTCCAGACTCATGGATGCGCACGGCCTCCGTCATTTCGTCATATCTCGATAGAGACAAACAACCAACGTGGGAGAACACACGGCCCTCAAAAATACATTGCCATTCTCTCGCATATTACTACTCTGCGTGGAATACAAAGTCAACCTATACATATAGTAGCACAGGATACTTTTTTATATTTTAGTTTCTCGCATATACCTACATAAAACATAAACGTACGAAAGGATTTTGACATTCTTTCGCCTTGTTTCAGGCAAAAATACTCATTCACCATAATATTCGTGTAATTCCCACCCCACACACATACACGTACACACACATACACACTTGCCCAGTCAGCTCGGGTTGTAGAATACAACGACTGCTTCTCAGCAGAAGGTTAAGACTCCCGCAACGAATTTTAAGATAATTGAAAATCTTGATTGCCTATAGTTTAGGAAATCAGATATCTAGTCAAATGGCCTGTTCAGTACGACGTCCACGTATACCAATCAAACTTCGTTTTCTGATCCGGTTGTATAGCAGGGGAAGACAACAATGTATGTATAATAATATAATCTGTTTCTTTTCTTTTCTTTTTATTACCCCAAAAGTACGGGTGGGCAGAGTACGAAGAGTCGAAGACGGCTGAGATGCTTGCACACATAGAGGCCGACGTTACGGATCGTCTGTGAACCCCTTTTCTCTTTGGTCGGCTTTTTGGGTCATAATGTCTTTGGTTATATAACATTTTTCACGCCCACGCAAATTCTCGCGGGCACATCTCCTCCAACCAGCTGCTTACACGTTGCACATGGACACGCTTCCTTCTAGCATGCTATCCACATTATTTACACAGCATTTCTGCTGGGTACACCGGCGTCCTGTTTACTTTAGATACCAGGTGGATTTCCTGTTATTTTTGTTCTCAGTATCTGACTTCCGAAGCTGCATCGGCATGTCAAAAGGGGTCTTCAAATCGATATCCAATAATCCGAATTTCATGCAGAATCTTCATTTATCCTATTTTCTTTTCCTTGTTTATAGGCTTGCTTTCTTTGTTTTTTATGGCATATCAACGTTCATGGGTTATTTAATTGTAAAGTCATCCTTGTGGAAAGACAGTAAAAAGTAAGTAAAGTTGGCGATCGTAGTCGAGGGCGACCAAAGGGCTCCCTTTTCAATAGCTACTACACCGAGCGCTACTCCTTTCTATTGATTGCTCCACTTTATCCTTGATACGTATCTTAGTAAAATTTAAATTCTTAGAAATGCCAATCCAGTTTTGGTACGCGTATTAGATACAGATTTTGCGTTCAGTCTAAAAAAATCAGCAACAGCAGTTTTTTTGTCAAGTCAATTTTGAATCATGCATTTTCTTACGGCATGTCAAACATTGTTGAGTTATTCAACGCTGAAGTACAGCAATTATAAAGTTACGAGTAACTAATAGGCCCAGTCTGCTGGGGCTGCAGAATACACTGACGGCATCTCTGTAGAGGGGTAGGACTCCCTCAAAGAATGTCCAATAGATATGACATTAAATAATCTAATGCTTAGTCTTTAGAAGAACTGGAGCTTTGGGGGTGCAGAGTACCCCTTCATTGCCATCACTCCCAGGTCCACTCTATCGCGGAATGGTAACAACTTATAGGGTCTTATCGATGGGTCAAATAGAATTAAACTGTGTAATTCCGCTAAATTGAATTTGGAATCAGCTGTTTTTACATTTAACTGTTTGTTTAAACAGTGTACTTAGGTTGATCTTAATTCTTTGAAATAGAACCGTTTTGACATTTAACTGTCTGAAAACTAATCTGTACTTATGCTAAACTGGATTGTTTGAAATAGAACTGTTTGAAATAGAACGGTAGCTCTCTGAAACTATTTGACAAATTAACCTACCTAGGAAGCAGTGTCTCATCAACCGAGACAGACATCGACACGCGACTAGCAAAGGCATGGACAGTTAACGATAGACTATTGGTCATATGGAAGTCAGACCTGACTGATAAAATGAAACGCAGTTTCTTCCAAGCAGCGGTTGTGTCGATACTGCTGTATGGATGCACTACGTGGACGCTAACGAAACGGGTGGAGAAAAAGAGTGATGGCAACTATAAAATAATACTGCGAGCAATATTGAGCAAGTCCTGGAGACAACACCCCACAAAGCAGCAGCTATAGGGGCCACCTACCACCTATCACGAAAACTATCAAAGTTAGACGAACCAGACATGCAGGACACTGCTGGAGAGGTAGGGATGAGCTAATAAGTGATGTACTCCCATGGATCCCTTCACATGGTCGAGTAAAGGCAGGGCGACCAGCTCGCACCTACATACGGCAGTTCTGTGAGGATACGGGGTGTAGCCATGAGGACCTGCCGGAAGAGATGAAAGATAGGGAGGAGTGGCGAGAGAGGGTCAGGAATATCCATGCTGATAGCACGACATGATGATGATGATGATGATTTCAATTCTATGGTCTGCTGGAACGACAAAATCCATTTGGTGACAATTTATTTTCTTCCTGTTAATTAGGAGGTGCCCGTCGTAGGAAAAGAACTCTGGACGAGTTTGTTTGCATTTCACTTAACACTAATGCTCTTGGGAAAGGTATGAATCCTATTATTCTCCACTTAGCTATAGATAAGTTGTAAGGCAAACAGGGTTCTTTAGCCTTGGTTAGGCAACCAGTCAAGAGAAAGGAAAACGCTAAATTCAGACCTGTTATTCTCCGCGAAAAAACAGACATTGTGTCAAATCCAGCCTGTGCTGAGAGGTTGG
Organism: Sepioteuthis lessoniana; assembly: GCA_963585895.1. Taxonomy (NCBI): domain Eukaryota; kingdom Metazoa; phylum Mollusca; class Cephalopoda; order Myopsida; family Loliginidae; genus Sepioteuthis; species Sepioteuthis lessoniana. The sequence goes on from OY757934.1 coordinate 70,764,895, forward strand.
TAAATACATATACAAAGTACGGGGTACATTCAATAAGTTTCCAGACTTTTTTGTATAGGCATTTAAATTTGTCCAAGACTCTTGAAAATTCACTATGTTATTGCTATACATCTTATGAGATGACTGACCAGTTCTTATGATTACAGGTTCAAATGAACAGCTACAGCAGCAATTGGAATACACCCTACTAAAACCTGATTGTCACTGCTGGTGAATTTCAAAAATGCAATCTGGACGTGAGGACACTTTAGAAGAGCGATATGCAATAAAATTCTGTTTTAAACTTGGAAAAAATGCCACAGAAACCTATGGAAACCTTCAGACTGCTTTTGGAGCATCTTGCATGAATGCAATCTGGACGTGAGGACACTTCTGTTTTAAACTTGGAAGAAATGCCACAGAAACGTATGGAATGCTTCAGACTGCTTTTCGACCATCGTGCATGAATCGAGTATCAGTTTTTGAGTGGCATAAGAGATTCAAGGAAGGCACGGAGTCTGTGAAGGATGATGAGAGGTGTGGGACGAGTAAGTAAGTCAATACACCAGAGTTGATTGGCCAACGGGATAGGGTTAGGGTTACTATGTTTTAAGGGAGTTCAGGAAGAGATTCCTTGGGAAGAGGCCAGCACTCTTCAAATCGGGTCAGTGGCATTTCCACCAGGACAATGCACCAGTCCAGACTTCCATAGGGCCTTCCAGAAGTTGTTGGAACGATACAATAAGTGCATTGCAACCGGAAATTACTTCGAAAGGGACTTGAGTTTCATATGTGTACTATCAATAAAAGTACCCATAGAAAAAAAAGTCTGGAAACTTATTTAATGATCCTCGTATTGTTATTTTCAATAGAGAACCTGAATCATACTAGTTAAGAATGTATCTATATATCTATGTAGTCTTGTTTATATCTATTTATATCGGCTTATTCAAATCTATTTTTCTGGCTATTTATTTATATGTGCATAAATCAAACAGGCTACATTTCGACACTAAACGGTAGCTCTCTGAAACTAGTTGACAAGTTAACCTACCTAGGAAGCAGTGTCTCATTACCGAAAAAGACATCGACACGCGACTAGCAAAGGCATGGACAGTTAACGATAGTCTATCGATCAGATGGAAGTCAGACCAGACCGATAAAATGAAACGCGGTTTCTTCCAAGCAGTGGTGGTGTCGATACTGCTATATGGATGCACTACATGAACGTTAACGAAACGGATGGAGAAAAAGATTGACGGCAACTACACAAGAATGTTGCGTGCAATATTGAACAAGTCGTGGAGGCAACACCCTACAAAGCAGCAGGACCTGAAGTGGTATTTCCGCGAGGATAATGCACCAGTCCAGACTTCCATGGGGCCTTCCAGGCGTTGTTGGAACGGTACAACAAGTGCATTGCAGCCGGAGGAGATTACTTCGAAGGTTACTAGAGTTTCATGTGTGTACTATCAATAAAAGTGCCCATACGAAAAAAATCTGGAAACTTATTTAATGATCCTCGTATTGTTATTTTCAATAGAGAACCTGAATCATACTAGTTAAGAATGTATCTATATATCTATGTAGTCTTGTTTATATCGGCTTATTCAGATCTATTTGTCTGCCTCTTTATTTTGGGCTTTCGGCAAGGATTAGCTGTGCCTCGCAAAAAGAAAACGTTACTGGTCCCTAGAGATCCCTCGCAAAAACTGCACCCACCTACACACATTGCGCTAACGAGGTGAGGTTAGTGGCACGTTATGTCTCCAACGGCAAAGGTCAAAGAGGCGAGGCAATTACTATCGTTACCCTTCCATCGCTATAGACGCGTATAAGGACACATAGACTAACGTACCGATAAGTTAGCGACCACAGGAATGTATCCTCCACGAATAAAAGGGATGCAAGTTCGAATCTGATGCGAAGAATCATTCTGTGACAGCAAGCAATAGCGCACACTGGAAATGAGGTGTGATAAGCTCTCAGAGAGAATCGAACTCACGGCCTCTTTTGCATCAGTGAAGTTTAAAGACAATTTGAGCAGTAGTTTGTTTTGGTTGATTTTACGGAATATCAACTCCCTATGGGTGATTTTAGGCTGAAATTTAATTTATTAGTAAATAGTTGATAATAACTATATTTTCATTATTACATTTTTTAATTGCGTTTATTCAACTGCATTTTTTGTGGTGCATTCAATAAGTTTCCAGACTTTTTTTGTACAGGCATTTGAAATTGTCATAGACTCTTCAGTATGTTATAGCTATACATCTTATGATATGACTGACCAAGTTTTTTGATTTCAGGTTCAAATGAACAGCTAGAACAGGAATTGGAATACACCCTATTAAAGCCTGATTGTCACAGCGGGTGAATTTCAAAAATGCAATAAAATTCTGTTTTAAACTTGGAAAAAATGCCGCAGAAACGTATGGAATGCTTCAGACTACTTTTAGAGCATCTTGCATGAATCGAGCATGAGTTTTTGAGTGGCATAAGAGATTCAAGGAAAGTAGGGAGTCTGTGAGGGATGATGAGAGGTGTGGGAGGAGTAAGGAACTTAATAGACCAGAGTTGATTGGCCAACGGGATAGGGTTAGGTTTACTATGTTGAGGTTTTAAGTGAGTTCAGGGAGAGATTCCGTCGGAAGAGATCAGCACTCTTCAAATCGGGTCAGTGGCATTTCCAGCAGGACAATGCACCAGTCCACAACTCCATCCTTGTCACAGACTATTTGAGCAAGATGTGCATCAAGACATTTCCTCACCCTCCTTATAGTCCAAACCTTGCTCCCTGTGACTTTTGGTTATTCCTTAAGCGTAAAGGCTGTCGTTATGAGACAATTGAGGAGATGAAAGAGGCCGTGACGAAGGTCATTGACACGCTCACACAAGAGGGCATCCATGGATCTTACCAGAAGTTTTTTGGAACGATACAACAAGTGCATTGCAGCCGGAGGAGATTACTTCGAAATGGACTAGAGTTTCATGTGTGTACTATCAATAAAAGTGCCCCCTACGAAAAAATGTCAGGAAACTTATTGAATGATCCTCGTAATTACCCTTTTATTTGTTTCTAATCTTTTGTACACAACTATTTGATATCAAGTATCCCCAGCTAATGCTAATATCTAGCTCATTGTTGGATGGTTTCAAGTATTCTTATCCAATACTAATAATCTATATAAAATCATATGGTTTAAATAACCAATCCTATTGATCAATTACTATTTGTTAGCACAATTATATAGCTTCAAATATCCCAATCTAGTTCTTGTAATTTGCTCACAGTGGAATTGTATCAGGTATTCTTATCTAATACTAATAATATAATTTATCTAATATTAAAAATTTAGACACAATCATGATGGTTAAAGTAACCATTCCTATTTAATAAAATGATATTTGTTTACAGAGTTACATAGCTTCAAGTATACTTATCTAGTGCTAATAATTGGTTCACAGTTGAATGGTTTCAAGTATTCTTACCTAATACCAATAATTCATATACAACGGTCTTATTTAAAGTTACTATTTCTTTAAGTAACTTATCTCAATACGAAGAAATTTCTTACAGATCATCATCATCATCATCATCATGTGGCGCTATCAGCACGGATATCCCTGACCCTCTCTCGCACCCTATCGTTCATTGCTTCCGGTAGGTCTTCAGGACTACATCTCGTATCGGTGCAGAGCTGATGTATGTAGGTTCGAGCTGGTCATCCTGTCTTTGCTCGGCCATGTGAAGGAGTCCATAGTAGTACATCTCTTATGAGCTCGTCCCAACTTCTCCAACAGTGTCCCTCATGTCTGGTTCGTCTAATTTTGATAGTTTTTGTGATGGGTGATTGGTGGCTGTGCAGCTGCTGCTTTGTGGGGTGTTGCCTCCAGGACTTGTTCAATATTGCTTGCAGTACCAGCCAGAATACTAGACCTAGAGGTAATTTACAAAAAAAAGAAAACTTCGCTTATAATGGATTTTGTTGTCCTAGCGAACCACAAAGTAAACGAAAAGAGGGACAAGTACTTAGACCTTGCTAGAGACCAGAGGAAAAATACAGAAGGAGAATGATAATAATTATAATATAGGAGAGAATGCTCGAAGATATACTAACAACCAGATGCATGGGAAGCAAAACTCTTTTGGGGCGAAATTTTGGAACAGGGAGATCATAACAAAAGATCCGAATGGATGAATAATATGGAAAAAGAACTATAAGGATTCGAAGGAGGATATAAGGCGAAAATACACATCGATTTACTCAGAGCAACACTCAAAAAGGTACCAGCATGGTATACATGGATACTGGTTGAAACAATTAATTTACATTCATGACAGACTGAAAGATAGAAATGAATAGATGATTAGATAAAAGAGGTATAACCATATAGATGAACCAAGGAAAGACCACCCTGATCCAGATAGACCCACAAACAGGAACCGACCCCAACAACTACAGACCCATAACATGACCACCCATGATGTGTAAAATACTAACAATACAAATCAGGAAAAAGATTTACTATTCACTAATCAGCCGCGGATTGCTTCCCGAATAGCAGAAGGAAGCCACAAGAGGAACAAGAGAACTACTATACATTTATAAACACATCTGTTGTATACTCATAATACATATACAGATATATGCGGAACATAATCAAACATAATATACGAACTTCAATGACCGAACGAATACACGTCTTTATAAAAATATAAATCTCTCACACTTTATTCTTGAAGGGGTGATGTTTCTTTTATGTGTGAGGTGAGCTGGAGACCGGGACAGACTGCTATATTGACCCAGCAGTGCTTTTTTCTCATCTTGGCTTGGTTGCTCAACCGTGGGTCACTGAGGGCCGAAGCCCTCTGTCTGGGGCTGGTTCTCACTCCGCTGGCATCCAATCTCCAACTGACTCAAGCCGTCTGCGCCCTGGTTATATTATTGTTTAACTTACACCTGCTTCCGCTGTTCTTCCGCTCATTTACACCGGTGCATTCCCCGATTGACGGCTCCGTTGAGGGTCAATATGTAACACATCTTCTAGGAGAACAAAACGAGAAGCACAAAATTAGATATCCGAAGAAGACATAAAGTTGACCGAGGAAAACATTAAAAACTGGACAGTTGAAATGACAGCAAGAGGAAAAGGTTTAGCTAAGGTAAAAATCCAGAGAGGAATATTCGAGGAAGGTGCGCTAATACCATTACTATTTGAAACAGAAATGATGCCACTCAACTATATACTTAGGAAATGCACGTGGTGAGTGATACAAATTTCATAAATCACAAAAAAGATTGCCAAAAATGACATGGAATTGGAAACCCTAATACTGTCAATGAGGGGTGTAACGATATAGGGGTGTAATTCAACATAGAACAATGTGCCATTCTAATAATGGGAAGCGAAAAACGACAAATGACGGGATGAATAGAACTCCTAATCAAGAACAAATCAGAACGTTCAGAGAAAAGGAAAAATTAGAGTATTTGGGAATATTGGAAGTGGACAACATCAAACAAGCGGAGATGAAAGAAACATTTTTAAAATATACTTCAGAAGAACGAGAAAACTACTCGAAACCAAAGTATATAGCAGAAACCTCATCAAAGGGATAAACACCTGGGGTATCCTCCTCGCAAGATACTCGGGACTGTTCTAAAGTTGAACGAAGGAAGAATTTCATCAAATGGACAAGAAAACAAGAAAAATTATGACGATGCATAAAACCTTACGTCTCAGAGATTACATAGACAGGCAGTATCTATCAAGAAAAGAAGGAAGAGGACTCGCCAACATAGAAGATCACGTTGATACATTAATAAGATTACTCGAAGACTCAAAAAAAAAAAAAGAATAAAAAGTTTAATTACAGCGATCAGAAACAACACAAACAACACAAGAATCAACAGAACAAGAATGACAGGAAAATAAAAGTGGGAAGAAAAGCAATTGTATGGATATTTCAAGCGACGATCAAGCGAAATAACACATGAGATGATTTGGACATGGCAAAGAAAAGGAAAACTTAAGAGAGAAACTGAATCTTTTCAGATAGCAGCACTAAAACAACGTTATATGTGTTCCCTAATGGTCCGGAAGACCTGGGATTGATCCCAGGTCACGTCATACCAAAGACCTTAAAAATGGTATTTGATACCTCCTTGCTTAACACTCAGCAACATAAGGTACGTATCAAGGGTAAAGTGGAGCAATCCAGGGAAAGGAGTAGCGCCCTCTCCTACATCTCGGTGTAGTAGCAATTGAAAAGGGAGCCTTCGGGTCGCCCTCGACTACGGTCGCCAACTTTACTTACTACTTACGTTTAAGTAAAAATAGATATGACGCAACAAAATAGCAAGTGTAGGTTATATGGTAATGGAGACAAAACGATCAATCATATGATAAGCAAATGCTGCCAATTAGCACAAAAAATATTATAAGACTAAACTTGATTGGGTTGAGAAAGTGATCCACTGGAATTGTGCAACAATTGAAATTTGGCTATACGAAAAGTGGTATGAGCACAACCCGGAAACCGTCAGAGAGAAGGAGACGCATAATGTTCTTTAGGATTTTGAGGCACAACCGGATCATTTAATTACAGCCAGACAACCAGGCCAAGTGATAGTTACCAAAAGAGAGAGAGAGAGAGAGAGAGGGAGAGAGAGAGAGAGAGAGAGAGACAACCGAATAGTGGACTTTGCCGTCTCGTTGGACCACTAAGTACAATCAAAAGAAGAGGGGTAAATATTTGAACCTTGCTAGAGAGCTGAAGAAACTATGGATCATAAGGGTGACGGTGATACGAATTGTAATTGGTGCACATGGAGTGCTCCCCAAAGGATTGGTAAATGGACTGGAAGACTTAGAAATCAGAGGACAAGTAGAGACTGTCTAGACTACAGCATTACTATTATCTACCAGAATACTGAGAAGAGTCCTAGAGATTTGAGGAGACTTACTGTCACTCAATCTCCAGTGTAAAACCATCAACTAAAGTTGGGGTGAAAAGTTCTCAAAGGAATAAAATAATAATAAACGAATGCATCAAATTGTTATAAAAAGAATACAAGAGTAAGTATGACTGGGTAAGAAACGTGAACCTCTGGGAATTGTGCAAGAGATTAGAATTTGATCATACTTGCAAATACTATTTACACAAACCAGGTTCTGTTCTAAAGACGCATGAAATTCTCACAGACTTTGAGATACAACTGAATCACTTTATTCCGGCCAGAAGACCAGAGCTTGAGTAAACTGCCAAAAAAAAATCTTGTTGACTGGTGAAATTTGCCGTTGAGAGACATTGACAGATATGAAAAAGAATAAAACCATTTTCTCTCCAATTAGTAAGTGAATAATTATGGTGGTGGGATATGAATCGTATTGGACGTCATTTTTTAATCATTGAAATTCTGGGAATTTTAGATTTAGATGTAAAATACTAATTCGATTCATTTGAATCATTTTGTTGGAAATAGAAGCATTCATATAATCGAGAACAGCTGTTACCAGAACCAAGTTAGGAATTTCGATGTATTTTCTTTCATCTTTATTTTTCAGGGTTTTTTATAGTATGTATTTATTTGTTCACTATTATTATTATCATCATTATTATTGATTATTCTATTTATTTTTATTTTAAATTTGCAACTCACTCGGATTGTCATTCTACGACAGCGAGGAACAGTGTAAATCGGCATATATATATACATATATATATAAGGCCTCTCTACTCAAAGAAAGAAAGAAAGAAAAAGAACCAAGCTCTTACCAAGAATGATAGACTGAAATGGGTGTAGGAGGGGTTAAATCTTAGCATCTCGAGTCGAATATTTTGTCTGGCAGGCATCGCCGTAGGGATGACAGGAAGCTTTTTTTTTTTTTTTTACTGCCGGCAAACATAGCAGCGTCTGCTTCTTTTTGCCTTTTCGTTCGTCTCGGACTGAAGCATGCAGCATCTGTGAAATCCATTACGAAATCTCGGTGTCACATGATTAGAGGATTGCCTGCTTGTTGCCATGGAAATTGTCGGCTCAGAGTTGCACATGGGAAGAAACAATGACGAAGTCGTCTGCAAACCACACAGCGCATGCTCAAAATAACTAACACAGACGGATACTTACTTTAACGTATATCTATATAGGGTGTCTCAATATACATGGAACCCATGTGACTGTTAATGACTCTACTAATAATAATGTATTTCTTTTAGTTTCAGATTTGAAAATAGTATACTATAACAACTATTAATCCTCCATCACAATGCCTTGGACAATACAGGGAAAATATTTTGCGTCACTTCTTTTTTGGAGACAAAATCATTCAAAACTGTCTCAAAATAGATGTAAATCTTTTATATATAAATAAATAAATATATATATATATATATATATATATATATATATATATACGGAACATTGAGCTCTGAAAGTGATACTACCCAATCGGTTAGGCTTAAAGTACGCCGAATGTATTCCCTTCACCCGCTAAAAAAGTGGGGTGTTCTGAAAATGACACTAATCTCCATCCGATTGTGAGGCTTCAGTTCCGGAGAGCTAGTGAGTATTTATTACCTCTTCCTTCCCAATACTCCCAGATCCTCTCTGACCAGGAGTGGTAGTACGTATTTCTAGCATTCGACAATCAAACGCGTTTTTTTGGGTTTACCGTTTTAGAAGTCTTTTTTTTAGAGCCTCCGATATTTTCTTCAGAAGACGCAAAAAGATTAGCATCATCACTATCATATTTTGCAGCGTTTTTTTTTTAACTCTCCGGTAAGAGCCAGGTATTTGTCTATCTTTTGGTTTTCTTTATTTTTTATTTTTATTTCTTTCACCCAGTGGTCGAATGGAACATCAAAATCAATTAATGACATTTTTTTATAAGTAACACATCTGACCCGAATTTCGTGATCCGTTTTTTATCTAAAAGACACAGAGAATTTTATGAGTCTCATATTTTAGTTTTGGTTAAAGTGTTGGACTGCAGCATCAGAGTAAGCGAGTTCGAACTCCTGTCACGCTATTACGTTCACTTATGGACTAACACCCTTCGGAAAGGCATGAACCCTCTTATCTCTCCAGCTGTAAGTTAAATAATATCACTGCTCTTCTTCTGAACGGATGGCTGTGGCGTTAGATTACCCTCGAAGGTTGATATGCCATTAAACAAAACCAATTAACATTCTTCTTCAATCCAAGTGTCCATACAATGACTAGAGGCTGTGTTTAAATGTCACAATCTTGCAATTTCGATTTCCATATCCTTTTACTTTTGCAGTGGGTGGGGGAGGATTCGCCGTGGCGTAATTGCTAACATTCTAGTCTGGGCCATCGTTGGGAGTTTGAACTCCAGTCATTCTAATACGTTCACTTTGAGAAAGGAATGGATTCCTTTATCCTCCACCCGACATCTATGGATTAAATTGATAATAAAATAGATTTAGAAAAATAAAGAAACTTCGTCTAATAATCTCAAACTGGGTTTAGAGTATTCCTACTATTACTGGTAGCACCAGGAAATGGTTGGTGTAACTCAATGGCTTTTGTCGAGCAAGAAAATATAACTAAACAAAAGTAACCGAATAAATAATTATTCGCTGTGATATTTCTGTCAACGCCATTGGCCTAATGAATTGAGTGTTCACCAATGGTCCGGGAGACCGGGGTTCAATCCCAGGTAGAGTCATACCAAAGAGTCAAAAAGTGGTACTTGATGCCGCCTTGCTTAGTACTCAGCACTAAAAGATGAGGATCAAAGTAAAGTGGTAAATCTTGGGAATGGTGTAGCACCCTCCCTTACACCTCGGTGTAGTAGCTATTGAAAAGGGAGCCTTCGGGTCACCCTCGACTACAGTCGCCAACTTTATTTACACTTATTTGTTATCTCAGTCACATTTTATTCTATACTTTTATTCCCTATATTTCAAATAGCAACTTCAACGGAAATTAACTTTATTAATTAACTTGAGCAGGATTTGACACAAGGTCAATTTTCGAATTCAGTGTATGTCCTCTTCCATACCAAGTGCATTCGGGTTCTGCCAGTTATGTTCTGGTTACTACTCCCGATTCCCCAATCTCTACCAGTAATCATGCCTATGCAGCAGTTAAACACCCAACAAGGCACACTTGTACATCATCCTGCCTTCAAGTCACACATCGCATGCCATCAAGAATTCCTCGACCTCTAGTTGTTTAAATTTCTGAGGCGAAGCTTGATGATTTTTATCATTAAGGGTTTTCGGTTACCCGGTTATGGCTAACGGAATCAGAACAGGCGACCCCCGTGGATACAATAAAGGACGTCGTTCGAAGTTCCACGAAGGTTCCTGAAGAAGGCCGGAGGACATATCGGCCGAAACGTTGTGGAAATAACAATAAAGATGAAGACAATATTCCGAATACCCTTAATGATAAAAAAATCCTCGACCACTGTCTCACGATTATCTATGCATTACAATAACGGCCCAAAAGAACTGTCTGTTCATCGTCGGGTCTTTCCCTCACGCAACAAGAGGGAATTATCTCCCTTATTTCAAATTGCATGAATATAGTCAGCCACATTTTCGTATAAAAACGCGGAAGACAGCGGCTGCTGGGGACAAACGTAAGTTAATCGGATTTTATCCAAGTGTTTCAATTAGCTAAATTCTACAACTTCCTTCCTGACTGGTTGTCATATAAAGGTTAAGGAGCATAGTCTGACCTGCTACTTACCCATAGATGAGGGATAAAAATGCAAACCTTTCCCAAGCGTATTAGCGCTATGTGACATGCATAAAACCTCGTTCAGGATTTGAACTCGGGTCACCGTGTCCATTTCCTATGAGGATAATCAAGCGCGTTTTGGGGCTCTTAAGAAGAAACTATGTAGGACTAAACTGAATTGTTTGAAATAGAACTGTTTTTGACATAGAAACTGCGTAGTTATTTATGCTAAGCTTTTCTGTTTGAAATAGAACTGTTTTTAGATAGAACTAAGCTTTACTTATGCTAAACTGAATTATTTAAAATAGAACTGTTTTTGACTTTGAAACTATGTATTTATGCTATACTGAATTGTTTGAAATGGAACTGTTTTGACATTTAACTATTTATTGGCATAAATATACTTATACTAAACTGAATTGTTTGAAATTCAATTCTGCATTTGTTATTTAATATCGAATCAAATTTCAAACAATTCAGGGTTGATACACCGAATTAAATGTGGATGTGCGCGTGGTGTAATGGTTATCGTCATAGGAAATGAATCCGACGACACGAGTTCAAATCATAGACGAGACAGATTGCATTTCACATAGCACTAATACTCTTGGAAAAGGTATTAATCCAATTATTCTCCCTCCAGCTATGGGTAAATAGTAGGATAGACTATGTTTTTCAGCCTTGGAAAGGCAACTAGTCTAGGAGAAAGAAAACTCTGAATTTAAACCTGTTAAAATCCGCTTCAAAAATTGATCTTGTGTCATATCCTGCTCGAGCGGAGGGGTTGGTAAATATGGATACGCCAAATTAAATTTCAAACAATTCAGGGTTGATACGCAAAATCAAAACAACTAACCCATTAATCTATTTAACTATGCCCTACACGTGTTTCTGACTTTATCATCGTCTTCAGTGGAGAAGTCTTTTTTAATTTGGCTTTTATAGTGAAAATATTTTTGATTATGTAGTTATTCTTTTTAATTCTTAGAATTGTGTCTGTGAATGTCCTATTTGACTTAATAGTCCGTAAAAACCTTTGGCGTCTGCAGATATATTTTTTTCTGTATATATTTACAAGAGTATACTCTTGTTTGTGAGTGCATATATCCATGTACACACATTTTTCTGATTGTTGTCTTTTCCTTTCTCTCGCAACCTCCCTGAGTCGAATATAAGATAACCTGTGTATGTGAATATATGTGTTTGTTAACGTTTGTGAGTTTGTGTGCGAAAGTTGATTCTGTTTGCGTGTGTGTCTGCGTATATGTGTATGCAGTTAGGTTTTGTTAAATATATATAAATGTGTGTGTGTGTATGTGTGAGTGTGTATGATGATTGACACGTCTTGACTGATGGTAGCCGCCTTTATCAACAAAATTAAAACGCAATCATGCTGAGTAATAAGCAATTCATCTTGTGAAAAATATATAAGATTTTTAAGATAAGGTTGCAAGATATCTGTACGTCGTTGGATTATAGTGACTTATGCTTGTACAAAACTTATCTTACACTCTGAGTCTAGATAGCTACATCCCAGTGACAAACATAGCAAGATAGCTGGTGACTATGCAAACTGCAGGTTCTATTTCAGAGTACTTTCCCTTAGACTTTTCCTGTTAAAGGATACGTACGAGTCAGTTGGGGTTTCATGCCGGAGCATCTTCTTCCAGTTTTAATTTTGGAGTTAACTTTGAGTTGCCTTCACAACGGCTTTGTCACTTATCTGGAGCCTTTTTCTACCCTATTTATATCATCATCTTCATCAAGTTGCGCTGACAGCGCAGAATTTCCTGACCCTTTTTCACTCCATCCATCCCTGTCATCCATCGCTCCCGGCATATTACATCCTATGTCCGCACAGAGCTGATGTAAATAAGTTCTTTCTGGTTGGCCTACTTTGGCACGTCCTTTTGTAGGGCCCCATGTAAGTACACGCTTATGTCTGTCCTTGCTTCTCCAGCAGTGTACCGCATGTCTTGTTCGTTTGTCTTGGATGATGATAAAACAAACGGACGCTGCTGCTGTTGCTATCATAGATACCTTAAAAATTCCCTTAGCCAACGTAGTCCGCTTGGTGGTCGAGCGGTCTGAGACATAGTCTAACGTAAAGTTGGATGGGTTTCGATCCCGGCTTCGAGCGTCCTGCGTGTCTAGCCACACTGAAGAGTTCTGATAGAACGAAACAGTCTGTCTGTGGATGACTATATATATATATATATTGTTCTGCGCATTCTGTGCATAATTCTTTAAACTTCATCTTAGATAAATTATTTGATCAATGGAAGAAATTTTTAGATCATTCATTCTGTTTCATTCTAGTTAACATCTTGGCTCAGTCATCAACCTCCAAAACCCTTGAGCTGGTCCAAATGGTCGACATCTGTTTTGACGAGATGCATGTTTATGATGCTTGCTTTTATCAAGTCGTTATCAATTCATCTCGGCTGATTTTTTGTTTTATTTTGAAGCCATACCTCTGTATCCCCAAATCGTTGGCCTTTCTTTTTCCTTGCCAGAAAGTGTTATTTTCCAAACGTTTCTGGCAAAAATAATTGGAAAATACTTAATTTTAGCATCGTAATTTGTTTTTGTGACCTGAATAATAAAATTTTCAAATTTACTCATTTTCTAGAACATTCTAGGTAGATTAAGTGAAGAATAGCAGAGAAAATTTTTTTCTTAAACTTACGAAACATTTTTGTTCAATTTTCTACAACTGTAAATATAAATGCATGTCAATTTTGATTCATATATTGTTTTATTCAAATATTATAGAAATAGAAATATTCAAATTTTACCCTTTTTTAAATAGAAAATAGTTTATTTTCTAAATTTAATCATCCAGAGCACAAAAGCCAAATTTGTGGAGAATAAAGGCTATTTTCTATATTTTTGAAACGTGAATTATTAAAAAAATAATACATAAAACCCAGAAATAAAATTTCTCATACATATATCAGGTCACAAAGCAATGTTTGACAGGAATCACGGTTGACTTCTATAATTTTATGACATGAATAATTAAGCACACATCATACTGGAAGTAAATTTGTGTTACATATGTAGATATCCGGAAACGTTCAAGGATTGCTGATAAATTTATTTTGGTGGTTTTGTTCAGACTGGTTGCGTAATATTTCAAGGTACAAAGACAAATTTGTAATGTTTCAGTTCGCAAATAGTCTACTACTAAGTGTTCACCAATGGTCTGGGAGACCGAGTTTCAATCCCTGGTCTAGTCATACCAAAGACTAAAAAAATGGTACTTGATGCCGCCTTGCTTAACACTCAGCATTATAAGATTAAGATCATGGGTAAAGTGGAGCCATCCAGGGAAAGGAGTGGCGCCTTTCCCAACACCTCAGTGTGGTAGCTATTGAAAAGGGAGCCTTTTGGTCGCCCTCGACTAAGTTCACCATCTTTACTGTACTTACTAATCATAGACATTTGTATAACCACGGTTCTAATGGGTCTATGCACATAGCACTACGCCTTAAATGTCCGTCGTACCTAGTGGTAACTTCCATCGTGACGAACATATTCAAACATCGTCATGGTTCGTTAATACAAAATTTTATTCGTTACTACACCTTTTAGAAATCATCAAGAGGAGAGAAACAGCGTTTGAAAAAATGGGTCGACTGCTTTATCTAGACAAAGAGAAATAAAACAATCAGAGAAGAGAGAGAGAGAGACAGGCAGTTAACACAGACCTTGAATTAACTTTCGTTTTCTGTTGTAGTGCTCGCTGGTTCTATCTTCACAGCTTTGCAGTTGGTTTGAGACTACTGCATAGAGTTCACCCAAAATAGGTGGCAAAATTTTCAGCCGTCTTCAAATAGTTGTAGCAAGTGTTCGATTGTCATTTTTACATCGTCGCGTCTGGTGTCCAACTGTTTTTTTTTCTCCCACGTTCCTCTTAACGGCTTTTCCGTTTAAGTTTCTTCCAGCCAATCTGAACTCGTGAACCCTTTGCAGATATATTTCTATCTTTAAATCGGACGTCCGCCGCTTTTTTTGGCCTAGACCTGAGGGAATACCCCGTTCATCTTCCTGTTCGTTTCTCTATTAAAGCCCACTTGAACTCACACGAGTGAGTTCAAGTCTCATTGTGTACCCCATTAATAAGGCCTGGTGCAATATATGTTCCCTGACGAAAGCAACAAGCTAGATACAAACACGGATGTAAGAACAAAATAGATAAATGAATAAATTTGAAAAAATACAAATCTCTTCGTGGACCTACTCATTTTTGAATATATATATATATGTATATATAATTAACTTAAATCGCGAGTCAGAAATCTTTTACTAAAGTTTCACCTTATCAGATCATCAGGAAGCCTAACTGATGATCTGATAAGGTGAAACTTTTGTCGAAGATTTCCGACTCGCGATTTAAGTTAATTTTATAATTGACTCCACTTGTGTTGAGCACTTTTGTAATTGTAGCATTGCAGGATTCGCGGAAGGTTTTTAGTTTTCTTTTGACCGACTGACTGCGTATCCCTTGATTTTTTTTTTCAAGGGGTCGGACGAGGTTGGCCTTTTCTTTCTTTTTGACCTATAATTTTTTCTTTTTCCCCCGGGCGGTGATTCGAGATACTTTTATCTCTTGTTCCTGGCGGGGGTTTTTTCATTTTTTTTTCTGGTACCGTGAATGCTGGTAGATATTAAATTAGTAATATATATATATATATATATATATATATACATATGATTTGTAAGGATTAGTTAGTAGGTATGGTTTTTAAACGAGTTGTTAGAGCTTATTTGTTTGCTCACTGTTAAATAATTTTAAGTATCCCAATCGTACGCTCGCAATTCTATTTATTATTAATAATTTGTTTGTAAACTGTTAAATGTCTTATTGCAATTTGACATTGGTAATTCTGTTTATCAAATATTCTTATCTAATACGAATAATTTGCACACAGTTATATGATTTTTAATGACTAATGATAATAAAGATCCAAAGTATTTGATGTAACAGTTCTCTTTGACCCGTAAATGAGACCCTGACAGTTACTATTACTCAAAGTCAAGATGGACCTGGGATTAATGACAATGAAGAGTGAAGAGTTAATCTACATTCCTCAACGCTACAGAGCTCCAGTCTTAGCATCAGATGCAGTTTCGAGTCATACCTAGGAGCCTCGTTGCTGGGTGAGGTCTCTCACCTCTTCAAAAGTACTGTTATCTTATTCAACGGCCCTGGCTGACATGAGTTTGGAAAGGGACCATATCTTGTAATAAAAGTGAGGAAATATGTTTCTTTACCGTCTACAATGCATCACTCCTTTTCAGGCTTGCTCATTGCTCATATCTGCACCGGTGTGCAGAGCGATTGCGATACTAACAGTCATGTTGTTCTTGGAGACATCCTATGCAAGAATCAAAATCGATGTTATTATTCTTTTGATTTTTTTTACACAATATCATAATTTTCTAGACAGATCTCTTTAGATATATAGGGCGGCAGAGATTGTATTTTCTTCTGAAAGGAAAGCCACCACCTCAACAAAGGTGTGTGTTGGTATAATGAAAAATGTACCCGCAGGTGCAGCTCCAGATATGGAGATTTGGGGAGTGTGGAGTACCCGTTCATTGCCATTAATCATTTTGATACGGAATGATAGTACCTGTTAGGGTCCAATCTATCGAGAAAGAGTCCTCTAAGTGTAATAGCTAAAGTGTTGGACTGTGGCCTTGAAGTAAGCAAGTTCGAACAACAGTCACGTTGTTACGTTCACTTTCGGACAAATACCATTGGGAAAGGTATGGGAAAGGTATGTACTTCATATTCATGATGACCGAAGAATGACCGTAACACATTCTTTTTTACAAAAATATAATTCTCACACTTTATTGTCGAAAGAGGTTAAAGCTTCTGTGGGTGTGTGAGAGACAGACGGGGACAGACGGAGACGAAGACAGACTGCCATATTGATCCATAACTCTTTCTTTGTCCCTCTGGAAGATGCTGACAAATTCTCATCTTATCACAAGCTGAAACTGCATCACTCCAGACTGAACCACCGCCTGAAACACTTACATGTATCATTTCATAACGCCCACACATTTCCGTTCATCCACGTAACTGCTTCCGTTTATTTTCACAGGTGTGTCCTGTGCAGAGCATCTCAGACTGACAGTTCGGTCAAAAGTCAATTTGCAACACATGAAGCTTCCCCTTAGCAATTGGTTAAATAATAACGATTGCTTTGGCATTAAATAACCGATAACAGTTGACATGCCCGTGATGTAATGGTTATCGTCGTAGGAAATGGACACAGCGACATGAGTTCATATCCTGAATGAGACTGATAGCATTTCACATAGCACTAATACCCTTGGGAAAGGTATGAATCCAGTTATTCTCCCTTCAGCTATGGGTAAATAGTAGGGCAGACTAGGTTCTTCAGCCTTGGTGAGGCAACTAGTCTAGGAGAAAGAAAACTCTGAATTCAAACCTGTTAAACTTCACTTCAAAAATTGACCTTGTGTCATATCCTGCCCGAGCGGAGGGGTCGGTAAATATGGTTAACATGCCATCAAACAAAGAAGTTTTAAAAAAATAATCAAACCAAATCAAACACCAGTCGACTGGGGCTGTAGAATACGCTTACTTCATCTCTTCAGAGGGGTACGACTCCCACTACGACTGTCCTGGATATGACACTAAACAATCTGATGGTGAAGCTAAAGTCTTGGAGATTTGGGGAATGTGGAGTACCCCTTCACTGCCATTACTCCAAGGTTGACTCTGACCTGGAGTGGTAGCTCCTGATTGGGTACCATTTATAAATCAAATAGAACTGTTTGCAATTTAACTGTGTGCAAGCAAATGGCTGATGCTTAATTGAATTGGTAGGATTCATAGAAATACTTGAAATCATTTAACAGTGCGCAAAAGAATGAATACGGTTTAATAGAGTCAAATAGCAATACTTGTCTCCTCTTCACTGTGATTAATATTGAACGGAATGATTATTATTAGATCACGATAATTGAAAACATAGAAGATCGATACTTATGAGCAAAAATTAGTTCTAACTCCTTTAGAAATAAAATGTCTTATTTGCGTATGTGTAAAGAAATGACTGATGTTAAATTCAATTATTACGATTACCCTGAATCCAATTATTCTCCCTCCAGCTATGGGTAAATATAGGGAAGACTGAGTTCTTCAGCCTTGGTGAGGTAACTAGTCTAGGAGAAGGAAAACCCTGAATTCAAACCTGATAAACTCCACTTAAAAATTGACCTTATGCCATATCCCGTCCGAGCGGAGGGGTTGGTAAATATGATAAGATGAAGGCTGTGGACGTTACAACTATCGTCATAGAAAATGGACTCCGCAACACGAGATCAAATCCTGGATGAATTACTTTGATTTTCATTTCACCCTAAAGCCCTTGGTAAATGTATGAACCCATCATCTCTCACCTTAGTCTGCTTAACTATTTACCCATGTCAATTGTAAGTCAGGCTGCCCTCTTTAATCTTGTTACGGCAACCGAACTAGGAGAAGGAAAACCCTGAATTCAAAATAGCATTAGTCATCAGAAAAATTGTCCTTGTGTCATATTTGCTCATCGCAGGCAGCATGGGCAATTTAGACACAATTATGCCAAATCCTGTTTATATATATTGAATATATATAATTTGTAAACATTTTGTAGATGAAATATGTTAATGGTTTCAAGTATTGCTATGTAGCAGTAACAATTCAATTTAATATCAGCGTAGAAACAGGAATAGTGTGGGATATAAGTGTATACATCAGAAAATATACATCGTTTACTCATCTTTATGTAAATTCATTTCTTTTTGGTTTGATCTTTGTTAAAAAAAATAAGCCAAAATCTTATAAAGAAGTATTTATGCGTGGGCGGGTGTAAGCTGGGATATTTCTCCGGCAGACATCTTTTTCGATCAATTTCCATTTAGCGAAATCGATGGAAATATTGCTCTAATGGTTTTCAAAAGGATTGAGTGGCATACGATTTCTCGGCTTCCGAAATAAGCGATTTCTTGAATCTGAAACAGTTGAGAAATTTATTTAGAATTTTCTCTCTTCTTTTCTCATTGTCTGTGTGTCTGTCTGTCTCTATCCGTATATATATATATATATATATATGAAAAACACGCATTCACTCATTTTCTCACTCACGCAGACTCACTCTCTCCTTCACATTCTCTCTCTCTCTCTCTCTCACTCTCACTCTCTCTCTCTCTCTCTCTTTCTCTCTCTCTTCACCATGTATTTTAAGGTAAATGTGACGTTCTTTTTATGACTGAAAAATTAAAATGGTGAATTAAATGTATTTTCAGATTTTAATTCACTAAAACTTTGTACTTTTAGCTAAAAGGATAATTGTTTCATTGATTGATTTTAATAGCATGTCAACTAGTCTAGGGTTGTTTTATGCCAAGAGGTTAGGGAAACGCGTTCATTTTATGTTAACATCTATATTTTTGTACAATTGTTTCGTCTAAGGTTCTTTTTTCTGTACACAGTCCTATAGAATCTGCAAACAGATTTATTTGGTCCAAAATGGGCTTGGTTTCTAGTTTGTTGGGTTTCGTTTAGTTTTATGGCATATTCAACCCTTGTAGGTTATTGTTGTAGAGTGGCTCGTACAGTTATATAATTACGGAATGATTTTTTTAATATTATCATTTTTCGTTTTATATATCTTATCTTTCGGTTTAGTTAGACTTAGAACCTTTCGGCTTAGTGCATGGGTAGGTGCAGATATTAACGCAGGTGTTCACGCGCGCTCGGGGAGGATGTGACAATCACAGATGTCACAATAAAAACCCCAGATAGGAAATAGGACTGGGGATGTGAATGACGATTGGCCGGGATTCTTAGTGATTTTGAAAAAACGCGTTGAGTTGAGATTTGGACTTAGACGAAGCGAGTTGATTTTTGGACAGTTTGTGAACTGCGGAGTGCGCACGCGCGTTGGTCGGCTCAGTGAGTTGAGAGCTGACTATGGACGACCAGTCAGCATAGAAAAATTGTCTCACTCTCTCCTCGTGTCGAAAACCTAAACTTAAAGAAGGTAATAAATGTTTCGTACCTGAACCAAGGGAGTCGTCAGTGTTTCATGTTTCGGATTCCGATGCGTTTGAACATTCTATGAACTTTATGAATATTTTTATACATCCGTATATTTGTATAGTCGTATTATGGCTATATTACAGTAGCACTTGACTTCTGGTATCGAAAACGTATAAAAGACGTCGTGTTTCTTAAGCATAAGGATTCTGCAAGATCTCGGTCAGTAGTAAGACCAACTTCGGACGTAACACCCACAGCACAAGACTTATAATATTCGTTAGACTGTACCACCTCAGTTAATTATTAATTAACTCTTTATTTTACTGTGTATGTCTTCCTTCCCACGATACAACTGTTATTTTATGCCAAATTAGACTGAGATGCCGTGTGTATACATTAGATATATATAATGTGTAAACATTTTATTGAAAATATTTCTAAACGGTATTGAGCTCATTTTTTCGACAAGGGTAAATGGTTTCAAGTATTGCTAAGTAATCGTAATAATTGAATTTAACATCAGTCATTTCTTTACACATACGCAAATATGAACTTTAAGACATTTTATTTCTAAAGGAGTTAGAACTAATTTTTGCTCATAAGTATCGATCTTCTATGTTTTCAATTATCGTGATCTAATAATAATCATTCCGTTCAATATTAATCACAGTGAAGAGGAGACAAGTATTGCTATTTGACTCTATTAAACCGTATTCATTCTTTTGCGCACTGTTAAATGATTTCAAGTATTTCTATGAATCCTACCAATTCAATTAAGCATCAGCCATTTGCTTGCACACAGTTAAATTGCAAACAGTTCTATTTGATTTATAAATCCCAAATCTCCAAGACTTTAGCTTCACCATCAGATTGTTTAGTGTCATATCCAGGACAGTCGTAGTGGGAGTCGTACCCCTCTGAAGAGATGAAGTCGGCGTATTCTACAGCCCCAGTCGACTGGTGTTTGATTTGGTTTGATTATTTTTTAAAAACTTCTTTGTTTGATGGCATGTTAACCATATTTACCGACCCCTCCGCTCGGGCAGGATATGACACAAGGTCAATTTTTAAAGTGAAGTTTAACAGGTTTGAATTCAGAGTTTTCTTTCTCCTAGACTAGTTGCCTCACCAAGGCTGAAGAACCTAGTCTGCCCTACTATTTACCCATAGCTGAAGGGAGAATAATTGGATTCATACCTTTCCCCAGGGTATTAGTGCTATGTGAAATGCAATCAGTCTCGTCCAGGATTTGAACTCTGCTTGCCGTGTCCATTTCCCAGGACGATAACCATTACACTGCAAGCACCTCCATAACACTACAGGCACTACAGCCTTCATCTTATAATTCATCAAATATCTGTCCGTCTGACTATATAACTAAGACTCCACTATGGGTCGCTAGATTTCATCTAAATTCTCGGGATGTGATTCAGTCATTACTGTGAAAGATTTTAGCTTACATTTGAAGGTCCGATTCATGCTTTGCCCAGTCGGCTGGGGCTGTAAAATACACCGACTGCTTCTCTGCAGAGGGGTAAGATTCCTCCAACGAGTGTCCTGGATATGACACTAAACAATCTGATGGTGAGGTTACAGTAATGCAGGAGCTTTGGGGAATGTTGAGTACCCCTTCATTGCCATCGCTCCTAGGTCCACTCTGGCCCTGATTGGTACCACCTGATAAGGGTCCTATCTTTGGGTTAAATAGAACTAACGGCATACTTATGCTAAACTGAATTGTTTGATTCAATTGAATAGCTTGAAATAAAAATGTTTTTGACAACTAAACCGTTTTTCTATATATACTGCGTGCTTATGCTAAACTGAATTATTTGAAATTGAACTGTTTTTGACATTGAAACTCTACTTACACTTAACTGAATTGTTACATATAACTGTTTGAATAAAGTGAATAGTTTTAAATGTTTTTGACAATTAAACTGTGTACTCTTGCTGAACTGAATTGTTTGAAATAGAACTGATTATTTACATAAAAATGGATTTGGGGTTAAATGACATACAAAAGTTGATATGCCATTAACCCAACCAACTAACCGATTCATATTGTTTTTTTATGTCATTCTGTTTTTTCTTTTTTATTTGTTTGTATATTTTCTTAGGCATCTCCGTTTTTTTTTACTATCTTCTAACATCAAACCTTGACAAAAAATCTTTGCGCAGAACATATGTACTATTAATACAATATCCATCACTAGATTATTGCCCAATCGGCTGTGGCTGTAGAATTCACTGACTGCTTCTCTGCAGAGGTGTAAGATTCCCCCAACGAGTGTCCTGCATGTGACACGAAACAATCTGATGGTGAGGTTCCAGTAATGCTGGAGCTTTGGGGAATGCGGAGTACCTCTTTATTGCCATTGCTCCCTGGTCCACTCTGGCCCGGCGTGGTAGCACCTTATCAATGGGTTGAATAGAACTAACGACATATTTATGCTAAACTGAATTGTTTGATTATACTGAATAGCTACAAATAGAAATGTTATTGACAATTAAACAGTACTTACATTTAAACAGCGTGCATATGCTAAACTGAATTATTTGAAATTGAACTGTTTTTGACATTGAAGCTAAACTGAATTGTTATATATAATTGCTTGAATAAACTGAATAGTTTGAAATAAAAATATTTTTGACAATTAAACTGTGTACTCATGCTAAACTGAATTGTTTGAAATAGAACTGATTATTTACATAAAAATGGATTTGGCGTTAAATAACCTAAAAAGGTTGATATGCCATAAAACCCAACCAACCAACTATAAATAGATCAAATTCAGTTGAGTACTTTATCCGATAATTGCCAAAAATACCCTTTAAATTCTTTTTCTTACTATTTTTTTTTTCTGAGAACCCCCAATTTAAACTCATTTTTTTTACATTATTGCTGTTTTGGATCTGATCTGGTAATTTGTTCCTAAAATATATTACCCTATTAGTAAAAACTCCAGTTGGTCAGTAGACTTAGTTTTTAAAATTTGTCTTGACAGTATATTTCCAGTTCGAGGAGAAATATTGAAAAAATGTCTACCATAATTAGAAATTCCATCTATTTTGAATGTTTGCAGTAAATTCTCTGAGAAAATGAACCTTTTTTTATGCGTTTCTATTTGCAATGTAAATACATTGCTTAGTGGGGGACCTTTTTTGTAAATAAGGAATCTTAAAAGGTATGAAAAAAATGATGATCTACGTTTTCTTTTGCCCTGCAACAAGGAATTCAAATCGTGGTCTTACGAAACATTAACTCCAAAATAAACGTAACCTAATACAACAGTTTAAAATAAACATTTGTGGTTGGTGTAAAGACGCAAACTAGGCATAAACGAATGAAAGATTTTAGCACAAAGTATTTTGGAAATATGAATGGCTATCTTAAAACCCGTATCTAATACGGGTAATTAGTTTCTTTATTTAGCATATCTGCCTTCATGAGTTATTTGAACGCTTAAGTCACCCTTATATATATATATCTATATCTATATATATATATATATATATATATATATATATATATGAGGATCATTAAATAAGTTTCCAGACTTTTTTCGTACGGGGAATTTTATTCATAATACGCACATGGAACTCTAGTCCTCTTCGAAGTAATCGCCTCCGGCTGCAATGCACTTGTTGTACCGTTCAAACAACTTCTGGAAGGCCCCATGGAAGTCCTCTTGTGTGAGCGTGTCAATGACCTTCGTCACAGTCTCTTTCATCTCAATTGTCTCATAACGACAGCTTCTGAGCTTAGGGAATAACCAAGAGTCATAGGGAGCAAGGTCTGGACTATAGGGAGGGTGAGCAACTGTCTTGGTGCCCATCTTGCGCATATAGTCTGTGATAAGGATAGAGTTGTGGACTGGTGCCGATTTCAAGAGTGCTGGCCTCTTCCCTAGGAATCTCTTCCTGAACTCCCTTAAAACCTCAACATAGTAACCCTTACCCTAACTCTAACCCTTTGGCCAATCAACTCTGGTGTATTGACTTCCTTACTCTTCCCACACCTCTCATCATCCCTCACAGACTCCGTGCCTTCCTTGAATCTCTTCTGCCACTCAAAAACTCATGCTCGATTCATGCAAGAAGGTCGAAAAGCAGTTTGAAGCATTCCATACGTTTCTATGGCATTTTTCCAAGTTTAAAACAATTTTATTGCATAAAGTTCTTCTAAAGTGTCTTCACGTCCAGATTGCATTTTTGAAATTCACCTGCTGTGACAATCAGGCTTTAGTAGGGTGTATTCCAGCTGCTACTGTAGCTGTTCATTTAAGCTGAAAATCATAAAAATCGGTCAGTCGAGATGACCAATATAAGATGTTTAGCAATAACATAGTGAATTTTCAAGAGTCTACATCAATTTTAAATGCCTGTACGAAAAAAATCTGGAAACCAATTGAATGCACCAGGTATATATATTGCTTATTTGGTTTATATGAATAAATAGAAAAAATGAATATATATATATGGTATATGGTTCATTCTGTAACCCTTTCCTTGAAAATGGCTTGAGAATCGTCGAAATTGTGGGAAGTAGAAAGAAAGGAATCGTAAACGACAAAAGATACGGTTGGTTGGTTGGTTGGTTCGTGTGTTTTACAGCTTATCATCCCTCGCAGGTTTTTAAAGTCAAATCCTGCTTTTACATATATATTGAATATATAAGATTTGTGAACAAATATTTTTTTAGTAACAGTCTTTAAACGAGCCTGAGCTCGTTTATTTCCACACAATTCAATAGTTTCAAGTATTGTTATCTAACACGAATAGTTTTATTTTTACACAGTTAAGAAATTTCGAGTAGAGAAAATGATTAAATATTTCTATTTGACCCAGAGATGAAACCCTAACAGCTACGACCACTACAGATCAGAGTGGACTTGGGAGTAATGGTAATGAGTAGAGCTTCACCATCAGACACTTTACTGTTATATCAAGGGCAATCGTTAGTTTTACCCCTCTGCAACCTCAGCTCAGTGGACTGAAAGAATCCACGCACTCTCTTAATCTCTGTATTTGTAAGAAAGCGAGAGATGTTTAGGAAAAAAAACCCTCAAAAAGTCTTTGGGTGTCCATTATTTTCAGCATATATATATATGCTCAGATGATAGATTTTGGTGAATCTGACAGTATGATAGAAAATATGTGGAAAGTTAAGTGTCTGAATTATCCAACTTTCCATCATGTGTGTCATCCACAGACAGACTGTTTCGTTCTATCAGAACTCTTCAGTGTGGCTAGACACACAGGACGCTCGAAGCCGGGATCGAAACCCGCCCAACTTTACGTTAGACTAAGTTTCAGACCTCTCGGCCACCAAGCAGACCACGTTGGCTAAGGGAATATACCAAAAACTAAAAAAATGGTACTTGACGCCCCCTTGCACTACACCCAGCATTATAAAGGTACATATCAAGGGTAAAATGAAGCAATCTAGAGAAAGAAGTAGCGTCCTCCATACACCTCGATGTATTAGCTATCGAAAAGAGAGCCTTCGACTACGGTCCACCAACTTATTTATATATATATATATATATATATATATATATATATATATATGTATGTGTGTATGTGTGTGTGATATTCGTGAAAAACCATCTTAATGAATGCAATTGATATCTTGAAAATTTCAGTAGTCAACGATCAAAATAATTTCTGATTGATTTCACTGATCAATTGTTTAATTTATTCTTAGGATCATGTTCATTGTGTTTTATATTAACATATCTTGTGCAGATTCTTCGGAGTTTTTCGCCTTGTTATATGATGTCAGGTATTTCACATACAAATGATTTCCAATCAGATCTATTCGAATTGTAGTTCTTATCGATATTACCCCTCGGGGGCACAGTGAACTAGGAAATATTAATAATAATAATAATAAAGGGGTACTTCATTGAGTTCCAGAACTAATGCTTCACCAACTAGTACAGTTTAGTGTTATGCCAAAGCCCCCCTCCCCTTTTAGGCAGGGGCCGATTGACAGCGTATTCTAAGCCTCATCGACAAAGTTATCAATCAATTTTAGCTTTTCCCCAAAGGATCTGATGTCTCAAAATTTTCATTGAATGATTTAAACGGCATGCTACTTTGCCGGGGGTTATTTAGTACCTTGAGGTTAGGGAATCGCGTTCATTTTGCATTCACATTTACATTTTTGATGAAGTGGTATTGTAAGAGTTTTTTTTTTGTATGCTGTTCTATCGAATACAAATAATTTGCTTACAAATCTACCTGACTCATTGATGGGCGTGGTGTAGTGTGGTTTTTTTGTTTAATAGCATATCAATCTTCCTGGGTTATTTAATGCCATGTTGTCTTATTGGTTGATTGGGCCACCTGCAGATAAGTAAAAACCGGATTTAGCTAATCCGGAGTCAGTTCAATCAGAGTGTATGTTGTATTAAATCAGTAGATACTAAAGTGAGTCAAACGTTTTGCAATATTTTTGTACGTTCTAGATCCAAGCAGTTCAAGTGTACCGTCAGTGTTTGGTAGTATCGTGGGAGTTGGTGTGCTAACACGTTGTGCATTGCTTGACTCCGCGTGTGATTTGAATGCTGCAGCGATGAACGTGCACTGTAGTCTATTTCGGGAACTTAGGCATTACAAGTTTAAACTTTGCCAGCAGAAATAACTGAATTATGTTTTAAGAAAGATGAAGGCACAGATGATCACTGTACAGTAACCAGACGGTTGAAGAAAATTCGCTCATTTACAAGAGCTTTAGCGATCAATCAAGGTCAGGAAGACCTAAAACCGATTATATCGAGACGGTACGGAAAACAATAGAGGCAAATCTGGTGAGTAAAGTAAGGAGAGTATCAGGCGAGCTCGGCATCTCACAGTCCGGTTTGATTCATCACCTTCACGACCTTGACACAAGCATCTGGAGCAGCAGGGTTACGCTTAACGTTACCGAAATATTGCAAAACTTTTGACTCATCCTAGTATTCTGACCCATCTGCCTTTATTCTCCAAAGTGATTTTATTTGTTGATTAGGCCACTCACGAAAAGGTAAACCTGGATTAAGCTAATCCACTGTTAGACTTTTTTTTTTTAAAATTTTTGTATTAAATCTATTAATATCACTGGTAAGCCACCCTGACAGCGTCTAGTTACCTTACTGTACATACACGTGCGTACAATATCAAACATGTGCAACTTGTCTGACTGAAGAGCAAACTTGTCTATAAAAATATGGCCTCTAGTAAAGGGGAAAGCCCTCACAACAATTATCTCTCCACGCTTCCCTATTTAGCCCCTGCCAGACGTTAAATCGAACGGCAGATGGCACATTCTAGTAATTCCAACATCTTTGCGACAGTATTATCAAACTTCTAACTATTAGCAACATCGCAGCGAAAGATCCCGACTAAAATAATGACTCTGCAAAATCCCTGCATCAGACGATCCACTGCATCATCTGCGCATGTGCCGTGACTGGCCGTCATTGCGGCTGCTACTGCTGCTACTGTTGCTGTTACTACTGTTACCGCTAACATAGCGGTAATACAATCTCGCCGTGAGACGAGACTTGACTATTAAAGCAACTACTACAGCGGCTTCTAAAACTGCTTTTCCCACTCTACTGTTTAATTGACGTATAAAGGGTGTTGAGGAAAATCAAGGTAAAATGGTTGATTATCTAGTATGAAAAGCCACTACTGTAAGATGCATATTTTCGTTATTCGAAGTAATCCATTAGGGTCTTGAATCAAAATAATAGATACTGATTATAGGTTGGTTGGCTGGTTGGTTGGGTTTTATGGCATATCAACCTTCATAAGTTATTTAATGCCAAATTCTGTATATATATATATATATATATATATATATATATATATATATATATATATATATATATATATATCTGATGATATGTACTTACGATTCATAACTTGTTTTATCCTTGATTATCTATATAAAATATTAAATTGGTTGATTGGTGTAACGGCAGGTCAACCCTTCCGGAGTTATTTTATATTTACAGGTTTAAGAATTGCGTAATTTGTACATTTATATTTACATTTTGGGGTAGTTTTTTCATAAGAGCTTCTAAGACATTGTTATATGATATCAATTATTCCTATTTAATACAAATAATTTGCTCACTGATCTATGGTTTCAAGTATTCCAATCTTATACGAATAATTTGTTCTGTGCTCTATGGTTTCAAGTATTCCTATCTAATACAAATAATTTGCACACTGTTCTATGTTTTCAAGTATTCGAATCTAATATGAATAATTTGCTCTCTGTTCTATGGTTTAAAGTGTTCCTATCTAATACAAATAATTTGCATTCTGTTTTATGGTTACAAGTATTTCTATCTCATACAAATAATTTGCACTCTGCTCTATGGTTTCAAGTATTCCTATCAAATACAAATAATGATAGAGCTTCTCGTAACCTTTCCAGTTTGATAATAGACATTTGATAACACACAGTTATATGTTTTCAAGTAACAAAACAGTCTGATGGTGAGGTTCCAGTAATGCTAGAGTTTTGAGTAACCCGGAGTACCCTTTCGTTGCCATTGCTCCCTCGTGCACTCTGGATTGGAGCGTTAGCACCTGATAGAGTCCTATCTATGGGTCAAATAGAATTAAACTGCGTACTTATGCTAAACTGAATTGCTTTAAATAGAACTGTTTTGACATTTAAACTGCGTACTTATGCTAACCTGAATTGTTTGATATGGAACTATTTTTGTGTGTTAAACTGAATTGCTTGAAAAAGAACTATTTTTGACATTGAATCGTTTTTTGGTTACAACACAATTTAAGCTATAGTTGGGGGTTATAGGGTGTTCATGCCTTTCCAAAGAGTATTAGTCTGTGATTGAACGTAAAGCGCGACTGGGCTTTTAATTCGCCAACTACGATGTTGCCTTCTAGCATATTAGAAACTACGCCGCAGGGACTCTACACCACACGGTTGTTTGGTATTAAGTATTCCTATCTAATACGAATAAGTTTTATAAAGATCTATTTGACCCATCGGTGGGGGCCTAACAGGAACTATTACCCTGTGTCTGTGTGAACCTGGCACTAATAGCAATGAACAGTTACTTCACAATTCTTAGAGTTTTAAAATTGGAGCCTCACCACCAGATGCAGTTAGAGCCATAGTCAGAATCCTCTTTTTTAGGGGGTCTTACCGCCCCTACAATGGATATAATCAGCGTATTTTAAACCAAACCGTATAAGCTATTAGAATTTATTTTTATATATCATTCGGGCTTGTTTCATTATCTTTGTTATGTCTAACGCATTTCAGCTGTTGTACAGAGTGTCTCATAATAGATGCAACCCATTAAAATAATAATCCTTTATTACTGAGACGAACACAATAGCGTTCATTTGGAACATGTATTGTAAAAAATACATTCTTTGTGCTAGAGACATCAAATCCTTTTTTTAAAAATTCCTATTATATCAGCTTCCAGGACACGCTATCATTTTTTTTAGTTTCTTATCTCAGTAATAAATCCTTATCATATTAATGGGTTGCATCTATTTGAGACCGTTTTGGATGACTTTCTCTCTAAATAAGTAAGTAAGTTGCCGACCTTAGTCGAGGGTGACCCAAAGGCTCCCTTTTCAATAGCTACTACACCGGGGTGTAGGGGAGGGCGCTACTCCAAGTAATGATGCAAATATTTTTCCCCTCTTATCCAAGGTACTGTCATTAAGGATTAATAGTTGTTACAGTATACTATTTTCAAATCTGAAACAAAAAAGAATACAACATTAATAATAGAGTTATTAGCAGTCACATGAGTACCATGTATATTGAGAAACCTTATATAACCATATATATTGAGACACCCTATATAATCATGTATACTGAGACACACTATATAACGATGTATATTGAGACACCCTATATAACCATGTATACTGAGACACCCTATATAACCAAGTATACTGAGACACCCAATATAACCATGTATACTGAGACACCCTATATAACCAAGTATATTGAAACACCCTATATAACCAAGTATACTGAGACACCCAATATAACCATGTATATTGAGACACCCTATATAACCATGTATATTGAGACACCCTATATAACCATGTATATTGAGACTCCCTATATAACCATGTATATTGAGACACCCTATATAACCAAGTATACTGAGACACCCTATATAACCAAGTATACTGAGACACCCAATATAACCATGTATATTGAGACACCCTATATAACCATGTATATTGAGACACCCTATATAACCATGTATATTGAGACACTCTATATTCTCTAGGCGTTTTTATTGATTTTCTTTGGTGGGGTATATATACTAAATGAACGTTATTCCAGAGTAGGATCCTTATATTTACCCGAACGTTTCAGCCGTTGTACTCTCTTATTGTTTTTTTTCTTTCAGACCAATCTCATAGTTTTGTTGTCTATTTCACATCGTTTAGATTGCTCGACTCTCCAGACGTTTTAACTGTCACTATCCATAAAATGAGGTCTTGATAATATTATGGTGAGTACAATGTTGTATATAACGTTCAAAATAGTTTCTCTGCAATCAGGATTTTTTAAGTTGTTAAAAGCCTTCCACTACAATCGATGAGTTAGATGAATATGGGCCTTGTTCTATGATCGGTCAGCTCCCATCTCCTCACTTCCTTTTTATTCGTCTCTGCTCCGGTCGTCTTGTCTTGTCACCTCAGTCACTCTAATGTTCCTTTTGGGCAGCCATCTTTGTTCTTTTTCAGTGATGAGGAATAACAACGTGACTCCCATTTCATGTGCACATTTTTCTGAATTATTTCTTGGCGACTTTTAATCCTCACCCGCTGCAGCCTAAACAGGAAATTAGAGAGAGCAAGATGGAGCTTTTAACCTTTCACGTTGAGAGTTTCTCAACTGACTAACGGAAAAACATATTCTAACTCCAAAACTGTTTTGGTCACCTGACTGAAAACATCCAATGATAGCCGTAGTCTCTGATTGATCCGGATTCAACGGCTGTCAATCAAACTGGTTGAGCTTCTCTAGTCTTTCCATTAGTTCAACGGCTCAGGATCTAATTTAGTTGTTACACATATCAAAAATAGATATCACAGATATATCATGTTGCAATAATCCCCCTCACGAAAAATACAAAACAATATTTCGACGTATTCATCACTGCGAGTCTATTTCATTTGGGGTGTGTAGAAGTACCCCTTCATTACCATTACTCCCAAGTCACTCTGAGCTGGAGTGGTAGTACCTGCTAGGGTTTCATTATGGTTTAAATAGAATTGGTAGATATTCTTCGATGGACAATTATTATATGTATTTGAAAACATACAGCTGTGTGCTAGTTGTTAGTATTAAAGAGGAATACTTGATGATAGAATTATTATTATTAGATAGAAATACTTCAAACAATTTAGTGCCCTAGGTATGACACTGAACTGCATCTGATGATGAACCTCCAGTGTTGGTGTATAAGGAATATCGAGAACTTTTTCATTGCCATTACTCTCAGGTCCACTTTGACCTAGAGCGGTTGTACCTGTTAGGGTCACATCTTTGGGTTAAATTGACCTGTTCAATCATTTACGAAGTATTATCATTATTTGTCATTTGAAGTCATACAACTGTGTGCACATTTTTCGTATTACATTGAAATAAGTAATAAATAAAATTACTGTTAATAACAATATTTGAAAACAATTAATTGTTTGTTTGTTTGTTAGGGTTTTATGGCGTATCAACCTTTGTAGGTTATTTAATGACGAATCCATTTTCATACAAATGAACGGTTTCTATTTCAAACAGATTAGTTTAGCATAAGTACACAGTTTAATTGTCAAAAACACTTCTATTTCAAGCAATTCAGTTTAGTCAAATAATTCTAATTTAAACAATCCAGTTTAGTATTAATATATTTTTGTCCAAGTACGCGGTTTAGTTAGGACGCTATCAGCTGCTACCACTCCAGGACAGAGTTGAAAGCAATGGTAATGAAGGGGTACTTTGCATTCCCCAAAGCTCCAGCATTACTGGAACCTCGCCATCAGATTGCTTAGTGTCATGTCTAGGACACTCTTTGGGTAGGGATTGTAACCCTCTGCAGAGGTCCAGTTAGTGTATTCTACAACCCCTGCCAACTGGGTAAGGAAAACAATTAACTGTGTGCAAACAAATTATCCATATCAAATAGAATTATTAGTGTTAGCAATTATTAAAACTATTTGATTGTGTGCATACAAATGAGCTTTAACCACTTGTTTGAAAATAGCTACTCACAATCTATTCACTTACAAATCATATATATATATATATATATACATATATAAAATGTGTATATAATTTGTAAGTGAATAGAGTGTAGGGAACTGTTTTCAAACAAGTTGTTCGTGCTCATTTGTATGCCCACATTCAAATAGTTTTAGTTATTGCTAACATTAATAATTCTATTTGATATGGATAATTTGTTTGCACACAGTTAATATGTATATATATATATGTGTGTGTGTGTGTGTGTGTGTGTGTGTGTTTATATGTGTCTGTATGTCTGTGTAAGCATTACATATGTATGTATGTATGTAGATTTGTGTCTGTGTGTGTCTATGTGTATATAAACAGGATTTTGGCTTTAAATAACCATCATGGGTTTATATGCCATTAAAATAAATAAACTAACTATATGATCATTAATGTTAGCTTGGGATTCTTGAAAGCATACAACTGTATGCAAATTATTTTAATTGAATTTTAATATCTGATATATATCTTCAAAATACTTTCAAGAAACAAATACACAAAAGAATTTAAGATTTTAATATACAATGAACGATATTCCCTAACCTCAAAACATACAATAACATTAGCATTCGTAAGGTTTCCGCTCCATTAGTAATACTTTCAATTTTACAATATTCTCTCACAATATCAGTGGTGCATGCTGGTGTAAATCTCTTAATGGTTGAACTTCACCGCGAATAAATCATATTTTTTACCGTATTATAGATAGCAACAAAGCGTATTCTGACAAAATAGTGTCAGACATGAAAGATAATGTATGTCACTGAATTCTCCTCACAAAAAAATAAAAAATAAATAAAAATGGCATTTATCGACGTTTATTGCATCTTTAGTCTTAATATTAATAAACTTTGTCAGTCTTAAACTTCAGAACAATTATTTAAAACAATATATTTATAAATAGTTTTATAAAAATCCAAGTATTCTCTCTCTCTCTCTCTCTCTCTCTCTCTCTCTCTCGATCTATCTATCTATCTATCCCCATCCTTCGCTCTCTTTACCTCCCTGTGTGTTTCTTTTTGTTTATTTTTTCATTTATCTGTCAGTCTGTCTGTTTATCTATCTATTTATCTATCTATCCCTATGCCTCGCTCTCATTACATCCCTCTGTGTATTTCTCTTTCTATCTATATATCAATCTATCAATCAGTCACTCTCTCTCTCTCTCTCTCTCTCAATTTATCTATCCCCTTCCCTCGCTCTGTTTACCTCCCTGTGTGTGTTTCTCTTTCTATATTTATATCCATCTATCTATCACTCACTCTCTCTCTCTTTTTC
The DNA here is from genome assembly GCA_963585895.1 of Sepioteuthis lessoniana. NCBI lineage: Eukaryota > Metazoa > Mollusca > Cephalopoda > Myopsida > Loliginidae > Sepioteuthis > Sepioteuthis lessoniana. The sequence goes on from OY757934.1 coordinate 70,798,247, forward strand.
TCTCTCTCTTTCTCTCTTTCAACTGTTTAAATATCTAGACAAATCTGTAATATTTTAAAAACAAAGCCATTCTGAATACTTTTGAACGAAATATTTTAGTGACAAACAGGTTTATGTAAGTCTTGCATAGTCACCACACCTAACTTCAGGCGAAGTTATTTGCATATATATGCATGTATGTGTGTGTGAAAAAAAGGTAAAACGGAAGAAAGACATGTATTTGGTATAGTTGATGATCTTTTTATTATTTGTTTATTTAGTTTAGTCAACGCGTTTCGACTTCAAATTTTTGCCCGCATACTATTAAAAATTATTCTCAGTATGAGAATAAAATAAAACAATAATAACAGAAAAAATTTTTCATGTAAGTCCAGTCATCATCAGAGCTAAATGTTTATTTTTAGGGAGAAATATATATATATATATATATATATATATATATATATATATATATATATATATATATATATATATATATATAGGTATGGACTGCTATTCAGAGGTTATTGATAATATGGAAACTTGGTAGCTCAAATAAGATAATGCAGAAATTTTTCCAGACTGTTGCCGTGACTGTATGGTCGAATCACGTTGCATTTATTGAAACCCTTGAAGAAAAATCTAAATGGCAGCAACACAAAGGTGTTGCAAGCTGTTCTGAAAAATAATCCAGGAAGCAGCAACTCAGGAAGATAACAATCCACAAAATAGCAGCTAAATGACCATTTACCTTCCATTTCACGAACCATGTTGGTCACTGCTAATGGAGCAGTTATGAAGTAATTAACGACGTTCTCCAGCCAGCAAACTCTTTTATATATCAGTTCAATATGGTCAATAGGTGCAGTCTTGGGGACATACCAACAGAGACAGAGACAGAGACAGTAAAGAGAATCCGTTCTATAAGCACAAATTAATGATGATGTTAGAAATCGAAAAATGGGGGACAAAATGGATTCATCTTTGTGCCAGACTACATGAGCTAGACAATCTAACATTTATTTAGCTCTCTCTCTCTCTCTTTCTCTCTACGAATATATATATATATATATATATATATATATATATATATATATATATATATATATATATTACTGTGTATGAGTGTAATTTCTCTCACTCACTCTCTCTCTCTCTCTATATATATATATATATATATATGTGTATGTGTGTGTGTAATTTCTCTCTCTCTCTCTCTATATATATATATATATATATGTGTGTGTGTGTGTGTGTGCGCGTGCATGTATGTGTGTGTAATTTCTATCTCTCTCTATATATATATATGTGTGTATGTGCGTGTGTATGTGTGTAATTTCTCTCTCTCTCCCTCCCTCTCTCTCTCTCTCTTTATATATGTGTATGTGTGTGTGTAATTTCTCTCTCTCTCTCTCTTTCTCTCACTCTCTCTCTATATATATATGTGATATGTGTGATTTCTCTAATTCCCTCCCCCCCTCTCTCTCTCTCTTTATATATATATATATATACGTGTGTGTGTGTGTGTGTGTGTAATTTCTCTCTCTCTCTTTCTCTCTCTCTATGTATACATGTGTGTGTGTATATATATATATATATATATATATATATATATATAGTTTCTCTCCCTCCCTCCCCCCCTCTCTCTCTCTCTCTCTCTCTCTCTCTCTCTCTCTGTATGTGTAACTTCGCATTTTTGCGGGAAAATTGATAAACGTTAGGGTCGCTCAAAGTGGCGAAAACCTCACCCAGGAAGAAGAGCCATAGATGAATGAATATTTTTCTTGTGGCAACACTACCATTTCTGAAAAAAACTAGAAAAAATAATTCAGATTTGTCAATTTTGTAAAAGTGGTAGAGTGTTGAGACACCTAGAATATTAAGCCTTTCTCTGCTTTCTGTGGAAGGCTTACAACTTTTTGAACAATCCTTGTACACAGGAACAGAAAGAGATACAAAGATATGAAGAAAAAAATAGCCATAGAAAGATAGACAGACCGACAGAGAGGTATATAAATGAATAGATAAGAATTGATTCTATATTTCCCAGATGTGTATTGAGACTGAGGATATCGACAAACGTGCAACAAGGGAGAGAAGCCCACAGACGGGCTGGCTGGAATGGCATGATAGGAGACAGGCAATATAAGGGAAATTCCGATTGTCTGCGAGTGACTCACTCTTGGAGAGAATTCCTGTCGACGGGAAATTCTCAGATATTTAAGGCTCACAATCCCACAAGTACGCAGAATGTCCCATGTGAGAGCTGTCTCTAGCACATGTAAAAACAAACACAATCACAAACGCTAGCACGCTTACACTACATAATATATATATATATATATATATATATATATATATATATATATATATATATATATATATATATATTATTGTTCATTAATAAGTTCACAAAATTTTGATTTTTGCCTAAACCAAATATTCCAACATTTAATTTCTTACGAAAGACCCGTGTCTCTCTCTATATATATGTGTGTGTGTGTGTATGTTAGTTGGTTGGTTGGTTGGTTGTTTGCTTGCTTGCTTTTATGGCACATCCACTCTTGTAGGTTATTTAAGACCGAATCCTATTTATACATATATATATATATATATATTAAAATATATGATTTGTAAAAGAATTGTTTGGTTTGGTTGACCTGGTTTGGTTTTATGGCATATCAAACATTGAATGTTATTTAATGCCAAATCCAAATCCTGTTTTACATATATATTAGATATATATGATTTTTAAACACATTTTGTTGATAATATTTTTAAATCAGTCCGAGTTTTTTTTTTGGGGGGGGGGTTGTTTTTGTTTTTGTTTACTGTCAAATAGTTTCAAGTATTTCTACCTAACACGAATAATTATATTTATACTTAATAATTTGTTCGCTCACTGTTAAATGCTACCAAAGATTGCTATGTATCACAACAATTCAATTGAACATTTACGTGACATTTATTCGCTTGTAGTAGTGGTAACAGCTTATTTTTTTTAAGAGTAATGTATAAACTTTATATTTGATAATATATAATGATATTTTTACCGTAAACATTTTTTCTTTTTAATTAGAAAAGGAAAAAGATTAAATTTTTAAAAAAATTCTCTTCTCGCAGGAAGCAATGTAAACCTGCCAAAATAATATTCAAATATACAACTGTATTCTTTTCTCCATTTGAAGAGGGTCACCATAGACCCGAAATAAATTTATAATGAAATTACCAAACTGAATTTTTTCTTTCACTACTATATATATATACATAGTAGTGGAAATAAGTATAAGATACCCCATTAAATTGTAAAAATTTTCTTACCACTGCACAAATTCCTCTGAAAATTTGTCCGTGGTACCCAGATCCAATGGGTATTAGTTTATATTCAATTTTATAACAACTTTCGACCAAAAAGTATTATTAACAAAACTTCGTTTTTGAGGATGGAAATAATTAAAAGACAGTTTTGAAAAATTGCATATCTGGTTTACTTCAGAATATCAAAGGAAGAATAAGTGCATGCATAGATTATAAAAAGACTCTTATCATGATTTTAAGACATGTGAGTTCTATTTAAACATTTCAATTGTGAATACAGTTACTGTAAAATGCCTTGGAACTCCCTCCTTAATGAAAATGAAAAAGGGCAAATTTCTGTCTATAAACTGGAAGGAAAATCTATAAGTTTCATTACAAAATGAAACTTATCGAGGTCCCAAACAGTTGTGAGAAATTATCAAAAGGACCCTGACTCGTATGGCACCAGAAAACGTCCAGGTCGTCCACCTAAAACTACAGCCAGACGTCGACTTTTCGAGAAGCTTCTTACAGAAAATCAAGCTCAAGAGATCTGCAAAATTTCAGAATATGCTAATCACTCCAAAAAAGAGTTCGTCAACTTCTCCATGAATCGCAAATCTCGTAAATTGAAATAGGAAGATATCCACTGCTTTAACTGCTTAACACAAGAAGATGCGCGTAGATTGGGAAACGAAAAAAGTAACGTGGACAAAGGAGAAATGGGAAATCGTGGTGTTTTCTGATGAGAAAAAGTTTAATTCGATGGGCCGGATAGCTCACTGTGTTATTGTCATGATTTAAGAAAGGAGACGCAGCTGTTTTCAAAAAGACTATTTGGAGGAAGGTCTATTATTGTTTAAGGAGCTTTTCTGCATCTGGAAAGGCTGACTTACTAGTGATGGAAGGGAAACAACACTCTGTTCGATATATTTATGTGTTGGGAAAAACGTTTTCCTGTTTATGAATCGTCTAGAGAGCAATAATTCCATTTTTCAACAGGACAACGCAGCCATGCACACTTCAAAGCTTACGAACGACTGGTTTAAACAAAAAATATTGAAGTTTTGGACTGACCCACTAAGTGTCTGGATTTAAACTCAAGAGAATATTTGTGAGGAATTTCGTCAAGAAGAGTATACAAAAATAAACGTCAATTTGAAAATAAAAAAACTTTAAATCTTGCATTAAACAGTATTGGAATGAAATACCATCTGTAACTCTCAGAAAACTTCTTGATGTAAACTAAAACAAGTTTACCTGGTGGCTGGGGTTGTAGAATACACCGACTGCTTCTCCGTTGAGGGTAAGACCTCCCACCAACGAGTGCCCTGGATATGACACTAAACAATCTGAAGGTGAGGTTCCACTGATGCTGGGGCTTTGGGAAATACGGAACACCCTTTCATTGCAATTACTCCCAGGTCCACTGTGGCCCGGAATAGTAGCACCTGATAGGGCCCTATCAACGGGTTAAATAGAACTAACTGCATACTTATGCTAAACCGAATTGTTTGAATTAGATCTATTTGGCTAAACTGAATAGCTTGAAATAGAAATGTTTTTGATAATTGAACTGTGTACTTACATTCAAACTGCGTACTTATGCTAAACTGAATTGTTTGAAATGGAACTATACTTACGCTAAACTAAATTGTTTAATATAAAACTATTGTTACATTTAACTGTGTGAAAACAAAATCCATACATATAATAAATTGAATTGTTTGAATTAGAACTGTTTGACAAAACTTAATAGCTTGAAACAGAAAAGAAATTTACAATTAAACTCTGTGCTTATGCTAAACTGAACTGCTTGAAATAGAACTGTTTTTAAAATTGAAACTGTACTTATGATAGACTGAATTGTTTAATATAGAACCCTTTTGTCATTTAACTGTGTGTGCAGAAAATCTATACTTTTACTAAACTGAATTGTTTGAATTAGAATTGTTTTTGACAATTAAACTGAGTACTCATGCTAAACTGAATTGTTTAAAATAGAACTATTAGTATAAAATGGATTTGGCGTTAAATAGCCTACTAAGGTTGATATGCCAACCAATCAATCAGCCAACCAACCAACCAAAACAAGTGTGTTGAAGTATTACAATTGAAAGGGAATAAATATTATTATTGAATTTTGTACAATTTGCTGTTAAATACAAATTTTGAAAACTGTGTTATACTTATTTTCACCCTCGAAAATGTATTTTTCCTATTAACCTTTTTTTTGGCGGAAAGTTGTTATAAAATTGATTGTGTATACTTATACTTATCGAGTCTAAATACCACACAAATTTTCAGACGAATTTGTACAGTAATAAGAAAATCATCCACAATTTAATAGGGTATCTTATAAGCATTTCCACCACTATATATATATATATATATATATATATATATATATATATATATATATATATATATATATGAGATTTATTCAATAAATATGGTTAATTTCACCTCATGAGTTGGTAAAAAAACACTGTTTACAGTTGCAGCTTTTTTGTGGAAATCAATGGTTATGTGACCTTTCATGACCTAGGAGACAGTGTGCATTGACCTTTTAGCTGATTACAGACTCCCGTACTTTTTATTTACCAGAGAGTCAGTGTGTTTCCACTGCATGGACTGTGTTTTTGGCTCAAGACCGTAATGGTAAACCCATGCTTAGCCTATTTGTAAACATTTTTCTGTTTAATACAGGCTTTTCCGTATACATCACACATTCTTCGGTAAATTTCACTTGTTTTGCTCTTTTCAGCCATCAGCAACCACAACTGATTCTTTACACAGGACCCTTGCTATTTATTTTCTTACTAGAAGCTTTTGTGCTTCGGTTCTTATGGCGAACACGATGAGATTTCAGACGATTGTTTCGGCGACATTTCTCTCTCTCTCTCTCTCTCTCTCTCTCTATCTATCTATCTCTTTATTTTCT
>OY757934.1:70804666-71002166 GCA_963585895.1 Sepioteuthis lessoniana
TCTCTCTGTTTGCTTCTTTCTTTTATCTCTTTTCTTCTCTCTTTCTCTCTCTCTTCTCTCTCTCTCTCTCTTTCGTTCTTTTCTCTTTTTCCTCTTCTATCTTTCTCTGTCTTCTCCCTCTTACCTTTTCTCTCTCTCTCTCATTCTCTTTTCTTTTTTTCTTTCTTTCTTTCTTTCTTTCTTTCTTTTCGAGACTTATCTCACTAGTTTCATTTTAACCAAAAGCTAATTAATCTCTGATTCCAAATGATCAAGAGAATTCACCTTAGTTGCCGGCACGTAACAGAATATTTAATTCAGGAGTTATTTTCTTTCTATTATTCATAAACTTGATCACATCTAAGTTATAAAGTTGGTGACCTTAGTCGAGGGTAACCCAAAGGCTCCCTTTTCAATAGCTGCTACACCGAGATGTAGGGGAGAGCGCTACTCCATTCCTTAGACAGCTCCATTTTACCCTTGATACTTACGTTATAGTGCTGAGTACTAAGCAAGGCGGTATCAAGTACCCATTTTTTGAATTTTTGGTATGACTCGACTTGGGATTGAACCCCGGTCTCACAGACCATCGATGAACACTTCACCCATTAGGCCAATTACTCAAATAATAATTAAAAGAATATTTCTTTCTTGTAGTAGGAAGTATTAAAAGACTTGTTTTATCTTACGTAGGATTCGAAAACAAGATACATTCCTTTGTTTTCTATATATGTTCTATAATTAAGAGTTGTTTCCAGGTGAAGTCATGGCGTAATAGCTGGACTGCGGCCTTGAAGTAAGCGAATTTAAACTCCAGTTTCGCAAGTACGTTCACTTCTTTGTTTCGATAGTTGTATTTTTTGCGTATCAACACCTGTGGGTTATCTTAAGCCACATTTCGTTTTATATATCTATCTATCTATATATATATATATATATGTGTGTGTGTATGTGTGTGTTTTATCATCCACAGACAGGCTCTTTCGTTGTATCACAACTCTTCAGTGTGGCTAGTCACGTTGGAGGATTCAAGCTGGGATCGAAACCCACTTAACTTTACATTAGAACGATAACCTACCCTATTTATCGACCCCTCCGCTCGGGCAGGATATGACACAAGATCAATTTTTTAAATGGAGTTTAACAGGATTGAATTCAGAGGTTTCCTTCTCCTAGACTAGTTGCCTTTCCAAGGCTGAAGAACCAGTCTGTCCTACTATTTACCCATAGCTGGAGGGAAAATAATTTGATTCATACCTTTCCCAAGTGCTATGTTAAATGTAATCAGTCTCGTCCAGGATTTGAACTCGTATCGCCGTGTCCATTTCCTACGACGATAACCATTAAACCACGGGTACCTCCACGGTTAGACCGATAATATACCGCTCAACCATATATGTATATATCATTGTAAGCGAATAGTTTGTACGAAATATTTTTAATTGAGCCAGAGCTCATTAAGACGCACAAAGTTAAATGGTTTCAATTATTTTTATCCAGCACTAATTATTCTATTTGATATTACTCGTTTTTTGCACACAGTTGACTGGCTTCGCATATTTCTATTTATTATTTGCACATAGTTAAATGGTTTCAAGTATTACTATTTAGCAATAATAATTCTAATCAATAATATTTGTTACCATATAATTAAATGATTTCATATACCATATTTACCAACCCCTCCGCTCGGGCAGGTTATGACACAAGAAAAAAACTTTAAGCAGAGTTTAACAGGTTTGAATTCAGAGCTTTCTTTCTCCTAGACTAGTTGCCTCACCAAGGCTGAAGAACCCTGTTTGTCTTACTATTTACCCATAGCTGGAGGGAGGATAATTGGATTCATACCTTTCCCAAGGGTATTAGTGCTATGTGACATGCAATCAGTCTCGTCCAGGATTTGAACTCGTGTCGCCGTGTCCATTTCCTACGACGATAACCATTACACCACTGGCACCTCCAAATGGTTTCATATACTGCTACTTATTGTTTATACCCTGTAATTCATTTTGTACACAGATGATTTCAAGTAATACTATCTAATACTAATGATTTAATTTAATATTAATCATTTGCTTCTAAACACTTAAATGGTTTCAAGTAAAGTAAATAATAAAACAGTTTTTTTGGCCTAGAGATGGGTCTGTAATAAGTACAACAAATCCGAATCTGAGTGGATCTGACAGAAATGGTAATGAGGGAGTACTCCTCATTCCCCCAAACTCATATCAGGACACTCTTTGGGAGAGTTTTACCCCTATGGAGAGATGCAGTCACCCTATTCTGTAGCAGTAGCCAAATGGGCTATATAAAATTCAATTTCGGATTAATACATTTGGGAAAGGCATGAACCTCCTTATTCCTACAGCCATAGATTAAACAGTATCACTGCTGTTCTTTTACTGGGATGACTTTAGCATTAAATAACCCACAAAGGTTGATATACCATTAAACAAAGAAAAAAAATTAAAGAAACAAATATGGCAACTGCTTATAAATTATTGCAAATGATTCAATAACAAGGAAGAAACTTTCAGTCCAAAAATTTAATGTTTGTATATTTATTCAAGATTGTCCAAATGTAGGTGGACAGTTGGTAGAATTGGTTTGTCGTTTATATTATTGTTGTGTTCTGGTTAATGGAAGTAGTAATAAAACGACAAAAGCACGAGATACGAAGAAAAAGAGTTATATTTACAGGAACAAATATTTACAAGGAGAGAGAGGCTGTTAGTTATAAGAACATAGGATTAGTGGCTAGAATAAGAATACAGTTCATAATAGTATTGGCTTCCGTTATAAGGAGCGGCTGTTCACCTTCAAGACTTATCCAGACTTTACCTGACACTACCGGACTTACTTGTATTATAAGCTACTGCTATATATATATAGCAGATGGGACTGGCTCATTATGTCGAAAAGGCAGGTGATACCCAACAATTATATTACAGTAACAGGCGAAAAGTACCTCGAAATTCTATTTGTTTGTTTGTTTGTTTGGGTTTTATGGCATATCAACCTTTGCAGGTTATCTCATGACAAATCCATTTTTATACAGATAAACAATTCTATTTCAAACAATTCAGTTTAACATAAATGCACACTTTAATTTTCAAGAACGTCTCTATTTTAAGCTATTTAGTTAAGTCAAACAGTTCTAATTCAAGCAATTCACTTTACTATAAGTATAGTTTTTTGTTGATATACAGTTAAATTTCAAAAGAGTTCTGATTCAAACAATTCACATTAGCGTAAGTACAGTTTCTATGTCCAAAACAGTTCTATATCAAACAATTCGGTTACCATAAGTACCCAGTTTACATGTCAAAACATTTCTATTTGAAGTGATTCAGTTTAGCATAAGTATGCATTTTAGTTCTATTCAACCCATAGATAGGACCCTTATCAGGTGTTTCTATTCCGGAACAGAGTGGACCTGGGAGCAATGGCAATGAAGGAGTACTCCGTATTCCCCAAATCTCCATCATTACTGGAACCTCAGATTGTTTAGTGTCATATTTAGGACACTCGTTGCAGGGGAGTCTTACCCCTCTGCAGATAAGCAGTCGGTGTATTCTACAGCCCCAACCGACTGAACAAGTTAAAATTCTTGTAAATGAAGTTGTTCCACATTTAGAACTAATCATTCACATAATCTTTATCCCAGACAAGATGTGGCCCCTGCACATAATTCAAGAGTTGACCGAGAGTATCTTGATGAAAAAGTTCTTGAGAAATGAATAGGCTAAAGAGGTCCAGTTGATTAGCCAGCACGTTCACTTGATTTAAGCCCAATGGATTTTTTTTTCTTTTCGGGAGTACGCAAGGACAGTTTATAGTCAAAAACTAAGATTTGTTGGTGATTTTTTAAAATTACATCGGAGAAACATTTCAAGAAATTAATGAACATACAGACTTATACAAAAATGTTTGTCGCAAAGCTGTGTAAATAGTATTGGACATTAGTTTGAGCTGCTGCGTTGATAAACTTTTTTTGCTTCTGTATTATTACACACAATAAAATCTAATTGTCAATATAATAATTGTATTATTAAATAACACATCGCTCAATAAATCTTTGGCCTGACATATAGATGGAGCCACAAATAAAAAAATCCTTATGATTTTAATAAAGTGTTAACTTTCAAATGGCACGTGTCAAAATCTGAGCCCAAGTGGATAATTAGTTTACAAATTACAGTTATTTAAGTGAAGCTACTGTTGCAAATTTTCAAAACAATGGAAAAATCTGAATCCTGAGTGTTGATAAAGCATTGCTTTATGATGGGAAAAATACTATTGAAGCAAAGAAATGGCTTAGTAAGTGTTATTCGGACTCTGCTTTATCGGAAACAACGGTTAAAAGTTGGTATGCTCTTTTTAAACGCGGTCGTACGGACACAAATGATGCTGAACGCTCAGGTCACCCAAATTCGGCAGTTGTTTTGGAAAACATAAAAAAAACTACACAAACTCTTTTTGACTGATCGTAAATTGAAATTGCGTGTGATAGAAGAGGAGAAGAAGATATTAGAAAGCAGGGTATTCAGCATTTGGCATGAACATTTGTCAATGAGAAAGCCGTATTCAAAGTGGGTGCCGCTTTTGTTCAAAGTCGATCAAAAGCAACAAAGTGTCGACGTTTCAACGCAACAAAAAGTTTTTGCGTAAATATGTAACAATGGAAGAAACATGGACCCACCACTTCACTCTGCAGTCAAATCCAATGTTAGCTGGGTGGACATTAACAGGTGAAAGCCATCCAAAGCGCCCAAAGGCGCAAACATCAGCAGGCAAGGTTTTGGCCTCCGTATTTTGTGATGCGCAAGGTATTTTGTTCATTGATTACCTTGAGAAAGGAAGAACCATCAATACCGAATATTATATTGCATTATTGGTGCATTTGAAGGAAGCAAAAAACGGCTACAAATGAAGAAGAAAAATGTGCTTTCACCAAGACAATGCATCTTGTCACAAGTCCATCGCAACGATGGCAAAACTACATGAATCTTACTTCGAATTGCTTTCGCACCCATCCTATTCTCAAGATCTGGCCCCCCAGCGACTACCGGCTGTTTTAAGACCTCAAAAGAATGCTCCTGGCAAAGAGATTTGGTTCCAATGAAGTGATATCGGAAACTGAGGCGTATTTTGAGGCCAAAGACAAATTGTTCTACAAAAAAGGCATCGAATTGTTAGAGAAGCGTTGGAAGGAGACTATGTTGATGAATAAAGTCGAATTTTGCCTAAAAGTTGTTTTATTAGTTAGACCCGGGACTTATCGAGTGATGTATGATAATTTTATATGTTATGTCAAAATAAATGTTATCATTTTCTGTTCACCTACTTTGGGACCACGCTAACGTGCTGGACTGAGTAAGTGGGTTTGAACTATGACGTCATGCTATGACGTTCACTTTCAGATTAATTCGTTTGGGAAAGGTATGGACCCTCTTATCAAACCAAGATATGGGTTAAATAATGCGGCAACAATTATTCTAAAAGATAACTATGGCCTTAAACAACGCATGAATGATTATAAGCCATTAAACAAAGAAACTGCAAACCTAACAAAAACCATAATCTGCCTGCAAGTCAGCAAATTCTACATTTGATGAGCTCAACCCGTCTATACATAAACGCATCTCACAGATAGAGATGCTCGGGGTGTAATGGTTATCGTCGTTGGAAATGAACACAGCAACCCGAGTTCAAATCCTGAACGAGGTTATTTGCATTTCACATTGCGGGAATACCCTTGGCAAAGGTATGAATCCAGACTGGGCTCCCTACCCTTGATATAGCAATCGGTCTATGTGAAGAAAAACATTAATTCAACCTCGTTAAACTCGGCTCTAAAATTGTCCAGTCGGCTGGGGCTATAGAATATACCGACTGCATCTCTGTACAGGGGTAAGACCCCACCTAATGAGTGTATTGGATACGACAGTAAAGAATCTGATGATGATGTTCCAGTAATGCAGGAGCTTTGGGGAATGGGGAGTGCCCCTTCATTGCTATCGCTTCCAAGTTCACTGTGGCCTGGACTGGTAGTACCTAATAAGGTCCTATCTGTTGGTCAAAAAGAACTTAACGGTAGTTTCGAGGGTTTACTGTTTTGATATTTAAACTGCGTACTTATGCAAATCTGAATTGATCGAAATAGAACTGTTTTTGACTTTGAAACTGTACTTACACTAAACTAATTTATTTGAAATAGAAATGTTCTTGGCATTGAAACACTAAGCTGTTTGAATTAGAACTGTTTGACTTAACTGAATTGCTTGCAAAAGAAATGTTTTTGACAATTAAATTGTGTACTCATGCTAAACTGAATTGTTTGAAAAAGAATTGATTATTTGTATAAAAATAGATTTGGCGTTAAATAAGTTACAAAAGTTGATATGCTATAAAACCTATCCAACCAACCAACCAACCGACTTTAAAAATTAAACTTTTGTCAAATCTTGCTCGTACGGAGAGATTGGCAAATATATAAATGCATTTTACAGGTTTTTTGTTTTTTTGCTTTTTTTTTCTGAAAAAGCGAGGAATCATATCAACCGACTTTAGAATCGATTGATATGTTTCCACACTTTTCATTTAGAATTTTGAAGTATAAACATAAATATTCTGTCAACAGGTGACCTTGAGAAATTTTACTTTCATTTCAATAACTACTGAAGGAATCGATATTGTCCTAGGACAGGGCAAACGTTCATACATATTGACATAAATGTCATCACATCAGTCCGAGGTGGAAGAAAACGCTCAATTGTCTTAGAAACACCAATTCCGTCATATCCCCGTCTACGTCATTATTTGGTTCCAAAAGCCATGATGTGACTCAGTTTATGGTTTGGTTGATTGGTTGCGATTTATGGCATATCAACCATTGTAGGTTACTTAATGTCAAATCCTGTTTACACATACATATCAACTATATATAATTTGTAAACACATTTTCTTGATAATATCTTTAAGCGAGCCTGAGCTTTGTTTTTTTACTCAGATATTTTCCAGCATTTCTATCAAAATAAGATAATTCGATTTACAATTAATCATTTGTTTGCACGAAGAGAGGGGTTTACAAGTATTGCTATTTAACACTAATTCTATTCAACACAGTTAAAGAGTTTCAAATATTGCTATTGTTAGAAATAAATATTCCTTCAATATAATTTTGCATTATAAAACAAAATTACAAAATTTAGTTAAATAAATAAAATAAATACATCTTCTCACAAGTATTGATTTTTAAGAATGATTAGAAGGACGTTTTTTATTGGTTGAGGATAAAAAGCTGTCTTTGTGTAAATATTAATTTTATAACTATAAATAAACAGATGTTGTTTAAAAAGACACGTATAAGAAATAACGTCACAGTCAAAAACTTTTCGACATGGAATGACGTCGCTTCAAATAACCAACGTTACACACCTGAAAAGTAACGAATCTTCGAAGACAACTATTCTTTGAAAGAAAAGCAAACAAAGAACCTGAACTAAGTATTAATTTTGTTGTGCTTCTATTTCGGTCTATATATGTAGATATATGTATAAGTGCTTGAATATGTGCAATATGAATTTGATTTAGCTAGGTGTTCACTTTTCTCATAAAACTTCACAAAAAAAAGTAAGTATTACGTTGGTTAATAATTAACATAAATATTTTAAGTTAGATTAAATAAATTTTCCAATACTATTCAACATTAATGATTCTATTCAGCATTGTTTATTTGTTTGCACACAGTTAAATGGTTTCAAGTATTGCTATCTATCATTAACAATTCAATTAAACACCAGTCATTTGTTTACGCACAGTTAAATGACAAGACAATTCTTGTTTGGTTTGGTTGTTTAATGGCATATCAACCTTCGTGGGTTATTTAATGCCGCCAGAGCCATCTTCGAGTAGAACAGCAGTGATGCTATTTAACCCATAGCTTAGGAGGATAAGGGGGTTCATACCTTTCCCAAGGGTATTAGTCCGAAAGGGATCGTAATAGCGCGACTGGGGTTCGAATTCGCTTACTACGATTCCGCAGTCCATCACTTTCACTATTACACTACGAGGACACCTCCTTAATAATAATAATAATAATAATAATAAAACAAAAAACAATTCGATTTCTAACAATTTAATTTAGATATGTCATTTCTTTCCTCTCAGTTTAAATGTCAAACAATTCTATTTGATCCATACATAGGACCCTATCGGGTGCTTCCACTCGAAGCGAGAGTAGAACTGGAAGTAATGGCCCTGAAGAGTTACTACTTATTCCCCAAATCTCTAAGGCTGGAGCCTAGCCATCAGAGGGTTTAATGTCATATCCAGGACGCTTGTTGGCAGAGGTGTCTTATCCCTCTGCAGAGACGCAGTCAGTGTATTCTACTGCAGCAGTCGACTGGGCTGTCTAGTTTTTTATATGCATCGGATGTAATGCCCTTAAAATGTTTTAAAATGAGAGCAAACTTTCTGCAGTTGGCATAAACAACCCGTGAAAAAATATAAATATCCCTAAAAATTGAAGAACGCCCAAACTGCATTCTTTAAAAAATAACGGACTCAATAAAATTGTGTTTTTTTTTTTATCTTGCTGTTATATTTTGACCCTTCGACCCAGCCCAAAAATGCTGTTCCAAGGTGATGCACCGGAAGGAAGTGACACATTCCAATGGCCAGTAATCGAAAGAGATCGCGTGGGCGGATTAAGGCTTATGAGGTGGGACAAGGTGAAGGTTTCATTGTGCCACTACAGTGATGCACCGGAAGAGAGTAACCTCTGAACTGCATGACAGATATTTCCGCTTGATGACGATTAAACATCCGATTCAAAGATCCAGTAAGCGATCGTGTGGGCGTTGAGTTATTATTTAATTGAGTTGAGTTGGGTCCCAGAGCAGTTGCCAGCAGACCTCCAGACAGTAGAGACGAGATGTGGTAGGGAAGGCCACACCCGACCGAGGGGGACCTCGAAAACCCCCGATGCAGTTGCCAGCAGACTTCCAAACAGTAGAGACCAGATGTGGTAGGGAAGACCACACCCAACCGAGGGGGCCCTCGGAAACCCCCGATGCAGTTGCCAGTCGAATTCCAGACAGTAGAGACCAGATGTGGTAGGGAAGGCCACACCCGACCGAGGGGGCACTCGGAAAACCCCCGATACAGTTGCCAGGAGACTTCCAGACAGTAGAGACGAGATGTGGTAGGGAAGGCCACATCCAACCGAGAGGGCACTCGGAAAACCCCCGAAGCAGTTGCCAGCAGACTCCCAGAGGGTTAGAGACGAGATGTGGTAGGGAAGGCCACACCTGACCGAGGGGGGCCTCGGAAAACCCCCGATGGAGTGGACCCCGACATCAGGAGAACAAGACACAACGTGACAGTCATAACAGTGGGGTCAAAATATGAAGTTTATGTTCGGTCTCCAGCATCCTCTCACATGCTAACCTTTCGAACCCTTGCAATAAAGTGAGAGGTAAATATTTTTCTAAAGAAGTCTTCATGTGTCTTCCTTCCTGCATCTTAATTCTTCATGCGTTATCCTTCATGCGTCTTTATTGTTGTGTCGTTGTTATGCTGCATGAACATGTAAATGACTATATAACATTGCAACTTCCACTTTAAAATGTCTAAAGTATGACGACAAGCACTTTATAATTAGCGTTAACTCGCGAAACAATATAACTCTCGTTGATGCATCAACATATATATACGAGGTGCATTCGATAAGTTTCCAGACTTTTTTCGTACTGGCATTTAAAATTGTCGTAGACTCTTGAAAATTCACTATGTTATTGCTATACATCTTATGAGATGACTGGCCAATTTTTATGATTTCACGTTCAAAGGTACAACTACAGTAGCAATTGGAATACACCCTACTAAAGCCTGATTGTCACAACTGGTGAATTTCAAAAATGCAATCTGACACTTAAGAAGAACGACATGCAATAAAGTTGTGTTTTAAACTTGGAAAAAATGCCACAGAAACGCATGGAATGCTTCAGACTGCTTTTCGACCATCTTGCATGAATAGAGCATCAGTTTTTGAGTGGTATAAGAGATTCAAGGAACACCAGGAGTCTGTGGTGTGGAAGGAGTAAGGAAGTCAATACACCAGAGTTGATTGGCCAAAGGATTAGGGTTACAATGTTGAGGTTAGAAGGGAGTTCAGGAAGAGATTCCGTCGGAAGAGGCCGGCACTGTTTAGATCGGGTCAGTGGCATTTCCACCAGGACAATACACCAGTCCACAACTCCATCATTGTCACAGACTATTTGACCAAGATGAGCATCAAGACAGTTCCTCACCCTCCCTATAGTCCAGACCTTGCACCCTGTGACTTTTGGTTATTCTCTAAGCTCAGAGGCTGTTGTTATGAGACAATTGAGGAGATGAAAGAGGCTGTGTTGAAGGTCATTGACACGCTCACCTAAGAGGACTTCCATGGGGCCTTCCAGAAGTTGTTGGAACGGTACAACAAGTGCATTGCAGCCGGAGGGGGTTACTTCGTAGGGGACTAGAGTTTCATGTGTCTACTATCAATAAAAGTGCCCATAAGAAAAAAGTCTGGAAACTTATCGTATGCCCCTCGTATATCTCCATCATCATCATGTCGTGCTGCGGGCACGGATTTCCCTGACTCTCCCTCTCCATTCTTCTCTATCGTCTATCGCATTCGACAGGACATCTAGACTACATACTGTGTCTGTACAAAGCTGTTGTAGATACGTTTGTTGCAGAAAGAACTAGTTTTCGTTTGCGCATCGGTCCACCGTTAAATCATGTGGTGATTCACATTTTCAAATGTATTGTCTGGCGCGGGAATTTGTTGACCGTTGAAATTCAACTGGTACATTTTTGTCCAATGAGAATGAGTGATGCCATTCGGTCCGGGTCATTTTCCCGAGCCAAATAAAAAGGCAACTTTACATTCATTCTCTCTCTCTCTCTCTCTCTCTCTCTCTCTCTCTCTCTCTCTCTCATCTCGCCGGGGACCAGAGCAAGCAGATTTAACCAGCATGAGAGCGCATCATCAACTTTTGACTACAATTTCTTTGAGAGATCTGTCTTCCCCAATTCGGCACGAGAGAGCGAATTCGACGATTGTCCACAGTTTTTAAGGAGACCTTTTCCTCTCTTTTTCTCCACTCTCCCAGAATATCAAGACCACAAGTTCCTCAGACGAAACCAAATTCCCATTCAGACAATGTATGTGAAAATGTAAATCACCACGTGATTTAACGGTGGACCGATGCACAAACAAGAACTAGTTCTTTCTACTACAAGTTTTAACCGGACGTCCATCACCTACACGGATGTGTGAAGGAGTCCACAGTAGAACGTCACTTATGAGCTTGCCCCTACTTCTCAGTGTTCTGCATGTCTTGTTCGTCTGATTTGAATGTTTTTTTTTTTTTTGCGATGGGAGGTTGGTGATTGTATAGCTGCTGTTTTGTGGGATTTGCTTCTAGAATTTGTTCAATATGGATCGTAGCATTCTTGTGCAATTGTCGTCAAGCTTTTTCTCCGTGCGCTTAGTCAACGTCCATGTGGTGTATCCATATAGTAGTATGGACAAGACTGTTAAAGTTTTTTGTTTCTTAAATTCGGTTTATGTTCTTTTATTTTTAATTCTTATGTATTTTATTTATCTTAAGTATATCTTTTTGGAAAAATTTGATATGATGCTATTATGGGGCCTCATGTCGGGGGAGGGGCGATGTGCAAATAAAAGCGTAGAGAGAAAGGCCTCAAAACGGTGCACATTCTCTCCTGATGATCCCAAAACAACCATGGTGTTAAACTGCTTGGCGGAAATGAGAATGGCTAAAGGAGCGTTTTCCACCCGCTCACTTTTTGGTGAGTTTCTCTTACTTGGTTAGTCAATTCCTCCTTAAGGAAAAATGTATAAGTCCCTTGTTTTATTATTATGACGTAGATGACCTTGTTGAGTGACCTAGTGACGGGGAAAATGGTATTTGCTGACGTGAAATTCAATCCCGAAAAATAGCGAAAAGGTGAATTTGCCGTTACAGAAATACGGGATATTAATATATTTAGATTGATTTCAGAGTTTTCCTTTTCCAAGAGTGGTTGTCTAGTTTTCCCTACTGCTTTACCCATTGCTGGTTAACGAGTGGGGAAGGTATCTATTCGTGTCTTTCATCCGATTATAATCTCTAAAAATCTTTGTTTTCTAAGAGTTGAAAAAATAGCATCTTTTTATTCCGCATTTCACATTCGAAATCTCATCCGATTGTAACCGTAAGATATGACATCTAATCCGATTATATATATATATATATATATATATAAATGAAAAGGGAGGGAGAGTGAGAGAGAGAAAGGGGGACAGAGTGGGGGAGGATTTAAATCGTCCGAGATAGATAGATAGATGACATATAGATGCGTTCATTTTTACTTGGTTGAATCTTTTGCAGTTGATCAATTTAAAAAAAAAATTGGGCTGAGTTATTACAGTCTCCTGAAGATGAGAGTCGAAACTCCTAAGGAAAAAAATCAAAACAAGAAGAAATTATATAGATATCTTATCCCAGGTTGCCTAACTACAATGCATGTCACTCTCTCTCTCTCTCTCTCTCTCTCTCTCTCTCTTTCGCCCTCTCTCTATCAGTATATATATATATATATGAGAGGGGATGTGTGTGTGGGTGGATGTGTGTGGAAAAAGAAAGATATGTATTCTTTACCTTTTTCCACATTTATTCAGTCCGATTCATTTCATTCTCCACCCCCCATATATATATATATATATATGTGTGTGTGTGTGTGTGTGTGTGTGTAACCGTTGTATCTGATTCTTTGTCCGTTCCAGATTGTACATAAAACTGAGTCACCAAAACAAACAGCTCTTCCAGCCTCAAACAAGTTTTTTCGCAGCTTACACTATTGACGAAAATTACGATTTTCCAATGGTTTCACTAATTTGCGTATGATTTAATAACTGTATTTAATAATTGCATGAATAATCAATGAATGTCAATTTGCAGTACTCGTGTGCATTTTTTAATCATTAAAATAGGATATATTTTTGGAAAATTCATTAATTGAAATCAGTAAGCATGTATTTTATTAATTAAAAAGACTCTGGCAAGCAAATAATGTGCATGGAATGAATTGGAGGAAAGTCTGAAGTCAGAAGGACGCTGGGCGTCAAAAATCAGCAGCAGAAGCTACTTCTGTCGACTAGTGTCGATAAGAAGCAAAGTAAATGCATATCAACTGAATGCTAGACGCTATGCACTTTTTTCGAAATTTTTTGCACACTGTGAATATTTGATTTTTTATTTATTACTTATTATCATAGTCACTTATTACTTATTATCATAACCGGACATTGGTTAGAGTGTTCGCTAATGTCCTGGGAGACCTCGGTTCAATCACAGGTCGAGTCATACCAAAGACTCAAAAAATGGTACTTGATGCTACCTTGCTTAACACTCAGCATTATGAGGTAAGGATCATGGGTAAAGTGGAGGAATCCAGCGAAAGGAGTTGCGCCCTCCCCTATACCTTAGTGTAGTAGCTATCGAAAAGGGAGCCCTCGGGTCATCCTCGACTAAAGGGAGACAACTTTACTTTTAATTATTATTATAGTCACTAAACGATGACAACAGCATAAATAATTTGATAAAGAAAATAGAAACTATAGCAATTTAATTCATTCATCCCAATTAGTCGTCTTTCTCGGCAAGTCTTCTAGACAGTACCTAGTTTCCGCATAGAGCTGATTGATGTAAGTTTTTGCTTGACACCCAACACTAGTGTATCCATGTGTGGGAGTCCAGTAGAGAACGTTGTTTATGAGTTCGTCCTTACTTCACCAGCAATGCCTGGCGTGTCTTGACCGTCTTGCGAGGATGATTTATGAAATGAGAGGGAAGTCGTTCGCCAGCTTCTATTTTGTGAGGTGCTGCAACCAGAATTTATTCAAAACAGTACATTGTAGTTTCCATCTTGTTTTAAATCCTTTATTTTCGTTAGAGTAGAAGGAAGTGCAATCATACTATAGTACTGATACCGTTACAGCTTGGAAAGATTCCTGCTTTATTTTAACTTTTCAATTGTAGTCCATGCCTAAACTATGCGTATGTTAGCTCTGCTTTTAGTAGATAAGGTATTGCTACCGAGTTATATGAACTAGTCCACTGATTTCAGAGATTTTTCATTTAGGGAGGAGATGGCACCATCTTCATTAAAACACATGAACTCTGTTTTATCAGATGTCACGTAGAGACCGGTGCTTCTTGATGCCTGCTTCAGGCTATGAAGCAAATATTTGGCTTGAACTCGTGTATTTACAAGAAGCGCTAGATCATCTACATAGTAAGCATCAGTTATAGATTCTGCTAGATATTGTCGGCTCTTCACATTTCTTTTAAGTGCGAAACCTTTTTCTTTTATTTGCTCTACTGACGTTCGCAGTATATAATCTAGACAGATTATAAACAGAAATTGTACCAAAGTATCTTTTTTCTAGATTCCAGGAACTATGTCAAAGAAATAAATGTCCCTGTCTGTGGAGTGAACCATTACTTTTGTGTCTTTGTACATTTTTGGTTAGATTTGGTTTATGGCATATCAACTATTTTAAGTCATTTAATGCCAAATCTATTTGTATACATATAGAGAGTTTTTTTTTTAAATCTGTTAAGCATAAGCACAGTTTGACAGTTAGAAACAGTTCTATTTCAAACAATTTAGTTTAGCATAAGTACACTGTTTAAATATCAAAAACAGTTCTATTTCAAACAATCCAGTTTTGTCAACAAAGTTAGATGATCCCAAGTATTTCTATCTATCACGAAAAATTCTATCAAACATCAATAATTTATTCACTCAAAGTTTGTCAAAACATTTCTATTTCAAACAATTTAGTTTAGCATAAGTACACGGTTTAATTCTATTTGACCCCTTAGATAAGACCATCTCAGTTGCTACCACTCCGGACCAGAGTGGAACGGGGAGCGATGGCAATAAAGGGTTACTCTGCATTTCCCAAGGCTCCAGCATTACTGAAGCCTCACCATCAGATTGCTTACTGTCATATCCAGGACACTTGGCGGTTGGGTATTACCCCTCTGCAGAATTGCAGTCGGTGTATTCTGAAGTCCCAGCAAACTGGGCCATATTTTTGTAGAGCCTCATTTCAGCAGAAATTTAATTTCTTTGGTGAAACAATATGCTTTAAGTTTTGCTCCATATGTATGGAACCAAATGCCTTGGAGAAATGTATAAACAATAGTGGAGATTTTAACGAGTTCTTTTTTGATGATTCGACAAATTATCAGAATATGTGAATATGTGGATAGATTTTACCAAAAACCGTTCTTAACTTTCTCAACTCTAGGTTGGATATGTTTGAGAAGCTGGGTATTGTAAATCTTAGCAGCTATTGCAACAGGATTTATATCTCTATTGTTCCTAATGATTCCGAGGTCACCTTTCTTCGGAAAGGAGAAGACGTAGCCTTTTTTCTTCTTTTTTTTTTATTTTGGTTCTATTCAGCGTTGCATAATCGAAGAAGTATGTCGTCAAATATTTCTTTCAAAGATCTACTCCCACCTCCTTTTTTTTGTTATGCATCGGTCTTGGTTTTATCCGTATTTAAGTCGAGAAGGTATGTTATCTCCCCCTGATATTTGATAAAGATAAGAATTTTAAAAATGCCTCGTGCAGAGTCGACTGGAATACAGTCACCGTGGATGGTCAGATAATTTTGTCTGCTTTATAGGCGCGATTAGCATAATGGTTATCGATGTTGTAAATGGAATCCGCGACCAGAATTCAAATCCCAGACGAAGCTGTTTGCTTTTCACTTCGCTCTAATTCCTCCAGGAAAGTTCTCCCCCCTGGAATGGGTAAATAGTAAAGCGGACTGGCTTCTTTTGCCTAATTAGGCAACAAGCCTAGGAGAAAGAAACTTCTGAATTCAAACCAGTTGTATTCGGTTAAAACATTGACCTGAGGTCGCATTCTATTTGTGTTGGCTGGTTTGGTTAAATACGTTTGTTGTTTATGAACCTGAAAATATAGTTGGAAGTCTTCAACTGACACTGCTTTCTGTTGGTTCATTGTGACTTGGTGAGTCATGGGAATTTTGGGAACAGGAAATAGTCAAAAGGACACTGTACCTTTGAATAGGGGTTAAACCCCCTCCCACAAAGAGGTAACCAGTAGGCCAAGTGTGACAACCCCTAATACTTCAGGACAGTGTTCACGTGACCGGCAACACTCCATTTTGACCCTTACTAGGCTATACTGGAGGTCGAAAAGGCCCGATCCGATCAATCTACTGAACATGTCAAGCCCTAACATCGATATAATTGTCCCGAGATTGTAGTCCCCAAATTGCTCTCGTGGCAAACAAATGTCAACCCTTTTTATCTGAAAAGTGCTCGAAAGCGATGACTGACAGTCAATCACGTTGAGTGTCCTGTATATGACAGCAAACTGCATCTGATAGTGAGGCTCCAGCACTAGAATTTGAGAGAAGTGGAGTGTCATTCATTAGCATTACTCTCAGGTCCACTCTGACCCGGAAGGCCCCATCTATGGATTAAACAGAACTGTTTAATCATTTACCAAAGTTTATTATTAATTTTATTTCGAAATCATACATCTGAGAGCAAATTGTTCATATTAGATTGAAATAATTGATAAAATAAATTACTTATGTAAGCAGCAATACTTAAAACTATGTGCAAACATATATTCACTTAAAAAACATATGTTATATAGTCATCTACAGCATCACAACGACACAATAATTAAGACGCCGTGACAAAGACGCAGTAATAAACGACGCAGGAAGACTTCTTTAACAATATTTTACCACTCACTTTATTTGTAAGGTTCGAAAGGGTTGTTTGGGGTTTTACTGTGAGAGGGAGCTGGAGACCGAACATAAACTGTAATATTTTGACCCCACTGTTATGACCGTCACGTTGTGTCTTTCTTGTTCTCTTGATGCTCAACCTGAGGCCTAGGGGCTCACTCTGCTGTGTGATGGCTTTCTTTATTGCATCTTATCAGCATCTTCTCTGGACCTCAGCTCATCAGGGTCCCAGGCCCCTTCGGCCTGGTGTGGGGTTCCCTACCACACCTCATCTCCACTGGAACTCGAACTCTCTGGCCGGAACTCAACTGCCTCAACTTCCATCTTGACTGCGTTATATAATAGTTCGACGCCTACACGATCACCCACCCGATCTTTTAAATCGAATGTTTAATCGTTATCAAGCGGAAATAACTGTCATGCAGTTCAGAGGTCACTCTCTTCCGGTGCGTCAGTCTATGAGAGTATCATGGGATATTTTTACCTTGTCCCATTTCATCAGCCAATTTCCGCCCACGTGATTTCCTCTCATAACTGTTGTTAGATTGTATCACTTCCTTCCGGTGCATCACCTTGAATGGCATTTTTGGCCGGGTCAAAAGGTCAAAACACACACACACACACACACACACACACATATATATATATATATATATATATGAAATTTATTGAGATAAAAAAGCATAAGGTCTTCAGATGACATTTCAAATATTTCTATTAAACAGGAATAATTCAATTTACTATTAAACATTGTTTTCACACGGTTAAATTGTTTCAAGTATTGCTTTCTAACACTAAGAGTTTAATTTAATATCAGACAATAATTTGCACACTGTTAAATAGTTATACATTTCAGATTTGTAAGAGAATTGTTTGTAGGTAATTTATTTTTTAAAAATTAAGAGATAATTTGTTTACACATAGTTAAATGGTTTCAAGTAAAGCAAAGCATCATTAACAATTTAATTAAACATGTCATTTTGTAATATATTAACTTGACCTGCAGGTATGATTACAGCCAATGTTGTTGACAGATACATTGATAAGATGGGGGTGATCACCGGAATGTCATCATGCCCCCAGGTGCTGTGTATCGGCGGATGTTGAGACAGCTGCATCCGGCCGAAGATAATATCAACAAAGTGATTATCGGAATGTCACCTTGACCTATGGACGTGGTTGAATTCGGTGATGGTGGCAGATGCGTCAACCCACAGAAATGGGCTTGGTCAGGTAGCCAATGGAGAACAAACAACATAACCAATGGAAAGCAAAGAAGTGAGACGTGGGCGTGACCATCGTCAACAAAAAAGAGAAATTGCTGCAGGTCACATGAGAGTTGTAGACTATATAAGTTCCCGAATTTGGGCTAGTCAGGTGTTCACTGGCTCTTCCGTCTCCCGACAACTGCTTCGTATGCGCGAACTCTCTGCGATTGTTTTTCTGCTCCAGACAAATATCATCGCCAAGAATAAAAATATAATCTTATATTTTCATATATACATGTTCCTCGTTGTTAATAACGACACAGCTGAGTATACAACAATTTGTTTACCCTCAGTTAAATGATCAAACAGTTCTATTTGATCCATAGATAGGATCTTTATTTGACCCATGGATAGGACCCTTATTTGACCCATGGATAGGACCCTTATTTGACCTATGGATAGGACCCTTTCAGATGCTACCACACGGAGCCAGAGTAGACCTGGGAGTAATGACAATGCAAAGTTCCAAGACTGGAGCATAACCTTCAAATTTTGTGGTGTCATAACCAGGACACTCGTTAAGTCTAGGAGGGGGACCATCTGCAGAGATGCTGACAACGTATTCTAATGTTATATTTTGACCTTCGGCCCGAGCAAAATGCCATCAAGGTGAAGCACCGGAAGGAAGTGACACATTCCAATGGCCAGTAATCGAAAGAGATCGCGTGGGTGGATTAAGGCTGATAATATGGGACAAGGTGAAGGTCCCACTGTGCCACTACACAGTGATGCATCGGAAAAGAGTGACCTCTGAACTGCATGACAGTTATTTCCGCTTGATAACGATTAAACATTCGATTTCAAAGATCGAGTGGGCGTCAAACGATTATATAACTCAGTTGAGTTCGACGAGCCAGTTGAGTTGCAGACAGTTGGAGAGGACGAGATGTGGTAGGTAAAGCCACACTAGGCCGAAGGGGCTTGGGGCCCTGATGAGTTGGGGTCCAGAGAAGATGCTGATAAGATGCAGTAAAGAAAGCCAGCATCCAGCAGAGTGGGCCCCTAGGCCTCCGGTTGAGCAGCCCTAGAGAACAAGAAAGACACAACGTGACGGTCATAACAGTGGGGTTAAAATATTACAGTTTATGTTCGGTCTCCAGCTCCTTCTCACACGCAAACCCTGAACAACACTTTCGAACCCTTGCAATAAAGTGAGAGGTAAATATTTTTATAAAGAAGCCTTCCTCTATCTTTATCATTGCGTGTGTTTAATTATTGTGTCGTTATGATACGGCACATGACAATATAACGCTAAAACCCGAACCTAATTGGTTGCTTAGTTTAAAGTAATTATTTCTATCTAATTATAATTATTTCTTTGCAGACTGTAATATAATTTTGATTAACAAATAATAATTCTACGCCGATGACATAGTGATACTGGCAAATACACCCATCCAAGCCGAAATACTACTGCATAGTTTAGAACGAGCAGCAGCAGGCATAGGCCTCTATGTCAATGCACACAAAACGGAATATGTGCTATAATTAAACGGGTGACATCTCCACTCTAGACGGAACCTCTCTTAAACTAGTAGACAAATTCACTTACCTAGGAAGCAGCGTCGCATCAACCGAAAAGGACATCGACACGAGGTTAACGAAAGCATGGACAGCTATCAATAGGCTATCGATTATATGGAAATCAGACCAAACCAATAAAAGGAAACGCAGTTTCTTCCAGGCAGCGGTCACATCGATACTGCAATATGGATGCACTACATGGACTCTAACAAAACGGCTGGAAAAGAAGCTAGACAGCAATTACACAAGAATGCTGCGAGCAGTCTTGAACAAGTCCTGGCGGCAACACCCCACAAGACACCAACTGTACGGCCACCTGCCTCCTATCACGAAAACTATTCAAGTTAGACGAACCAGACATGCAGGACACTGCTGGAGAAGCAGGTGCGAACTCATAAGTGATGTACTCTTATGGACCCCCACACGTGGCCGTGCAAAAGCAGGACGACCAGCACGAACATACATTCAGCAACTATGTGAGGATACGGGATGTTGTCCAGAAGACCTGTCTGAGGCGATGAACGATAGGGAGAAGTGGCGAGAGAGGGTCACGGATATCCGTGCTACCAGCACGACATGATGACGATGATGATGATGAATGATTCTTAATAAACAATTATAACTTCGTGCAACTTTTCTTAATACAAATAATTTACAGTTATATGGTAACAAATATTCTTATACAACACGCCTTATTTTCAAATGGAACTTTGACCAATAGATAAGACCCTAATAGGTACTACCAATCCAAATAAGGAGGTGCCCGTGGTGTAGTCGTTATCGCTGTAGGAAATGAACACGGCGGTACGAGTTCAAATCCTGGACGAGACTGATTGCATTTCACATAGCACTGAATCCAATTATTCTCCCTCCAGCTATGGGTAAATAGTAGGACAGACTAGGTTCTTCAGCCTTGGTTAGGCAACTAGTCTAGGAGAAGGAAAACTCTGAATTCAAACCTGTTAAACTCCGCTTAAAAAATTGACCTTGTGTCATATCCTGCCCGAGCGGAGGGGTTGGTAAATAGTACCAATCCAAATAAGAGTGAACTTGGAAGTAATGGAAATTTGAGCCTCACCATCGGATGTAGATTAATGTCGTACAAAGGAATTTTGTTTTTTTCTTATTCCCGTATCAAAAATGATAAAGAGCTGAACTATTGAGAGTATTCTATGCACACGACCCACGGAAAGACAGTTAAAGAAAAAGAAACATTTTCAAAATTTAAAAACTTTCCCATCCCACTACGTATGTTACCAATAAATGGTTGCAGAGATTACCATTTATCAAATTCTGTCTAAAGTTCAGGCTATCCAAAAAATACAGAATTAGTTCAAGAAACGAAAGTTAATACATTAACACAAATCTAATAAATATTCTAAAAAGCCAATTTTTAGTACACAAGGAGTGGATAACAATATACGTTAATGAATAAAAGTAAAAAATATATGCAATATCTTTTTTAAATATCTACGTAAGTATTTAAGTTAAAACCATTCTTTGCATGTGACAAGAGATTAGATCAAATATATAAGTACTAAAGTGGAGAAGTCAGGGCAGGTAACTTGTGAGGACTGAATTAAAAAAAATTTAAAAATGAAATAAAAAAATAAAATAAAATAAACATGAAATAAAAAAAAATGCAAAAATAAAAATTTATCTGGAGGCCTCTAACAGGAAGCGCAATTTCTGAAAAAGATGAGTTTCCTGGCACCAAAAAGAAGCTATCTCTCTCTCTCTCTCTCTCTCTCTCTCTCTCTCTCTCTCTCTCCCATAACTCTTTACACCGATCTACGGAATAGAGAGCTTTTTCTTGGCTCGGGTCAACGTTCTACTTCAAGAAATAGTCGTAAACTTGTAGAATAAGAAATTGACTTTAAAAGCATCGCCTTTCCGTCATTAATTCCTTTTACTGCTTCAACCAACAAAAAGATAACTATAGAAAAGCGATAAGAAGAAGCTGCAGCTGGCATTGGCCTACATGTCAATGCAAACAAAACCGAATATATGTGTTACAACCAAACAGGCAACATTGCCACACTAGACGGAGCCTCTCTGAAACTAGTCGACAAATTCACCTACCTAGGAAGCAGCGTCTCATCAACCGAGAAGGACATCGACACACGACTGACGAAGGCATGGACAGCTATCGATAGGCTCTCGATCATATGGAAGTCGGACCTAACAGATAAAATGAAACGCAGTTTCTTCCAGGCAGCGGTTGTGTCGATACTGCTATATGGATGCACCACATGGACGCTTACGAAGCGGCTGGAGAGGAGGCTGGACGGAAATTACACAAGAATGTTGAGAGCAGTATTAAACAAGTCCTGGCGACAACACCCCACGAGACTCCAACTATACGGACACTTGCCTCCCATCACAAAAACTATACAAGTTCGACGAACCAGACACGCAGGACACTGCTGGAGAAGCAAGGACGAGCTCATAAGCGATGTACTCCTGTGTACCCCCACTCATGGATGTGCAAGAGTGGGGCGACCAGCACGAACTTACATACAGCAGCTATGTGAGGACACGGGTTGTAATCCTGAAGACCTGCCGGAGGCGATGAATGATAGGGAGAAATGGCGAGAGACGGTCAGGGATATCCGCGCAGGCGGCGCGACATGATGATGATGACCAAACCTCAGAATTTCCCAACAATGCACCATAACACGAAAAACCTTCTTGTCTCCCATAAATTCTTGCTGCATAATGATCCGGAATGCAAGAAATCAGTTTACACACAGTTGATTGTCAAGACAGTTCTATTTCAAACAATTCCTTTTCGCGTAAGTACAGTTTTAATGTCAAAAACAGTTTTTTTATTTCAAAGTATCAGTTTAGCATACAAAAACTGTTCCATTTCAAACAATTCAGTTTAGCATAATTACCCAGTTTAAATGTCAAAACTGTTCTATTTCAAGTATTTCAATTTGACATAAGAACGCTGTTTGTTTGTTTGCTTCTTTGTTTGTTTGGGTTTTTTTGTTTGTTTTATTGTTTTTATCGCATATCAATCTTTGGTTTTTAATGCCAAATCCATATTTATACAAATAAACAGTTCTATTTCAAACAATCTAGTTTAGCATAAGTACACAGTTTGATTGTGAAAAAAATTTCTATTTCAAGCAATTCAGTTTAGTCAAACAGTTCTAATTCGAACAATTCAGTTTAGCATAAATGCAGTCTCAATGTCAAAAACAGTTTTATTTCAAACAATTCAATTTAGCATACAAAAACAAATCCATTTCAAATAATTCAGTTTAGCATAATTACAGTTTAGTTCGATTTTATTCATAGATCGGACCCTATCACGTGCAACCACTCTGGACCAGAGTGGACCTGGGAGTGATGGCAATGAATGGGTACTCCAAACACCCTAAAGCTGTAGCATTACTGGAACCTCACCATTAGATTATTTAGTATCATATCCAGATCACTTGTTTCAGAGGTGGGCTTACCAGTTGGTATATTCTACAGCCCCCCCCCAATCCAGCCGACTGACCACGAGGATACAAACAGCGTATCTTGAGCTTTGAAAGGGCAAAATTTCATTTTAAAATGAATCTAGAGCTTTAAAATCCTTGACAGAATATCTTGTATTGTGATTTGGGTAAGTTTCATTAAGTTTCTTTTTAATAACACACATTATCACTGCTTTACTTGAATGTGGTTTATTTAAATTAACTCTAAAGGTGATATTCTAAGATGTAATAATCAAATATTGGTCATCAGGGAAACAAAAATGAACCTGAATATTTTTACAAGAGATTAAGGTCATTTGATGCTTTTGATTCAGGTTTGCCAACCTGAAAAATATTTTTGAATATGTATTTATTTGCTGATCGTGAGTCATTGTTCCTAACCAGAAAAACTATACTTCTAAATGTGCTTTTCATCCGATAATATTGAGTCAGGGTTGTCAATCTGAAAAAAAAGTATTTCATAATATGATTTTTATCATCAGAATTTGATTCAGTGTTGCCAAACTGAAAAATACTTTTTAATGTACTTTTTATCAGCTGACTTTGGATCAAAATTTCTTAACATAATTTAGAAAAAATATATAGGATTTTCATCAGTCAGGGTTAGCAACCTGAAAAATATCCTTTTTTAAATGTGCTTTTCAATAGTTTTTTTTTTTTTTTTTTTCTAATTTCATTTTGAAGGGACTTAAAACTTTTAAATCTCCCGATAAAATATTTACTACAGTGGTTCGGCCAAGTTTCATAAAGTATAATTTTGCTAATACATATTATCTTAGACTTGCTACCCAAACATGAATATATTTTTAAAGAATTACATTAAAGGTGATATTTTGAACTGTATTTGTCATGGAGGCAAATATGAAGTTGAATATTTTTGATGTGATCGAGGTCAAAGTCGAGACGGCTTATTTTGAGTCAAAGTTGCCAATCTGAAAAATAGTTTGTTTGTTTTAAATTAGTTTCATTTCTTATGAGACGCACATCATATTTCGTAAACGAAAGCGACGGTAATCCATAAACACACATATATATATACACACATACACATATACACACATACGTGGACCCACATACGTGCACATGTTACTCACTTGTACACGAGTCTAGCTGTATGCGAACTCGTATGATTTGGTCTTTAACTACCTTCAGATAGCACTCAGAGTTGCGCTTTGCACATGGGCCCTGCCCCTCTCCTGCAACTCACTCCAAAATAACTCTCTGACACACAAAAGAATCAGATGCATACCTAAAAAAAAAAGGTGTAGGTGGTGGGGGTGGTTCGGAAAGAAAAATAAAATAAAATAAAAACCCATGACTTCTCGCTTACTCACTATGAGCCCATCGCTTCCATTGTTGCCGGCATATTTGTGTTGTGTGTCCCAAGCGTACTCGGAAAGATGAGGGGGGGGGGTATGCACGCTTACTCACGCACCTTGTCCCTGTTTATCTGCCTGTCTGTCAGTCTGTCTGTCTGTCTGTCTGTCTCTACACAAACAAGCAAAATGTCTGAAGACTACGAAATCATTCGCTAACATTCAAACCCAAAATTCCTTTCCAAAGCAGCTGATAATTCTACTCACATCGGTATTCTGATGCTAAAGTGTCCTCAAATGCTCTTAAAAGACACTCTCTCGTTGCGCACACACACACACACGCACACGCGCGCACACACACACACACACACATATATATATATGTATGTATATATATATATGTATATATATATATATATATATATATATATACAAGATGTCTCAGAATAGATGTAACTCATCAATATGATAATGAATTATTACTGAAACAAGTGCAATAGCGGTCATTTGGAACACGTCCTGTAAAAAATGTATCCTATAAGCTAGAGACATCAAATCAACGTTTTTTAATTGATATTATATTAGCTTCCAGGACATGCAATCTTTTTTTAGTTTCTTGTCGCAGTAATAAATCATTAATGGTTTGCATCTATTTTGAGACGATTTTAAATGATTTTTTGTCTCCAAATAAATAGTAACGGAAAATATATTTTTCATCTTTTGTCTAAAGTATTGTGATCGAGGATTAATCGTTGTTATAGTATACAATTTTCAAATCTGAAAAAAAAGGTGCACAACATTATTAGTAGTTGAGGTATTAGCAGTCACATGGGTCCCATATATATTGAGACACTTTGTATATATAAACTTAAGATTTTGTGTCTGTGAATCTAACTTCATATTGATTTATTGTGCATGTTTAAATGTAAATCTGTAAATGACACTGTGCATATGTGTGCATGTGTGCATTTGCACGCGTGAATGTGGGGCCTTAAAACTTGAGAAGTTTTGTTTTGTTTTGCCTGGGGACCTCAGATAACTTATTGTACCGGATGGCCAAAATTGGTCACCTAGTTAAGTACCGAACAGGCTCATTACTGCTTCTCTTCGGTCAAGTTGCATGAAATCACCGGTGCGCGCTAGATCATCGGAGTTAAGCAACGATAAGCGTGTTCAATACTTAGATGTGTGACCACTTAAGCAAAAGCAGGTACTATAAAAAAAAATGAGACCTGTTTACTATATCTAAGCAAAAAAGGTTTGTAAATATCAACTTCGGTGATCTTTAAGATAATTTCAAAGTATTTCTCTTGTAAAAAAAATAATGTTCTTGTAAGTCTGTGAATGGCACTGTTCTCGTGTGGGTATATATATATATATATATATATATATATATATATATATATGTGTGTGTGTGTGTGTGTGTGTGTGTGTGTGTGTGTGTGTGTGTACTTGAAACTTACTAAACTTTTAGTCTGGCCTGGGATCTCAAATTATTTATTGTACGTGATGATCCAAAGTAGTCACCTACTTATGCATCGATCATGCTCATTACTTGTTAAATCTAGTGATATCGGGGAAACCCAGCGATTTATACAGCTAATACCTCTAGAAAAGGGTTATAAACCCAAATATACTTATTCCAGCTATAGGTAAAATAGTCAGGCAGGCTAACTTTTTTTAACATTCGTATCGCAATTAGTCTAGAACTAAAAATCTAAATACACACCACTTGAAGACCTAAATAATAACGGGTTCTAATAAATTCTTCCTGCCTAAGACATGATATATATATATATATATATATATATATATATATATATATATATATTGTATCTTCATTAATGTTAATCAGATTCCGTTTGCCTATACTACCGTCTTGTAACACTTCTAATTCTTCGAAGTGAGGCACTACTGGATTTTGGAGAAAACTTGAAACAATCAGTTGTACTATGTGGGTTGATGTTGCCTTATTGATTGATTTTTACACCATGTCAGCCCATCAATAGAATTTTATTGCTTTGAGGTTAGACAATAGCATTCATCACATATTTATATATACTTGTTTTGCATTATTTTGTCTTAAGTGATTTTTGCACACAGTAATATGATATCAAGTATTCCTTTCTAATAAAATTAATTTTCATGCAGTTATATAATTTCAAGTAAATAATAATAATAATAATAATAATAATAATAATAATAATAATAATAATAATAATAATACTGTCCTACAAAAGGACACACATAAACTCTTAGAGGACTTTGACATACACACGGATCACCTAATCTCGTCCAGAAGACAGACTTAATTGTAATCAACAAAAAAAGAGAACTTGTAAAATTGTCGACTTTGCTGTCCCAGCTGACCACAGAATAAAAATGAAAGAATGTGAAAAGAAGGATAAGTACCTCGACCTTGCTAGGGAATTAAAAAAACTTTGGAACATGCAGGTGACAATTATACCAATTGTAATTGGTGCGTTTGGAACAGTAACTAGAGGATTACTAAAGTAAAGGGACTGGAGGACTTGGAAGTTGGCAGGCGATTGGAGACCATCCAAACTACTACATTATTGAGAACGGCCAGAATACTGAAAAAAGTCACGGAGACTTGAGGAGATTTGCTGTCACTCACACTCCAGAGAAAAACCATCAGCGTTAGCTGATGTAAAAACACTAACGAGTAAATAATAATAACTATAATTATAATCCTTAATAATTATAACTTGAATTGACTATTCTTAATTCTAAAATTTACAGTTACGTGGCATCAAGTATTTATATCGAATATGAATAATTTTTAAACTGATCTATTTATTTAGATGATAACCTAACAGATAGTACAACTATTGCAATTTATCTCAAATTTCAAGACCTGGAGACATGCCATCAGATTGAGTTTAGCGACATACACAGGACACTCCTTTTGTGGGGTTGGGAGTCTTACTCCTCTGCCGGGGGGATACACTCAAGGTTTCCTAAGTCCAGCTGACAGGGCAGAATACGTTTTTAATTTCTTTGTTAATATATATATATATATATATATATATATATATATATATTTATATATATATATATATATGCAATTTACAAAGAAATTAATATATACATACACATACATACATACATACATATATATTTTAACAAATAAATTTTTACACAAGCATATATATATATATATTTATATAAACAAAGAAATTATTGCATATATATTAACAAAAAAATTATGTATATATGTATATTTATATATTAATTTTTTTGTTGATATATATATATATATATATATATATATATATATATATATATATATATATATATATATATATATATATATAAAGAAACTATTATGTTGTCCAGAAGACCTGCCTGAGGCGATGAACGATTGGGAAAAGTGGCGAGAGAGGGTCAGGGATATCCCTGCTACCAGCACGACATGATGATGATGATGATGATATATATATATATACATATATATATATATACATATATATATATATATATATATATATAAACAAAGAAATTGATATAGATATATAAATTTTTTTAGTATAGATATATATATAAAGACATTTTTCTATATTCATATATGTATGTGTATTTATATATGTAGATATATGTGTCTGTATCTATATATATACATAATAATTTATCTGTTAATATATTTATATATATAAACAAAGAAATCAATATGTATGTGTGTGCGTGTGTGTGTGCGTGTGCGTTTTTGTGTATTTATGCATAGATACATACATATATATATATATATATATATATATATATATATATATATATATATATATATACTTAGTATCATTCATAAATACATACTTAACTCTCTTCTTAATCAGAGATACCAGGAATTTTCGATTTTTAGTGGAATATAAAAAAGAAAATTTTTAATCTAGCACAAAAATTTACATCAGTGAAATACTGTTATAAAATGAAAATGCCGCGCTCCTTTAACCAAAAATAAAACTGCATATATATATATATATATATATATATATTTATATATATATATATATATATATATATATATATATATAAACCTCTGTGTATGTGTGTGTGTGTGTGTGTGTGTGTGTGTGTGTGTGTTCGAGCACGTGCTTTGTATGAATGAGATTATCGCATATATATATATATATATATATATATATATATATATATGGGGTAGTGAGGAAGGTGTGTGAAGCTGTTGTATACGATTATTTTTTAAAACGACCAAGATGGAATTCTTTCGAATTTTTTTTATTCACTTTCTCTTCATTTCTGACAAGGGAACGTATGGGTTGTTTAAGTTAGCGTAAAAATTGCATCTAATTTCATAATTACGACATTCCTTGCGTGAAGCGCTGATAGGCAAACATTAACGTCAACATGTTTCATTCCAAAATGCGAACAACTAAAATGTAAATTCAAAAGATGGAAGTAAAAAAAAAAAGAAAGAAAAGAAAGGGGTAAGTATAGGAAGAGAAAGAGGAGAAATTAGAAAGAGATAGAGAAAAGGAAAGACAAGAAAAAAAATAGTAAGAGAAAAAGAGGTAAACGTAGAAAAGATGAAAAAGAAGGAAGATTATGAGAAAGAAAAGGAAGAAAAAGAGACAATGTGAAAGAAACGATATAGAGATAATGAAAAAAGAGGGCGAAAAAGAATGAAAAGGGGAAAGATAAGGAGAAACAGAGGAACACTGAGAAAGAGAAAGAAAGAAAAAAAAGAACAAGGAAAAAAAATGAAAATGAGGAACAATAAGAAAGATAGGAAGAAAAACATCGCGTGGAAAACTATCATTTAAGCACTAAATATTCGATCAATGAATATTCGATCCGATCTTAACAGTGCTGTGGTCAAGGTGGGTTTGTATCTGTCTCTGATCTCCTGTTCCTCCAGGCCACTGTGAACTGATCCAAGCACACCAACGATTTGTATTTCCGTCACTTTCGTATTCCCCAGCATTTTTAGCTCTCAGGCAAACTCTAAGTATTACTCTATCTGGTCAATTTCTTTTTTTTTTCTTTTTACTCTAAAGTTTGTTGGAACATCAGAATTCACTATATGGTATTTTTTTCTTTATTAATACTTACCTTGCTAGGTCTGGTGTTCTGGCCGGGATTGGCTGATCCATATTACTGTGTCTGGTCTTCTGGGTTGTATTGGGTGATCGGTTTGTATCTCAAAATCCCAAAAAGTTTTATGCGTCTCATTTTCGAGTACAGATTCATATTTCTGCATATATTATTTGTTTGTATAATCAAATTTTAATCTCTTGAACAATTCCAAGGAGATCACTTCTACTACCCTGTCATGTCTGCTTGTGTGTCAATTTTATTCTAAATTGATTTATGTGATCAACCGTTTTATCGCTGTCTTCACACAAACTATACTTAAAATTCTTCAGTGTATTATCAACTTTCGCTTTGATGTGATTGGTTCTCATAGCATTCTTTTCGTCTGGTATCAAAAGATGTTTTCCTTTCATCTCTCATGGACTCTTAGTATTCCTGCCAATGTTGGCAATGCTGTGGTCTGGAGAGTCTCGATTCTTCTGTAATATACTGACTTAGCTGGCAACGTGGATTAACTTAGCAGGTTCAATAAGGTTACAAGATAACATCAACAAATTGGTTTCACAGGAAAAAGAAAATAAAGAAGGATGGCGAAGAATATAATTTATTGCCTATGGATAGAGTGACAGATATTTCCGTTTGCAGATAAGATCAACAAATAACCGAAAAAAAAGGAAGTATTTAAGTTCCGATAACCAACCATAAACAGAAAATATGTGGGAGAAGAGGCGGGTTCATATTTCCTCATTGGACTTGAAAAGACAATATAAGGTCTATAATTTTAGACTGAAGCCAGAGATCTGCTGGCCTCTCAAGAGAAGGCAGAGGTCCGCTGATCACTCAAGAAAATCTATCAGCTCCCCCAGGTGTTCTCTGGCCGTCGCTCTAATACACACAAAGGGTCCCCGCCCCAGAAGAAAGATATGTGTGAACTCTCTCTGACTGTATTCCTGTTTCACACAAACGTCACCGTCGAAGAATAAGAATATAAATTATATTTTTATATATCTACGAGTTTTTCGTTGTTTGTCACGCGGTTCAATATAGGACACTTTCTCAGATTTCCCGTTCCTCTAGATTCTTTGGGAGAGCATTCCGAGTAAACTAATTACAATCGCTATCACCGTTCACTTTGTGTTCTATTGTTCTTTTTTTTTTTAGCTTTATGGCAAGGTCCAAGTATTTGTCAATATTTTCGATAGCGAAATCCACTAAATGGTAAATTCCTTTTTTTCTTTTTAATCAATCATTCTGTGGAATATTGACTGGAAGACCTCTTTGACATGTCAATGCAGCTGCAGAAGTCAGACATTGGGAACAAAAATATCATGAAATGCACCAGGTACCTAAAGTAAACTTGATGCTGGTGTTCCCGGTGGAAATATGTAAATTGTGTGACAAGCTAGAAGGAAGCGTGATCACGTACGTTGCATAGGCGGCGGGCTAAAAGAGATGTGACCACGATAATTTACGTGAGCGTCCAGGATACTGCATTAAAAAATTTGATTTTAACCAAGAGATGAAAGTGGTTCATTAAGGATTCGTACCTCGGCCTCTGAGAGTGTATCTCAGCCGTCTTAGACCTTCTCCTAGTCGATCCTCTCATGCGTACATTTTGGGTAATAAAAGGAAAAAAAGGAGCAGATTTATTTTTATACCTCAAAGTTGTTGACTTTCTCTGCCATACAACAATTCTACAAGGATAGCCTTGGCATTAAATAACCCATGAAAATATATATGTCATTAAAAGCAAAGAAACCAAACCAATCCAAACCAAACTCTCACGTCATAGCCTAAACTTGCAATTATTATTATTATTATTATTATTATTATTATTATTTTTATTATTATTATCATTTCTTGAGAGTTCTTCACACTAGCGTTAGCTGGTGGTATTTCACTTGATTGTCAGTGACAGCAAGTCTCTTCAAAGCCTCCAGCACCCGTCTGAGTATTCTGTCCGATCTCAACAATGCTGTAGTTTGGATAGTCTTCATTCATCCTATGATTTCCAACTCTTCCATTTTTTTTTCTTATCCGTTGCAGATCTTTACAAGCCCACCGGTTATAATTGATATCACCGTTTCTTCCAGGTTCCATACCATTTTTAGTTTTCAGGCAAGGTCCAAGTATTTATTATAATTATTATTTCTCTCCGAGTTAGTTTTTTTACACCAGTTTTAACTGGTGGTGTTTCTCTTGAGTCTGAGTGATTGCAAGTCTCTTCAGGTCTTCTGGACTTTTCTAAGTTTGTAGCTGATTTTAACACTGCTGTGGTCGAAATGTTCTCGCTTCTTCCTCTGATTTTCAGTTCCTCCAGTGTATTTTCCAAGCATTTGTGGGTCGTTCCAAGCTTACCAATAAGAATTAATATTATCATTTTCATGTTCCACGGCTTCAACAGCTCTCAGGAAGGATCCAATTATTTAATAATCATTTCGTTTTCTTTTATTTTCACATTGTGGTCCGTTGGGACAATCAAATCCACTAAATGACATATTCTTTTGATTCCCGTGGTAATTAACACCAGGTCTGGCCTTCTAACAGGAACAGGATGATTCGATTGTATCTCAAAATCCCGGTGAAATTTATGGGCTTCATTTTCTAGGACATATTTTGTTTTATGCATATATCATGTGTTAGTATGATCGAATTTTAATCTCTTTCACAATTCCCAGTGGATCACCTTTCTCATGCTGTCGTGCTTAGTTTGTTGTAGTTTTGAGCTCGTATTTTCTATTGTGTGAATAAATGTTTCATCGCTATCAAAACAAAGTTTGGCAATAAGTTTTTCACTCCAGCCTTAGCCGGTTGCCTCTCAATGGAGTTTGAGCAACAGCAAGTTTCCTCAGGTCTCCATGACCCATACCAGTTTTCTGTGGTATGGATGGTCACGTTTTTATTTCTTATTTCCAATTCTTTCAGTCTTTTTCCCCAACCCTTTAGGGATGGTTCCGATTGAAGTAACGTCAATTGGTCTCATAGTCACCCTCAAGTTCCTCACCTTCTTATAGTTCTCTAGCAAGGTTCAAGTACTTGACTCTCTTTTCGCTTTCATTGATTTTCACTCTGAGTTCCACTGAAACAGCCAAATCTACTTGATTGCAAAGTTCTTTTTTTTTTCTTGCTAATCAACACTAGGTCTGGTTGTTTGGCCGGGATTAGATGATCGTTTGAATTCAAAATCGCTGCAAATTTTATGCGTCTCACTCTCTGGGATGGATTCTGGTTTGTACATGAACCATTTGGTTGTACGGTCAAATTTTAAACTCTTGCACAATTCCCATTGAATCTCCTTTCCTACCCAGTCATGTATATTCTTATACTCCTTTTGTGCTAGTTTGGTGCATATGCATATAAAGAGATTAACAGTTTCGTCTCTATCTCTACTTAACCTACAGTTGCTATTTTGTAGCGGATTATCAATTTTTGTTTTAATATAATTGTTCCTGAAGACTTTGTTTTATCCTTATTATATCTCTATAGAGATTTTCACCCTAGCGTTAGCTAATGATATTTAACTTGAGTCTGAGTGACAGCAAGTCTCCTCGAGTCTCCAGGACTTTTCTTAGTATTCTGGCCAGTCTTAATTATGCTGCAGTCTGGATGGTCTCCATTATTATTATTATTCCGTTATTATTATTCCTTGAGAGTTTTTCACTTCAGCGTTAGCTGATGGTCTTTCACTAGAGATTGAGAGACAAAAAGTCTCCTCAAGTCTCCGAGACTCTTCTCAGTATTTTGGCCGATATCAATAATGCTGTAGTTTGGATTGTCTCCATTCGTTCTCTTATTTCCAAGTCCTTTAGTCCTTTTACCAATCCTTCAATGACTGTACAAAGAGCACTAATTATTATTGGTATAACCGTTACTTTCATGTCCCACAGTTTCTCAATTCCCTAGCAAGGTCCAGGTACTTATCCTTCTTTTCGCTTTCTTTCAACTTTTATCTATGGTCAGCCGGAACAGCAAAGTCTACATTTCTACAAGTTCTCTTTTTCTCTTTTGTTGATTATTATAAGGTCCGGTCGTCTGACCGAGATTTGGTGATCCGTTTGCATCTCAAAATTCTAGATAGATTCTGGGATGTGCATATACTATTTGTTCGCATGGGCAAATTTTAATTTCTTGCACAGTTCTCAGTGAATCACCTATTATTGTTATTGTTGTTGTTGTTGTTGTTGTTGTTTTACTATTTGAAAATCTTTCACATCAGCATTAGCTGATGGTCTTCCACTAGAGTTTGAGTGTTAGCAAGTCTCTTCAAATCTCCAAGATTCTTCTCAGAATTCTGGCCGATCTCAGCAATGCTTAGATAGTCGCCATTCGTCCTCTTATTTCCAAGTCCTCTCGTCCCTGTACCAATACTTTGGCGACTGTTCCAAGAGCAATTAAAATTGGTATAAACGTCACTTTCAAGTTAAGCAGTTTTTTTCAATTCCAGAGCAAGTTTCAGGTACTTATCCTCCTTTTTGCTTTCGTTCAACTTTACTCTTTGGTCAGCCGAGACAGTAAAGTCTAGAATTCTGAAAGTTCTCTTTTTTTCTTTGTTTATCATTATAAGGTTATCATTAATATTATCATTAGCTGCCAGCTTCACCAGCACAACATATTTTCTAAGTTCTTATCTTCAGTGAGTGTTAAATGTCTTTTCTGTTGTTAAGCTCAACTGAGCTTTGTAACTGATCACTAAATATAATATGTAATTTCCTCGGGATGAAATTTTTTTTTTAATAAAATTACAATCATATATCAGTTTACCATAAATGTAAGCTTGTTCTGTATTATATTACAAAAGACATTAATAAACGTCCAATTGTTTTTCTCTTCATTTTTCTTATCATTCATTGTGATTCCCTCTCCAATTCTGACAACCTCGACATTATTTCTGTTCCAAAAACAGAAGCCATACAAACAACGAACGTCTGCCGAGTGTGTGAGACTCGACGCAACAAACGATTCACTGGGAAAACCCCTTAATGTTTATTGTTTTCTTTTTTTTATTTCTTTATGTATGTATTCATTTATTTTTTACTCGGATAAGGGTTAGGATCAAGAAAAAGAGTCTGACAGTAAGTAAATGAATAAATAAACAAATAAATCGAAGATAGGCACGTTTTTCTTGCGATGAGACTCTTAGCTGAAGGTGAAATGGTCGCAAAATGTAAATAAAAAAAAAGGAAGAAGAAAAGAAAAAAAAAAGAAAAAGAGGAGTGATAAGAAAAGAGATTTTATGATTCTGCATAATCTTGACTTTGTTTTTTTTTTCATCTTAATAC
Source organism: Sepioteuthis lessoniana (assembly GCA_963585895.1). Taxonomy (NCBI): domain Eukaryota; kingdom Metazoa; phylum Mollusca; class Cephalopoda; order Myopsida; family Loliginidae; genus Sepioteuthis; species Sepioteuthis lessoniana. The sequence continues at coordinate 70,839,458 of OY757934.1, forward strand.
TCTCCTTTCATTACATGATATTATCTCTCTCTCTCTCTCTCTCTCTCTCTCTCTCTCTCTCTCTCTCTCTCTCTCTCTTCTCTCTCTCTCTCGCTCTCTTTTACCATCACGCATAATACGCCTCACCCTGGCATGCTGGAACATAATATACTCGTATGAGGTCTGAACTCAGAATTGGCCTTCTCCAAGACTGGCTTGTCCACCAAGTCTACAGAACCCTGAATTCTTACTTTTTTATTCATAACTGTTAGAGTGGAGTAAATGTTTTCAAAAAATACCAGCCGATGTTTTCCTGATTTAACGCAAGTCGTAAGGGAGGCTGAAACACACCAATAAAGAGAGTTTATTATTATTCTCCCACCAGCAATCGGTAAATAGTAGGACAGACTGGGTTCTTCAGCCTTGGTGAAGCAACTAGTCTAGAAGAAGGAATACTGTGAATTCAAACCTGTTAAACTACCCTTAAAAATTGACCTTGTGTCATATCCTGCCCGAGCGGCTGGTAAATATGATAAAGAGAGTTTTTTTTGTGGGGGAACACGTCCGACTTTTTCCGTTTCAATGAGTTTGTTGTTATCTATAATGTTATCTATAATTATATAGACGATCAATCGATCGTCCACCTGATTTTATATGATTTTATCCGATTGATTTTAACGGCATGTCAACCTATCCTGGGTTATTTTATGTTAAAGAATTGGTTTCGTTTATATCTAAATTTTTCTATGGAACTAAATGGGAACTATACAAGAATGTTCCGTGTTATTTTGAACAAATCCTGGAAGCAACACCCCACGAAACGGCAGCTGTACGGCCACTTATCTCCCATCTCAAAAGCCATCCAAGTAAGACGAACAAGATATTCGGGACACAACTGGAGAAGCAAGGACGAACTCAAAGATGACGTTCTTTTATGGACCCCTTCACATGAACGTCCCAATGTTGTCCGACCAGAAAGACATTATTTTCATCAATTCTTTGCGGACACAGGATACAGTTTTGAAGACCTGCCGAGAGCGATGAACGATAGGGACGGAGAGGGAGAGAGAGTTAAGAAAATCCGTGCAGTCAGAATGACTTAATGATAATGGTGATGCGATATATGTTTTACAGCAGCAACAGCAGCAGCCACATCATTTCAAAAAGATTGTGATTCTATCATTCCAACGTGACTGGCTCATTCACCAGATCTATCTCCTTGTAAATGCTTCCTCTGGGGATACTTGAAAGCTCAAATCTTAAATATAGTCTGAAGACAACTGATTCTATGAATTTTATATGTGTCCTAAAATCTTAAAAATGCCAAGCCCAGCCGGTTGGGTAAGATCCCTCCAATATTAAAACATCTGATAGCCAAGCTCCAACTTTGGAGATATGGGGAATATGGGGTACCCTTTCACTGCCATTGCTCCCAGGTCAACTCTTACCTGGAATGGTAGCACCTGATAGATATCGAATAGAACAAACTATGTGTGTAAACAAATGACTGATGTTAGATGAGACTGTTATATAGCAATATTTGAAGCGATTAAACTGTGTGCAAAAAGGAGCTTTGGCTCGTTAAAGAATGGTATCAAAAATGTGGTTAAAAGTCATATATATTTAATATATTTTTATACAGAGGATTTGGCATCAATAACCAAAAATGGTTGATATGCCGTAAAACCTAACCGAAAAAAAAAGACAATCAACAATAGCAGAAGCAATAATAAAGGAAGCACTACAGAACTTCAAGGTGAGACTTCAGGATTGTATTGCTCGTGACGATGAACCTTTAAACGGCATTATCTTCAAAACAAAGTGATGAAAATAGCGAAAACAAAATAGAAATTATTGTTTCTTATAGCAAAATTAAATCTTAAATAAAGTCGGTTTTGTCTTTTTATTTAAATTCCAACCCTGCGAGATAATTCTGAAGGCAAGCATTGGCATGATAATCTTTAAAATAAAGTGATAACAATAAGAAAACAATATACCAATAGTAAAATAAATTTTTGAAAGGATCTGTATTGTCTTTTTAATGTACATTCCAAACCCGAGAGAAAATATTAAAAGCATCATAAAAAAACTTTAAGATAATAAGAATAACCAAATGGCAACTATTGTTCTTTCTCAGAGTAAACCCTGGGTTATTTTCTTCTTCACCAAACAGAGAACTTTAGTACTTCCCCGAACCATAAAAGCAAATCTTAAATCAAAATTATCTGTATTTTTCCATCACTTTTTAAATAGATATATCTATCGGTATGTAAAAAGACAAATTTTTGTAATAATATTATATATACTAGTTGCCGTTTGTGGCTATTTTCCTCTGTTGGCCCACTTTCCTACCAGACACCATTCCCTACAAGAAAAAAAAGAAAAAAAAAGAAAATACAATCGGTTGTCATGGCAACTATATACTGAATCGGTAACAGTTTTGCATAATTGTATCACGAAAACTAATTAGGCAGAGACTGAAAAATAAACAAATTTAATAAAAAGTTTTGTGTAATGAAATAACAAATTGATCTTTTTTTTTTTTTTTGCGGGGATCATGTATTCAATTAAGACAAGAAAATTTTATTCGTATTAATACTCAGAAAACCCACACCCTTCCACGGCAACATAGCAAACCCTAAATATTTCCTCTCTCTCTCTCTCTCTCTCTCTCTCTCTCTCTCTCTCACTCTCTCTCTCTCTCTCACTCTCTCTCTCTCTCTCTCTCTCTCTCTCACACTCTCTCTCTCTCTCTCTCTCACTCTCTCTCTCTCTCTCCTCACTCTCTCTCTCTCTCTCTCTCTCACTCTCTCTCTCTCTCTCTCACTCTCTCTCTCTCTCTCTCTCTCTCTCTCTCTCTCTCTCTCGCTCTCTTCTGGGTAATAAACTACGAACGGAGAGAAGTGAAACATTATTTTATCCAAAATTATTAAAGATAAAACAAAATAAAAGAAACTGCAAGAAACTGTGTTTAATAGGGCTGAGGTTGGAGATAAAATATTTAAAGTGATAACAAGATCAAGGAGATTTCATTTTTATATTTGAAAAGATTTCTTCGATTCTTCGTCGTCTTAGTCTTTTCAAAATTATTTAAATCATTTTTTAAATCTCTTTGCAATTGTAAATTTTAGCCTCATAATAATAAATAGCTTTCTAATTATAATTATAAAAAAAATTTCTTCTTGCGAGTTTTTCACACCAGCATTAGCTGATAGACTTTCACTGGAGCCTGAGTGAAAGCAAGTGTCATCAAGTCTTCAGGACTCTCCTCAGTATTCTGGCTGATTTTAGGAATGATGTACGTGCTTCGATTTCTTGTAGCCCATTTATCAAGGTATCATTTCAAGCAGACCAATTACAATTGACATCTCACCGTCACTTTTAGGTCTCTGACAAGGTATAAGTATTTTCTCTCTTGAAGTTTTATTTATTTATTTTTTTCACTCTGTGATCTCTTGGAACGGCGAAGTTCACTATTCAGCAGGTTCTTTTGTTTGTTTGTTTGTTTGGGGTTTTTTGTTTTTGTTTTTTTGTTTTGTTTTTCTTTTCTTGTCACTTGGTCTGGTCTTTTGGTCGGGATTTGGTGTTCTATTTGAATATCAGAATTCCAGAGAACATTGTGCGTCACATTCTTCTGGATGGATTCTAGTTTGAGCATGTGCCATTTGGTATTATTGCCAAATTATTATTATTATTATTATTATTATTATTATTATTATTATTATTATTATTATTATTTACTCCCTTAGTGTTTTTCACATCAGAGTTAGCTTTTGGATTTCACTGGATTTTGAGTGACAGCAAGTCTCCTCAAGTCTCCAGGACTGGTCTCAGGATTCTGGCCGTTCTCAGCAATGCTGTCATTTCGATAGTCCGCTACCTTCCAAGTCCTCCAGGCCCTTTAATAATCCTTTAGTTATTGTGCAAAAGCACCAATCACAATTGGTACAATCGTCACTTTCATGTTCCACAGCTTTTTAATTCTCAAGCTAGGTCGAGGTACTTATCCTTCTTTTCACCTTCCTTCAGATTTATTCTATGGTCCGCCGGGACAGCAAAGTCGACAATTTTGCAAATTCTCATCTTTTTTTTTTTTTTGTGGTTGATTATTATAAGATCTGGTCTTCTGGCCGGGATTTATTATTATTATTATTATTATTCATTTAAGAATTTTTCTCGTTAGCGTTAACTGGTGGTTTTTCACTGGAGGCTGACTGACCGCAAATCTACTGGATTCACATGGCCTTGTGTCACATCAAAACAAAACGCTTAGTAAATTACTACTGGACTCTTCCAAGTATTCTGGCCAATTGCAATAATGCTGTAATTTGGATGGTCTCCACTCTTCGTCTTATTTCCAAGTCTTCCAGCCCTTGTACCAATCCTTTGGTGACTGTACCGAGCGCGCCAATTACAATTGGTATCACCGTCACTTTCATGTGTCATAGTTTTTTTCAGATCTTTTGCCAGGTCTTGACACTTATCTTTCTTCTTGCTTTCTTTCAGTTTTACCCTGTAGTCATCTGAAATTGCGAAGTCCACTTTTTAGCAAGTTCTTTTTTTTTTCTTTTTTATTTATTGACTATCAATAGGTCTGGTTGTCTGGGAGAGATTAGATGATCCGTTTGTATCTTAAAATCACAAACAATTTTGTGTATCTCATTTTCCAGGAAGAATTCTGGGTTGTGCATCTACCATTTGTTGGTACGGTCAAATTTAAACTTTTTGCACAATTCCCTGTGGATCACCTTGCCTACCCTGTCGAATCTAGTTTTATACTACCTCGGCACTAATTTACTGAATTTGCTTATTATGTGATTATTATTATTATTTACTTCTTTAGAGTTATTCACGTCAGTATTAGCTGATGGTTTTTCACAAGAGTTTGAGTGAAAGCAAGTCTCCTCAAGTCTCCAGGACTCGTCTCAGGAGTCTAACTGTTTTCAGTAATGCTGTCATTTGGATAGTCTCTACCCGTCCGCCAACTACCCAGTCCTCCAGGCCTTTTAATAATCCTTTAGTTACTGTGCCAAAAGCACCAATCACAATTGGTACAATCGTCTCTTTCATGTTCCACAGCTTTTTCAATTCTCTAACAAGGTCGAGGTACTTATCCTTCTTTTCACATTCTTTCAGTTTTATTCTGTGGTCAGCTGCGACAGCAAAGTCCATAATTTTGCAAATTCTCTTTTTTTTGTTAATTATTTTAAGGTCTGTTCTTCTGGCCGAGATTAGGTGATCCGTGTCTGTCAAAGTCCCATACGAGTTTATGTATATCATTTTCTAAGACAGGTGCTGGGTTGTGCATACACCATTTGTTCGTGTGGTCATTATTATTATTATTATCATTATTATTATAATTTCTTCTTCTTCTTCTTCTTCTTCTTCTTCTTCTTCTTTTGGCTGCTCTGTCGGTGAAGTTAGAACACATTGACAATATACCCTGGGTAGAGTAAGACTTGCTACAAAAAAGGGAGGTGGCTTGGGTATGACAGTCAACTGCACCAAATAATGAAGCTTTAATGCTGAACATCTTGGGACTGTTGAGTACACTTTCATTGCCATTACTTCTAATCCCGCTCTAATTGGGTTCCAGCTATGGGTCTAAAAGAACTGTTTAAAATAATTTGTATTAGATAGGAATACAGTTTATATAACTGTAAATTACTCGTATTAGAAATAGATAGTTGAAGCAACAATTGTTCACAATGGATTATTATTATTAAATATTTGAAACCATATAAGCCTTTGCAAACAAAGGACTATTATTAAATAAAAATAATTCCTTTAAACCATATAATTGTTAGTATAAGTTAGGATTACTTAAAATATACAGCTAACTGCAAATTATTTGTATTAGGAATAATTTATACATACTTTTATATATGAGGATCATTAAATAAGTTTCCAGATTTTTTTTGTATGGGCACTTTTATTGATAGTACACACATGAAACTCTAGTCCCCTTCGAAGTAATCTCCTCCGGCTGCAATGCATTTGTTCTACCATTCCAACAACTTCTGGAAGGCCCCATGGAAGTCCTTTTGTGTGAGCGTGACAATGACCTTCGTCACAGACTCTTTCATCTCCTCAGTTGATCTGACCTAACCCTTTGGCCAATCAACTCTAGTGTATTGACTTCCTTACTCCTCCCACACCTCTCATTATCCCTCACAGACTCCTTGCCTTCCTTGAATCTCTTATGTCACTCAAATCTAAGGCTCGATTCATGCAAGATGGTCGAAAAGTAGTCTGAAGCATTCCATACGTTACTGTGGCATTTTTTCCAAGTTTAAAACAGAATTTTATTGCATATCGTTCTTCGAAAGTGTACTCACGTCCAGATTGCATTTTTGAAATTCACCAGCAGTGACAATTAGGATTTAGTAGGGTGTATTCCAATTGCTGCTGTAGCTGTTCATTTAAGCTGAAATCAATATAGTATAGCAATAACATAGTGAATTTTCAAGGGTCTACGACAATATTAAATGCCTGTACAAAAAATGTCTGGAAACTTATTGAAGGCACCACGTATATATATAGTTTAAAGTATATATATATATATATATATATATATATATATTTTTTTTTGGGGGGGGGTCCAGTTAAACCGGAGTTGGGAGTAATTCCATCAGGAGAAGAAGGTATTCAAGCATGAATATTAAAAATTTTCCTGGTAAAGAGCTCAATGTACCAATAATACAGAGCAATAAATTCTTTAAGAAATTTATTTCAATCCAAAATGATCTGAAGAAGTTCTGTTACTTTTTTCGTGTTTTTGAAAACCTCAAAAATGCGTAACAGGATTGAAATAAATTTATAATCCTATGTGACCGGTTTCGTTGTTTTTCTTAAAGTATATATATATATATATATATATATATATCTGTGTGTGTGTGACTTTACTTTAACCTATAATTGCTTAATAAGGACCGTTATTAGTTAATTGTACCCTATTATTTGTTTAATAATGAATGTTTTTTTTATAGGGATCGTTATTTGATACATGTACCCCATTACTATGAGAAATAAAATCATGTCCAAATTATGACTATTATTAAACTGAAGGTATTATTCTTTAATTAGGATTATGATTAGTTACTTGAAACTATATAAATAATAGCTTGAAATGATATTATATGTTAGTATTAGTTTTAAAAAAGAATACTTGAAACTTTACTGCTGTGTGACGTTATTCACATTACATGGAAATAATTGATGCTATTTAACTGTATGCTAATACTTTTTGAGAAAACTCAGCAAAACTGTAAATGTAATCGTACAATGAACGCAATTTTTAACCTCGATGCATAAAATAAGACTTGACGTGTTGATATGCCAATAAAAATCAATCTGTCAATCCACTGATTTTATGACATCACCAAACTATATTGTTCGTTTGGCAATCGTCGGTTTGGTTTGGTTTTATGGCATATTAACCATAGTAGGTTATTTAATGCCAAATCCATTTTTATACATATAAACAGTTCTACTTCAAACAATTCAGTTTATTCAATCAAGTTAAATGGTTCCAAGTATTGCAATGCATCGCTCACAATGCAATCAAACATTAGTCGTTTATTTACACAGAGTTTAATGTAAAAACAGTTCAATTTCAAATTATTCAGTTTTGCATAAGTACACAATTTAAATTTCAAAATAGTTTTTTTTTTACCCATAGATAGGCCCCTATCAGTTGATACCACTCCGGGCCAGAATGAATCTGGGAGCAATGGCTACAAAGGGGTAATCTGCATTTTCCAAAGCTCCAGCATTACTGGAACCTCACCATCAGATTGTTTTGTGTCATATCCAGAACACTCGTTGGGGGAGACTTACCCCGCTTCAGAGATGCAGTCGGTACATTTTGCACCCTTGGCCGACTGGGCCAACAATAGTCGGTCGGTATCTGACCTCCTGTCAAGCCAGAATGCAACGCAATCCCATTTTATAGTGGGTACTGCATACGAATCGAGACTTATGCCCGGCAGCTGCAAAAGATAGTAGACCCTGTCGGCACTCCCCTAATGGGGTGCCTCAGACACCGAGCAATCAGTGCATCTCTCCAAAGCAAGCAAAGTCTCGGAATACGGCCCCTTGTAACCAAATTTTCAACAGACTTCCAACCACCCGGCACGAATAGCAGGTGCTCCGTTCGATAGCCAGTAACAAGGTTCGTAATAGTCGTTGATTTTGGAAGCCTAACCTGCCTAATAGCTGTATATTGTGAAGCGTGGTTAACATGCTTGTAGCTGTAGCAATATTAAAGTGGAATATGTATCCATGATCTAGAAGATAAGCGACTCACATCCACCTGAAATTCTAAATTCATCACAAATATTAAGCGCTTTCATTGACATTAAAGAAAATCATTACGAGACACTGATTTTCAGTTCCCTGTTATCGAATATTTCCAGGGATAGCACGGCACATCAGCATATCAGGTTGAGTATAGGAAGAGTAACAAAAATAATGGTCGAAGGTAGACGCATCATACCAACATATATTCTGATTTGTATTTCGTTATGAGAAATGTGTATACCATCGTCGAATGGATTAATTGATACCTAAAAAGTGGATTTAGGAAGAATCATTGTGGTTTTTAAGTCACCAACCTTTAGATTTTATTTAATTTGATGAAATATCTGTAAAATATCATTTGAATCCTAACAATATTCAATTTTACAAAATGGTAAGTAGGCGTTTCCTTATGGTGTAATAATTAATGTTCTGGACAGCTGAATCATTGTAAGCGAGTTCGAACTCTTGTCACACTATTACGTTCACTTTTTGACAAATACCCTCGGAAAAGGTATGAATCCCCTTATCCTCCCACCTATGGGTTAAATAGTACCACTTCTGTTCTTCTAGCATTAAATTAAACCCACGAAAGTTAAGAAACCATTAAACAACAAAACAAACAAAAAGATAAGTGATTTGAAGAAATATCTAGTCGGAATAATTTGTTCATCACAGTAGAAGGCAGCGTGACATTAAAAACCATTGAAATTAACTTTGGAAATGATTGTACCTTCGCTACCATTTAGAAAAGGTTTAACATAGGAATAAATTAAAACTTAATTTTTTATAGGCATGTATTTGGAAGCGATTGACTAGATGATTGCATTGGAAAGCTGTTCACTGAAGAAATTATCGGAAAGTGGTTTTAACAACGGAATACAGTGGTAAGTCGTTTAAACTTAGGGTAGGTTGGTTTGTTGATTTTTTTACAGCCTTTTCGGGTCATTTAACGCCGAATAAAATTTTAAACAATTCAATTTAGTATAAGTATATTTTATGTTTACAGTTTAAGGTCAAAACAGTTCAATTTCAAACAATTTGGTTTAGCATAAGTACACATATTTAATATCAAAAACAGTTCTATTTCAAACAATTCAGTTTAACATTAATACACAGTTTAGTTCTACTTAAAAATAGTTCTATTTCAATCAGTTCAGTTTAGCGTAAGTTCACAGTTTAAATGTTAAGACAGTTCTATTTCGAGCAATTCACTTTAGCATAACTATGCAGTTTAAATGTAAAAACGGTTCTATTTCAAACTATTCATTTTAGCATAAGTACGCAGTTTAAATGTCAAAACAGTTCTATTTCAAGGAATTCAGTTTAGCAAAAGTTCACAGTTTAGTTCTATTTGACCAATAGATAGGACCCTGTTAGGTGCTACCTAAAGTTAATAAAGTTAATAAAGTTTTTGAATCAAAGAGGGTAGTAGTCCTAAAACTTTTGAAACCACTGACATCATGCATGAAGAAGATACAGAGGGAAGTAGTTTGTAAGTATATAGTCAGTATTTTATCAACCACACAAAAATATTAGTCTTTTAGTTTCAAGTGATCCTGTCTTAAAATCAATGGTTACCAATAAACATTGGTAACCATTGATTTTGTTTGTTGGGAAATAACAAATTGAGTCAGTATTTTTTGAATCACCATTTTAAAGGGAGATAAGAAGACATTATTAACAAAAAAATTAGATATATATTTTTTTTAAGATGTACTGTTTTTCTTTTATAAAATACTTTTTGATTTCGGAGTATCCGGGTCAGAGTGGACCCGGGAACGATGTCAATGAAGGGTTACACTGCGTTTCCCAAAGGTCCCGCATTATGGAACCTCACTGTCAGATAGTTTAGTATCATATCCAGGACACTCGTTGTGGGGGTTCTTACCCCTCTGCAGAGAAGCAGATTGTATTCTACAGCCCCAGCCAACTGGGAAAAACATTGGAATACATTAGGAAATTGTTTAATATTGAAATGGTCTGGAATACAGTTTTGATAAAACAATGTGGGGAAAAGCGATTTATAGTAAGAAAAATCTTTTTTAAAATTCTACATTGAAAAGAGTTTAACTCCAGCCAAGCATTGGAAAGTGGTTTAGAGGGTGGAACGATAAAATTATCGCTCCAGAAAAGACGACATTATTCCATTTCCGTTTAATGAAAACCGGTTTTCTTTTTTTGCCGCAGACCATCTACTAGTTGGCCAGTCGAGTACAAATCCCAAGAGCGATAGGAGCCTTCTATCATGTCTGAAAGTGACACAATGTTTAACGAGCGAGATCGGAGATGCGCCGCTGTACAACTAATGCTCTCTACCGATCCAAGCTATGACAACAGGACCACTGCCAGCACCCTCAAAAAGCAAATATGGATTGCCACAAATAACAGGGACGTTCCCAGGGTGATGAAAACAAAGTTTCCGGCTACGGTTATGGTCTTTGGTGTGGTTTCAAGTGAGAGCCACATCATTCCACCTCACATCTTCGAAGTCGACTTGAAAATCAACACCAAAGTGTACCTGGATGTGCTGAAGAGTGTGGAGATCCCCTGGTGCAATCAGGTGGCCGGTGGCAGACCCTGGGTGTGGCAGCAGGACTCAACGCCGGCCCACAAGTCCAAAGAGACCCAGGCTTTGCTTCAGAAGGAGTGCTACGACTTTGTACCCTTCTCTCACTTGGCCCCCCTCCTTCCCCGACCTGAACCTGCTGGACTGCTTCGTTTGGTCATAAGTCGAGAACATCAGCAACATGACCTCCCACAACACCAAAGCCAGCCTGATCGCCGCCATCCACCGAGTATTTGCCGAGCTCCCGCTGGATCTGTATCGAGGCGGTGATTGAGGCTTAATGCAGCTACATTGAATAGATGTCAGCTCTACTACATAATCAAGTTACCTGAATTGATTTTTTCAATAAAATTTTTCAAATAAAACTGTGGTGTTGTTTTCTTTAGGAAGACAATTTTATCGTTCCTGCCTGTTCAATAGAATTACGGTTTTACAATGAGAATGCATTATAAAATAGTTTACCATTGTAATAAAGGATTGCAGTTTTACAATAGGAATAGATAGGAAAGCAGTTACTAAAGGACGACATTAGAAAGCGGTTTTATGATGGATATGAATCAGAAAGAGATTCAGTATCGGAATACATTGGAAAGTCTATTTTCATATGAATGCATTAGAATGTGGTTTTACTATAAGAATGCATTAGAAAGGGATTTTACAATGAGAAAGCATTGGAAAGGGCTTTATTCTATGAATACATTTGAAAGGGTTTTATTCTTAAAATGCATGGGAAAGGGCTTTATTCTTAGAATGCATGGGAAAGTTATGTATTCTATGAATACATTGGAATGGGCTTTATTCTTAGAATGCATGGGAAAGGGCTTTATTCTTAAAATGAATGGGAAAGTGATGTATTCTATGAATATATTGGAAGGGGCTTTATTCTTAGAATGCATGTGAAAGGGCTTTATTTTATGATTACATTTGAAAGGGCTTTATTCTTAGAATGCATGGGAAAGGGCTTTATTCTATGAATACATTGGAAAGGGCTTTATTCTTAGATTGCATGGGAAAGGGCTTTATTCTTAGAATGCATGGGAAAGTGATGTATTCTATGAATACATTGGAAGGGGCTTTATTCTTAAAATTCATGGGAAAAAGATGTATTCTATGAATACAATGGAATGGGCTTTAGTAAATGAATGCATTGAAAAGGGCTTTATTCAATGAATGCATTAGAAAGGGCTTTATTGTATGAATACATTGGAATGGGCTTTATTGTATTAATTCATGAGAAAGGGCCTTATTCTATGAATACATTTGAAAGGGCTTCATTCTTAGAATGCATGGGAAAGGGCTTTATTCTTAAAATGAATGGGAAAGTGTTGAATTCTATGAATACATTGGAATGGGCTTTATTCTTAGAATGCATGAGAAAGAGCTTTATTCTATGAATACATTGGAAAGGGATTTATTCTTGGAATGTATGGGAAAGGGCTTTATTCTTAGAATGCATGGGAAAGTGATGTATTCTACGAATACATTGGAATGGGCTTTATTCTTAGAATGCATGGGAAAGGGCTTTATTCTATGAATACATTGGAAAGGGATTTATTCTTAGAATCTATGGGAAAGTGATGTATTCTATGAATACATTTGAATGGGCTTTATTCTTAGAATCCATGGGAAAGGGCTTTACCCTTAAAATGCATGGGAAAGTGATGTATTCTACGAATACATTGGAATGGGCTTTATTCTTTGAATGCATGGGAAAGGGCTTTATTCTTAGAATGCATGGGAAAGAGATGTATTCTATAAATTCATTGGAATGGGCTTTATTCTTAAAATGCATGGGAAAGAGATGTATTCTATGAATACAATGGAATGGGCTTTAGTCAATGAATGCATTGGGAAGGGCTTTATTCAATGAATGCATTAGAAAGGGCTTTATTGTATGAATACATTGGAATGGGCTTTATTGTATGAATGCATGGGAAAGTGACTTATTCTATGAATGCATTGGAAAGTGCATAGTTTTTCAATGCATTCATAGAATGCATTGGGACCATAGAAAACCGTGGTTGTATGAATGCATTCATAGAATCCATTAGAAAACCCTGCATGAAGGAAATGCTTTAGAAAGTGTTGTTTACTAAATGAATGAAATGGAATACACTTTTAACGTAGAAATACATAAGAAAACTGTTTGCTCTAAGAATTCGTTGGAAAGGAGTTTCAACAAAGGAATGTTTTGGAAATATGTTTACTAAAGGAATATGTTGGAAGAGAGGGTTTAACATAGAATTACATTGGAAAGTGGTTTATTATAGAAATGCATTGAACAATTTTTTACAATTAGAATACCTTTGAAAATTTGGTTTACAGTAGGAATGAAAGTCAAAGTATTTTACTGTACATATCTTGTGGAAAATGTTTTACTATGGAAATGCAATAAAGGCTGTTTATTTTGGGAATACAATGGAAAGTGGTTCCTTGTGGAAATGCATCCGAAAGCAGTTTACAATTGGAATACAATGGAAAGAGGTCTACTGTAGGAACGCTTTGGAGAGTGGTTTACGAGAATAAAACTTTTAAAAGTGGCTAGCAGCAAGAATGCATTGGAAAGTGTTTTACTATAGAAATGCATTATAAAGATAGATTACTAAAGAAATGCATTGAAAAGTTGTTTGCAAAGGAATTCATTTAGAATTGGTTTGGTAGAATAATGCATTGAAAAGTAGTTTGTTTCAAGAATAAATAAGAAAGTAAATCTTACAGAAATACATAGAAAAACAGCTTTGGATTTTGGAAGAAATTGGTTTGCATTTTACAAGTGGAATTCACAGTAAAGTGATGCATGGAAGGAAACCATTGAAAATCTATGCACCATAGGAATGCATTAGAAAATGGTCGACTCTACGAATGTTTTGAAAAGCATTTTACGAAAGGAATACATCGGAATTTTGTTTGACTATTGGAATGCATTAGAGATCCTTCAACAATAGGAATGTACTGGAAATCGGTCTAATATAGGAATGCATTAGAGATCCTTTTACTATAGGAGTGCATTGGAAATGGGTTCTATTATAGAAATGCATTAGAGATCCCTTTACTATAGGAATGCATTGGAAATAGGTTTTATATAGGAATGCATTAGAGATCACATGACTATAGGAAGGTATTGGAAATCAGTTTATTATAGGAATGCATTAGAGATTGCTTTACTCTAGGAATGCATAGGAAATCGGTTTGATATAGAAATGCATTGGGGATCCTTTTACTATAGGAATGCATTGGAAATTGGTCTAATATAGGAATGCATTAGAGATCCCTTTACTAAAGGAATATATTGGAAATTGGTTTAATATAGGAATGCATTAGAGATCCCTTTACTAAAGGAATATATTGGAAATTGGTTTAATATAGGAATGCATTAGAGATCCCTTTACTAAAGGAATATATTGGAAATTGGTTTAATATAGGAATGCATTAGAGATCCCTTTACTATAGGAATGCATTAAAAATTGGTTTGATATTGGAATGCATTAGAGATCTTTTTCCGAGAGGATGGTATTGGAAATCGGTCTAATAATGGAATGTGTTAGAGATCCCTTTACTATTGGAATGCATTGGAAGTCAGTTTAATATAGGAATGCATTAGAGATCCTTTTACAATAGGAATGCATTGGAAATGGGTTCTATTATAGGAATGCATTAGAGATCCTTTTATTATTGGAATGCATTCGAAAATTTTCTAATATGGTAATCTATGGGAGATCCTTTTACTATAGGAATGCATTAGAGATCCTTTTACTATAGGAATGCATTGGAAATCGGTTTATTATAGGAATGAATTAGAGATCCCTTTACTATAAAAATGCCCTATAAATGGGTTTATTGCAGGAATTCATTCGAAATCAGATTACAATAAGAATGTATAAGAGATCAATTTACTCTAGGAAATCGGCTGAGACTAGGAATGCATTGGAAATCAGTGTATTGTAGGAAATGCATTAGAAATCGTTAACTATAGGAATACATTGGAAAGTGGTTTTTTGGGGAATGCATAGGAAATTGGTTCATTTTAGGAATGCCACAGAAATCACTTTTACTATATAAAGACAATGGAAAGTGGCTTTAATATGTTAGTACTTGGGAATGTTATTTACTGTAGGAATCCACTGAAATGTTACTTATAAAAGGTACTCTTACGGTACAGGTTTTTTTCATTAATATTCATACAGGAACTGTTAATTCGGTAGTGTAGTGTATTAAAAGAGATTAAGTCTCCCTTTACCTTTGGTCTTGAAGAATTCTATATCAATAATATAATTTCTGCAATGCACACTGTTAATGATGTGAGCGTTCAATAGGTTACCGTGGAAGATGACCCATGATTCAACATGTTATGTGATAGTGATCCAATCATTTTTGTAGATATTTACTTTATTGCTTTTCATAGGACTTATAACGAATAAGGAAATAATAACCAGAGAGAGAGAGAGAGAGAGAGAGAGAGAGAGAGAGAGAGAGAGAGAGAGAGAGAGAGAGAGAGAGAAATGGATAGAGTGATAAAACCAAATGGATAGATACTGAGAAGAACGAGAAAAGGAGGGGGAAAATCTTAGAAGGGGGGGTAGTAGTGTTTTGGCGATTAGTATTCAGATTAGATGCTATACTCGTTTCTATACATTTGGAAGTTGTCCTAGAATGAGAAAAGCATGAGGAAGGCTAGGTAGAGTGGCGGAAGCCTTAAGGTAAATCGCTGGAATAGGATCTCTCTCTCTCTCTCTCTCTCTCTCACACACACACACTCTCTCTCTCTCTCTCTCTCTCTCTCTCTCTCTCTCCGTAGAAACAGATGACCGATAGAAGGAAAGAACAGTGAAGAGGAAATGGGATTAAAGCGAAAGAATGAGAAAAATCAACAGACGTTTTTTCAAAGAGGAAACGAAATAAAACGTGGGTGTACAAAAGTATCTCATTAAAAAAAATCTACACTCAACGAAAAAAATGGTAGAAAAGATTTTGGAAAAATAGAATTAAAAGAAGAGAAAAATCGAGAAAAAAAGAAAGAAAGAAAAACTTTTGAAAGAAGAAGAAGAAGAAGAAGAAGAAGAAGAAGAAGAAGAAGAAGAAGAAGAAGAAGAAGAAGAAGAAGAATGGAGTAACGAAAAAGAATAAAGGCAATGAAAAGAAAAAAGGAATCTGTGGTGCACTAAAAAATAAGGAAGAAAAGTTAAAAAGAAGAAAAAAAAAAAGAATTTAAAGAAGAGAAAAATCAAGAAAAAGAAGAAAGAAAAAAGTTAAGAAGAAGAACAAGAAGAAGAAGTAGTAAGCACGGAAAAGTATAATAAGTAAAAAGTAAAATTGTCTCCCTTTAGTCAAGGGTGCCCAGAAGGCCCCCTTTTCAATAGCTACTACACCAAGGTGTTGGGGAGGACGCAACTCCTTTCTCTGGATTGCCCCACTTACCCTTGAAACGTACCTTATATTGCTGTGTTGTAATCAAGAAGGTATCAAATACCATTTTTAAAGTCTTTGGTATGACGAAACCTGGTATTGAACCCAGGTCTCCCGGACCATTGGGCGAACACGCTACCCACTAGGCTGATGAGCCGGTTGAAATAATAATAATAATAATAATAATAATAATAATAAGAAGAAGAAGAAGAAGAAGAAGAAGAAGAAGAAGAAGAAGAAGAAGAAATCAAGGAAAAAGATAATAATAATAATGATAATAATAATAGAACAACTCCTGGGCCTGGTATAGCCACATTATACCACCCATGGTAAAAATATCAAATCACAATATTACACAACGTTGGACCCAGGCAACAGGCCGGGGTATCATGATCAGCAGGTGCTCTCCTGATAGCCAACATGGGAGACCCGATCGTCATCCTACGAATGTTGGCTGCTCTTTTTTCAAGTACATAAACGACGACGTAACAAACCACAACGAACAGAGATCTAAACGCAGAACATGGACTTGGGAAGAGAATCAACTTGCACTAGAATGCTATTTCAGGAGCAACCCTTCACAAAGAGGATACAGGAAAAGAATGATAGAGATCTGGCAACTAACCAAAGGCTAGCTGATCAAGTTAGGACAATAATTAAAAAGGGTTAGTTTTCTGACCTTGAATTACTAGAAATCCATAAAAAACACTGAAACAAAACTATAACATAGTACCAGACACATCAAGCGGTGTCAAACAAAAACAATCCAACAAAAAAGAACCGCAAACCTCGGCAAATGAAAACACCACACTCCCAAACGATACACTACCAAAAAACCAGGAAGAAAAATTATCATAAGAACAAAAGGTAAATCAAGAAAATGTAAAGAGAATCATGAGTAGTGAAAAGACTATTCTACCTTCATTAAGAAACATAGAATGGAAAACACTTAAGATAGAAACGGAAAAAATAAATCACATTCTACCTTACATACCGACGAATAATATAACCAAGTTAAATGAACTAATCTATGCAGGAGTAAAATTAGTTCGTGAGAAAATTGGGGTCCCCTCAAAAAGCACGAAGAAACAGTCAAAACCAGGAGGGGAAATTCGACTGGAAACGCAAATAAAAAACTACGAAAACAAGCCTGAATGATAAGAAAGAGAGGCGCTGAAATAAGCGGGGGGAAGAAGGAACAGGCAACATGGGGAAAAATAACAGTACAACTTGAGGAAATAAACCAGAAAGTACTGGCCAAAGAAGGAAGATTAAAGAGATATCGACAAAGGGTAAAACAATACAGACAAAACAGGACTTTCCAAAACAACGAAAGCAAATTCCATCAGCAACTGGGAGGGAGTAACAGGAAAACACACTAACCGGATGTAAAAGAAACCGAACGATTTTGGATAAAAATATGGCAACCAAAGAAACATAACGAAAATGCTGAATGGATAAACAATATTACAAGAGAACTAGAGGGACTTGAAGAAGGTCTCAAAATGGAAATACACGTCGACTTGCTCAAAACAACACTAAAAAGAATATCAAACTGAAAAGCGCCTGGCCATGATGGAATACATGGCTTCTAGTTCAAGAAATTCACCTCCATTCACGACAGACTAGCACTAGAAATGAACAGAGGCTTACAAGGCACGCAAGTATCTGACTGGATGACCAAAGGAAAGACTACATAAATCCAAAAGGACCCAAGCAAAGGAACTGCTCCAAACAATTACAGACCCATAACCTACTTACCAATGATGTGGAAAATACTAACAGCACAAATAAGGGAAAAGATCTACTACTCGCTAACAAGCCGCGGACTGTTCCCTGACGAACAGAAAGGATGCCGCAAATGATCCAGAGGCACAGCAGAATTACTCTACATAGATCAACACATCCTAAATGAGAGCAAGACAAGACGGAAAAATCTTGCTATGGCCTGGATAGACTTCAAAAAGCATATGATATGGTCCCACAAGGCTGAATACTACACTGTCTCAAAATGTACAGAATATCACACGAAGTAATAAACTTCATCGAACAGACCATGAAAAACTGGAGAGTAGAGCTGACAGCAGGAGGAAGAAGCATAGCTGAAACAAAGATCCAAAGAGGGATTTTCTAAGGAAATACACCATCACCCTTGCTATTCGTCATAGCCATAGTACCACTGAACCACATACTCAGATAATGCGCAGCCGGATACAAACTCAGCAGATCGCAAGAGAAGATCAACCACCTAGTGTACATGGAGGACATTAAATTATTTGCAAAAAATGAAAAATAACTGGAAACTCTCATACACGCCGTTAGAATATACAGTCAGGACATAGGAATGGAATTTGGCATAGAAAAATGTGCCATGCTCGTCATGAAAAGTGGCAAACGACATATGACTGACAGAATGGAACTACCGAATCACCACAAATTTAGAACGCTCGAAGAAAATGAAACCTAGAAATACTTGGGTATCTTGGAGGCCGAGGCCATCAAACAAGTGCAAATGAAAGACACGATCCGAAAAGAATATCTCAGGAGAACGAGAAAACTACTCGAGACAAAACTCTCCAGCAGAAACCTCATCACAGGAATAAATACTTGGGCTGTGCCCCTAGTTAGATATTCGGGACCCTTTCTCCAGTGGACCAGAGACGAACTTAAACGAATGGACCAAAGAACAAGAAAACTAATGAGTATGCATAAGGCATTACACCCCAGAGACGACGTTGACAGACTATATGTATCTAGAAAGGAGGGAGGAAGAGGACTTGCTAGCATCAAAGACACTGTTGACGCATCGATACAACGGCTCGAAGGCTACATAGAAAAACACGAACGAGGACTAATTACAACCATCAGAAACAATACGGACAACACGATAGACGAAAGAATGACAACGACTAGGAAACAAAAATGAAAGGGAAAACAACTCTATGGCCACTTTAAACGTCTAATAAACAACATCTCACACCAGAAAACCTGGACGTGGCTAAGAAAAGGAAACCTTAAGAGAGAAACGGAATCCCTCCTAATAGCAGCACAGAACAACGCCATAAGAAGCAATCATATCAAAGCGAGAATAGATAAGACGCAACAAAACAGTAAATGTAGGCTATGCGGTGACAGAGGCGAAACGATCAATCATATAATAAGCGAATGCAGCAAATTAGCGCAGAAGGAGTATAAGGCGAGACACGACTGAGTCGGTAAGGTGATCCACTGGGAAATGTGCAGGAAATTTCAATTCGACCATACAAACAAATGGTATATGCACAACCCAGCACCTGTCCTAGAAAATGACTCGCATAAACTCCTATGAGAATTTAACATACAAGCGGATCTCCTAATCCCGACCAGAAGACCAGACCTCATAATAATCAACAAAAAAAAAGAAGATAATCTGCAAAATTGTAGACTTTGCTGTCCCGGTGAACCACGGAATAAATCTGAAGGAAAGTGAAAAAAAAGATAAGTATCTCGACCGTGCTAGAGAACTGAAAAAGCTGTGGAACATGAAAGTAACGATTGTGCACAATAACTAAAGGATTATTAAAAGGTTTGGAGGACTTGGAAATTGGCGGACGAGTACAGGCTATCCAAACGATAGCATTGCTAAGAACGGCGAGAATCCTGAGACAAGTCCTTAAAGAGACTTGCTGTCACTCAAACTCCAGTTAAAAACCATAAGTTAACACTGATGTGAAAAACTCTAAATGAGTAAATAATAATAATAATAATAAGAATAATAATAATAAGAAGAAGAAGAAGAAGAAGAAGAAGAAGAAGAAGAAGTTATGGAAAAAGATAATAATAATAATAATAATAATAAGAAGAAGAAGAAGAAGAAGAAGTTACAAAAAAAACACAACAGGGATAAAAAAGGTGGGGTCTTTTTGGTACGTTGTTGCACCATTCTTTTGTTATCAGTTCATCGAAAAAGTGTAACTGGTCGAAACCAAATCATTCACTTCAACTTCTTTCGTTCAATTACTCTTCTCCAGTATCGTTAATGGTCATCATCAAATACTATGGACAAACATTATTTTGGACGCGGGCTTGACGTAACGCTTTCTACCATAAAAAACGTCTGCCCTATCATTTTCTCGTAGCTCGGCCGGAGAAGAGATGGATTCACGCCTTTCACAAGGACATTAGCTCGATGTCAAACGTAAACAGCCTAGTCTAGGTTTTGAACTCGCGTTGTAGATGCCATTTCCTATATATTTAACCGTGGAACTAAACGTCATTCTCTCTCACTCACTCTCTCTCGTTCTCTGTGAATAGAAATTAGAGATCTTATAAAAATTATTCATTTTTTAATCTTGGGGTATAGGGTTTTATTTTTTTTATTTTCTTGGGTTTCAAATGATCTTGCTTTTGTTTTCGATTTAGAGAAAATATCATGTTACCGGTTGTATTGAATGTTACGCTAAACATTCAAAATTAATATTTTTACGCATTTATGCAGAAAAAAATTGAAGTTACCGAGTGTATTACATACCCGTTCATTGGCATAGTGAGTAGAGAGTTCGCCAATATCTCGGGAGACCAGCGTTCAATCCCAGGTCGAGTCATACCAAAGACTCAAAAAATAGTACTTGATACTGCTTTGCTTAACACTCAGCATTATCAGGTATGTATCAAGGATAAAGTTGAGCAATTTAGGGAAAGAAGTTGCGCCCTTCCCTACACCTCAGTGTTGTAGCTATTAAAAGGGATCTTTCATTTTGGTTTGGTTTGGTTTGGGTTTATGGCTTATCAACCATTTTAGTTCATTTTATGTCAAATCCATTTTATACATATAAACAGTTCTATTTCAAACAATTCAGTTTAGCATAAGTACAGTTTTTGTTTGCACTCAGTAAAAACAGTTCAATTTCAAATAATTTAGTTTAACAGAAGTACGCAGATCAAATGTCAAAAACAGTTCTTCGTAAGTTGGTTTGGTTTTATGTCATATCAAACATTGCAAATTGTTCCATGAAAATTCCTGTCTAGATATATATATATAAAATACTCACGATTGGTGAACATTTTTCTAATAACATTTTAAACAAAGCTGAACTCATTTTCCTTCACAGTTAAACGATTTCAAGTATTTCTATCCAATATGAATCATTCTATTTACGTTTCCTCATTTATTTGCACACTGTTAAATTATTATGAGAGTTGCTATGTAACATTAACAATTCATCATCGGTCATTTGTTTATATATATTTATTCATCAATTTAAATGTCATTTAGGAGAT
Source organism: Sepioteuthis lessoniana (assembly GCA_963585895.1). Taxonomy (NCBI): domain Eukaryota; kingdom Metazoa; phylum Mollusca; class Cephalopoda; order Myopsida; family Loliginidae; genus Sepioteuthis; species Sepioteuthis lessoniana. The sequence continues at coordinate 70,860,966 of OY757934.1, forward strand.
TTTATCTCTGAAAATAATAATATATATGTTGGTTTCACCTCAACTATCCTATCAAGGAGACTTACAATGCACCTTTCGGATACAATTTCCATAGCACAGCATTTAAAAAAACATTCATCCCCAACAACAGAATTACGAAAGATTCTCACCGAAAACATAACAATATTAGAACATCAAAATAACAAACAAAAACTACAGACTCTCGAAGCACTACATATTAGGAACATGCAAACCAAACTTAACAAAATTAATTTTCAAGTCAGTGCTAATGTACTTAAATGTCTTTAGCGACTAACACTATTTATAGAAACAATTTTAAAAGTAAACGCTACACACTGCAACGGTACAGACGCTCTTCTTCTTACAAAGTAGTAATGTAATAGATCCTCCCCTGATGATGGCTCAAAGTCGGGCGGAAAGTACTTGGGAAATAAATAATTTTGGAAGATACATTAACCAATTCCGGCCGAATATTATAAAATCAATACGGCAATATGAAAGGATCAACGAAAAATATGTAGACAAAAAATGTCTATTATGTTTAACGAAATTTGTATTAATGAAGAACTGCTGCCAAAATATACATATTTAAATAGACAAGTATGATATGGAAGGGATTAACATTCAAAAAGGTGAGCGAGTTTATAAGTTTTGCCCATAGTTAAATGGTTTTAAGTTTTGTAGTTATTTATTATTTCTTCAAGATTAAGACTGGCGGTCTGTATCACTATCCATACTTTGTATACCATAGGTTCTTTGTAAAGGTTTTGTCGATCCCTGATTATTACGCTGTTTGTTTCTTATAGGTGACTTTGTCCTTGAGGGCATTTTGAATGCACTTCCTGGTTTTTCATTGTTCACTATGGTGTTCATCTTTATTTTCCAAGCTTGGCGAATGGGAGCTTGTGATTTTTGTTTAAGTTGTTCAGGTTTTATGGGAGACAAGTTTTTTAGTCTGTCTTTAATGCTTTTTGGTGGACGGATTGGGGACTTATGTAACGGCTGTTTTGTTGTAGATTTTGCACTTTTAGGAGTAGTTTGTGTTGGAGTGGTAGGTCCTATGTGTGTTTTTATTTGGACTATAACATTGAATCTCTCCCCATTCCCAACCCGTTGCAGAGCTGGTGCTTGGTAAAATTCGGCCGAGTGTAGTTTTTTCTGGTGCTCCTGAAACTTTGGCCATCTTGTAAACATCGCAAGATCTTAAGTAACCTGGATGATATTGTCGGCATTTTGCACGTCGAATTTCTTTCAAGGAATCTTCCTCCAAGTGATCCGGGTCCTTTTCACTGTGTTTGGCACATGTCTATCGTCCTCAACAGGCTTCCCTGTGGTGTCCATATTTTGGCCTTTGAAGCACCTCGGGGACGCTGGGACATATGGCTCGACACTCTCAAGACAATAGCTGATCTTCACCTCCTTGGAAGTACAGGGCTGGTTAAATGTCAGGATGTAAGTGTTGGCCTGGATTCGTTTTTCGCCTTTTCTAACGGAGATTCTTCTTATATTTATAACTCTTTGTTTTCCCAGGGCTGATTCTATCTCCTCTTCTGAAGCCAATGCCAACTCCTAACTCCTTATAACTCCTTTGGAAAAGTTGAGTTTCTCACGTTAGTAGGCTCTGCATTTCTTCGTATGAAAGGTTTTCATTTTTAATATGCTTTCAGCCGGCCTCCGGCTGTTGACCTTAACTAGCAAGTTTCCGTGGCTATTTTTCTTAACAGTCTTCTGTGTAGCCCCTGTAGGAATAACTTTTTTCTATGAAAAGATGCTAGAATTTGGCTAGGCTGACCTCCAAATATTCAATAACACTCAATCTGGGGAAGTCTGCTGCCTCATTCTCTGAGTCTGATTCTGACAGGTTTCGTTTAGTTTTTTTTTTATTTGAAGACGCCATAGATGCGATATATATTTCGCTAGCCCTATTCTCCACTACCCACCACGGAGTTCAACTTGTGTTGAGAATGTACCTTGGGGGAAACCCATTCGTCTTGGTCGAGACGGGGATACACGACCAGTATACTCGAGCTAAGTGTAGGTGTTATATAGTCATATGCATATACAGATGCATATTCATGCAGAAAGGATCACAACCTCACAACGATAAAGGACGAGAAAAGACTTCTTTAAGAAATAAATACCTCTCATTTTATTGTAAGGGTTCGAAAAGGTTATTCAGGGTTTTATGGTACTATTTACCAACCTCTCCGCTCGGGCAGGATATGACACAAGGTCAATTTTTAAGCGGAGTTTAACAGGTTTGAATTCAGAGTTTTCCTTCTCCTAGACTAGTTGCCTCAACAAGGCTGAAGAACCTAGTCCGTCCTACTATTTACCCATAGCTGGAGGGAGAATAAGGGGGTTCATACCTTTCCCAAGGGTATTTGCCCGAAAGTGAACATAATAGCGCGACTGGAGTACGAACTCGCGTACTACGATTCCGCAGTTCATCGCTTTAACCATTACACCACGAGGACACCCAAAGGTTTTATGGTGAGAGGGAGTTGGAGACTGAACAGAACTGCAATATATTGACCCCCACTCTTATGGCCGTCAGCATTGTGTCTTTCTCGTTCTCCGTGGCTGCTCAACCAGAGGCCCAGAGGCGCACTCTCCTGGCTTTCTCTACCACATCTTATCAGCAACTTCTCTGGACCCCAACTCATCAGGGGCCCCAAGGGCCCCATCGGCATGGTGTGGCTTTCCATACCACATCTCCTCTCTAACTCCAACTATAACTGTCTGACTTCTGTCTTGACTGAGTTATATAATGATTCAACGCCCACTCAATCGCCCACTCAATCTTTGGAATGGCATGTTTGATTGTCATCAAGCGGAAATAACTGTCATGCAGTTCAGAGGTCACTCTCTTCCGGTGCATCAGTCTGTGAGTGTATCATGGGATTTTTTACCCTGTCCCCTTTCGTCAGCCAATTTCTGCCTGCACGATTTCCTCTCATAACTGCCATTGGAATGTGTCACTTTCTTCCGGTGCATCACCTTGGAATGGAAAGTTTGGCCGGGTCAAAGGTCAAAATACAACTTAGGTTTCTGAGCCGTTGTCAAATTCCGGCTCTCAGAACTCTTCAAATTCATATTCTCTCAATGCAATTGAACCTCAGCCATCGCCTAGTTCCTAAAATATAAGGGTTGGGAACTTGTAGCAAGTGAAGATTTAAAAGTACAGTCGGGATAAACATATAGGTGCTACAGCATGACATGACAAGCCGATTGACTGGATGGGACCTATCCAACCATCTGTCAGACCAAGTAAGGGCCAAAGTGATGTGTTGCAAGTCATTGACCCTCTGTCGCTGGATCAATGACTGCTCAACTACAAGGGTCCCGTCGTAGTGTGTTACGGGTCGCCACCTAAAACAAGGCCTTCGGCCACACTAGTCCGGTCGGTCGGTCGTACGACAAATATCAATATCGATTTAACCCGCAGGACGTCGCCTTGCTTACCTCTGAGATCTGACACGTCGAAACTTCTGGCCATCTGCAGACTCCCTGGCCATATGGCTCTACCAGTTACCTGTTCAAGTCTCATCCAGATTCAATGTATCCAAGAAATATAAGACAGTTGAATCTACATTTTCGACATAAACGCGAATTTCCAGCAAACACTTTTTTGTTATTTCTCATCAAATAAAAATTGTCTGTAATTGTTGTATACCGTAAAACATATGCATATACAATTATAAGCGGAAACATAGTCAACAATAATTACGAACTTCAATGAACGAACACACTTCCTTATAAAAAATATACCTCTCACACTTTATTCTTGAAAGGGTTAATGTTGGTTGTGTGAGAGAGGTGAGTTGGAGACGGGGACAGACGGCTACATATTGACCCAAAGTTCTTCTCGTGACCATAGCAGCACTTCTTTCTCATCTTGGCTGGGTTGATCAACCGTGGGTCACTGAGGGCCCAAAGCCCTCTGTCTGCTGCTGGCTCTCCGGCATCTTGTCCCCAACTGAATCCAACTGCAACTGGAACTGGAACTGACTGAAGCCGTTTGTATCCTGATTATATTTTTGTTTGACGTCCACCTGCTTCCGCTTATTTACACAGGTGCATCTCTTGATTGACGGCTCGGTCGAGGGTCAATATGTAACATTATAACTTAAAATCTCTTTGTGCTATTTTAGCCTTTCCTGGGTCATTTCACCCATTTTTTAAAAAAATCTTGCAGGATCGGCTATAACACAAACGGCCCAGCAACAGATCTTATTCATTTATTTTATTTAATGTCCATTTTATTAAAAATTAAATGTAGTATAGAAGACTAAGTCCTGCGCAAAATCCCTTGATACGTTCGTCATTTCCGGAAAATCGCGTACCACCGGAAACTATAGCTGCAATCAACGTCGTCTTTAGAGTGAAGTTTTAGCGCTTAATATTATCGTACACTTCCATCCATTCCAGTTCACCTGGAAAAATTGCTAGCATTGATTTCACATTATAATTCAATGTAGAATGATCCCCCATTTCCGGAATAAGTGTTAAAAAAGGATCTCATCTAGGATGTACAACAGATACGGAAATGGGTAATCATTTTCCATCGAATTAGAATGTGAAAGTGAAACCTCCTTATTAAATGTAAAATTATTGGGGTTTTCTTTTTTCGAAAAAAAAAAATTGCCGTGAGCGCAAGGGTCTAAATAGTTCAAATCACAAATAAATAAATGAATAAATAAACCATTGAAATTTTTTCCTGGGTACATGTGTAAAATTGTACCGAGCAATTTAATCTTTCATTATAAAACGATAAAATTTATTGATATTACTCTTTTATTAAAGCAAAGTACCGCTGATTTGAATTCAGAATTTTCCTTCTTCTAGACTGGTTGTCTTGCCCAGATTAAAGAACCCAATTTTCCCTACTATTTACTAATAGCTGGGGAGAGAATAGATGGATTAATTCTTTTTCCTGAAGTCTAAACACAAAGCGAAACACAAACAGCATCATCTAGAATTTGAACTCAAATCCCATATTCCTTTTCCAGTGGTGATGACCATTATGTCAAATTCACCTTTATAATTGTATTGATGTAACTATTATTATTTTTATATTACATTACTTACGTATATATAAGTGTGTGTATGTGTGTGTGTGTGTGTACGCGTAAATTATGAACTCTTGAGGTATTTTGCTTGAGAATTCATATGCTTCATAAAATCATCAGACAGAAAATGATTTCTTTCCGTCTATTGATTGTCAAAACAGTAATATATATATATATATATATATATATATATATATATATATATTTAGGCAGCATTTCTTCGTTAATGCAAATTTCATTAAACATAATAGACATTTTATGTCTACATATTTTCTTTTGGATCCGTTCGAATTCCCGTATTACTTTTATTGTATTCTGGGGGAATTGATTTATGTATTGTCCATAGTTGCATGTATCCCTAAAGTCGGGCAGAAAGTACTAGGGATACATGCAACTATGGACAATACATAAATCAATTCCCCCAGAATACAATAAAAGTAATACGGGAATTCAAACGGATCCAAAAGAAAATATGTAGACATAAAATGTCTATTATGTTTAATGAAATTTGCATATATATATATATATATATATGTATGTGTGTGTGTGTGTGTGTGTGGCGAAGGAATTTACGGCAGCCACTTGCATAATGCAAAGCTCTTCTAATGAATTGAGCACTCTGGTATCCGGTAACGCAAAATGTAAACAAACGAAAGCTAATACATAATGCGTTATAATTCCCGAGCTGACGTGGTACGCTTGTTGGGAGAGCGGAATGAGTTTAACGTAAAATTGGGCGGGTTTTGATCTCAGCTTCAAGCGTCGTACGTGTCTAGCCACACTAAAGAGTTGTGATAGAACGAAACAGTCTGTCTGTGGATGACAACATACATATACATATATATATATATATATATATATATATATATATATATAGTAACTCTGTTGGTTTTCACTATCTCACTTCGTGGGTTTGTTGGAAAGCAAATTTTTTCTCGGTCTATCTGTCGTAACTTTGGCTGCACGTCACGTCTCTTACATCCAGGAGACAACCTCAAAATTATCGCGCGGTGCATGTATCTTCATACACACGCATACTAAACATCACTTATACGTCCACACACATTAATACGCAAATATAACCCCCACACACACACAGACACACACACAGACACACACACACACACATACACACACAAAGAATTGTACACAATTCTAACGTTCTTTTGACTGTATTTTTCGACTCTTTCGATTTCTTCATTATCTTTCGTTATCTGCCTGATGATTGTTGTGTATAAAACGTCATGAAATCTGAGGTCGCAGACAAGCTTCCATACTATTAAATACATATAAAAACTAAGATTTACTTATTATATATATATGTAGAGAGAGAGAGAGAGAGAGAGAGAGAGAGAGAGAGAGAGAGAGAGAGGCGCTAGTGGTGTTATGGTTACCGTTGTAGGAAATGTACATGGCCGCTCGAGTTCAAATTCTATGAGAGTCTGTTTGCATTTCACGTAACGCTAACTCACATGGGAAAGATATTAATCTAATTATTCTCCCTGAAGCAATGGGTAAATAATAGGGCAAGATGGGCTCTTTAACCTTTCTATGGCAACCAGTCCGGCAAAAGGATAACTCTGAATTGAAACCTGTCAAACATTGACCCTGTATCACGTCCTGCCCGTGAGAAGTGGTTGGGTATATATATATATAAATATATAGGTGGGGGGATTAAAATATAACGTTAAAAACGTTTTTGAAAACTTTACAGTGCTCTATGCATGAAAATGACGAGCACTATCACAATTTCCAGATAAAATGCAGTTTGGTTTCAAAAATTTCACGTATAAACATAAAATAGGATAAAAACTTACATCTCAGAGTTTCACGTAGTCGATCCTCAGTTGAGTTTGTATTCAAGACATCCTTGTTTTTATCCTGCTTTATAGCTATCATATTTTGTGCCCAGTCGGACTTTAGAATACACCAACTGCATCTCTGCAGAAGGGTAAGAACCACCTCCCCGCAACGAATGTCCTGTATATGACACTAAACAATCTGATGGTTAGGTTCCAGTAATGCTGGAGCTTTAGGTAATGTAAAGTACGCCTTCGTAGCCATCGCTCCAAGGTCCAATTGGACCGGGAGTGGTAGCACCTGATAGGGTCCTATCTTTTGGTCAAATAGCACTAAATAGTGTACTTATGCTAAATTGAAATGCTTAAAATAGAACAGTTATTTATCGTTCTTTTACCCAGTTGTCAGCCGGGATAGCAAAATCCACAATTCTGCAAGTTCTCTTCCTTTTTTGTTTTGTTTTTTGAAAATTATTATAAGGTCTGATTGTCTGGCCAAGTCTAAATGATCCGTTTGTATCTCAAAACCGAAGAGGAGTTTGTCCGTTTCATTCTCCAGGACAGATTCTGGGTTTGCATATACCATTTGTTCGTATGGTCAAATTTAAACTTCTTGCGCAATTCCCAGTGGTTCACTTTGCCAACCCAGTCGTGTCTAGTTTTATACTCTTTCCGTGCTATTTTCCTGGATTCGCTTATTATGTGATCGTTTCGTCTAACCTACATTTACTGTTTTGTTGCTTCCATGTGGTTGGTCCTTATGGCGTTGTTTTGAACTGCTATTAGAAAAGATTATTATTATTTTTTTTATTATTATTGTGGTTATTGTGGTAGAAGTATTTTCTCCTTGCGTATTTTACACACCAATTTTAACTCGGAATGTTGTTAGTGGGGGTAAACCTTTTTATTCTTTTTTCATATTTGAATATATATATATATACTGAGAGAGAGACAGGCGGAAAGACAAAGAGAGAGAGAGAGAGCAAGAGAGAGACATAGAAAGAGGGTGATAGATAGATAGATAAATAGATAAAGTGACGGAGTGAGACAGAGACATATATATATATATATATATATATATATAGAGAGAGAGAGAGAGAAGATATCTTGGCAAAGAGATTGTTTTGAAGGTTAAGAGTTTCTTCCTGCTTTTTGTTTTTCTTGTTGTTGTTGTTGTTTTCTTTTTTCTTTTCTTTTCTTTTCTTTTCTTTTTTTTTTTTTTTTTGATTTTGTCGACGCTTAAACTCTTTTCTGACGTCTGGCGAGGAATTCTTCCATAATTCCAAAGCTATTTTTTATTCCTTTATTTATCTATTTGTTTATATTCGTATTTTATTCTAATGTTTTTTACTGTTTTTACTATTTTATTTTTAGTCGTGGCCCAAGCCTCCTCATTGGCACATGGAATAGAAGAAGAAGAAGAAGAAGAAGAAGAAGAAGAAGAAGAAGAAGAAGAAGAAGAAGAAGAAGACAATGGATAAATATATCATTAAAAAGATTTGATTGAATAAATAAATAAAGAAATAAAGAAAGAAAGAAGGAAAAAGAAAGAAAGAAAGAGTGCTGTAGAAACCTTAATCACAGGAAAAAAAATGCAGTTTAAAGAAGAAGAAGAAGAAGAAGAAGAAGAAGAAGAAGAAGAAGAAGAAGAAGAAGAAGAAGAAGAAGAAGAATGAAATAATAAAAAGAGGTGGGTATTTGGGCATTTAAAAAATAAGAATGCTATCTTGGAGGGAAAGGTTACGTACTAGAATAGAACAAAGAGAGAGAGGGAGAGAGAGAGAGAAAGAGAAAGAGAGAGAGATCGTAAAGAAAGTCAGAAACTATTTCTCTGCAAAACAGAAAAGAGAAAAAAGAAATAAGACAAAGGTAGGTGGATGTGGGTTACATGTAGTTGTTACCAGAAGAGCATGAGAATGGTCAGCAACACCAAGAAGAAGAAGAAGAAGAAGAAGAAGAAGAAGAAGAAGAAGAAATCCTGGAATCCGTAAGAATGGAAATGATTGGATATGACGTAGAAGAAAGGGTAAAAAAAAGAAGACCCCCCCACCCTTGAAAGTTGGGATGGAAGGGTGTGGCTCGTTTGCACAAGGACAGGGGCAAAGTTTGTTAAGGCGAAGAGAGTTTCTGAGTTAAATGCTAAAAGAAATCTAGATTATGGACGGGGGAGTTGGATCCTATTGTATAAAAATGGGACCGTGGCTGTCTCTCATCCCAGCCTCTTGCTCTAACTCACACACATGCGCTTGTAATGCTCCCCCTAACCTTAACCATCTTTTCCCTCTCCTCGGCACGATATCTGAGAGAATATTTTTGTCCCTCTCCCACTCTTTTCTCCCTTTCTCCTTACCCCTCCACTACCTTTTCCGTTCTTCTTTTCTTGTCCCATTCTTCTCTTTCTCTCGCTTCCTCTTCCATACCCCCCCATCTCTCCCCCCCATCTCCCCCCTCCCTCCCTCCCTCTCTCTTGCTTGCTCTCTTTACTTAAGAACTTGATTCCAAAACTGGATTTTTCCAAAATTCTTACGGATAATACAATTCCAAAATGTTACTTCTAAACTAAACATATTTTTGCTGTTATTTTTCTTGTTAAAAAGTGTTGCTTAGTTCGGCAAAAGGTTATAATAATGAAGTACTTGCGAGATTCGGGTTCACAAGTTATTTATCAAGTTGTTACGTGAAACAAGTTCTCTAATCGTCTCGTCATAAGAATTAATTAGGTCATTTAATAAAGCTAGCTTAATCTGACAAAAGATTGGAGAATCTGGGGAAATCGAAAACAAAAGTTAATTGCTCCGTTGGACACTGTTGATTAACCTCTATTTTCAAATCAAATTGGTCGCATCATTCAGAGGCTTGAACTTAGTATGGTCGTCTGAAATCAAGATTTAAGCGTCCTGGCTGTTGAACTAAGCAATGTGAATTAAAGTCAGGATTAAGTGCTCAGAGGCTTGAACTAAGCATGGTGGATTGAAATCAAGATTTAAGCGTCCCTGGCTGTTGAACTAAGCAATGAGAATTAAAACCAGGATTAAGTGCTCAGAGGCTTGAACTAAGCATGGTGGACTGATATCCGGTTTAAGTGTACCGACTGTTGAACCAAGCAGTGTAGATCAAAATCAGGTTTAATGGCTTTGGAGCTTAAATTAAACATGGTTGACTGAAATTAGTATGAAGTCTTGACTGTTGAACTAAGCAAATGGAACAGTCAGTTTTTAGATTCTTGAAGCTTGAGCTAAGCATAGGTCTAATGGTCGTGATTGTTGATCTAAGCAATGTGTATTAAAGTCAGGATTAAGGACCCTGGAGATTCAACTAATTATGGTGGATTAAAGCCAGAGTTAGGGACCTGGAGGTTGAACTAAGATTGAAGTAAGTAATGTGGATGGAAATTGGGGTTAGGATCCTTGAAGCTTGAAGTTAGCAAAGTGGATAAAAATCAGAATCAATGGCCCTGAAGTTTGAACTAAGCACAGTGGACTGAAGTCAGGATTAAGGGTATTGATAGCTGAACTATGAAACGAGGATTAAAATTCGGACAAAAGGACTTGAAGCTTGAACTAAACAAGGTTAAACTAAACTTGAACTAAGCAATGTGGATAGAAATCGAGGTTAAGATTCTTGAAGCTTGAAGATATCAAGGTAGATTAATGTTAGAATTAATGACCCAGAAGCATAAACTAAGAATGGTGGGCTGATATCAGAATCAAGGGTGCTGACTGCTGAACTATGCAACGAGGATTAAAATCAGAATTAAGGGCACTGAATATTGAAATAAGTATGGTCGACTGGATTCCTGTTTATGGGTCCTGAGTGATGAACTAATCATAGTCGATTGAAATCTTGTTTAAGGGTCTTCAGTGAGGAACTAAGCATGGTATATTGAAATCCTGTTCAAGGGTTCTGAGTGATGAACTAAGCAATAATAATCAAATACTGGCTTAAAAATCCTGAGGTTGCACTTAGCATGGTTGACGTAAGCAATGTCCATTAAAGTCACTATGAAGGTCCTTGTAGGTTGAACTATGCTTGAAGGAAACAAAGTGCATGAAAATCGGGATTAAAGGCTTTGAATTATGAAGTTAGCAATGATGATTAAAGTCAGAATTATGGGCTTTGAAGCTTCAACTAAGCATGGTGGAGTGAAGCCAGGATTAAGGGTAGTGACTGTTGAACAAATCAATGAGGGGTGAAGTCAGGATTAATGGCTCAGTAAATTTGATGCTTAAAGAAAGCAATATTGAAGAAAATCGGGATTAAAGGCCTTGAACTTTGAAGTTGGCAATGTATGTTAGTGTCAAGATTACGGGCCTTGAAACTTTGAATAAGCATGGTGGATTGAAGTCAGGATCAAAAGTCTTGATTGTTGGATCAAAGTCAGCCCACAAAGTTGAACTTCGCATGGGGGACTGAAGTCAGGAATAAGGGTATCAACTGTCGAACTGTCGAACTAATCAATACACAATAAAGTCCATATTAAGGTCTCTGAAGCTTAAAGTATCAATGTGGATGAAAATCATAATTAAGGTTCTTGAAGCTTGCAGTTTGCAATGTGGATAAATTCAGACTGAAGGGCCTTGAAGATTCAAAGAAGCAATGCTAATTAAAATCAGGATCAAGGGCTTGAAATAAGCAAACTTTGATAAAGTCAGAATGAAGGGCTCTGAATCTTGGTGTAAGCAATGTGTTCTAAAATCGGAATCAAGAGCTCTAAATCTCGAAGTAAGCAATTTGAATTAAATTTAAGATTAAGGGCCTTCATGTTTGAATTATGTAATCTGTACAAAATTCGCCATCACACAACATGAAGCTTGCAATAAGAAATAAGTCAATGTTGATTTTTTTGTGCGTGTATCTATCTGAGCAGTGACTGATACGTGTTTTGGAGGTCCTGAAGCTTTTACTAATATGAGGAGAGGACTCTGCAACTTGAAATAAGCTTAGCACTTTTTAAAATAACTTCGGCTATAAGATTACTCTATATTGATAATATTATATTAAAAAAAAACGCTTCTCATCCAGTAGATCCCTACATTTTAAGCAATATAAGCTAAAGTCGCATCTGGGGTCCTTGTTCCAGTCACCGATTTCCACATTTGTTGAATCTTTGAGCTTCAGATTCCAACCAGTAGGTATACCCAGGGGGCTAGGGGAAAATGCTTGTTGGTTGGCTGGTTGTGTTTTATGGTATTTCAATCTTTTCACGGTTATTTAATGCAAAATCCTGTTTATATATACCTATTAAATATATATGATTAGTAAATGAAAGGTTTGTAGGTAACATTATTCTTAAACGAGCCAAAGCTCATTTGTTAGCACACAGTTAAATGCTTTCAAGTATTTCTATCTAACACTAATAATTCAATATTAATATGTTTGCTCCTATTTAAAAGGTTTTACGTAGAGTAAATCATTTGACACAGATTGAATGCTAACGGTTGCTAGCGCTCCAGGTCAGAGTGGTAAGGAAGGAGTGGTCCATATCCTGGACACTCATTAGACGGGAAAAGGATAAAGAATAAAATATTTTATGTGAATATATCTGATATATATGTTAGCAATATTTTATGGATGCAGAAATATGAACAAAACATGAATACAAAACCAAAAGATTTTTGAATCTAATGAAAAATTGTACTGATTTCTTCTGACACAATATTTCTTCTTCCGTCTTTTATAAATATGGTGAATTCATTTCCACTTATGATTATGAACATCCAATACATAGCTGGCCCAGCGAAAAGCATGGATCTGATTTTGTCCAATAGGTCAACTTAAGAGGAACTGACTCTCCTAAAATATCATCCGGGGCAAGGTCGAAAAGAGTCTAAAAGAATTAAGAACATTGTTTTCAGAGAGACAGACAAACAGACAGAAAAGGAAATATTTTGTAAATAAATTACGTTACTTACTTTAATATTGGCCTAATGAGTAGAGTATTCACCAATGATCCGGGAGACTGAGGTTCAATCCGAGGTCGAGTCATACCAGAGACTCAAAAAATAGTAATTGATGCTACCTTGCTTAACACTTAGTATTTCAAGGTAGGGATCAAGGGTAAAGTGGAGCAATCCAGGAAATTGAGTAGCGCCTTCCTCTACACGTCGGTGTTGTAGCGATAGAAAAGGGAGCCTTCTGGTCGCCCCCGACTCAGGTCACCAACTTTACTTACTTTTACTTCAGTATGTTTAAGATTTTTATTGTATCGGGTGTTAATTACAGAACTATATCATGCTGACGGTAAATTAGGGTGCTTGTCTAGAATAGACCGCAGAGGAAATATCTACTGTGAACAATAAAAGATTATATTGCAATAGAATACTTATTTTCACCAATCAGATAAGAGTAAGTTTCAGTCAGTATCATGTTTGATATATACGTTTTGGCACTCCGAAAATACGTTTTTCTTAAAGCTTCAAGGCGGCCTTTCTATCTCTATCTCTTTCTCTCTCCCTCCCTCTTTCTCTCTCTCTCTCTCTCCCCCCTCTCTCTCTCTATATATATATATAAATGTATATATTTATTTCTCTCTCTATTTCTGTGTATCTATCTATCTATCTTCATATTTATCAAACCCTCTGCTCGGGCAGGATATGACACAAGGTCGATTTTTAAGTTGAGTTTAACAGGTTTGAATTCAGAGTTTTCCTTTTCCTAGACTAGTTGCCTCACCAAGACTAAAGAACCCAATCTGTCCTACTATTTACCCATAGCTGGAGGGAGAATAATTGGATTCATACCATTCCCAAGGGTATCAGTGCTATGTGAAATGTAATCAGTCTCATCCAGGATTTGAACTCGTGTCGCCGTGTTTCCAACAACGATAACCATTACACCACGGGCACCTCTCTCTCTCTCTCTCTCTCTCTCTCTCTCTCTCTCTCTCTCTCTCTCTCTCTCTCTCCTAAACCCCTAACAAGGTCTTAAGTTTTGTTTTTCCTTCACTGCACACTTATTTACAAAGTTCCTGTAAATCATCTTTGACCTATGAGACAAATACCTCCTTCTAGCCATGGCCAGTATAGTCCATATGGCGAAGTGACTAACGTTCTGGACAATGAAATCATAGTAAGCGATTTCGAACTCCAGTACTCCAGTCACAATGTTACGTCCACATTTGGACTAATACTCTTGGAAAATGTGTGGAAGCACCATATCCTCCACCCAGCAATATGTTAAATAGATCTACGATATTATTTTACAAGGATAGCTTTAGCATGAAATAACCACCAAGATTGATATGTTATTTAACAAAGAGATCTACCAACCAACAGTCTAACCATAACAAAATCTCAGTGAGTTCTGATGTCTTTGAAGGAGTTGGGTGAGGTGGAGGGTTGAAAGGAAAAAAGCTTCAAAGAGAGAAAACAGCCGTCTACTAGCTCGTAGAAGACGCAAATTTAGATGCGTTACCATTTAAGAATGAAATGAAAATAATGATTCAGGTTTACTTTGATCAGGATACGAGCACATCAGGTGGTGTAATCGTTTGCCAGCTAAACTAGCAAACCTTCACGAGTGTGTTCGATTTTCATTGGGTGCTCTATTCGTATGGCCTTGTACCACATCAAAGCAAAAAGCTTAGTAAATTACTACTACACTGATCTACGTCAAACTAAGCATTGTAGACTCTAACCATTTTGTCAACAAGCCTATTTGTTAGAATGTTAACCAGTGGTACAGGAGATCGGGGTTCAATCCCAAGTCGAGTCATACCAAAGACTCAAAAATGGTACTTGATACCTCCTTGCTTAACATTCAGTATTATAAGGTGTCGATCAATGGTAAGTGGAGCAATCGAAGGAAAAGAGTAGCGCCTTACCCTACACTTCGATGTAGTAGCTATTGAAAAGAGGGCCCTCAGCTCGCCCTGGACAACGGTCGGTGAACTTACTAAATAGTTAATCGCACTATTCTGGCGAAATACCGAATATAGGAGGCACGTGTTGTGTAACAGTTATTACCGTAGGAAATTGACTCGGTAACCCGAGTTCAAATCTAGGACAAGGCTGTTTGAGTTTTTCTTTGTATTAATGCTAATGGCGAACGTTGTGAATCCATCTGTTCTCTACAACATGCACACACCGACTAGGGGGTAAATAGTAGAAGAGAAATTGTATATTTTGAGTGATGTGTATATTAATTTCGCCAAGACCAAAGTATTCTTGAATCTTTCGTTGAACAAGGATTTCTTAGAAGTTTTATCTCAGAAAATTGCCCTTCGGATACAGCCACATGTGGAAAAGGCAGAAGATAGAATCGTACAAAGGTTGCCTGAGTGTGGGGCGTTTCGTTAGAATCACACATAAGTAATTGTAGACAATGTGGCTGCTGTAGATATTTTTTATTAACCTGTGTAAAATTTTATTAACTCTTAATTTCATTTTTGCGATACTAAATTTATAAATATACTAATGTTGATGGAATCATTTTTATCTAATACTAATTTGGGTTGGTTTAATTTCTTTGTTTAATGGTACGAGGATCATTAAATAAGTTTCCAGACTTTTTTCGTATGGGCACTTTTATTGATAGTACACACATGAAACTCTAGTCCCCCTCGAAGTAATCTCCACTGGCTTCAATGCACTTGTTGTACCGTTCCAACAACTTCTGGAAAGCCCCATAGAAGTCCTCTTGTATGAGCGTGTCAATCACCTTCGTCACAGCCTCTTTCATCTCCTCAACTGTCTCATAACGACAGCCTCTGAGCTGAGGGAATAACGAAAAGTCATAGGGAGCAAGGTCTGGACTATAGGGAGGGTGAGGAACTGTCTTGATGCCCATCTTGGTCAAATAGTCTGTGACAAGGATAGAGTTGTGGACTGGTGCATTGTCCTGCTGGAAACGCCACTGAGCCGATTTGAAGAGTACTGGCCTCTTCCCAAGGAATCTCTTGCTGAACTCCCTTAAAACCTCAACATAGTAACCCTAACCCTAACCCTTACCCTTTGGCCAATCAACTGTGGTGTATTGACATCCTTACTCCTCTCACACCTCTCATCATCCCTCATGGACTCCCTGCCTTCTTTGCATCTCTTATGCCACTCAAAAACTGATGCTCGATTTATGCAAGATGCTCCAAAAGCGATCTGAAGCATTCCATACGTTTCTGAGGCATTTTTTCTAAGTTTAAAACAGAATTTTATTGCATATCGTTCTTCTAAAGTGTCCTCACGTCCAGATTGCATTTTTGAAATTCACCAGCTGTGACAATCAGGTTTTAGTAAGGTGTATTCCAATTCCTGCTGAAGCTGTTCCTTTGAACCTGAAATCATAAAAATTGATTAGTCATCTCATAAGATGTATAGCAATAACATACTGAATCTTGAAGAGTCTACGACAATTTTAAATGCCTATACAAAAAAGTCTGGAAACCTATTGAAGGCACAACATAATCTACATCTGCAATTTTGTTGTGGCTTGTCTATTATTATTATTATTATTATTACTTTGGACCATATCAGTGCTGGCAAATTATCGATCTTAAACAGGAATGCTTGAAACTAGAAAACGGTGTACGAATTATTTGTAATAATTAAAAATAATCTGAGAGTTAATTTTTTTTTCATTGCGAACTTTTTGTCCTCAGATTAAGAAGCCACATCTCAAAATGATTCCAATGAAAGATGATTAAAAAAAACTTGATACCATAAAAACGAGTGAAAAAATTCTTAAAAAACAACTAAGCAAAAATGCCAATGTAGATAAACAATGTACGTGATTTCCTAACCTAAGAAACGATTTATAGTTGTATGGTATCAAGTATTTCTTTCTAAAATAAATAATTTGTTTGTTTGTTTGTTTGTTAGTGTTTTATGCCATAAAATCAGTTGAGACGGGTTGATTCGCCGTTAAAATCAATTAATCCTTTAATACATTAAAGATTATGGGGTTTTTTTAAGTACAGATTACAAAACTCTTCCTTGTTGACGATAAATTGTTGAAACTTGTCAAGAAGAGACCGGCGAAGAAATATCTACAATAATCATCAAAAGATTATTTAGAAATATAATACTTTGTTTCACTATCTGGATAAGAATACGTTTTAGTTATTATCTTTGAATATAAACGTTTTGGCACTCCAAAACTTTCTAAAACCTTCAAGCCAATCATTCCTTCCTTCCCCCTATCTATCTATCTATCTATCTCAGTCGGTTCAAATCTATCTATCTATCTATGTATCAACCATTTCTCTCTCTCTCTCTCTCTCTCTCTCTCTCTCTCTCTCTCTCTCTCTCTCTCTCTCTCTCTCTCTCTCTCTCTCTCTCTCTCTCTCTCTCTCTCTCTCTCTCTCTCTCTTGAACTCCGAACAATGTCTCGGGGGTTGTTTTGCTTTCGACAATTAATAATCTAGAACGTCTTTCAAACCAGAGTAAAAAAAAGAATTCTCAGCAAGTTTGGAGACCTTCCTTGCGGTGTTGGTTTGGTTTGGTTGGGTTTTATGACATATCAGCTATTGTTGGTTATTTAATCCCAAATCCATTTTTATACATATAAACTACAGTTTTTAGTTTACGCTCAGTTAAATGTAAAACTGTTCTATTTCAAACAATTCGGCTTAGTACACAGTTTAGTTCTATTTGACCCATTGATAGAACCCTATCAGGTGTTACCACTCCAAGCCTGTGTGAACCTGGGAACGATGGCAATAAAGGGATACTCCGCATTCCCCAAAGTTCCGGCATAAATGGAGCTTCTCTATCAGATTGTTTAGTATCATATACAGGACAGTCGTTGGGGAGTCTTACCTGTCTGCAGAGATGCGGTTGATGTATTCAGTAGCCTCAGCCAACTGGGTCACTCTTTGGGGGAGTCTTACCCGTCTACAGAGATGCAGTCGATGTATTCTACAGCCTCCCTATTGTGGTGTTGGGGTAGAGTAAATAACGCTAGAAAAAACAAAAACCCTGCCGTCTACTATCTCGAAGAAAGCATAATTTCAGAAGCCATTTATTCATAAATGAAATGGTTGGTATCGTTTTTGTTTATTTGTTTTGTTTTTAAATGACGAATCAATTGTTGTTGGTTAATTAATGCCTGAGCAATCCTTGCAGAAAAAACAGTACCTTCATACCTTAATCAAGGGTATAAATCTGAAAGCAAGCCTCATGACGTGATTGGGGTGCGAATTTGCTTACGGCAATGTCTCAATCTTGCTCGTTAGCCACAATGCCCCCTTTCTACAAATTATTTATTGCTCAGTCGGCTGGAGGGGGCTGGAGAACACACCGATTTTTTTCTCAGCTGAAGAATAAGACATTTCGCCCCAAACGAATGTCCTAGATATGACACTAAACATTCTGATGGTGACGTTCCAGTAATACTGAAGTTTTAGGGAATGCGGAATAGCCCTTCATTGCCATTTCTCTCAGGTCCACTCTGACCGGAGTGGTAACCCTTGATAGGGTCCTATCTATGGGTCAAAGAAAACTAAACTGTGAACTTACGCTAAACTGAATTGCTTGAAATAGGACTGTTTTGACATGTAAACTTCGTACTTATGGTAAACTGAATGATTTGAAATAGAACTGTTTTTGTATGCTAAACTGAATTGTTTGAAAGATTGCTGTTTTTGACATTGAAACTGTATTTACGCTAAACTGAATGATTTGAAATAGAACTGTTTTGACATTTAACTGTGCACAAACAAAAACTATACTTATACTAAACTGATATGTTTAAAATAGAACTGTTCGAATAAACCGAATAGCTTGAAAGGGAAATATTTATTTGTATAAAATTGGATTTAGCATTAAATAAATTACAAAGGTTGTTATGACATAAAACACTGACAAACAAACAAATTATTTATATTTGATAAGAATACTTGATACCATACAACTACAAATCATTTCTTTTGTTTAGAATAGTTGCTTGAAACTATAATTTTTTTACGAAGGATGGATATTATCATTTATTTGAAATTATACAACTGTGTACAAAGTATTTATATTAAATACGAACACTTGATATCACATGACCATGTGAAAAAAACAAAAATACTTCTCAGAAACATCTACACAAAAATATCATTTCGGACATACAGTGTACGCAATTCTCTCACACGATTCCCTCAAGGCATGAAATAACCCTGCACGTGTGGACACGCCGTTAAAATCAGTACGTTAGCCACTATGCCACGGAGACTCCGTAAATATACAATGATTTAAAATTACCCTCATCTGAATGGTGAAAGTAAGTATTGATTGACTGATTGAGTTTAACCGTATGTCAACCCGTTTGGGATTATTTTATGTTGAGTGGTTAGGGAATTTTATACATTGTATTAGCAGTTTTTGTCTATTTTCATGTTTTTTTGGGGGGGGCTCGGTTTTATCATATCAGGTATTCTTATTAAATAGAAATAATTTGTGATCAAATCTATTTGATCAAAAAATGGCACTTTATGATTGGTCCCATAGATGGTTGTGTTATCATATTTACCCAACCCCTCCGCTCGGGCAGGATATGTCACAAGGTCAATTTTTATGCGGGGTTTAACAGGTTTGAATTCAGAGTTTTCCTTCTCTTAGACTAGTTGCCTCGCCAAGGCTGAAGAACATAGCTGGAGGGAGAATAATTGGATTCATTCCTTTCCCAAGGGTATTAGTGCTATGTGAAATGCAATCAGTCTCGTCCAGGATTTGAAGTCGTGTCGCTGTGTTCATTTCCTACGACGATAACCATTACACTACGGGCACTTCCCGTTGATGGTTGTGTTATATGACATAACAACCTTTGTAAGGTGTATATTGCCAAAACCTATATAATATATGCTTATTAAACGAATAGTTTGTAGGTAACATTATTTTTAAACGTGCCTAAGCTCATTTTTTGCACACAGTTAAATGAATTCCAGTTTAGCTATCTGGCACTAAGAGTTCGATTTGCATGCAGTTAAATGGTTTGTAGTATAAACAGTTCTATTGGACCCATAAATGGGACCCTAAAAGTACTACCACGTCGTGTCAGAGTGGACCAGAGAGTAATGACAATTAAAGGATACTCCATATTTCCCAAAGCTCCAGAACTGGAACCTTACTATCCAAGACACAACTATTTTACAGCCTTAGCTGACTGGGCTCCAAAGATGACGTCAGATTGAAGGGGGTTGTAATTGCAACTCAAGAGTAATTCGAAATAAGTCTAGAAGTGGAACCTCATCACCTGGTGGAATTTCGAGTCTTATCCAAGGCCGTTTTTTTTTTAAATATCGAATGAATATATTACTAATATAATTTCTAACCAAAGATCAAATCAATATCCGAGTGAATTTAAAAAAAATCAAGTCTCCGGGATTTTTCCTTGTCCAAGATCTCCCAACTGTCACACCTACACAACATTAGCAAATTTATAGAGATATATTCCAACCTTTCGTGGATTTTCTTTCTTTCTTTCTTTCTTTCTTTCTTTCTTTCTTTCTTGTTTTGCAGGCATTTACTGATTACTCTCACGATTTCTGTTTTTCTTTTCTCGTTTTTTTTTAATCTTCACCGAATTCCCTACACCATAATTAAACGTAAAACGAAAAATGAATAAAAAATAAAATAAAATAAAGACCTGATTGGATGTACCGCTCTCTGGAATTTCCTCGTTTAACATACGAAATTTCTATTCGTGTGATATATCCACCAGGAATTTGACTTGTGTTTCAAGTGGCGTATTTTCTTTTGCCTGATCTGTTTTAGAAGCCAAATCCGTTCAGCTTTGGATCATCCAACTCATATTGTCTCCAAGAACGAGAAAACTAGTTCTATAGTGGCGAATACAACAGAAATTACTGCTGGAAGCACTTTCGTAAAGCACTTAATGCTTCCAAGGTATAATTGAGCAGATCGCATTGCATACGAGTCAGGTGGTTCGTTTCTTTTGTATATCATAGCATCGGTTGATGTTCATAAGGGAAATGATTTGGAGTTACTTCGATAGATGGTGGGTTTTTATCCAGTTTGGGTGGGTAGGTCTTATATATGAAGGAGGATAAGTATGCACAAAAGAAAGAAAGAAAGAAAGAAAGATCATCGTAAAGTTAACTGACAGTGCGATAGAAGTAAAAGTAGAGAAAAATCTAGGTGTAGAAAGAAAGAAAGAAAGAAAGAAAGAAAGAAAGAAAGAAAGAAAGAAAGGAAAATGAGAGAAAAAGGAGACAAAAAAGAATGGAAAGAAAGAAGGGCGGAAGAGAGAGAGAGAGAGAGAGAGAGAGAGAGAGAGAGAGAGAGAGAGAAACAAGAATGAAATTGAAAGAAAAGCAGAAAGAAGAACAGGAGACAAAACTTTAAGAAAGAAAGAAAGAAAGAAAGAAAGAAAGAAAGAAAGAAAGAAAGAAAGAAAGAAAATTATAGAGTAAGAAGAAATTCTTTCAAAATTAAAAAAGAAAGGAAGAAAGAAAGGAAAAAGAAAGAAAGAAAGAAAGAAAGAAGACAATATTAAGAAAAGAGAGAAATAAGAAAAAAAGAGAAGATTTAAACAAAATAGTGGAGAAAAAAGACTAAAAGAAAAAAATAGGTAAAGAAAAAGTTATAATAAGAAGAAATTAGGAGAAAGAAAGAAAGAAAGAAAGAAAGAAAGAAAGAAAAAGATATCATTGAATCTTAAAGAATTAACGGAAGACAAAAGAAAACGAGTGAAAATTACAAAAAAGAAAGAAAGAAAGAAAGATAACAAAAAAAGAAAGAAAAAAGAAAGAAAACAAGTAAAAAGAAAACAAGAAAAAATAAAGAAAGAAAAAGGAAAAAAGAAAGAAAACGAAAAAAAGAAAATGCTATAAAAATGTAAAATCAAACAGAAAGAAAAAAAAAGAAAAAAGGAAAAAGAAAGAAAGAAAAATGTTCACTCCCCTAATCTTTATTCTTTGTTTACTCTTCAATTCTACCCGCTTTTCTTCCTCCCCCTTCTCTCTCTGTTCTTTCTTTCTTTCTTTCAATACTTTTTCTCCTCAATTATTTTCCCTACTTAAATACCACATGTCCCTTCTCTGCTTTTCCATCTTTTTAATCCTTTACCAACACCTCCGACTATTAAACCCCACCACACTCCTATACCCGGTTCTGGTTCTTCCTGAGAATTCCTTTGCCACGCCCCTCCTTCTTTTTTCTTTTTTTCTTTTTTTTTTTTGATCATCTTGACTCACATATTATAAGCTGTATCTGCTTAAGGTTGGGAAAACTATAGGAATGCCAAACTTTTTCTCAAAATACCCATAGTTTTTTTTTCTTTTTTTCCTTTTTTATCTTAGGAATTCTTTTCTGCTTTATGTATTTATTTCATTTCTATTACTCCCTCTGTCACTTTGTGTGTCTCTGTCTCTGTCTCTCTCTTGCTTACTTTTTCTCCTTGGAAAAAAAAACCCAGAAAAGATGAAAAAGGTAGAAATATGAGATGTAAAAATTACGTTTCATCCGAAAAGTTTTTTCGTTTTAATACTACAGTTTTAAAACAGAGCTTAGTTTGGGATGGGGAGAAGGGAAAAAATGAAAAGAAAACAAGAAAAGAAGTGTGGAATGAAGAAGGAATGAAAACAAGAAAAAGAAGGAAATTAACTGAAGTTTAAATGAAAAAAAAAATGCACCACGAGGAAAGAAAAACTGTCAAAGAAAGAAAGAAAGGATGTAGGGAATGTTTATGTTCTAAGAATCATTAAGGGTTCACTTTTCTTAGGGTCAGTGAAAAATTAGTGAAAGAAGGTAGGAGTGATTTTAAGGAGGAGAAAAACTGACACTGGGTCAAAAAAAGTAGAAAAAAGAAAAAAGAAGAAAATAAATACACAGATAAAGAAAGAAAGAAAGAAAGGAAGAAAGAAAGAAAGAAAGAAAGAAAGAAAGAAAGAAAGAAAGAATACAATAATGTAAAAAGTAAAAGACAAAAATAAGAAAAAGACAGTAAACCTTAACAAATTCAGAAAGAAAGAAGAAAGTGAAGGAAAAATCATTAAAGAAAGGGTGGGAATAAGAAGAAATTAAGAACAAAACAAGAAAGAAAGAAAGAAAGAAAGAAAGAAAGAAAGAAAGAAAAAAAAAAAAAGAAAAAAACACATACAAACAAACTAGAAATAGAGAAAATCGTAATAAAAAAAGATTGAAAAAAGAGAGGAAGGCAAAACAGGTTTAAAAAAAAACAAATAAAAACAAGAAATAGAAGGAAATAATAAATTTTAAAAATCGTAATAAGTTTGAATGAAAAAAAAACAATAAAAAACATCACAAAGAAAAAAGAAGAATCAAAGAAAGAAATAGAAAGTATCGGGTTTGTTCCTTATTCGAGGGTGACGCGAAGGCTCCATTTTCAATAGCTACCACACCGAGTTGTAGTGGAGAACGCTACTCCATTCCCGGGATTTCTCCACTTTACCCTTGATCCGCACCTTATAATGCTGAGTGTTTAGTAAGGCGGCATCAAGTACCATTTATTAAGTCTTTGGTATGACAGTGTCAGTGATTCAA
The DNA here is from genome assembly GCA_963585895.1 of Sepioteuthis lessoniana. Taxonomy (NCBI): domain Eukaryota; kingdom Metazoa; phylum Mollusca; class Cephalopoda; order Myopsida; family Loliginidae; genus Sepioteuthis; species Sepioteuthis lessoniana. The sequence goes on from OY757934.1 coordinate 70,884,279, forward strand.
TTGATGAAAGAAGTAGAAATAATTTTAAGAAGGGAAAAAATACACTGCCAAAAACTGAGTTGAAGATTAAAAAAAGACAAAGAAAATAAAAAAATAAAAAATAAATGAATTAACGAAGAGTATCATTTTTATTCCCGTTTTGGAACGACTCTTTAAGGCCAATTTTTCACCTCAAAAACAATTCATTTGTACACATCAAAGTATACCTTCGTTGCAGCTAAAAATTCGAGGTCGTTCATTATACAAAATCATTCATTACTAGACTTTAAACGATAATTCTTCCTGTGAACCACAAATCACGTATAATAAATTACGCTTGAAAGGGCCATCTCTTGAGGCCATTTACACAATAGGACAAGTTCTGCAAGAACGATGAGTCTCTGTGGCGTAAGGGGTAAATTGCCGGACAGTGGCCTCGAAGAAAGAGAATTCAAACTCAATTATATTCATTTTCAGATTTATACTTTTTGGAAATGAATAAACCAATTTATTCTCCAAGCTTTAAATTAATAGTATCAGTGCAGTTTATCCAAAGGATGGCATGGCATTAAATAACCCACAAAAGTTGATATGCTATTAAACAACCAAACAATAAAAAACAATTCAAAAGTATGAAATTATAGCTTGAGAGGCCTAATTTGTAATAAAGTTGGCGACCGTAGTCGAGGGCGACCTGAAGGCTCCCTTTTCAATAGCTACTCGTTTCCCTGGATTGCTCCACTTTACCCTTGATATGTACCTTATATTGCTGAGTGTTAAGCAAGGGGGTATCAAGTACCATTTTTAAGTCTTTAGTATGACGCGACGTAGGATTGAACCCAGGTCTCCCGGACCATCGGCGAACAAAACTAAAGAAGAATTACTAAATATGTTTCAGTTATAAAAATGACTGACAAATATTTTTTATGGTTGATTTTAACAACTCTGGGGTTGTTTAAAACCTAGAGGTTTGTATATATTACACATCTATATTTAAATATCTATGTAAATATTTGTGTGTGGGGGGTGGCTGTTTCTTAAAACAAATGGACGCACTTGTAGCGTAACGATTATCGTCGTTATAAGTGGACTCAGCTATCTGACTTCAATTCCTAAATGAGGCTGTTTATATATCACATAGCTATAATGCCTCTAGAAAATATCCGAATCCTGTTATTTCACCTCCAGCTATGGATAAATAGTTGGGTCGACTGGGGTCTTTGACCATGGTACGGCAACCGGTCGAGGAGGAGAAGGAAAATTCGAAATTCAAAGCAGACCTTAAAGATGGATAGGCTAAGCTAAGCTACTCCTGTCCAAGATAGACAACATGAATAGTGCCCTGTCGAGCAAACCACGTGACGGGATTATAATTTCTTTTAATACAATCAGAACTATTTTCAATGTTTCATGGTAATTTTTTTATTTGTCTACATTTGTTTAAAAGAAAAGAATGAATTAAAAAAGTGAACATATCAAAGAAAATTAAGATAAACATTCGACCATCAACAAGCGAAAGCATTTCCATCACTTTTCATAGTAGAAATATTTGCATATATTTCCTGCCATTATAACAAAAACTGGAATTCTTCAAAACTGTTGCCGTGTCAGTACTACTGTATCGTTGCACAACATGGACTTTAATGAAATGCCTGCAGAAAAAGCGCGATAGGAACAGTACAAGAGTACTGCATGGTGTTTTGAAAGCAATACCCTATAAAACTAAAACTGTACCGCCACTAAACTCCCATCTCATAAACCATCCAAGTAAGACGAACAAGACATGTTTTATACTTGAGGTGGAGTAAGAATGAACTAACAAGGCGTTCTATGGATTCCTAGACAAGGATACAGCAGTATACATAAATCGGTTCTGTGCGGATACTGTATACCGTCAAGAGAACTTGCAAAGAGCGATGACTGATAGGGACAAACGATGATAGAGGGTGAGTTGAGCAAATCTGTACAGTTGAAATGCGTTGATGATGATGATGATGATGATGATGATGATTGGAATAAGGTGAGTACTTTCAATGTGGTGGAAGTAAATGAAAAATAAAAAACGATGTCTGTTCAGAAAGTCGAAACTGAAGCTGTATTTACCAGGACAAATAGAAGAATAAATTTTTAAAAAGTCAATTTTTCTTCAAAATAATCCATTTTACATTCAAACTTTTTACTCCAGGGAGTTCGCCACGAACTGAAGTATCTCTGAAACTGCTCTTTTGATATGATGTAGAACTGCCGTGTTTCGTGAGTATGGGGGTTTCTACACTTGCACGACCTTGTTTTTCGCTGTCATATGATTGCAAGTTTTCCGATCTAATACTCATGATTCATCCACAGTCGTATCTCTTTAAGCATTCCGATCTAATACTAAAATTATATAGTTTCATGTAATTCTTTCTATTTAATTGTCATTTATTTGCACAATTTTTTATCGTTTCAAAACACTAATAATAGTAATAATCCTTCAATTATAGCTTCAAGTAACTATTCCTAATACAAATTATTTATAATCTGATAGTATCAGGTTTTCCTATCTAATTGAAATAATCTGCACACAGTTGTGTTATTTCAAGTATTCATATATACCAATACTTGAAAGCCTGTTAGATTTAATTAGAATATTCTTTTTAATAATTATTTGTTTGCACACAGTTACATGGTTTTCTGGATTACTATCCAAGACTCATTCCGTGGGAGAAATGGCTGAAGTGCTTGACTGTGACTGTAGTAAGCGAATTCAAATTCCAGCCTCGGTATCGTGTTCTCTTTCGGACGAGTACCCTTGGGGAAAAATATCAACTATTCATCTACCCATCTATTGAGTAATAATACAACGATTGTTCGTCTACAAAGATGACTTTGGCATTAAATTACCTAAGAAAGTTTTTATGCCAATATAAATAATATTTTATACCGATCCATTTGACCCACAGATGGAACCCTAACAGGTACTACCTCACTTGGTTTGGTTAGGTTTAGTTTAGTTTGGTGGCATATCAACTATTGTAGGTTATTTAATGCCAAATCCATTTTTATACATATAAACGGTTCTATTTCAAACAATTCAGTTTAGATGAGTATAGATTCTTGTTTACACATAGTTGAACGTAAAACAATTCTGTTTCAAACAATTCAGTTCAACCTAAGTAGAAAGTTACATGTCAAAAACAATGTATTTCAAACATTTCTGTTTAGCGTAAGTATACAGTTTAATTCTATTTGACCCATAGAGAGGACACTATTAGGTGCTACCACTCTTTGAGTGAGCCTGGGAGAAATGGTAATAAAATGGTACTGTACACTCTCCAGATCACCGGAACAATTAACTCCACCGCTCTTGCAGTTTAGTGTTATGTGCAGAAAGCATTTTTGGGTTGGTCGGAGGAGACATTTTTATTTGCTGAGGATACAGATATCTTAGCTTGTGACTTAAATTATGTGTGAAATTACTGAACTCTCGAAAATATACCATGTTATGCTCTAGTCGACTTAGTTGCATCCCTTACTTGAAACGAGATTTTCCTGTGGCCATATTTTCATCGCAAACTATTTACTTTGTTCAATTAATCTAACCCGCCGCTTATTGGGTCCGATTTTCGTGTTCTCGTTGTGGTCTTATAAACCAGAATTCACTGAGCGTGGATGAAGATTAACCGACCAGATTACCCACTTTCGCTTAAAAGAACTGCGAGATATTTCGCACCATTTTCGGGGGAGAAAGAATTCTCATCACCCATCGAATTCGGTAATGCCAAGTGGGAACAGCTCAGTCAACTGTGGCTGTAGAATACATCGACTACATCTCTGCAGACGAGTAAGACACCCTCTTAACAAATGTCCTGCATGGGACACTTAACTATCTGATGGTGAGGCTCCAGTAATGCTGGAGCTTTGGGAAATGTGGAGTATCCCTTCATTGCCATCGCTCCCTGATCCACTTTGGGGTGGAGTGGTACCACCTGTTAGGGTTCTATCTATGGGTCAAATAGAACTGTTTGACATTTAAACTGACTGCAAACAAATGGCTTATGCAAAATAAAATTATTTGAAATAGAACTGCTGGATCATTTAACTGTGAGTGAACAAATGACTAATATTTATTTGAATTGTTAGTGATACATAACAATACTACAAACCATTTAAAGGTGTGCAAACGAATGAGTTATTTTGGATAGAATTTTAAGGGTTAAATAGAAATACAGGAAACTCCTAATCTGTGTCTCTAAATTGAATTATTCGAATAACATAGTAATACTTATAAGTATTTGACTGTGTGCAATGGAATGAGTAATGTTGAACAGGATAATTAGTGTTAAATAGCAATACTTGTCACCACTTTACTGTGTATAACAAAATGATCAATAGTGAATAGAATTATTAGTGTTAGATAACAATAATTGAAACCATTTAACTCTGTAGAATCAACAGCAATACTAGTGTGCAAACAAATTAGCTGTAACTCATTTTAAAATGAAATTACCTTTAAATTGTGTGCAAACAAAATAGCTGGTGTCAAATTGTGACTGTTATATAGCAATAATTGAAACCATTTAACTGTGCAAACAAATGATTAATAGTAAATACAAACTATTGAAACTGTTTAACTATGTGCAAAAAATGTATTCTGGCTCATTTAAAAATGTTATCTACAAAATGTGTTTACAAATCATACATTGTCAAAATATATGTATAATGAGGATTTTGCATTAAATAGCCTACAAGGGTTGATATGCCATAAAACACAACCAATCCTTATGTGAACTAAGTAAGACAATATATTGCATACAAAAGTGCCTAAAACTTTTAGATTTTAACAAGTCAATTTGTCTAGGCTTTGCTCGTATACAACGTTTAGGGAATCCCGTTCATTGTATATTTATTAATATATCATTTGTGAATTTTTTTCTTTAGAGGTTTTTGCACAATGTTATATCGTTTTAAGTATTCCAATCTAATATAAAAAATTATATTGTTTTGAGTAATTATTTCTATTAACCCGGACATTGGTATAATGGTTAGAGTGTTCGCCAATGGCCCTGGGTTCAATCCTAGGTCGAGTCATACCAAACACTTTAAAAATGGTACTTGATGCCTCCTTGCTTAACACTCAGCATTATAAGGTACGGATCAAGGATAAAGTGGAGAAATCCTTGGAAAGGAGTAGCACCCTTCCCTACATCTTGGTGTAGTAGCTATCGAAAAGGGAGCCTTCAGGTCACCAACTTTACTTACTTATTTCAATTAAATAATGATTTGTTGGCACACAGTTATATGGTTTCAATCACAAATAATAATCTTTAGGACACAAATATAGCTATTAGCAAATTTTATTGGCACAAATAATTCACAGATATATGATATAAATGAGTCATATTTATTACAAATAATGTGCACATAGTTTTATGGGTTCAAGTATTCCTATCTAACATTAATAACTATATGATTTCAAGGAGTTACTTCTATATAATAATTATGCTTTCCTTTTGAACACTATTATATGGTCTCAAGTAATCGATAATAATTCTTAGTAAATAATTATAGCTCCATTGATGGACTAATTGATTGATTTTAACGGCATATCAATTCGTCTCGGGTTATTTTATGCTTAAAGATTCATTGTACATTCGTACTTATATTTCTTGTGCAGTTGTATTCTAAGAGGATTTTTTTCTTTTAAGCACTCGGTCCTATACAATGTGGATAGTTTTTAAACAGATTTATTTTTACCATATCTAATTTAGTCTGATATTTCACACACACACACACACACACACACACACACACACACACACACACTCATACACACATACATATATATATATATATATAGAGAGAGAGAGAGAGAGCCTTTTCCTATATCTAAATATTTATCTCGCAACCCGCCCATCCAGCTGAATCTGTAGAATACACCGACTGCATTTCTGTTGAAGAATAAGACCCCGCTTCAAAGAGTATCCTGGATATGGTACTAAACAATCAGATGCTGAGGCTCCAGTTATGACAATAACAATGACTCTGGGTCAGAGTGGCCCTGGGGGTAATGGCAATGAACAAGGTTACCCACACTTCCAAGATATTCAGAACTGGAGCCTCATAATCAGATGCAGTTTAATTTCATACCCAGGACCCCTTCCTTTTTGTGAATTGAGGGCAGTGTTTTGTTTCCGAAAAAAGGGGTAAGAAACCTGAAAGTTTCATAATGGTCATTTCCAAGAGAGACCTGCTGTAGCGCGACACATCAAGAAATATTATTACTTTGTTGTCTTAATTATTTTTGCGTTAATAGTTACACGGTGACCTGAGTTCAATTCTTGAACGAGTCTGATTGCATTTCACATAAAGTTAGTACCGTTCGGAAAGGTATAAATTCAACAATTCTTCCTCCAGTTATGGATTATGGATGAAATTAGGCTCTTTAATCTTGCTAGTGGGTAGAGTGTTCGCTAATGGTCCGTCATATCAAAAACTTAAAAAACGGTACTTGATACCTCCTAGCTTAACAATAAAAGCAATATAAGGTACGTATCAAGGGTAAAGTGTAGCAATCCAGGGAATGGAGTAGCGCCCTCCTCTACACCTCTGTGTAGTAACTATTGAAAAGGGAGCCTTCTGGTCGTCCTCGACTACGGTCGCCAACTTTACTTACTAACCTTGATATGGTAACCGGTCTAGGAGAAGGAAAACTCTGAATTCGAGCCTGTTAAACTCCGCTTAAAATTTATCATGTGTCATACATAACCAAACGAACTAATCGGTATTCGAGATGATGTACGCAATGCTCTTCACAGCCTTGTTTATTGCCAAGATACAAGACATTGTTATTATTGATTTCTTGCATCTTTAATTTAGTTTGATATTTCACACACACACACACACACACACATATATATATAGTCATCCACAGACAAATCTATTTCGTTCTATCAGAACTCATCAGTGTGGCTAGACATATTAGCTTCCCGTCAATCCGAGCCTCTAACCTTCAGCCACGAGGAGCCAGTAGCAGTGAAGTAAATTTTAAACGGTTATGAATCCCAATTACTATTGTTTACATACATCCGTTTAACGGCTACCGAGACCTCTATTCATATATGAAGAGACTTGTAATAAACGCTAATGGCAACACGATTACTTCATTCGCTAGGGAACTCAACCCTACGGGGGTAGGAGAGTATATATATAGTGAGAGAGAAAGAGAGACTTTTCCTCTATCCAAATATCTATCTCACTGCCCGCCCGTTCAGCTTAGGCTGTAGAATACACCGACTTCATTTTGGTCGAGGAGTAAGATCCCACTTCACAGAGTATCCTGGGTATGATTTTAACCAATCTGATGCTGAGGCTCCAGTTATGGAACACTGATAACATTTCATCCCCATTACTCCTAGGTCCACTCTGAAACCGGAATAGGAGTACCTGTTATCCTGCCATCTATGAGTCAAATAGAACTATTAAAGCAATTAACTGTGTGAAAGCATATAATCTGTGACTGGTTTAAAATGTTAGCTATAAAGTAGCCGTTTACAAATCATATATATCTAATAAATGAACAAGATTTGGGATAAAAAAAAACTTACAAGGGTTGACATGTCATAAAACCCAACCAATCAACTATTTAGCTGTCTTACCCTGTATATTTTAGCTATCTATGGCCTAAGGAATAAAGTGTTAACCAATGGTCCGGGAGACCGGGGTTCAATCCCAGGTCGAGTCATACCAAAGACTCAAAAAATGGCATTTGATGCTGCCTTGCTTAGCACTCAGCATTATAATGCAAGGATCAGGGGTAAAGTGGTGCAATCCAAGGATAGGAGTAGCACCCTCCCCTACACCTTGGTGTAGTAGCTATTGAAAAGGGAGCCTTCGGGTCACCCTCGACTAAGGTCACCAACTTTACTTTTACTATATAGTTGAGTGGACATATAGAAAATATATTTCACAGTAATTTTTTTTCATGAGAGTCACACACACACACACACACACACTCACACACATACACACACGACTGCTGCCTAACCACACACATGCACACACACACACACACACACACACATATATATATATATATAGAAGGGCTCAAATGCATCTCAAGATAAAAGGTAAAAGGGATTAATACCACATCTCATTTCATAATCATCTAATGACTAAAGATTCCATCTTTCAAGTTTGATACAATATATATATATATATATATATATATATATATATATATATATATATATATGCAGGTCAAATGAGAAAAACGTAAATATCTTTAAATGAATTGGTCCACGAGTGAATTTGGTACTCTAGATTTTATTTTATATAGATCTTCTCTACACATGTTTCCGACTTTATAGTTGTCTACAAGAGGCCGATTATAATCAGGGCACTCTTTTTAGTTTTTATTAAGCAGTTTGTTTTGATAGGCTTGAGATAAAATCTGAGATAACAAAATCTCTTGCCGACCTATTAATTATATATATATTTTTTAATTCCTTTTTTATTTAAGCAACGCACATTTTCTCGGATGAGCTATGATGTCCAACCATTGTAAAAATGCTCAAATATTTTAGAAAAAACATTTGTCCAATACCAAAGTCACTTGAAGAGGCGACCAGTCAAAACATGAAAATATAATTCAAAAGATTTTTTCGCGTAGATAATACCAGTGTGGAGAGCTAGTCTGCTCGTGTTGAATATTTACATCTTTGCTTTTTACCTGCGCTCGAATAGTAACTATTCCCGAACCGTTAAATAAGAAAAGAATGGTGAACATACTGCCTTACAACTCACACTTCATAGTGATGTCTCATCTCAGAACTGAGACAATGAGTCTTGCTTGTCTGCCTGCTGGCTTAGTCAGGGAGCTTATCCAGCCCGTACCCTCCCTTTCAATTCCACCAGATAGAACTTCAGACCTTGCAGATCACGACGACGGCAGCGGCGAAGACAGTATTTCTACTGCTACTATAAGTCCTGTTTAAACACAAGATAATGACGGCGATGGTGATGAATAATGGTGGTGGTGGTGGTTGTAATTGTGCTCTATAGATGGTGGTGGTAACTGCTAAGACGGGTGGGGCAGGCAGCCCTCGAAAGTAAAAAAAAAAAAGGTGAGGGTCGGGATGGAGTGCCTCTTATGGGCACATCTCCTGCTCATCGGTTTGCTACCATCTGATTCTGATTCTGGGGCCCTGAAGTATCTTTGGTAACTCATAAGCCTCTCTGCTGCTGCTGCTGCTGCAGTGGTGGAGGTAGGGGCGGTATCAGTGGCCCACCATCCACGTACACTTCGCTCTCCTCTCGTCTAAAAGATGGTTCCTTGTCCTTTCCGCTCCCCTGATACAGGGCACACAAGCAGACTAGCGTATAGACTGTCTGTTAGATATATACAAAGGAAGAAGAGTTGCAGGTTTACGGTGGAGCAAGAGAGAAAGAAAGAGAGGAAGGAAGATTGTTTTTAAAAAAAGAGAAGGATAAAAAAAAGAAAAAGAAAGTGAGGGAGGTAGAAAGAAAAATACAAAATCATACATCAAAGAAAGAAAAGAGGAAAGAAAGAAAGAATGAATGAAAAATCCCAAGAGAAAGAAAATGGAATAGTACGAAGTAAGAAGAAAGAAAGGAAAAGAGGACGCAAAGAAAAAAAGTAATGTTGAAAAAAAAGAAAGAAAGAAAAAACGTTATAATGAAACATTGAACGAAAATTGAAAATTAGACAAGAAAGAAAGAAAGAAAATTCTTTAAAGGAAAGAACTTGAGAAAGAAAATGAGATGGAACAAAATAAGAAAAAGAAAGGAAAAGAAAATGTAAAAAGAAAAAGAAAAAGAAAGAAAAAAAAGAAAAAATGTCAAAAACCGAAATGATGAAAGAAAAAGGAAAATTATTCACCAAAGAAAGAAAGAAAAGAGAATGGAAGACAGATAAAAGAAAAATCTTTAAATGAAAATAAAAAACGAAACGAAGGAAATAAAAATAAAAATTGAACACCAAAGGAATAAAGAGAGAAAGAAAGAAAAGAGAGATTTTAAAAAATCAAGATTACACAGCGAAAAAAAAGAGGAAAAGAAAGGGGAATTAATGTATGAACAGGCGGTGACAAAGGAACGAAAGAAAAAAGAACTCTTCAAAAAAGAAGATAAAAAAAATTGTAACAAGCAAGGAAAGAAAGAAAGAAAGAAAGAAAGAAAGAAGGAACAAGATAAAGGAAAAAGAAAAATATTCTTCTAAGGAATGTACTAGGAAAAGAAAAGGAAATAAAGAAAAGAAGAAAGAAAGAGAAGAAAATCCTTTAAAGAAAAGTACAGGAAAAAGTAAAGGGAAGAAAGAAAGAAAGAAAGAAAGAAAGAAATTGTGACAAAAAATGGATCCCAGCAAAAAGAGAAAAATGAAAGGGAAATGAAAAAAAGTAAAAGACAAGAAAAAAATTAAAAGAAATGCGTAAAATAAAATTTAAAAAACGAACAAAAAAAAAGAAAGAAAAAAAGAAATAAAGGGAAAATAAAAACCAAAAAAGTCAATAAACTGAAGAAGACAGAAGAGAAAGGCGGGCAATAAAAAGCAAATGAAGGAAAAATTATCGTCTGCTTTCTTCCCTCGAAAAGCTATTAGTAGCAGAACGTTTGTTAGTACTTGGGCTTGGGGGGGGTGCGGTACCAAATCTTTGGAGAATTAACTGTGAGCAAGCCAAATATTAGGAAAAAAACTGATGGAAAAAGATTCTTTAACGTCCTCCTTTCCCTGAAGACTCAACTTACTTTTCGCCATTCTTTGACTCGCTTCTATCACTAGACTTACCCTACTCATCACCTTCAGAATTACATAATTTATCCCTTGAATTTGGCACGGTTCCATTAAATCTAAAGATACGAAGTGTAATAAAAAATATCAAAACTGAATCTTCATTTTTTTTCTTTCAATTTTAAAATTTTAAACTTAAAATTCAGATAAAGATGTATGCATCGCTAAGCAAATTATACAGTTACTTGAAAGTGTTTCAAATTCTATCTCAATCCTTAGTGGATAATGATGGGAAATACAAGAGTGAGTCAAAGATTTTGCAATATTTTCAAACCATGCCATAGATCCAGCAAGTTGCAATCAGAGTGTATCAATCGAGTTTAGTATCTCACAGACCAGTGTGCTTCGTTTCCGTCACGATTTGAGAAAAAGCATCTGGAGCTTCTGAATTAAACCTCACACAATAAGCTTAAGGACAGAGACGAATTGATGTGGCAAAGAACTCTTAGAAAACCCGCGTGATCTGCATTTCCTCAAGAAGTTAATCACATGCGATGAAAAGTGAGCATCTTTTTTCTGCAAACTTGACTTGCAGAAGCAAGGACCATCTTCCGGGACCTGTCTACAAACATGGGCGTTTTGAACTCAAGGGGGTGTTCGGCGTCAGGTGGAACTATGAGGCTGGTAATTCACGACGAGGACGTTCCAGATGACCAAACCATCAATACCAATAGAATTTTGAGTGGTTTCTACATATGTTATAAAAAGTTGAAACCCTAGTCAAGTTAATAGATTACGAAATGATTTCATTTTTTCTAAAAATAAAGTGGCGATATCTAAACGTCTCGAAAACATTTCTTCGAGTCAGGGCAAATCCTCGATACTTTCTGCTCAGTTAAAATCCATATTTATAATTTTCTTTTCATCCGCAATTTTCCTTATCTACCTTCATCATCCCTCATGACAACAACAGCTGTATGGCCACCTACCACCCATCTCGAAAACTCTCCAAATCAGAAGAACAAGACATGCGGGACTCTGCTGGAGAAGCAAGGACGAACTAATAAGTTATGTTCTCCTATGGACCCCTTCACACGGACGAGCAAGTGTTGGCTGACCGACTAGAGCTATCTACAACAACTCTGTACGGACACAAGATGTTGTCTACAAGACCTACCGGAAACGATGGAAGATAGGGACAAATGACGAGGGAGGTTTGGGAAAATCCGTGCCTGCAGCATATGAAGATGATAACAAACTGATACCAAATCGCGATCAAAGTATCGATCACTGCCACAACACTGAAGTTAAAGCAACAAAAGACAGTTCAATTCCAAGATGGCCGACAATTTTGTTGCATCACAAGCAAAGACTCGTGAGTCGGATTAAGCAAAGCTTAGTAAATAGAAAATGAAAAAAAATCCACATATAATACACCGATTATTTTAGAATATGCAGTCTCCATAATCATTCAAGCATTTTGCCTCGAATTATCTCTGGATATCAAATCCTGGGACAGGAAAGGCTGCTATACGAGTTGTAGTATTGGAAACCATGGAATGCAGCATGTTGAATGTGAAGCAAGGAGGATGAATCTAAAAGCGGGTCTACGGCGTGCTTCACCTGATGTTGGGCAAAGAAGCTTTATAGGTCAACTGCTAGAATCAAACAGTTCAACCAAGAAACTTCTCGTCTATAAGCGTGCCATCTATGGTTGAGTAAAAAGCGGTTGAACTATAAATATAACTTCAAATCAGATAAGACCTTCAAACTGTTAGAACACTCAGATATCAGAGAAATTTTTCCTCCCATAATTCGTATTTAAACTAATTGCCATAAAAAAATAATGTGTCAGTTCTGAGCCCATAACCTGTTAAAATCCTTGTCGCCATTTTTGCCAGGCAGAAACTTCAACCAGCATTTGAGTATTTGTGGATTGCTGCAAATGATTTTAAGAGCGTTCATTTATCGTCTCTGATTGGCCAACTTTTAACGGAAGTGCCTGCTGTTATCGGGGAAAGACATAAATAGAAACGACGATACTTTGTACAGTGTGTACCTCAATATAATCCAACATAAACCGCATTACGTTTCACACAGGTCCACCAAGAGGCGTTCTGCTGGGTTCGAACTCAGGCCTTGGTGTTCGAAAAATCTACTACAGAGCCCAAACCAAACTTACTTAGGTGCAAGAAACTTAACAACATCACTTTTCTTCTCAATCATTTAATTTGTATTAATAAACGGGAAAAGATTGGCAATCCACAAAAGACGTGGTGTTTCGTAGAAGATACTAAATAAAGCATCGGCTGGTGAGGCTACTCTGCTAAAGCACCGGCGATCTAGAAGTTACTAATTTGCTGCTATTACTTCGATGATCACTCTGACCGGAAGTGGAAATACCTCTTAGGGTTCCTTGTTTGGATAAAATAGATCTGTTTGAAATAATTAGTATTAGGAAAACTTGAAACCGTATCATCATCATCATCATGTCATGCCGCCAGCACGGATATCCCTGACCCTCTCTTGCCACTTCTCCCTATTGTTCATCGCCTCTGTCAGGTCTTCAGGGCTACATCCCGTATTCTCACAGAGCTGCTGTATGTATGTTCGTGCTGGTCGTCCTGCTTTTGCCCGGCCATATGTGGGGGTCCATAGGAGTGTATCACTTATGAATTCGTCCCTGCTTCTCTAGCAGTGTCCTGCATGTCTGGTTCGTCTAACTTGGATAGTTTTCGTGATGGGAGGCAGGTGGCCGTATAGTTGTTGCCTTGTGGGGTGTTGCCGCCAGGACTTGTTCGCTATTGCTCGCAGCATTCTTGCGTAATTGCCGTCTAGCTTCTTCTCCAGCCGTTTAGTTATCGTCCAAGTAGTGCATCCATACAGCAGTATCGATACGACCGCTGCCTGGAAGAAACAAGCAAATTATTTGTATTAAAAATATCTATTTAAAGCGATAATACTTTACAAAGAATTATTTGTTGAAGTAACCCTATGACTCTTTGAAATACTTGAAACCCTATAATTGTGTACAGATTATTAGTATTAAATATGAGAACTTCAAACAATATTGCCCAGTCAGCTGAAGCTGTAGAGTACAATGACTGCACTTCTGCAGAGGGGTAAGACCTCCAACGAGCTTTTTGCATTTCACGACGAGTTAATTTTATAAAAAAAGTAAAAACAACATGAATTCATCAGTTCTGCTACTGTTATAACACAAAACAATCTGATGCTGAGATTCCAGTAATGCCGGAGCTTTCAGGAATGCAAAATACTCCTTCATTGCCATCGCTCGCAGGTCCACTCTGGCCGGCAGGGGTACCGCTTGATAAGGTCCTATCTCTGGGACGAATGGAACTAAACTTTTTTCGTATGAGCACTTTTATTGATAGTACACACATGAAACTCTAGTCCCCTTCGAAGTAGTCTCCTCCGGCTGCAAAGCACTTGTTGTACCGTTCCAACATCTTCTGGAAGGCCTCATGGAAGTCCTCTTGTGTGAGCGTGTCAATGACCTCCGTCACAGCCTCTTTCATCTCCTCAATTGTCTCATAACGACAGCTTCAGAACTTAGGGAATAACTAAAAGTCACAGGGAGCAAGGTATCGACTATAGGGAGGATGAGGAACCGTCTTGATGCCCATCTTGTTCAAATAGTCTGTGACAAGGATAGTGTTGTGGACTGGTGTAATGTCCTGGTGGAAATGCCACTGACCCGATTTGAAGAGTATGACACTAAACAATCCAATAATGCTAGAGATTTGGGGAATGCAGAGTACCCCTTTATTGCCATCACTCCCAGGTTCATTCTAGCCCGGAGTGGTAGCACCTGATAAAGGTCCTATCTATGGGTTAAATTGAACTAACGGCATACTTATGTTAACCTGAATTGTTTGACTAAATTGATTAGCTTGAAATAGAAATGTTTTTGACAATTAAACCGTACTTACATTTAAACTGCGTGCTTATGCTAAACTGAATTGTTTGAAATTGAACTGTTTTTTTTTTTTACATTGGAACTGTACTTACACTAAACTGAATTGCTTAATGTAAAACTGTTTTGACATTTAACTGTGTTTAAAGAAAACCTGTACTTATACTTAACCGAATTAGCTGAATTAGAACTGCTTGACTAAACTGAATAGCTTAAAATAGAAATGTTTTTCGCTACAAAACTGTACTTACATTTAAACTGCGTGCTTATGCTAAACTGAATTGTTTGAAATGGAACTGTTTTTGACATTGAAACTGTACTTACACTAAACTGAATTGTTATATATAAAACTGTTTTGACATTTTACTGTGTAAACAAAAAATCTGTACTTATGTTAACCTGAATTTGCTGAATTAGAACTGTTTTGACAATTAAACTGTGTACTCATGCTAAACTGAATTGTTTAAAATAAAAATGGATTTGGCGTTAAATAACCTACAAAGGTTGATATGCCATAAAACCCAACCAACCAACCAACCTCTGGATGATATAGGAATTAAATTGCCTACCAAGTTTGAGAGAGTGTTAAACAAATCAACCAAACCGAACGTAATTTACAATACGTATTGAAAACAATCTATCACTGCTCTGCTCGACAAAGCAAAGCTTTGTAACAACCAATACAACAAATGCACCGAGAAATGGTCGTATGGATATATATCTACCCAACATCTCGGAAATGACCAGGATTCAACGCAAGGTTAATTTTCATCAGAATATAGTTGATTTGAACTGAGTGTTCCCCCTTCTCCTAGACCAGCCACCATATCATAGTAAAAGAACCCATTCTACCCAATGATTTATTCGTGTGAAAATAGAAATTGATTCATGTCTTTCCCCAAGTGCCCTGGTGCGAAATAAAACGTAAACTGTGCCGTCCAAGACTTGAACTTGGCTCTCCGTGTTCATTTTATATGATGATAACTGTTACACTACCCACACCTCTTATTCGTTTTTTAGTTTTTCATGACTGTTTCCCTAATTTCATTCAACTTTATCCTTCATCTCATTTTACTATTTACCAACCCCTCCGCTCGGGCAGGATATGATACAAGGTCAATTTTAAGCGGAGTTTAACAGGTTTGAATTCAGAGTTTTCCTTCTCCTAGACTAGTTGCCTCACCAAAGCTGAAGAACCTAGTCTGTCCTACTATTTACCCATAGCTGGAGGGAGAATAATTGGATTCATACCTTTCCCAAGGGTATTAGTGCGATGTGAAAATGCAATCAGTATCGTCATCTTATTTTAGTTACCCGTTTTTAATTTCAATCGTTAAATAAAAGGCATTGAACAGAATTAAAGAAAATATTTTCGGTAAGATTTGAATTCACATACAATATTCTTGGAAGCCCATCTTACATGGACGAAGCCTTACTAGTCTGGCTACGGAGAGCAATCAACAAGAACTTAGTAAAATTATTGAAATATCTTATATGTTTTGCAATATTTTGCCAATTTATTTGTATTATTCTTCAAAAGTATCCTAGTATTCAAAATAGAGGCGATGGCGTGGTACCCTCTGAACACACTTTTCGGCCAGTTCTTTGATAGCAGTTCTTGTCCTTGAAGGCAAAGAACTCCTCCACTGAAGCCTCCACCTCCTTTTGGTTGTTGAAGTGTGGAAAGCACATGAAGTGAGCAATGAGTCAGAACAAGTAATATTTCGAAGGAACGAGATCTGAACTATATATGAGCTATAACATCAGTTTGATTCCCTGAAGTTCCAGTAGTATATTCTGGAAACTAGCAGGTGCGTAAATATTGTAAAACTTTTGACTCAGCCAAGTAATTATATAGTAAGTAAAAGTAAAGTTGGTGACCGTAGTCGAGGGTGACCAGAAGGCTCCCTTTTCAATAGCTACTACACCGAGGTGTAGGGGAGGGCGCTACTCCTTAAAGTAATAATATAATCACATCTTTTATTTCACTATATTGTTTGTTTACACGTTTAAATGTTATAGTTTTGTACTACATCCAACGACATAAGACCTCATTTTGTCAGATGATTTTTGGTCGATGGGGCTTAAGCAATGGTCGTAGAAAATAAAACGATCTAAACACGCAATAAAAATGATGGAAACTAAATAGTCTAATTAATCAATTGATTGATTGATTTTAATGGCATGTCAACCCGTCTAGTGTTATTTTATGCGTAAGGTGAGGGAACTGTCTTCAGTGTACCTTTTTATTTTAATTTTTTGTGTCAGCCTTGTTAACTGGGGTGGTAGAATACGCCGACTGCAACTCTGTCGATTGGTGAGACTCCACCACTGTGAGTCCTGATAATGACACTAAACTATCTTAGAGCTTTGGGGAATGTCGTATTGTCCTTTATTGCAATTACTTGCAGGTCCACACTGACTCAGACTGGTAGTATCTGTGACGGTCGCATCTCTGGCTCAAATAGAATTATTTATTATACTTTAAACCTTGAGCAAACAAATGGATAATTTTGATAAGAATTATTAGTATTAGAAAGAAATACTTGAAATCATTTAATTACTTACAAAAAACCCATTAATACTAAATATAATTATTGGTTTTCAATTGCAATATTTAAAATATTTAACAGTGTGTAAGCAATAAATAGCTGTACTCGAGGCCATTTAACTGTGTGAAAATAGAACGCTTAATGTTTGATAGCAATATTTGAAACCGTTTAGAATTATTATAGGAAGCAATGCTTAATCATTAACCCTGTGCAAACAAATGATTGATATTAAGTAAAATTATTATTGTTTGATTGGAATCCTTGAAACCATTTATTGTGTGCAACCAAATGAGTTTTTGTTCGTTTAAAGACTTTTAGATAATTACTTACAAGTCATGTATATGATATATAATATAACTGTATAAACACGATTTCGCATTGAATAACCTAAAAGAGTTGATATGCCATAAAACTCAACCAATAATTTTTTGTGTTGTGCTGTTTGTTTGTTTTTTTTTGTTTTGTTTTTGGCACACAGTTATATGGTTTAAATTATTTCAATCTAATATAAATAATTATATGACTTCAAATAACTTTTTATCTAATGATAAGTTATGTTTGCACGCGGTTATATGGTTTCAAATGGTTGATAATGGTCTTTTCGCTAGTGAAATGGTTGGTTGGTTGGTTGGGTTTTATGGCATATCAATCTTTGTAGGTTATTTAACGCCAAATCCATTTTCATACAAATAACCAGTTCTATTTAAAAAAATTCAGTTTAGCATGAGCACACAGTTTAATTGTCAAAAACATTTCTATTTCAAGCCATTCAGTTTATTCAAACAGTTCTAATTCAGTTTAGTATAAGTAGAGGTTTTGTTTACACACAGTTAAATATCAAAATAGTTCTATATTAAAGAAATCAGTTAAGAGTAAGTACAGTTTCAATGTCAAAAACAGTTCCACTTCAAACAATTCAGTTTAGCATAAGCACGTAGTTTAATTTTAAGTACAGTTTAATCGTCAAAAACATTTCCATTTCAAGCTATTCATTTTAGTCAAACAGTTCTAATTCAAACTATTCAGTTAAGCACAAGTATACAGTTTAGTTCTATTTAACCCATCGCTAGGACTCTCATTAGGTGCTACCACTCCGGGCCAGGGTGAACCTGGAAGCAATGACAATGAAGAGGTGCTACGCATTCCCCAAAGCACTGGAACCTCGCTATCAGATTGTTTAGTGTCATATCCAGGACACTCGTTGGGGTGGAGGTCTTATCCCTCTGGAGAGGTGCAGTTGGTGTATTCTACTTCCAACCAACTGGGAAAGCGCTAGTGAGAGCAATACATTCGAAATTCTATAAAGCAGTGTATGAGAAATCGATAATCCATCACTCTTTCCGAACTAAACATATCAATATCATCATGGCTCACTAATATAACATCAGGTTGGAATATTTAAGGAACTGTGCAGGATGTGACACAAGGTCAATTTTAAATGGAGGTGAAATATGATGGTAGAAAGGAAATGGTGATAAAATATACAAACGGATGGCATTGAAAGACTATGGGGAGAGAGAGAGAGAGAGAGAGAGAGAGAGAGAGAGAGAGAGAGAAAGAGATAGAGATAGAGAGATAGAGAGAGAGATCTAATTTAAAAAATCTGTTGTTATTATTATTTACTCCTTTAGAGTTTTTCACATCAGTGTTAGCTGATGGTTTTTCACTGAAGTTTGAGTGACAGCAAGTCTCCTCAAGTCTCCAGGACTCGTCTCAGGATTCTGGCCGTTCCCAGCAATGCTGTCATTTGGATAGTCTCTACCCGTCCGCCAACTTCCAAGTCCAGCAGACCTTTTAATAATCCTTTAGTTATTGTGCCAAAAGCACCAATCACAATTAGCACAATCGTCACTTTCATGTTCCACGTGTTCTAATTCTCTAGCAAGGTCGAGGTACTTAACATTCTTTTCACATTCTTTCAGATTTAGTCCGTGGTCTGCCGGGACAGCAAAGTCGACAATTTTGCAAATTCTCTTTTTTTTTTCTTGTTGTTGATTATTATAAGGTATGGTCTTCTGGCCGGGATTAGGTGATCCGTTTGTATGTTGTATGTCCCATAGGAGACAGGTACTGGGTTGTGCATATACCATTTGTTGGTGTGTGCCCAAATTTAAATTTCTTGCCCATTTCCCAGTGGATCACCTTGCCGATCCAGTCGTGTCTCGCCTTTTACTCCTCCAGCGCTAATTTGCTGCATTCGCTTATCATGTGATTGATCGTTTCGTCTTTATTATTATTATTATTATTATTATTATTATTATTATTATTATTATTATTATTTATTTCGGTCTGTTAAATTCACCCAGAGGTAAAAAATATGCTGACTGTATTACCTGCACAAGGGTGTGTTCCCCCCCACACACGCAAAAATGAGTGTCCAGAGTAAACAGCGTCTGTTGATGAGGCTATAGATCTGGAGATCTGAGGTGTGTGCAGTACTCATTCATTGGCATTACTCCCAGATCCACTTTTACTCGAAATGGTAGTTCCTGTTAGAATCCGATATATGGATCAAATAGATTTGTAAACACATTCTTTGTATTCGATAACAAAGAATAACTTGTAAAAACAATTACAAAAAAAAATGTGAATATGATCGCGTTTCTCTAACCTCCTGGCATGAAATAACCCTTGAGGGGTTAATACACCGTTAAAATCAACCAATCATCATCATCTTCTTCTTCTTCTTCTTCTTCTTCTTCTTCTTCTTCTTCTTTGTCAGCGAAACTCAAATTCCATCCCCTACAAAAGAAGTCGCCCCCCAAAAGATTCCCTTGGTATGATATTAAACAGCATCCAATAGGGAGGTTCCAGGTCTAAAATTTGTCGAGTGTGAACTCTCCCCACTTTGTTGCAATTATTGGTAGTACCTTTTAGGGTCCCAATTATAGACTAAGTAGATTTATTTACCAATTTAAAATAATTATGGAGAAGCATTTTTGTATTGTATATAATTGGAGACGAAAATACTATGAAACAAACGTTTTTTACTTTTTCTTGATCCTGAACAGAAAGTGTTATTTCCCAATTATGTAAGTCTAAATATAATGCTAATGAGCTATTTTTCTTGAATCTTTCATTTTGTGACCTAGACAATGAAGTTTTCAAATGTACTTATTTTTCAAAACATTTCAGGTAGATTTGGTGATGAATTTCGCATGGAGAATTTTCTAGAACTTTCAAAGCATTTTTATTCGTTTTTGCCTAACTTTACTATTAATGCATCTAAATTTTGATTCGTAGATTTTTTCCTTTCGACCTTACGTAAATAAAAATGTATATATTTACCAGTCTTTAAATAGAAAATAGTTTAATTTCAAAGTTTCATTTATCAGGGTAAAAAATAATGTTTAAGGGGAAAAAGAGACATTTTACTCGTTTTTACGACACAGGTATTAAAGAAATAATACATAGTATTTAGGAACAGAATTTTTATTACATAATAACACTTCCTCCCCAAACAAAGTTTGAAAGGAATAATGACCATTTTCTATATTCTTATAACATAAGTAACAAAGAAATAATATATAAGACCCATTAACAAAATATGTGTTGTTTAGTGTTATCCAGGACTGGAAAGCAAAGTTTGAAGGGAATAATGGCCATTTTCTATCGTTTTATAACGTGAGTAATGAAGAAATAATATATAAAATCGATGGACAAAATATGTTTTATAGTGTTATCCAGGGCAGGAAACCAAAGTTTGACGAGAATACTTTAATATTATACTTTTATAACGAAAGCAATTTGTAAATAATTCATACTATTCAAGAACAGTATTTGTTTTACGTAGTGTTATCTTGGCTAGAAAAAACAAAATTTGAAGGGAATACTGCCCATTGTTTTACTGTTTTACAATATAAGAAATTGAAAAATAAAACATGCTATCCAAGGACGACATTTCTGTCCAATACGACAATAATTAAACTTACTTTGGAATAAAATAACATAACAAAGACAAAGATACCGTAAATCTTACCAACCAACCAACCAACCAACCAGCCATCTTTCTTTCTTTCTTTCTTTCTTTCTTTCTTTCTTTCTTTCTTTCTTTCTTTCCCAGTGTTTCCTGAAATATTCTTTTCCTACTTTTAGGGACATCCATATTAGTTATTTTTTCATTTTATCTATTTATTTACTTTTTTTTATACTTAACACTCTTTTTCTTGTCTCTCTATCCCTCTCTATTTTTATCTTTGCCATAAATTCCGCTCCCTACCGCTTTTTTGTGTATTCTCTAAACTGCTGGCTTCAATCACTCGGCATACCAAGAAAGGGGTGGGTGGGAAGTTCGAGAAACGCAAAGTCTGAAAGATGGTGAAAATCAGGCGGGATAGGTACGTTTTAGGCGGTAAAAAAATTAGATTAAGGTATCTTTGTGAACATACGCTATCCAACCAGTTTTCTGGTATCTCCCTTTCTTTACCATTTTCCCAAGACTGATTCATTCTCTTTCCCCAAGGAGGATTTATGTAAACTATACATTATAAGTATATTTTAGCACCGATTATTCGCTTTCGTTTCTTAATATCGTTCTCATTTTCTTCTTCTTCTTCTTCTTCTTCTTCTTCTTCTTCTTCTTCTTCTTCTTCTTCTTCTTCTTCTTTCCCTTGGTACTCTCAATTGTTTTTTTAGGTAAAAGGATTGCGACGAAGGGAAGTTTTGAAATGCTTTCAAGTATAAGGCGTGTTTACTGAGGAAATCGTGTAATTCTTGATAAGTCCACCTAATAAGATATTAGAAAGAAAGAAAGAAAGAAAGAAAGAAAGAAAGAAAGATTTTAAAAAGAATTGACAAAGGAAAATGTCTAAGTGAAAGAAAGAACAGTCTGAAGAAGAAACAGAGAGAGAGAGAGAGAAAAAAAAAAGAGAAAATAACAAAGAAAAAATCAAAGAAAGACAGAAAAAAAGACTTGCAGAAAAAAAAGATCATGAAAAAAAAATGAATTATTGAGAAAGAAAGAAAGACAGAAAGGTTTGCTGAGAAAATAGAATTCAAAGAAAGAAAGAAAGAAAGAAAGAAAGAAAGAAAGAGACGTTTGCAGAGAAAATAGAATTAGAAAGAAAGAAAGAAAGAAAGAAAGAAAGAAAGAAAGAAAGAAAGAAAGAAAGAAAGAAAGAAAGAAAGGTTTGC
The DNA here is from genome assembly GCA_963585895.1 of Sepioteuthis lessoniana. NCBI lineage: Eukaryota > Metazoa > Mollusca > Cephalopoda > Myopsida > Loliginidae > Sepioteuthis > Sepioteuthis lessoniana. The sequence continues at coordinate 70,906,609 of OY757934.1, forward strand.
TGAGAAAATAGAATTCAAAGAAAGAAAGAAAGAAAGAAAGAAAGAAAGGTTTGCTGAGAAAATAGAATTCAAAGAAAGAAAGAAAGAAAGAAAGAAAGAAAGAAAGGTTTGCTGAGAAAATAGAATTCAAAGAAAGAAAGAAAGAAAGAAAGAAAGAGACATTTGCAGAGAAAATAGAATTCGAAAGAAAGAAAGAAAGAAAGAAAGAAAGAAAGAAAGGAAGGTTTGCTGAGAAAATAGAATTCAAAGAAAGAAAGAAAGAAAGAGACGTTTGCAGAGAAAATAGAATAAGAAAGAAAGAAAGAAAGAAAGAAAGAAAGAAAGAAAGAAAGAAAGAAAGGATTGCTGAGAAAATAGAATTCAAAGAAAGAAAGAAAGAAATAAAGAAAGAAAGGTTTGCTGAGAAAATAGAATTCAAAGAAAGAAAGAAAGAAAGAAAGAAAGAAAGAAATGTTTGCTGAGAAAATAGAATTCAGAGAAAGAAAGAAAGAAAGAAAGAAACAAAGAGACGTTTGCAGAGAAAATAGAATTAGAAAGAAAGAAAGAAAGAAAGAAAGAAAGAAAGAAAGGTTTGCTGAGAAAATAGAGTTCAAAGAAAGAAAGAAAGAAAGAAAGAAAGAAAGAAAGAAAGGTTTGCTGAGAAAATAGAATTCAAAGAAAGAAAGAAAGAAAGAAAGAAATGTTTGCTGAGAAAATAGAATTCAAAGGAAGAAAGAAAGAAAGAAAGAAGGATCTGGTGAGAAAATAGAATACAAAGAAAGACAGACAGAAAGAAAGAAAGAAAGAAAGAAAGGAAGAAAGAAAGAACATTTTTCTATTTATTAAAGGGAAAGAAAATGAAAGTAAGAAAAAATTGCAAACGGCATCCTTAAAATGTCGAACGCCATAAAAAATGTTTATTAGCGCTCAGCGTGCATTTTTCTCTTTCCTCCTCATATTTATTTGGCGTTAAATCTCCGGGTCAGTTAGTAACTTTTGATAGAGACAAAACACTGTTCAGTAAAATGAATGATCCTTAAAAGTTTTTTGACTGTCGAACCAGTCATACGAATTTTTGACTCCTTTGCGACCTCAACAAAATTGTTTTAATTAAGAAAATTATACGCTCTTTACTCGCATGTAAGTTGATTTCGTATATAAATCGACCCTTGTTTTTCTTTTTTTTTTTTTGTTTTAGTTTTTGTTTGTTTGGGGATTTTCTTTTTGGCCAAACGCTGATTAATATACCTCGTGTATAGGTCGACCTCAGTTTTTTACGCTCATCCAACCACGAATTAGAGTAACGAAGCATCATGTTTTATGACATGGGTTTCACCATCTCTTCCTAATATTCAAACAAGGTCCGATAAAACTAAGAGAGATAGATGCATCGATATATATGCACAGACTGTTATATATATATATCAGTGGCGACTCTAGCCCATTTTTGCTACTCGTGCCCCCCACGCCCTCTGTCAACTTCAGTTCCCAACCCGTGGTCTGTGGACCCAAAGTAAGTCATCATAGTTGCTATTGCGTGATTCTCCATTGTATAGCACAGATTGACAAACGTACCTTGCATGGTGTTTTTTTGTAAACAATCAAGATACTATATAATTTTTAGTCTTGTTAATACAGTAGATAAGATAATTTTTTTTCCTTTCAAAAGTATAGAAGAAAAGAGATGTTCATTACTATGACGAGAAAAATATGTTTATTAGAATAAAGAAACTGATGACAATATACACAGACACAGCTAGTAGTTTCAGTTTCGCTTAAAATAAAGATTATTTGTTGAAAATGTATTCAAATAAACAAATTTTAGTTACAGAATGTAATATCTGCAACATTCATTAAAGAAATAGACATCTGTTAGTGAAAAAACGAATTAAAACACGCCGTTTAACCAACATTTACCATAGCGAGGATGATGACATCGGCGACGGCTCTAATCTGCTATCCTCTCTCTCTCTCTCTCTCTCTCTCTCTCTCTCTCGGTCCCTCTCCCTCTTCCCAAGACACCTATCAGCAGTCAGAATGTGCTAAGATTTTTGAGCACGGTGTTAGGGTTGCTCTTGCTATTGGCTACAGCCAAAAGCGTATTTCTCTAACATTACTGTTATTATAAGGGTCTAGTGCCTGGCATGGATTGCGCGTTCAACATTGTAGCCTATTTTATTGGATGTTCAATGAATCTGACGGTGGCCGGACAAAGACCATTCGTTCAAAACAGCATCGTTGTATTATTCCCAGATATATTTATGAACTTTTGGCTACTTAGTTATCGAAACTTGAATAGATACGTAATTTAATTGAGATCAGACTAAGTATGTTTGCTTGAAATTAATGGATGATTTTTAATCCATTTTGAATAACATTGACCGAGTTATTGGTCGTACCGGGCATGAGTAGCACTAGTCCCGTCTCCGCCCCTGATATATATATATATATATATATATATATATATATATATATATATATATATATATATATATAATGGAAATATGTGGATGGTGGGACATATCAAACACTTAAAGCAGGTTTAGTTTTCGTGATATTTCGTTCTTTTATTCCAAGAACTTTTTCAGGATAAACCATTTTTGTTTTTATATATATATATATATATATATATATATATATATAAGCAAATGATGAACATGATAAACTGACAGAGAAGATGAAGTTGTAGCTGAAAGAAGGAAAGGGTTTAGAGACAAATGTATCAGGTTTCATTTGAGATTTTTGATCATATGGAAGTGGAAATAATTTTAATGATCAAAAATCTCAAATGAAACCAAATATCTATCTATCTATCTATCTATCTCATTCTCTCTGTCTGTCTGTCAGTTTCTTTCTTTCTTTCTCTCTCTCTCTCTCTCTATCTATCTATCTCAGTCTACTGGTGTACATCTAAATCTATTATGATTTATCTTTTAATATGTCTGTATATTTATCTTACCTTAGTCGAGGGTGACTCAAAGGCTCCCTTTACAGCAGCTACTACACCGGGGTGTAGTGAAAGGCGCTACTCCAGTTCCTGGGTTGCTCCACTTTCCCCTTGATTTTTGATCCTTAACTTATAATGCTGAGTGATAAGCAAAGCAGTATCAAGTGCCATTTTTTGAGTCTTTGGTATGACCCGACCTGGGATGGTTCGCCAATGGTTTGGAAGACCGAGGTTCAATACCAGGTCGAGTCATACCAATTACTCGAAAATGGCACTTGATGCTGCATTGCTTAACACTAAAGATTATAAGGTACTTATCAAGGGTAAAGTGGAGCAATCAAGGGAAAGGAGTTGTGCTTTGCCGTACATATATATATTTTTTCTTTTTCTTTTTTTTTGTAGATCCAAAAAGAGAAAAAAGAAAATATTTCAAAACGAATAAGTTCACTAAGAGATTTGTATTTTCAAGAATTTTTTTTCGTTCTTACATGCATGTATGTTTCCAGCTTGTTGCTTTCGTCTAAGAACATTTGGTAATTTACTAATGTTTTGCTTGGTTACTCGAATGTAATTCAAATTACAATCTTACACGAGTGATTTCGACTATATATATATTTGGTGCACCGTTTATATGGTCTTGTGACACATCCAAGCAAAAGAACTAGTAAATTACTAAATGTTCTCTGACGAAAGCAACACGCTGGAAACATATACGTATGTAAGAACGGAATAGATAATTCACAAAAAAATACATATCTCTATTCATTTTGGAATATATATATATATATATATATATATAAGGTCATTCAATGAATAAGCTGAATTTTAACTATGGAGTTGGCAATCGGAATTTCTGTTTACTGTAACATCTTCTTTAAGGAAATCAATGTTGATGCGTCCTTTCACGTCTTAGAAAACTGTTAGCGCGCTCTTTTTCCACTGACTGCAGTGGCAAACTCCTGTTTAGCCCATTTATGAACATTATTCAGAGTGAAAATCTGTTTTTTCGTACACATTGCATATTTTTCTGCAAATTTCAAACAGTTTGCATTTGTCAGCCACCAAATATTTGATGACAAATATCTTTCCAAGTCAAGTGCAAGCCACAAAACGAATATTTTTTGATTGGGCAAATAAAGTATAGTGATGTCGTAGTCCAGTATATTTATATATATATATATATATATATATATATATATATATATATATCATCGTAATCATGTCACGCGGCTTGCATGGAATTCTTTGACTTTTTCGCCATTTGTCCCAATCATCCATCGTTTCCAACAAGTCTTCTAGACTACATCCTGTGTCCGTAGAGAGCTTGTCCACAAATTTCAAAGAACCACCGTTTAGTGTTGAGATGTCTCCATCCCCTTGCAGAACACTAGCAACAATGTCAAAGAAGTATGTATCTCCATTCAATGAACGAATCTTTACTTTCGTATTTTTATAGAACATCATTATGGCTCTGACAGTTCCTTTGGAGAGACCATATGCAATTGGTTTTTGCTCCATCTTCTCTCTGTGTATGGAGGGAAGTGTCTTGCAGAAATCTACGAATAAGAGTGTCGCCTTGAGGTTTTCTGCAAGAACTTTTGTGATTCAACAGTTTGTCAGAATCTCTAATCTTGTGAATCGCTTTCTCCGAAATCCATTTTGATTCGTTCTGAGAATTTTCTCAATTTCTATTTCAATGCAGTTGATTAGCAGAGCATTATAAACATAAGCCAATAGTTAAGTAAGGGTTATGCCTCAGCAGTTCTGGACGATTCCGAGGTCACCTTTTTGAGGAATGGAAGGATTTGTCCATCACTCTATTGTGTTCTGGTTATATATGGGTTTTCAGCATCGAATTTCTTTGTCTTCCATACTTCTGGAGGTATTTCATCAAGACCGGCTGCTTTCCTATTTTTGATTTTTGTTAGTTAGATTTTCTTGAGTAAACTGTCGTAGTTTGATGTCTAGTCGGTTATTAATAATTTCGTGATAGGTTTATCCGTAACTTTTGGGGATTTTCTCAGCAGATTCTTGAAATGTTCTTTCCACATCTCTAATTGTTCTTCTTGGCTGGCAGCTTTTCATTTAGCTCTCGTGGTGCTCTTCTTTTTATTCACTTCATATACTGTCTGACACACTATTCGAGATTGTCAATCTTCTACTACGGAGCTTTTAATTTTGTTCTTTTTGGTATGTGTTAATTAGTTCTCATTGTGCATTCTTAAGATTCTGGGCGTTGGCATTAGTTGGATTTCTTTTATTACATAGGGATACTGTTTTCACGTTATCTTGGTTTTTTCTAACTGCTAATGTCTGCTATGGAACTCTATGTTTGGCTCTTAGTTTGATTGGTATGCATTCTTCTGCTGCTACCATGTGGACATTGACGAAGCTCTCAAATTCGTCATTCGGAATAAGTATTTCGGATATCTCCTGAAGAGCATCGAATTTATTTCATAGTGTTTTCGTAGATTTATTTCTCATATCTCTATTGTTAAGTGAAGTCCAGTCACAGTATGTGGTTTTGGTTGTTTACGTCACATTCCTGCGTAGGCTTAGACGTATCTTTGCTGTGACAATATATATATATATATATATATATATGAAGAAATGGAAGATTTGGTAAATCCGACAATATGAAATAAAAGCCCACTTTAATTAAACCCATACATGGCAAAAACTCTCTATATAACAAAAACTAAGATATTTATTTCCCACCACACTTCCTGGGTTCAATCCCAGGTCGAGTCATACCAAAGACTTTAAAAATGGAACTTGATACCACCTTGCTTAACACTCAGCATTATAAGGTACGGTTCAAGGGTAAAGTGGAGCAATCCAGGGAATGGAGTAGCGCCCTCCCCTACACCTTGGTGTAGTAGCTATCGAAAAGGGAGCCTTCGGGTCACCCTCGACTATGGTCGCTAACTTTTTACTTACTACACTTCCATACTTCTGGACGGTTTTTCAGTTTTCATTTTGATATTCTATTTCTGTTGGTTAAGTCTTTGATGAAATTTGATACGCTTCACAGCGGCTGTAGCCTCCCCTGTCTACTTAGCCATGGCCAAGATGTTCAAAAAATGAATTACACTCACAGCCAATAACGCCTGCGGCCACCACTCTGATGTATATCTATATCTTTCCCTTCCTTCTTTTCTGTTTGTCCTTCTTATGACCCCTTCATCATTTTATTTTCAATGATCGATTTCCTCCTATGCTGAACTTTAGAAAAATTCGTCATTCTGATGAAGTTTTTCTGAAATATAGAAGAGATATCTTTTTTAAATTCGGTATCGGAGTTTCTATTTATTCGCTGCTCGATTTATTTTTTCTCATATATATATATATATATATATAAGAGAAAAAATAAATCGAAGAGCGATATATATATATATATATATATATATATATATATATATAAATATACGTGGGGCCTTCAATAAATTTCCGGCCTTTTTTGCATAGGCATTTAAAATTGTCGTAGATTCTTGATAATTCACTATGTTATTGCTATACATCTTACGAGATGACCGACCAATTTTTATGATTTGAGGTTCAAATAAACAGCTACCGCAGCAATTGGAATACACATTACTAAAGTCTGATTGTCACAGCTGGTGAATTTCAAAAATGCAATCTGGACGTGAGGACACTTTAGAAGAACGATATGCAATAGAATTCTGTTTTCAACTTGGAAAAAATGCCTCAGAAACGTATGGAATGCTTCAGTTTTTGAGTGGCATAAGAGATTCAAGGAAGGCAGGGAGTCTGTGAGAGATGATGAGAAGTGTGGGCGGAGTAATGAAGTTAATACACCAGAGTTGATTGGCCAAAGGGTTAGGGTTAGGATTACTATGTTGAGGTTTTAAGGGAGTTCAGGAAGAGATTCTTAGGGAAGAGGCCAGCACTCTTCATATCGGCTCACTGGCACTTCCACGAGGACAATGCACCAGTCCACGACTCCATCCTTGTCACAGACTATTTGACCAAGATATGAATCAAGACAATTCCCCACCAACCCTATAGTCCAGACCTTGCTCCCTGTGACTTTTGGTTATTCCCTGAGGTCTGAAACTGTCGTTATGAGACAGTTGAGGAGATGAAAGAGGCTGTGACGAAGGTCATTGACATGCTCACACAAGAGGACTTCCATGGGGCCTTCCAGAAGTTGTTGGAACGGTACAACAAGTGCATTGCAGCTGGAGGAGATTACTTCGAAGGGGACTAGAGTTTCAGGTGTGTACTCTCAATAAAAGTACCTATACGAAAAATTTCTGGAAACTTATTTATTGATCCACGTATATATATATATATATATATATGATCAACATAAAGTCACGCTGTTGGCACGGATTTCTCTCTCTCTCTCTCTCTCTCACACACACACACACACACTCTCTCTCTTCATCCCCTATCGTCAGTCACTCTCGGCAGGTCTTCTTAACGGCATCTTGTGTCTCCGCAGAACTGTTGTTGGTTACTTCTTGCTGGTCAACCAACACTGGTACGTCCATTTGCTAGGGGCCCAAAGGAAAACGTCAATTATGAGTTTGTCCTTGTTTCTCAAGCGGTATCCTGAATGTCTTCTTCGTCTTACTTAGATGGTTTTCGTGATGGAGATAAGTGGTTGTACAGTTGCTGTTTTATGGTGTGTTGCTTCCAGGATTTGTTCAGTATAACTCGTAGCATTCTTGTGCTGTTCCTTTCAAACTTTTTCCAAATACGTTTTGTCAACGTTCATTTGGTTTATCCATAAAATAGTATTGAATTAACTGCTGCTTGCAAGAAATCAGAAAGATAGACAAAAGGCTGCACCTCTCCTTCCCCAAGAGGCATAACTCTTACTATTATTGCAGCTAAGGATAAAACAATCCTCAACATCATAAATTCTAACAATCTGTCGAATCATCGCAGGAGTTCGTGCAAAAAATTTCGAGGCAACACTATTATTTGTAGATTTTTCCAAGGCATTTGATTCTGTAAACGAAGGGAAGATGGAGCAAATACTACAAACGTATGGTGACCCTAGAGAAACTTTCACAGCCATAATGACGCTCAATAAAAAACTAAATTAAATGTTGCTCACCAGATGGAGACACGTATTTCTTTAAGATTGTTTCAAGAGTTCTGCAATTGTATATATTAGTACCCTATCTGTTTATAATCTGCCAAGAATACGAACGTCGAACATCGATAGAGACAATTAAAAAAAATAGCTTAACATTTAAAAAGTTTTGTAGCAGAAGATATTCTGCAGAAATTTAAGGGGACACAGATTATGCAGATGACATACCACTTCTTGCAAATACACTTACCGAAGCTGAATCCCAGCTGAAAAGCCTGGAGCAGGCAGCAGGCAGCATTGGCCTCTATGTGAACGCAAACAAAACGGAGTACGTATGTTTTAATCGAAGAGGAACCATCTGCACTCTAGATTTCGGTCCTCTGAAGGTAGGAAACAAGTTACGCAGCCCTGTCTCATTTACTAAAATTGAGGTGAATATTCACCTAGCGAAGGCGTAGACTGCGATCGATAGGGTATTGATAATATGGAAGTCTGATCTTTCCGATAATAGATATATACATACATATGATCTATCCGATAATATATATACATATATATATATATATATACAAATAAATATGTATATATGTATCTATATATTTATACATATACCTGCTGGACTTTGAGATAAATATATAGTTGGATCTGAAGACAACTTTATTCAAAAATACTATATATATATATATATATATATATATGTATGTGTGTATGTGTGTAAGTAAATATATATAAGATTTTATATATCTAATAGCATCGAAGCTTATATAAACGACGATCATCAGGCAGATAACGAAAGATAATGAAAAAATCGAAAAAGACGTAAAATACAGCCAAAAGAAGGTTAGAATTTCTACAAATCTTTATGTGTGCGAGTGAGTGTGTGTGTGTGTGTGTGTGTGTGTTTATGGACGTATAAGTGATGTTGAGTACATGTGTGTATGAAGGTACGTACACCACGTGATAAAATTGAGGTTTTCTTCTGGATGTATAAGACGCGATATGTAGCCGAATTTGCAACATAATGACCGAGACATTTTTTAAATTTTTTCTTTATATATTTGTGTGTATTTGTGGCGGTGATTTTTTCATACATACATATACTAAACATCTCTTGCACGTCCATACACAATAATACGCAAATATAAATATAAACTATGCAAACACACGCACGTACACACACACACACACACACACACAATTCTAACATTCTTTTGACTGTAGTTTTCGATTTTTTCGATTTCTTCATTCTCTTTCGTTATCTGCCTGATGATTGCAGTTTATAAAACTTTATGAAACCTGAGGTCGCAGACAAGCTTCCATGCAATTAAATGTATAAAATCTAATACATATCTTATTATTATGCGATAGCTCTATCACAAATATTGAGCACGCTTCAAATTATATCGCCTTTGGATCGCCACAAACCCAAAAGGTGAAATAGAAATAATCAACACAGTTACAATATATATATATATATATATTTAAGAAAAAACAAAAACCAGTCACATTAGGATTATAAATTTATTTTCATCCTGTTATGGGTTTTGATATAAATCAAAAACAACAAAAAAAACAAAAAAACTAACAGGGCTTCTACAAATCTTATGGATAAGATAATTCAGAATAGATATAGGAAATAAGGGTGGGAGGGGATAGAAGAGGGGTGAAGAGTTTTCTCTTATATATATATAAGTTTTCTCTTATGTTTATATATAAGAGTTTTCTCTTATATATATATATATATTGATAGATGTGAACAGAAATCGATAGTTGTAAACACTGATAATTTGATAAGGACATAGATAAAAAGCGAGATAGATATAAACAGAATATATATATATATATATATATATATATATATTGTCATCAGCAGATAGACTGTTTCGTTGTAACACAACTCTTCAGTAAGGCTAGACACATAGGATGCTTGACGCTGGAATCGAAACCCGCGTTGCTTTACGTTAGACTTAGTATCATACCGCTCAGCCAGCAAACGAACGACGTTAGCTGGGGAATTATAAGGCATTATGTAGTAGCTAACGTTTGTTTACATTTTTGCCTTACCGGATACCAGAATGTTCAATTTATTCGAAGAGCTTTGGATTATGGGATCGGGAGCCGTTAATTCCTTCGCCAGAGTGATCAACCCCCATGGAGGAGCGTATATATATATATATATATATATTTGTTTTTTCTTTAAAGAAAAAACCAAAGATCGGTTATTTTAGGATTATAAATTTATTTCCATCCTGTTTTTCGTTTCTGGTGTGAACCAAAAATACGAAGAAAAATATAACAGGACTTCTTCAGATCTAATGGATAAATAAAACAGAATAGACACGGGGGGAGCGGGAGGAAGAAAGTTGAAGAGTTACTTCCTCGTTTTATTGAATTTCCGTTTTTTTATTTATCTATTTATTTTATTTTCAAAATTCTTCCGTCAGTTATAATTACGGTAATTTAACTTTTTCATTTTCTTTATTTTCTTTTCTTGTTAAGTTCGAAGAAAAATATAACAGGACTTCTTCAATTCGAATAATACCTATATATATATATATATATATATATATATATATATATATAACTTTTAAGTATAGATAACCAGGTTCAAATATATTGGTTTCTTTAACACAACGTTCATTGTATAAACCTTTTTTGTGTTTTCCATACGAAAAATTTTTCTATCTTCAAAATCTTTTTGTAACCTTCTATTCGTTATTGAATAATCATGAGATGTTATTTAACAAATTTTACATGATACAGGTTACGGCAGATTGTTACCTCCGAAATTCTAAATTGTTACCCCTGTGTCGTGTAAGTTAACTTGGGCTATTGAAAATGATAACTCTATCCTCCAAATGTCTTACTATCTTTCAAATACAATCATGGCTTGAACCGGTGCATAAAGTGAGTTTGCTGATGAAACTCTTTTGGGCTGGTTATAGATAGATCAGACTGAGATAGATAGATAGATAGATAGATAGATAGATCAATCAATCAGACCGAGATAGATAGATAGATAAATCAGACCGAGATAGATAGATAGATAGATAGATAGATCAGACCGAGATAGATAGATAGATCGATCAGACTGAGATAGATAGATAGATCAATCAATCAGACCGAGATAGATAGATAGATAGATAGATCAGACCGAGATAGATAGATAGATAGATTAGACTGAGATAAATCAGACTGAGATAGATAGATAGATAGATAGATAGATAGATAGATAGATCAGACTGAGATAGATAGATAGATAGATAGATAGATAGATCAGACTGAGATAGATGTGAACAGAAATAGATAAATGTGAACGTCAATAGTTAGATATGAACATAGATAGATAGATAGATCCAGGAAGATATGGAAGATATGGATCTCTAAGTAGTAGTAGGAGGCCACATTTGTCACATGTCTATCGTGTATTCGACCGTTTGTGAAAGTGTTTTGTGACATGCATCATAGTCGATATCAGCCTGTTAACCTAATGTATTCTTTCGTCGTAAGCGTAAGAGTTCGTTACAGAATCAAACTGAAAAGCCTTTAGAAATTTCTGCATTGATTTTTGTATCCTTTCTCGAGGAAGAGGAAAGAAGAAGAAAAGATCCGCAAAAAAAAAAAAAAAATACCCCCACTCCTCCGAAAAAATAAAACAAATGGTGGGTGGGATAGAAAAGAAAAGAAGAGAAAAGATGAAGACGTATTCTCTGTAGAAGACAATGGCGATAGAGTTTGGTTGATTTCCGCGCTCGAGTCCTCATAACGACAATCACATTGATAATGAAAGACAAGCTACCTTCTGCTTTTAAATAATAGATCTTCGGTTAAACAAGTCTGGTTTATCAGGAGTTAGTTATTCTTTCTTTCTTTTCTTTTTCTTTTTTTTTTTTTTTTTAATCTTTCTTTTTTAATGTGAATGTAATTTCACCGTAGAAACGATAATATAAAAATAGAAAACTCTAGAGAAAGTGATAGATAGGTATTGTTTATAAAACAGCGTATAGTCTGGCTCAAGGTCACGATTGTATATATCCCAATCGTCTAGGACTGTAGAATACACTGACTGCATATCTGCAGAGAGGCACCACTCCCCTAACGAATATCCTCGATAAGACATAAAAAATCTGATAGTGACGTTCTAGTCTTGGACCTTCGGAGAATGTGTTGTACTCTTTCATTGTCATTGCTCCTTGGTCCACTTTGTCTGATAGGGTCCTCTCTATGGGTCAAATAACATTTAAACTGTGTGCCAACAAATAGCTTATGCTAAATTCAATAGTTAGAAATAGAACTGTTGGGTCATTTAACTGTGTATAAATAAATGACTAATGTTTAAATGAATTTTTAATGATACATAGCAATACTTGGAACCGTAGGCGAACGAATGAATATTGTTGAATTGAATAATTAGTGTTAAATAGCAATATTTGTAACCACTTCACTATGCGCAAACAAATTATTAATAGTAAATATAATTATTCGTTTTAGATTGAAATGCTTGAAACCATTTGAGTATAACATTTTTAAATGACCCTGGACTCATTTTTTTCACTGTCAAATATTACTGGAATTCTTTAACTGACACTGCTTTCCATTGGTTTGTCTTGAATGTTGCATCCCCTAACCGTTCCCAAATGGTGAATCCGGAGTTAGGTCTTCATGTTAAGGAACACATCAACTTAGATCAGAGACATAAGGCATCATAAATATTCATTTTGGTTCCAAATTAAACGGTTTCACATCATATTCTTTTACCCAACCCCTCTACCTCAAAGTGGATGTGACACAAGGTCAATTTTTAAGCGGAGCAAATTTGGTTGAAATCAAACTTTCCTTCTCCTAGACTGCTCTTATGTATTCAAATTCTTCTTCTCCTAGACTGGTTGCCAAAGCAAAACTAAAATCAGTCTGCCCTAGTATTTTCACATAGTTGGTAAGCGGGAGAACATAGATTCATGCTTTTCCAAGGGCATTAACACGAAGTCAAACGCAAACATTCTTGTACAGGATTTGAACTTGACTCATCGATTCCATTTCCAAGAACGATAATTGTAACACTAAGCCCGCCTCCTAGTTCACAGATTATATTTTGAGAGTAAGGAGAATTTTTTGTGTCTTGAAAAAAATGTAAGAGATTTTGTTTTTCGGTTAACAACCTTGAATAAAAAGCAGTTGATCAATGTAACACGACACATTTGTACCATTAAATTTCCCATGTGTCACATTTTTGTAAGATCATAAAATGATTAGTTGACTAGAAGGACACTCATAGTTTATCGTGATCAAAAAATCATTTGGAACGTCTTGATCTTCATAAACCTGTCCAAAATGTGTTCTATATTTCTGTTGTGTTTTCCACAAGTTAATATTTTGTGTTCAATTGTGGTCATCCAGTTTAATAAACATATTTTAATTATGAATCGCTCATTTTATTTTTAGTCTGAATGGCCAGCCTAAAAAAATAAAGTAAATAAATAAATAGTTTTATTAAATGTTTATACCGATTACTTAAATTATCTAATTTGGTTCCTTTATCTAATGGTACGTGGTGACTTCAACAAGTTTCCAGACTTTTTTTTCTACAGGCATTTTAAATCGTTGTAGACTCTTGAAAATTCACTATGTTATTGCTAGACATTTTATTAGATGACTGACCAATTTTTATGATTTCAGATTCAAATGGACAGCTACAGCAGGAATTAGAATACACCTTACTAAAGCCTGATTGTCACAGCAGCTGAATTTCAAAAATGCAATCTGACACTTTAGAAGAACGATATCCAATTAAATTCTGTTTTAAACTTGGAAAAAAAGCCACGAAAACGTATGGAATGCTTGAGATTGCTTTGGGAGAATCTTGCATGAATCGAGCATCAGTTTTTGAGTGGCATGAGAGATTCAAGGAAAGCGGGGAGTCTGTGAGGAATGATGAGAAGTGTGGGAGGAGTAAGGAAGTCAATATACCAGCGTTGATTGGCCAAACGGTTAGGGTTAGGGTTACTATGTTGAGGTTTTAAGGGAGTTCATGAAGAGATTCCGTCGGAAAAGGACAGCACTCTTCAAATCGGCTCCGTGGCATTTCCACCAGGACAATACTCCAGTCCACAACTCCATCCTTGTCATTGACTATTTGAAAAAGATGGGCATCAAGACAGTTGTTCACCATCCCTATAGTCCAGACCTTGCTCCCTGTGACTCTTGCTTATTCCCGAAGCTCAGAGGTTGTCGTTATGAGAGAATTGAGAAGATGAAAGAGGCTGTGACGAAGGTCATTGACACGCTCACACAAGAGGACTTTCATGGGGCTTTCCAGAAGTTGTTGGAACGGTACAATAAGTGCATTGTATCGGAGGAGATTACTTCGAAGGGGACTAGAGATTCATGTGTCTACTATGAATAAAAGTGCCCATACGAAAAAAGTCTGGAAACTTATTTATTGATCCTCGTATATCAACCTTCATATATTGTTTAAAAAGCAGGTAAGTGGTAGTGGTGTGGCTAAAGTGCTCGACTCTGGGCTTTGAGAAAATGAGTTCAATCTCGAGTCAGGCTATAATATTCACTGTCGGACTAATACCCTTGGGTACGGTATGAATGCTTTAATTACCCCAAGCTATGAAACCGGTAGACAAATTCACCTACCTAGGAAGCAGTGTCTCATCAACCGAAAAAGACATCGACACGCGGCTAACGAAGGCATGGACAGCGATCGATAAGCTATCGATCATATGGAAATCAGACCTGACCGATAAAATGAAACGCACTTTCTTCAAGGCGGTGGTTGTGTCGATACTGCTGTATGGATGCACTACTTGGACGCTTACAAAACGGCTGGAGAAGAAGCTAGACGGCAATTACACAAGAATGTTGCGAACAATACTGAACAAGTCCTGGCGGCAACACCCCACAAGGCATCAACTATACGGCCACCTGCCTCCCATCACGAAAACTATCCAAGTTAGACGAACCAGACATGCAGGACACCGCTGGAGAAACAGGGACGAGCTCATAAGTGATGTACTCCTATGGACCCCCACATATGGCCGAGCAAAAGCAGAACGACCAGCTCGAACATACATACAGCAGCTCTGTGAGGATACGGGATGTAGCCCTGAATACCTGCCAGAGGTGATGAACGATAGGGAGAATTGGCCATAGAGGGTCAGGGATATCCGTGCTAGCGGCACGACATGATGATGATTATGGGGTAATGAAAGAGTTCATAACTACGCTAAAAGGGCTTCAATCTATGAGTCAAATAAGACTGTTTGACTTTTAAACTGAGTGTAAATAAATAAATAATGCTTAATGGAATTGTTTGAAATACGAATGTTTTATCAATTAACTGTGTGTAAACAAATCTATGATGTTTAATTGGATTGTTAGCGATACATAGCCAAACTAAAAACCATTTAATTTCGTTGCCTTATGCGAAATTGAATAGTAATAAAGAGAACTGTTTGATCATTTAACTATGTGTAAACAAATCTCATATGTTTAATTGAATTGTTAGTCATACATGGTAACACTTAGAACTATTTAGATTTAGAAATACAACTGCTTGGTCATTTAACTGTATGTAAACGAATCTCTGATATTTAATTGGATTGTTAGCGATACAAAGCAATACTTGGAACCATTTAACTTCATTGAATTATGTTCACAGATTACATGTATCTAATATATATATATATATATATATGTGTGTGTGTGTGTGTGTGTGTGTGTGTGTGTGTGTGTTTGTGTGTGTGTATTCGTATATATATATATATGTGTGTGTGTGTGTGTTTGTGTGTGTGCATACATATATATATATATATATATATATCTTTAAGAAAAACAAAAACCGGTCCCATAAGGATTATAAATTTATTTCCATCCTGTTATGGATCTATATGAATCAATAACACAAAAAAAACGGGCTTTTTCGGATCTTATGGATAAAATAGTTCAGAAAAGACACAAGAAGGAAGGGTGAGAGAGGGTAGAAGAGGGGTAAAAAGTTTCCTCCCCATTTCGGCCACTTCCGGTTTTTAGTTTTTTATTACCGGTTGGAATTATAGTAAATTAATTTTTCTAGTTTTTAAATTCTAGATACATTTCAACTTAAAACTCCAGATTTAATAACAATTTAGGGAAGTACACCATTCCTTAATAACCTTACGTAAGGATACAGTAATTCTTATCTTAAGTTAAATTCAAAATTTTAAATTTTAAATTTAAAATTTATATTCGTGCCCATTAATTCAGTTACCCTTCCATTGAAAAGTATGTACACATCATATGGTATCTTTTCATCTTTTTATTTTATTTTATTTTATTCATTTCACCTAAAATCTCGAATTAATCCTATGTTTTGGTTAATTAAACATTATCTATGATAATTTGTCTATAGTTTAAATTTATTCCTAAGTCTACATCTACCTATTAATTCACATCGCTGATTTAATAATTTTTCAGGATCTGAGTATATATATATATAAAGGATTTAGTATTAAATAACCTACAATGGTTTATATGTCAGAAAACCAAACCAAACCAATCACCTGGCGCAATTTAGAGTTTGCCGTAAAAAGGCGAACAAGATAATTGTTTTACTTTATTCGAATATAACTTAACTGGTCCATTTTAGATGGAGATTCTCTTAAGTTGGTTGGTTGGTTGGTTATATTTTAAGGCGTACCAACCCTTGTAGGTTATCTCATGCCAAATCCTGTACATACATATAAATTAGAGATATATGATTTGTTAATGAATAATTTGTAGGTAACAGTTTTTAAATAAGCTAGAGCTCATTTGTTTCACACAGTTAAATAAAAAAAAGTTGGTGACCGTAGCTGCCACACCAAGGTGTAGTGGGGGCGCTTCTCCTTTCCCTGGATTTCGCCACTTTACCCTTGATCTGTATTTTATAATGCTGAGTGTTAAGCAAGATGGCATCAAGTACTATTTTTTGAGTCCTTCGTATGACTTGACCAGGGACAGAACCCCGGTCTCCCAGGCCATTGGCGAACACTCCGCAACGGACCGTTTCTATACTGTTAAATAGGTTCAATTATTAAGAATTATTAAATATCTATATTTGACCCATAGGTAGGATCCTTACAGGTACTAGCACTCCAACTCAGAGTGGAGCTGGAAATAATAGCAATGAAGGAAGACTAGAGACTATAGCCTCACTATCAGATTGTTAAGTGTCACTTGTTGGAGAGTGTTCTTACCTCTCTGTAGAGATGTAATCGGCCTATTCTACATCATCAGCTGAGTTGAGCTAGAGATTATTTTAATATTTAGAGTAGCTGAACCAGCGAGACGCAACTATGCCTGACTTTACCCTTGATTTATACCTCGAACATCCCTTTTTTGTTGGTGATGAGTTTTACACCTCTGTCGTGAATAGATGAAGAACATCTGTTTTCTTTTTCTACTTAAATATTAAGTACAATTCAATTTAAATAGAAACATGAATCTCTAATTTCTGGGCATTGATTTTTCCAGTTAATTTCTAAACTAACTTGAATCTTAGTTTCATTTTGTAAAAACAAATTAAAATAAATAAAAATAAAAAGATTTTCTACAAAACTTTGAGCGAGATCCTTTTTTTTTTAAAAATTGTAAGCCTATTGTTGGAATTCTTGAGTTTCACTCCATATTTTTCTTGGTGTGAATTAGGCAAACAATAGAAGCGAAGTGTTTTTTGTTTTGTTTTGTTTTTTTTTTTTATTTTCATTTAATTTGTTTTATTGTAGATTTTTTTATAATTGAATAACACCCACACGTTATTTGTGAAAGTCAATCAAGCGAGACGAAGCTGTTGGGTTGCCGGCTGTGAGACGTCAAAGGGAGATGCAACCATACGAAGAATTAACGACTTGAACAAAACAAAAACAAACAGAAAATTGTCGAAGGAAAGTAGAAGAGACGCTTAGTAAAGAAAAGAAGAAAGAAGATAATGGGTTGATAGACACAAAAGTTGAATGTAGAAGAAGGAAGTTCAAGAAAGAGAAATGAAAGAAAATTGAAAGTGATCAAAATAACGAGTGAATCAAGGAAGAAATTGGAGAGAAGAAAGTGAGGAAAAATAGAGTAGACTGATAAAAGCAAAAAAAAAGGAAGAGAAAAGAAAAGAAAAGGTGATAAAATGAAGCAAGGAAGAAGGGAACGAAAGAAGGATAGAAAAGAAAATATTTGAGCTGAAAAGGGAAAAAGAAAAGCAAAATAGAGAGTAGCAGCAACAGTAGTTGTATTGAAAGAAGAAGAAGAAGAAGAAGAAGAAGAAGAAGAAGAAGAAGAAGAAGAAGAAGAAGAAAACATTTACAGGGGATGGGAATCAACAAAAAGGTTTCTCCAAATTATTTTATCTAGAAACGCTGTTTTTTTCTTCAAAATTTAACGCTCTCTCTCTTGTTTTTTTTTACCTCTCTCTCACTCTCTCACTCTCTCTTTCTCTTTTATATGAATTACATCATATTAGTTACTTGAGTTGCAGGGTTCCCCGTGGCGTTGTGGCTGACGTGTGGGACTGTGGCATCGTCGTACGCCAGTTCAAACTTCAGTCGCGCTATTTCGTTCACTTTCGGATTGATACCCTTGAAAAGGTAAGAACCCACCAATTCTCCAAGCAACTACTATTACTGTTCTTCTACAAGGATGTCTTTGGTATTGAATAACCCACAAAGGCTGATATGCCATTAAACAAAAAAGACCAAAACAGATGAAGTTCGCAATACCATCCTTTCAAAAAAAAAAAAAAAAAAAGAAGCAATTATAATAACCCGACTTACTGGACTGACTTCGAGTAGCTTCATAGAAGACCTTTCTACGAAACAGTATCAGATTAGTAAGGCTGAACTTATTACATGACGCCTGAGGCGCCAGTACAAACGAATGCCGAGGAGACAAAGCTTTTCTGTAACAGCTATTCATGTGTCACGATTTGTGCGGGAAGCCTCTTAAAACTATAACATGACTATGTCAAATCTGGGTTGGAGAGATGGTGGATAAATCCATCCCTCACTATAAAATGACCTTAGGTCAAATTTGATACTGTAGGAAGTTAGATAAATCCATTACCGCGTGGATATTGATCTTTTGCATGTATGGAAGGGTAAGAGTAATCTGCTGTAGACGGCTTCACCGAAACGGCCATTGTAATGATTGCTCCAAAAGAAATGCGTCCTGTTTTCTTATGTTTTGTTTTTGTTTTTGTTTTTCAGTGAAACTCGAATAGATGGAGAAAGTGCAATGACATCATTTTATAGAGCAAGTTTACTGCAACATAATACTCCCCACCACCGTAGTCATTTCCCCTTTGCATTTTCTTCCGTGCTTGACAGGATTATGTACACAGAAACTTTAGAAGAGACGCGATTCGTCTGATATCCCGACGTGTCATAGTGTGGTATGAGGCCGTTTTATAGTGGGAGCTGATCACAAATCGAGACTTGTGCATTGCAGGTGAAAAAATTCTTGACCCTGTCAGCATTTCCCTAATGGGGCTCCTCAGGCTCCAAGGAATGAACTTAGTCCCGCCGAAACAAGCAAAGACCTGGATGGATGGCCCCAGAAATCAAGGTGTCTTAGCATGCAAACAATCGCCTGGGACGAATGCCTAGCGGCGACCCGAACAACCATATGAACAACTTGAGCAGTGCAATGAAACCCTTTGATAGTGCAAATTTTTAGCTATGGAATACTTCCCCTCCTCACATAGTCTATACTATTGGTTGTGCTTTTTTGCTAGCAACTGACAGGATTCTACATACCCCGACCATCAGAGGATTGCTCCAAAAGTAAACCCTCCTCTTAATTTTAATAGAAGCTATAACAGATACATGCAACGTTGCTAGTTAGTTGTTGGTTGGTTGGTTGGTTGGTTTTTATGGCATATCAACCTTTTTAGATTATTTAATGCCAAATTCATTTTTATACAAATAATCAGTTCTATTTCAAACAATTCAGTTTAGCATGAGTACACAGTTGAATTGTCAAATAACATTTCTATTTCAAGCTATTCAGTTTAGTCAAACAGTTCTATTTCAAACAGTTCAGCTTAGTAACAGTATATTTTTTGTCGACACACAGTTAAATATCAAAACAGATCTATTTCAAACAATTCAGTTTTGCATAAGTTGGCAGTTTAGTTCTATTTGACCCATAGATAGGAACTTGGCAGGTGCTACCATTCCGGGCCAGAGTGAACCTGGGAGCGATGGTAATGAAAGGGTCCTCTGCATTCCCCAAAGCTCCAGCATTACTGGGACCTCATCATTAGATTGTTTAGTGTCATATTTAGGATACTCGTTTGGGGGGGGTCTTATTACCCTTCTCCAGAGGTGCAGTCGGAGTATTCTACAGTCACAGCTGACCGGGAAAGTTGCTGGTTAGAGTAAGTTTTCAAATACAAAATACCTTTCTTCCCCAAGAATGAGTTCGAGTCTCTTTGAGTGTCTCATTCATTTGGCCTTGTGCGACATTTAAGCAAAACTGCTCAGTAAATTGCTACCTTTCTTCCCCAGAGTCATGTGCATTTTTACTTGTGATTGTTACGATTCTACACGCCACGCTAATAAAAGTATATCTGCTAAAGTAATGCTTCCTGTCTTTTTCATGGAGCCTATTTCAGATACAGGCAATATAATAGTACTGCTGCTTAGAGCAAATTTTCGGCTAAAAAAACGCTATTTTTCGCATTGTCAAAACATTTTAGACACCTCTGTAAAAGGGCTTACGCAGTGTTCCCGTGGCGTAATGGTTAATGTACCGTCCTCTGGCTGTGTAGTAAGTGTGTTCGATTTCCAGTCACGCTCTTATTCCTTTTTGGACTAATAACCTTGGAAAAGGCATAAAACCCTTAAATACGCCCACCATCAATGAGCTAAATAGTATTGTTTTTGTTCTAAAGGATAGTTTTGGCATAAAATAACCCACGAAGATTGATACGCTTTTAGCAAAGAATACCGAAACCTAAAGTGAATATATACAAGTAATAGAACTTGTCCTCATGGTGTAATGGTTAAAGCGATGGACTGCAGAATCGTAGTAAGCGAGTTCGAATTCCAGACTCGCTATTAAGTTCACTTTCGGACAAATACCCTTGGGAAAGCTATAAAACCTTTTATCCTCCCATAAAATAGTACCACTACTGTTCTTCTAGAAGGATGGCTTTGGCATTAAGTAACCTACAAAGGTTGATATGCCATTAAACAAAGAAACCAAACGAGACCTTGGATACGTGCACTATTAAACATAGCCGGCAATCAGAAAAATGGTGTGTTCGGTATTATTGTATATCAACCCTTATAGGTTATTTAATGCCAAACTATCTTCACACATATATATGATTTGGTTAGCTTGTGTCTTATGGCATATCAACCGTTGAAGGTTATCTCATGCCAAAACCTCTTTATAGATAGATGATTTGTAAACGCATAGTTTGTTGATAACATTGTTAAACGAGCCAGAGCTCACCTGTTTACATACAGTCAAGTGGTTTTACATAGTCAATTGTTGAAAGGTAATCATTTTGAAATGAGTCTGTGCTAATTTGTTCGTACTCAAGTATTACAATTATTTGCACACAGTTAAATAGTTCCAAATATTTTAATACGAATAGTTCTACTTAGTATTTGTTTGCACTGGCATTGCTTCAGATAAAGCTATCAAACCCCAACACTTAAATGGTTTCAAGCATCCGTATATAACACTTACAAATCAATTTAGGCACACAATCAAAGAGTTTCAGGAATTCCAAATCAACACTGATAATTCTATTCTACATTACTGATTCGTTTATACACAGTTAAATGGTTCCAAGTATTCCTATGTCTCCCTAACAATGTTATATAATTGCGGAAGGATTTTTTTATATTATCATTTTTTATTGGTTATATCTTGTCATTCGGTTTGGTTAGGCTTAGAACTATTCGGCTTGTGTACGTGCAAGTGCAGACATTGAGTGTAGTTCACGCTCTCACGTGGAGGATGTGACAATCACAAATGTCATAATAAAAACCCCGGGTAGGAAATGAGACTGGGGTGTGAAGGACGTCATGCCCGGAGGCAATGGGCTGGGAATTTGGTGATTTTTGAAAAAGCAGTTAGATTCGAACATGGGCGAGGCTAGTCCAGTTGGGGACTACGGGGTGCGCCGCGCGTTTCTTGGGTCAGATGGAACGGTCAGCATAGTAAAAATTGTGTCTCCCTCTCTCCTCGTGTCGAAATACTTAAAGTAAAAAAAAAGTTGATAAACGTTTCGCACCTGAACAAAAAGAAAGTCGTCACTGTTTCAGGATTCCTATGTATACGAACATTTTACGTATCCGTATGTTTGTATAGTTGTATCAGGGCTATACAACAACAATTTAATTAAACACCAGTCAATTGTTTACACACAGTCAAATAATCAAACAGTTCTATCTCTAACAATTCGATTTAACGTAAGTCATTTGTTTGCTTTCTTTTCAAAGAGTAAAAACTTCTATTTGACCCATAGATAAGACCCCGTCATATGTTACCACTCCGGGATAGAGTGGACCTGGGAGCAATGGCAATGAAGGGGTATTTTGCATTCCCCAAAACTCCAGCATTATTGGAGCCTCACCATCAAATTGTTTAATATCATACCCATGACACTTGTTGGGGAGGTTCTAATCCTCTGCAGAAAGGCAGTATCTTCTACACCCTCAGCCGACTAGGCTGGCAAAATAAAGGAAGTCTGAATCAGATCATCTACGCCAATAGGGCCAGTGAATGATGGACTTCATGGATACTATTATCTTAACAACGACAACGTCACCTCAATGAAAACTTGTCACCACTGCTGTCACAAATTTTTACGAGTATGAGATGCAGGCTCTTGATCATTCCTGGTGAAAAATGCATTGCCAATGGTAGTTACTATGAGAAAAAAATAGTGTTTGTAGCAGAAAACTAGTTCTACGCAAGATATGTTCGGTTTGTTTTCTGAATTTTTTAGATGAAGCTTGATTATTTTTTATCATTAAGGGTTTTCGGACACATAGCGTAAGGGTTCCCTAAGCTTCTAAGGAGACAATCATCTAGTGGTTGCAGGTTCAATCCTGACTACAGGCGAGTAACAATACAGGAATACTTAACACTTGTACCCGGTTATGGCTAAGGGAATCAGGAAAGGCAACCCCCGTGGATTCAATAAAGGATGTAGTTCGAAGTTCCGTGTAGGTTACCGAGTTCGACAAACACTTGAAGAAGGCCGGGGAACATATCAGCCGAAATGTTGTAGAAATAACAATAATGATGAAGACTATAGTCCGAAAACCCTTAATGATAAAAATATGCTCGGTTGAGTAGCGCCCTCCCGTACACCTCGGTGTAGTAGCTATTGAAAAGGGACTACGGTCACCAACTTTACTTATCAGTTATAGTTAACGTGAAAATAATGCATGTCAGTACTACTGCATGGTTGCACTACTTAGACTCTAACGAAATGCATGAAGGAAAAGCAATTTCGTATCTACACAAGAATGCTGTGTGTTGTGTTGAATAAATCCTGGGATCAGCACCCAATAAAAAGCTGCTGTTTGGCCACACACCTCCAATCTCACAAATAATCGAAGTTAAACAGGCATGGCATCGCTGGTAAGGTATGGAAGAACTTACAAGTATTCTCTGACCGGCAAATACTTTCATCAGTTTTGTGCAGACACGGGTTGGTATCTAGAGGACTCTCCAAAAGTGACCGATAAGGACAGACAATGAGAAATAGTCAAGGGAATCGATGCTGTCAACGCACCTTTATAATCTCTCGAAACGTCTGTAGCTATTAATAAGAAGACATTTATGGAGGAATATTCAAGCACTCTAAACCAGTCGGGTGGGGCAGTAGATTACACCAATTTCATCTCTGCAGAGGGGTAAGACCCCACCAACGAGTGACCTGATATGACAACAAACAATCTGATAGCGAGGCTCCAGCCTTAGAGATTTGGGGAATATGGGATACCACTTCATTGCCATTATTACCTGGTCCATTCTGACGCTGAGTGGTAGCATCTGATAGAGTCTTATCCATGGGTCAAATAGAACACACCGTCTGCAAACAAATGACTGATGTATATTGTGATTGTTAGAGAGCAATAACTGAACCCATTTAACTGCGTGCGAAAAAAGAACACAGGCTCGTTTAAGGCTGTTATTTACAAAAGCTGTTTGCAAATAATATATCCATTTAATATATATGTATAAAGAGGATTTGCCATGAAATAACCTATAAGGTTTGCTATGTCATAAAACCCAACTAAACCAAATCATATATAGTTAATATATATGTATAAAGAGAATTTGACATTAAATAACCTACAATGGTTGATATGCCATAAAACCCAACTAAACCAATATATAAGTATATTATATACATATAAGTATGAAAAGGATTTAGTATAAAAACCAACAATGATTGATATGTCATAAAACCTAAGCAAACGAAATAATATATATATCATATATATGCATAAAAAGGATTTGGCATTAAATAATATCCAAGTGTTAATATACCCTAAATCCCAACCAAACCAAATCATATATATTTAATTCATATGTATAAAGAGGATTTGGAATTAAATAGACAAGTGTTCATATGCCATAAAACCCAACCAAACTAAATCCTATATATTTAATATATATGTATAAAGAGGATTCGGCATTGATTACCTACAATGGTTAAAATGCCATAAAACTGAACGAAACCAAAATCATGTATATTTAATTCATATGTCTAAAGAGGATTTAGTATTAAATAACCTGCAATGGTTGATATGCCATAAAGCCAAACCAAACTAAATCATATATATTTATTATATACATATATGAAGTTGATTTGGTATTAAATGGTTGATATGCCATAAAACCCAACCAAACCAAACCAATCACACACTCTAGCAATGGTCTGCGAGTTTGGCTCACAAAGTAACCCAGTTTAATGTTTATCTTTTGACTAGAATTTCCTTCATTGTAATCTCAGTTGTAATTCCAGACTTCAGATTCTTTTTTTTTTTTTTCTCTATTGTTTTTTTTTTTTTCAATTCAATCTCTTATTTTTATTGCGTTCTTTGTATTGTCTGGTTTTCTTCATAACATTTTCTATCACTTTTTAAAAAAATTTACTTTTTACCCTCTCTACGCCCCCTTTATTCGCTTCTCCTTCTCTCTTTCTCTCTCTTTCTCTCTGACTCTTTATTATATTCTCTCTTCTTTTTCACTTAACATCCTCTCTCTTCTTCTTTTCATTCACTCCTCCCTCTCCCTTCTTTTCATTCACATCCCTCTCTTCCTTTCATTCACCTCTCTCTCTCTCTCTCTCTCTCTTCCTTTTATTCAACCCCCTTTCTGTCTTCTTTTCATTCACTCCTCTCTCTTTCTTTTTCTTCTTTTCATTCCCTCTTCTCTCTCTTCCTTTCATTCACCCCTCTCTCTTCCTTTTATTTAGCCCTCTTTCTCTCTTCTTTTCTTTCACTCCTCTCTCTTTCTTTTTCTTCTTTTCATTCCCTCTTCTCTCTCTTCCTTTCATTCACCCCTCTCTCTTCCTTTTATTCAACCCCCTTTCTGTCTTCTTTTCTTTCACTCCTCTCTCTTTCTTTTTCTTTTTTCATTCCCTCTTCTCTCTCTTCCTTTCATTCACCCCTCTCTCTTCCTTTTATTCAACCCCCTTTCTGTCTTCTTTTCATTCACTCCTCTCTCTTTCTTTTTCTTCTTTTCATTCCCTCTTCT
The DNA here is from genome assembly GCA_963585895.1 of Sepioteuthis lessoniana. Taxonomy (NCBI): domain Eukaryota; kingdom Metazoa; phylum Mollusca; class Cephalopoda; order Myopsida; family Loliginidae; genus Sepioteuthis; species Sepioteuthis lessoniana. Next base: position 70,932,351 of record OY757934.1, read on the forward strand.
CTCTCTTCCTTTCATTCACCCCTCTCTCTTCCTTTTATTCAACCCCCTTTCTGTCTTCTTTTCTTTCACTCCTCTCTCTTTCTTTTTCTTCTTTTCATTCCCTCTTCTCTCTCTTCCTTTCATTCACCCCTCTCTCTTCCTTTTATTCAGCCCCCTTTCTGTCTTCTTTTCTTTCACTCCTCTCTCTTTCTTTTTCTTCTTTTCATTCCCTCTTCTCTCTCTTCCTTTCATTCACCCCTCTCTCTTCCTTTTATTTAGCCCTCTTTCTCTCTTCTTTTCTTTCACTCCTCTCTCTTCTTCTTTTCATTCACTCCTCCCTCTCCCTTCTTTTCATTCACATCCCTCTCTTCCTTTCATTCACCTCTCTCTCTCTCTCTCTTCCTTTCATTCACCTCTCTCTCTCTCTCTTCCTTTTATTCAACCCCCTTTCTGTCTTCTTTTCTTTCACTCCTCTCTCTTTCTACTTTTCATTCATCCCTCTCTCTCTCTCTCTTCCTTTCATTCACCCCCTCTCCCTCTCTCTTCCTTTTATTCAACCCCCTTTCTGTCTTCTTTTCTTTCACTCCTCTCTCTTTCTACTTTTCATTCACCCCCCTCTCCCTCTCTCTTCCTTTTATTTAGCCCTCTTTCTCTCTTCTTTTCTTTCTCTCTCTTCTCTTCATTAACTCTTCTCTCTTTCTTTGTCTCTCTGCTTCTAATTCACTACCCTCTCTTTCACTGTCACTCTCTATCTCTCTCGCTCTTCACCTTGTGTTCTCTCCCTCTTTCTTATTCATTTCTCTAGCTCTTTTTTTTTTCCTTCATAAAGCGCCATCCTTCTCACTTTCTTTTTTCTTTACTTTCATCTCTTTCTTCTGAAATCCCTGACTTCCTTAGTGTGGGAGTGGGGTTCTCAAATCTGTTCCTTCTTCATTCATCTACCTCTGACCTTACTCTTCGTTTACCCCTCCCTATTTATATATTTTTAAAACTCCCTCCCTATGTGTCCTTTTTTTCTTTTCATTCCTCATTTTCCTTTTTTCTTCTCCTCTTCCTCTCTCTCCCTTTGTCCTCCACTTCTGTCTTTCTTTTCTCTTTTTCGGCTTTTGATTTGAATCGACTTTTCGCGATTCATTCTGGGCCAAATTTTTTCTAGGCGACTTTTTTCTACCCACACTTTTTCTTGATCTCCATTCTTCTCCGTTTTTCCTTTTTTTATTTCACTCAAAGTTTTCATCACAACAAACATTATAATTGATACCATTATTTTCTTACTATTTCTGTTTTTCTGCTTCTTTTTCTCCGATTCGGACTAATTTCAGTAGGAAAATTTTCTTTTGAAAATCTCATCTACAACAGAAATCCCACGAGAGTATATTACGTTAATATTAAAACATTGAAAAGACACTGACTAACTTGACCATATGTCAAAGAGATTTGATTACATATTCACCCATTGTTCATTTTTAATTAAAACTTCAGGCTGTGGTAGGAAATATAATCTTTCATCTATCTATCTATCTATCTATCTATGTTGGTTCACATCTATCTATCTATCTATCTATCTATCTTAGCACGATGCCCATAAATACTGCCCTGTTGATGGGTCTAGAAATACGCTAAAAGTGTCCCCTAACAAAAAGGGGAAACTTGTATGACACAAAATTACTTCTGATGCTGAGTCTCACATTCTGGGAGGATGAGGAGTACAGAGTAACCGTTCATTGCTGTTACTCACCGATCAACTCAGACACTAAATGACAGAACTTGTTAGGGTCCCATATATGGCTCAGATCTGTTTAAAAATTATTCATATTTGATAAAAATACTTGATGCAACCATTGGGAAATGTATGAATCCCCTTATGGTCCTAGCTATGAGATAAAATAATGTCCTTATCCAAAGATGGATTTGATAGTAAATAATCCACGAAGGTTTATATGCCGTTAAAAAAGAAACCAAACCAATACGTGATGCCATATGACTAAATTATTTCTATTAAGAATAGTTACTTGAAGCGATTATTGTTTACAAAAGATTATTATTATTAGTTTCTTGAAACCATATAACTGTGTACAAACAAATGACCCTTATTAGATAGAAATAATTACTTGAAACCATATAAATATTGGTATTACATAGGAAACCATATCATCATAATCATGTCGCACCGCCAGTACGAATATCCCTGATCCTCTCTCGCCACTTCTCCCTATCATTCATCGCCTCCGGCAGGTCTTCAGGGTTACATCCTGTGTCCTCACATAGTTGCTGTATGTAAGTTCGTGCTGGTCGTCCTGCTTTTGCACATCCATATGTGGGGGTCCACTGGAGTACATCGCTTATGAGCTCGTCCTTGCTTTTCCAGCAGTGTCCCACGTGTCTGGTTCATCTAACTTGTATAGTTTTCGTGATGGGGGGTAAGTGTCCGTATAGTTGGTGTCTCGTGGGGTGTTGTCGCCAGGACTTGTTCAATACTGCTCTCAACATTCTTCTGTAATTTCCGTCTAGTTTCCTCTCCAGCCGCTTAATTAGCGTCCATGTGGTGCATCCATATAGCAGTATCGACTCAACCGCTGCCTGGAAGAAACTGCGTTTCATTTTATCGGTTAGGTCCGACTTCCATATGATCGAGAGCCTATCGATAGCTGTCCATGCCTTCGTCAGTCGTGTGTCGATGTCTTTTTCGGTTGATGAGACGCTACTTCCTAGGTAGGGGGATTTGTCTACTAGTTTCAGAGAGGCTCCGTCTAGTGTAGCAATGTTGCCCGTTTGGTTGTAACACATATATTCAGTTTTGTTTGCATTGACATGGAGGCCAATGCCAGCTGCGGCTCGTTCCAGACTATGCAGTAGTGTCTCTGCTTGATTAGGCATATTCGCTAGTAACGCAAAGTCATCAGCGTAGTCAGCGTCCGTGAATAACTGTGTGCAAAAATGTCTATTATTGAATAGAAACAGTTAATCAAAACCACAGTTATTTGTTTTAAATAGAATACTTGAAACCATCCAAATGTACATATATTATTTTTATATAGGAATACTTGAAATTATCCGAGTATACAAATTATTATTATTAGATAGGAATACTTGAAACCCTCCCAGTATGTATTACTATTGTATTACTACTTGATATGATAGTGCAATAAAAAAGAATTCTTAAAAAGCTAATGTATAAAAATTTAAATATTAATGTACAAAAAATGCAATTCCGTAACCTCTAGGCATAAAATTACACTAGACGGGTTGACATGCCGTTAAAATCAATCAACCGATAAATAATCTAAGAATAATTTTACTTTAACCAATTTTTAGAGGATTTTTATTTGTAGACCATGATACAACCAAAACTGATATTATTAGGTGTTATTTATGACCAAATTTTGCACCCTTGAAACTTTACAATGATAAATAAGAATATGTAGTAGTCAAAAAATAAGCATAAGACTGATATATATATATATCATCATCAAGTTACGCTGAGAGCATAGATTCCCAAAATTTTCTCGAACCATCCGTCGCTTTTATCAATCATTACGGACAGGTCTTCTAGACAACACCCTTTGCCCCCACAGAGATGATGTATATAAGTTTTTGTTGGTTGGCTAATATTTGCATTTCAATATGTAGGGGTCTATAGACGAACCCCGCTTATGATTTTGTCCTTATTTCTCCAACAGTGTCCCACATGTTTTGTTCGTCTTATTTTGATAGTTTATGAGATTGGAGATAAGTGACCGTGCACTGCCGTTTTGTGGGTTAACTGCATTCCCAGTCTGTTCAAAATAGCACCAACTACACAAGAACACTATATATATATATATATATATATATATATATATATATATATATATATACATATATCATCAAGTCACGCTGACGGCATGAACTCTGCTCCCACCCAGCCCCACTCTGAGCTGAATGGATCGTAATTGTTCGGGCCCCATGGGTCAAATAGATCTGTGTTGTATAAGGTGCTTCTTACCGGTTTAAAATTACTGCGAACATATTTTCCTGCCTATTATTCGAGACCATTATTTTAAAACTGACTTCGGCATGAAATAACCCAACGATTATCAGTATGATGCAAAATAGACCAACCAACCAACCAACCAACCACATACTCGATATGCTCCTCGACAATCGTCTAGATCATAGGATTAACCAAACGAACAGAAATTTGTTTATTTACTGATTGATATGCAAAGGTGTGAAGATGGCTGGGATGAAGATAAACGTTTTATTCGAAGCGAAAAGTCTTGGTAAAAAATGAGAAGAAATAAAGAAATATGATATATCTGATGGCAATGTTTTGATATATCCATAAATTCTACATCTACTACTTCAAAGAGATTCCCTTTAGAGATAAAGTTGGTAAATATAGGTAAGGGCCTGTTTACCTTTCTCTTATTTATATACTTTGATGTTACAAACACAGTTTCCCTTTTTTGCAGACAACACCCGCCTACAAATAAAAAAGATACTCATATAAACGTAAATGTCTATAAAGAAACGAAATTTATTTTATACAAAAAATATTTTCAACTTAATTACAAATCTGGAGACAGACTGATTGATTGATTGATTAACTTTAATAGCGTGCGAATCTGTCTAGGGGAATTTATTCGTTAAGGTTAGGGATTCGTTGTTGGTTCATACATGGTGTATTCAATAAGTTTCCAGCCTTTTTTTTACAGGCATTTAAAATTGTCGTTGACTTTTGAAAATTCACTATGTTATTGCTATACATTTTATGAGATGACTGACCAATTTTTATGATTTCAGCTTCAAATGAACAGCTACAGCAGCAATTGGAATACACCATACTAAAGCCTGATTGTCACAGCTGGTGAATTTCAAAAATGCAATCTGGACGTGAGGACACTTTAGAAGAACGATATGCAACAAAATCCTGTTTTAAATTTGGAAAAAATGACGCCACAGAAATGTATGGAATGCTTCAGACTGCTTTTGGAGCATCTTGCATGAATCGAGCATCAGTTTTTGAGTGGCATAAGAAATTCAAGGAAGGCAGGGAGTCTATGAGGGATGATGAGAGGAAGTCAGAACACCAAAGTTGATTGGCCAAAGCGTTAGGGTTGGGGTTACTATGTTGAGGTTTTAAGGGAGTTCAGCAAGAGGTCAGTAGCATTTCCACGAGTACAATGCACCAGTCCACTACTCCATCCTTGTCACAGACTATTTGACCGAGATGGGCATCAAGACAGTTCCTCAGCCTCTGTATAGTCCAGACCTTGCTCCCAGTGACTTTTGGTTATTCCCTAAGCTCACAGGCTGTCGTTATGAGACAATTGAGGAGATGAAAGAGGCTGTGACGAAGGTCATTGACACGCTCACACAAGAGGACTTTCATGATGCCTTCCAGAAGTTGTTAGAACGGTACAACAAGTGCTTTGCAGTCGTTACCTCGTAACATTGGCAAATAGAATTACTAGTGTTAGATCGCAATAATCGAAACCATTTAACTGTGTGCAAACAAATGAACTCTGGTTCGTTTAAAAATAATGTTGCCAATAAATTATTCACTTAAAAACCATATTTTTAAAGAGGATTTGGTACTTAATAACCATAATTTAGAACAAATGACCGAACCTAATCTATCGTATTAATCTTATGTAGGTATATATTCGGCAGTAATGCTGGAGCTTTGGGGAATGCGGAGTACCCTTTCATTATCATTGCTCCCTGGCCCACTGTTTGACGTTTAAATTGTGAAAACAAATGACTTATCCTAAACTGAATCATTAGAAATGAAAATGTTTGATCATTTAACTGTATGTAAACAAATGATTGACGTTTAACTGAATATTTTATTATACATAGCAATACTTGGACCCATTTAACTTTGAATATGCTAAATTGAAATGTTAAGTATGGAACTATTTGATTATTTAACTGTGTGTATCTACAAAATGCATTTAAAAATCATATATTTAATACAGGATTTGGCATTAATTAACCAACAATGGTTGATATGCCATAAAACCAAACCAAACCAAACCAAATCTTTTACCACCGGTAGGATGTGGCACAAGGCCAGTTTCTCTATTGGAGCTGTTGTGAAACTGGTTGCCTAAGCAAGTCTAAAGAATCCAGTGTGCTCTATTGTTTAACCATAGCTGGGTGTAGACAGATGGATTCATGCCTTTCCCTTGAGCATTAGCACGAGGTGAAATATACACAGCCATTAACAGGATGTGAACTTGGGCCACTGATTTCATTTTCTGCGACGATAACCGTTACGCAAGGCTCTAAACCCTCCTGTGGTGTTAGGTGTTCGTGAAAATTTACTCAGTTTTTGCAGGGTTTTTTCAGTATATATATATATAGTCATCCACACATAGACTGTTTCGTTGTATCAAAACTCTTCAGTGTGGCTAGACACGTAGGATCTTGAAGGTGGGATCGAAACCTGCCCAACTTTACTTTAGACTTAGTATCAGACCGCTCGGCCAACAAGCGTACCACGTCAGCAAGGAAATTATAAGGTACTTTAAAAGTATGAGTGTGTGTATGTGAGAGAGAGAGAGCGCACGCGACAGAGAGAGGAGGAGGGGGGAGCTGCCACCTCGATTTCGAAAACTTATAAGCACAAATAGTAAAGTAAAGTTGGCAACCATAGTCGAGGGTGACCCGAAGGCTCCCTTTTCGATAGCTACTACACCAAGGTGTAGGGGAGGGCGCTACTCCTTCCCTGGATTGCTCTACTTTACCCTTGATCCGTACCTTATAATGCTGAGTGTTAAGCAAGGAGGCATCAAGTACCATTTTTTGAGTCTTTGGTATGACTCGACCTGGGATTGAACCCAGGTCTCCCGGGCCATTACACCCTCAAAATCATAGACATATACATGCAAACAATAATGTACAAACACATACACATTCAATCACAAAAACAAATGCACATACGAGTAAGATTAAAAAAGTGATGCCTTTTTCTTTAGTTCAGGAAAAATTATGGACACAGGAACGTGTATCATAGATCAAAATGAAGCTTATCCTCAATGGATCACATCCCTACCTCTTTACATAGTCAACTTTTCTCTCAATACCATTTTCCCGTCTTCGAATGAAAGCATGTATCGTAAAATTCTGTTGACTCTTCTTTGAGCCACTTCATCACTACAGTTTTCATTTCCCCGTCACTAGCATAATGTTTGCCTTTTAAACCCTCTTTCATAGGGCTGAAGAGATGATAGTCTGAAGGCGCTAAATCAGGTAAGTACGTAGGGTGCGGTAAAGTTATCCACCCAAACGAGGCGAAGCTTGTGTGTGGTCGAGCATTATCATGCTGAAGGAAGATATTATCTATTGGCAAGTTAGGTCTCACTTCAGGCTATCTTACCCACAAAGATACATACACGTATATACGCACACAGATTTTGTTGTAGAAAATGGACACGGTGACCTGAGTTCAAATCCCTGTGGATTCGCTAATACTCTTGAGAAAGGTAGGAATATAACTATTCTATCTCCAGCTATGGGTAAACCGTAGGATAAAATAGGTTCTGAGTGGTAGAGTGTTCGCCAATGGCCCGGGAAACCAGGGTTCAATCTCAGGTCGAGTCATAATAAAAACTCAAAAAGGGATACTTGATAATTCCTTGCTTGACACTCAGCGTTATAAGGTACGTTACGACGGTAAAGTTGAGCAATCTAATCTTTTAGTGTGTATGAGCATGTTTTTGAGTGTTTGTTTGAATGTATATGCGAGTGATTTCGTTTGTATGTCTAAATATTTATCTAAATAACATATACAATGTCTGGGCATATGTTTGCCTATGCATATATATGTATTTACCAATTCTACACAGGATATGATAGAAGGTCAATTTTAAACGGAATTTATCAGGTTTGAATTCAGAGTTTTCCATTCTTCTAGACCCGTTGCCATACCAAGGCTAAGAAATTAAATTTGGCGACAGCATCCGAAAGCTCCCTTTTCAATAGCTACTACACCGAGGTTTTGGGGAAGGCGCTACTCCTTTCACTGGATTGCTCAACTTTACCGTCGTAACGTACCTTATAACGCTGAGTGTCAAGCAACGAAATCACTCGCATATACATTCAAACACTCAAAAACATGCTCATACACACTAAAAGATAAGCACATTTATACACACACACACACACACATACGTACGCACGCACACACACTCATCAGCATACATACGCAGACAAAAACGTATTTGCCCAGTCGTCTGGGGCTGTAGAATACACCGACTACTTCTCTGCAGAGGAGTAAGACTCCCCCAACGAGTATTCTAGATATGACACTAAACAATCTGATGGTGAGGTTCTAGTATAGTTCGTGCTTTGGGGAATGCGGAGTACCCTTTCATTGCGCCCAGGTCCACTCTGGCCTGGTGTGGTAGCACCTAATAGGGCCCTATCTATGGGTGAAATAGAACTAAACTGCAGACTTATACTAAACTGAATTGTTTGAAATAGAAATGTTTTTGACAATTAAACTGTGTACTTACATTTAAACTGCGTACTTAAGCTAAATTGAATTGTTTCAAATGGAACTGTTTTGACCTTTAACTGTGTGTTTTTGACATTGAAACTGTACTTACGCTAAACTGAATTGTTTCATATAGAACTGTTTTGACATTTAACTGAGTGTAAACAAAATCTATACTTATACTAAACTGAATTGCCTAAATTAGAACTGTTTGAAGAAATTGAATATTTTGAAATAGAAATTATTTTGATAATTAAACTGTGTCCTCATGCTAAACTGAATTGTTTGAAATAGATCAGATTATTTGTATAAAAATGGATTTAAATTGAACTAAACTGCGTACTTATGCTGAACAGATTTGTTTGAATCAGAACTGACTAAACTGCATAGCTTGAAATAGAAATATTTTTGACAATTAATCTGTGTACGTATGCTAAACAGAACCGCTTGAAATAGAACTGTTTTGACATCGAAACTGCGTACTTCAGCTGAACTGAATTGTTTGAAATGGAATTGTTTGACTAAACAGAATAGTTTAAAATAGAAATGTTTTTGATAAATGTGTACTCATGTTAAACTGAATTGTTTGAAATAGAAGTGAATATTTGCATAAAAATAGTTTTGGCGTTAAATAACCTAAAAAGGTTGATATGCCATAAAACCCAATAAAACTAACAAAAACGTACGCACACGTATTGTATACATTGTTTGGGGACAATGATAGTAAAAGTACACTGACATAAATGCTCATATACACACATAAACACTTACACACACATATACAGACCCAAACATAAGCACACACATTGTATACGTTATTTAGAAATAATGATAGTCAACATTCACTCAAAAGCATACACATACACACACTAAGTCATAGAGACATACAGACAACACACGCATTTTTACACGAACAGACACATGAAAGGATTAACACACTTATACAAATAAGCACACACACGTACCCAGACAAGAGAAACAAATAGATTATAAATAGAGGTTATCTGGATATAATACCACTAACGAACCTTAAGTATTGGTTTTCTAGGCAATAATTAATCAATCAATCACGTGTTCAATTGTCTATATTCAATTAGCTCATTTGTCTACGTCCTATTAAGTTTTTCATCGATTTTTCCCGGTCTACTTTTGATGACATCTAATCAAACGAAAAAAAAGCATACAGAACAAAAAAAAAAAAAAGAAAAAAAGAAAAAGAAAAAGAAAACAAGAAAAAGAAAAAAAACCTGTAGACAACAGACAATCTGAATATATTCCCATTTAATACATCTCCCTCGCTCTCTCTCCCTCGCTCTCCCTCTCCCTCTCTCTCTCTCTCTCTCTCTCTCTGTCTATCTCTCTCTCTATCTCTCTCTCTATCTCTCTTTTTTAACCAATATTTGAGGAGGACGGAAATGTTCATTTTGTATTCTGTTTAACGTCTATTGAAATTCTCACAAACTGGACGGCCCAAAAATTAAGAAAAATTGTTTTGAGTAATTTCCTCCCGTTCTTCGTTCAGTGGGTGTGTGATAAATATTTGTATCAGAATGATTGTCTAACATAAAAGATGACTGGTGAGAGGAATAACAGAACAGCCTTTGAATTTTTTTTTTTTTTTCTTATCTTCGCTTTTATGTTTTCATCTTCCAAAAGAAATCGATGAATAAAAACAAGCTATCAGACGGATGTATTAGTGACACAAGGTCAGTTTAATGGAGATGGCTATGAGCAAACCTCAACAATAGAACTGGTTCTTAGGACTACAGTCAGGTGATAGCAAGCTTACCTTGCTTGTTTTCTACCAATCCGCTTTGTGGTCGTGCCTGTGGCGTCACGGCTAATGCGCTGGACTTAACATCGTAATAAGCATTTACTTTTGGTCTAATACCCTTGGAAAAGGTATGAACACACTTATCCTTACAAACTGTTAATTAGATAATACCACAACGATGACTTAAATTAAATAACCCATGAAGGTTGATATGCCATTAAAGAAAGAAACCAAACTAATCTCTCTCGCCATGGATAAGAGTACAGTTGAAGAGGACGTCACAATTCATCTTAATCCCAAATGCGAGGCGACAATTCTCAGAAAATATCTTTTTACTTATCAGAATTTCTGAGACAAAACTTGATGTTTTTTAACATTCAGGGTTTTCGGACTATTGTCTTCATTTTTATTGTTATATTCATAACGTTTCGGTCGATATTTCCTCCGACCTTCTTCAGGTGTTTCTTGTCGAACTCGAGAGCCTACACGGAACTTCGAACCACGTCCTTTATTTAATCCACAGGGGTCGCAGGTTTTGATTCCGTTAACCATAACTGGGTAAAAGTGTGAAGAATCCCTGTATTGTTACTCGCTCAGGGTCAGGATTGAACCAGCAACCTCCAGGTGATTGTCGCTTAGGAGTAAGACACATAGCGTAAGGTTATAGGCGTTCATTACCTAAGATTCTGAATGACAATCATCTTGAGATTGCAGGTTCAATCCTGACTTGAAGAGAGTGACAATAATAGAATATTTAAAACTTGTACCAGGTTATGGTTAACGGAATCAGAGATGAAGGCAATCGTCCGAAAACCCTGAATGATAAAAATATTTTTTAGGACCAAGAAAGCTTACATCACAAACAACAATCGACAGTCCAAAACTTGTAATTCATGAACTTACGAAGAAGTCAACACCACAGAACAGGTATTCAACAATTTGGTCCCTTTTGTAAGCCCTCTGAATTGATATGAGGAAAAGGAACCCCCTTGGATATTTTTGTATATAAATTCCACCTCATTGTTGATTCTGTTGCTTACATACCATTTTTTCACTCCTGTTCTCTTGTAGTTAACACTGTGATGCACATTCTCATCGAAAGTAGCGACCTAGACCAGAAAGAAAAACCTTCTATAGTGCAAACAATATGAAGTAACTGTTCCAAAACACTGAAATAAATAATGTGATATCATTTCTAAAAACAGGGAAGTTATGCACAAAATCTAAAGAATTTTACAATAAGACCAAACTACTTCTATAAACCCTTTCTTTACTAGATATATTCTAACAAACTGATCCCTTCCCCAACCTGTCTCACATGGGGGAGGGTCTATTTTTTTTTGTCTTTTTTTATCATGATTCCCGACATAAAAATACAAATAACAGCTCATTATCTAAAGTTTATCATTAATTCCTAAGACCTTTCCTTTGAATCTCTTTTCAGACTTATTTTCTTTACCTTGCTTCGGCATTAAATGACCGATGAGGTTGATATGCCGTAAAACAAAACAAAACCAAACTCTAGTAGTTAGAACGAAATCGGTGTCAACGAGTACGATATCCAGATCAAAGTGTTACTCTTCTTTTACTCTCTCTGTCTCTGTCTGTCTGTCTGTCTGTCTCGGTCTGTCTGTCTGTCTCTCATGCTCTCTCTCTCTCTCTCTCTCTCTCTCTCTCTCTCTCTCTCTCTCTCTCTCTGTATTATCATACACGAATACAACAAAGAAGATAACCCTCCTCAAACCCATCTCGTTCCACCGAAAAGCCGCTGTCCTTTTACAAGATGGATTTAACCTAAAATAACCCACGAAAGTTGGTGTGCCATTAATCAAAGAAAATAGACCAAGTAGATATATTTAAAAAGTTCGCAATCATATAAAACAGTTGAACAATTCATTATAATATTAATTTTCACTATCATTTTAAACGTCGCTTCACACAAATTTATTTGATCAAGCGATCAGACATTAAACGGTGCTATCACTCCGAGTCGAAATGTGCCAGAGAATGGGTCAAAGAAAGGGTCAAAGAAAGGGTCAGTCCACATTCCCTTGACTTTCAGAAGAAGAAACCCACTACCGAATGTTGTTTAATTTTGTACGCAGGATCTAAAACGTTGGACGCTAATGTAGATTTTTTAGGCTGGCAATCTTTCTTCTCTTTCAAGAGATGTGCAACACAGATTTCTTGCTCTGATTAGATAAAACCTCAAGAATATTTAATGCATGCATTTACCAAACCATTCCGCCATGTGCAGGATATGACACAAGGTCAACCTTTAAACTGAGTAAAACAGGTTTGAAGTCAAACTTTTCTTTCTCATTTACTGGATTTTCTACAAAGGCTGAAGAACCCAGTCTGCTCTAGTATCTACGCAGAGCTGGTTGATTTGTTTTATTGTTTCAATCTTCTAAATGCTTATTTAAGGATAAGGAGGTTCATGCCTTTGCAAGGATATTTGTCCGAAAGTGAACGTAATAGAGCGATTAGAGTTCGAACTCGCTTACTACGATTCCGCATTGCCCAGTCGGCTGGGGCTGTAGAATACACCGACTGCTTCTCTGCAGAGGGGTAAGACCCCACCTCCTAAGGAGTGTCCTGGATATGACACTAAACAATCTGATGGTGGGATTCCAGCAGTGCTGGAGCTTTGGGGAATGCGAAGTACCCCTTCATTGCCATCGCTCCCAGGTCCACTCTGGCCCGGAGTGGTAGCACCTGATAGGGCCCAATCTATGGGTTAAATAGAACTAACAGCATACTTATGCTAAAATGAATTGTTTGAGTAAACTGAATAGCTTGAAATAGAAATGTTTTTGACAATTAAACCGTACTTATATTTTAACTGCGTGCTTATTCTTAACTGAATTTATTTCAAATAGAACTGTTTTTCGACATTAAAACTGAATTATTACATATAACTGCTTGAATAGTTTGAAATGTAAATGTTTTTGACAATTAAACTGTGTACTTATGCTAAACTGAATTGTTTTAAATAGAACAGATTATTTACATAAAAATGGATTTGGCTTTAAATAACCTAGAAAGGCTGATATGCCATAAAACCCAACAAACCAAAGCGACGATTCCGCAGTCCAGCGCGTTAACCGTTACACTAAGAGGACACCCACAGAGCAAGTTGAAGAGCAAGTAGATTCATACCTTTTCCAAAAGCCAAAATAAAATGCAATATAAATATTTAATGAATATTTTTAAGTCTACATAAGTCTGGTACAAGGCCAAAATTTATATAGATACTTTACCTATGAACCAAGGATTGTGTATGTGTTGATGTGAGCTTTGAGTGGAGGTTGCATGCGTGTGTATGTGCGTCTGTTACGCCTGCGTGCGTGAGCGAGTGCGTGTGTGCGTTTTTACCCAACCCCTCCCCCATAAGCAGGGTAAGTCACAATGTCGAGCAGACTTTAACAAGTTTAAATTTAGAGTTTTCTTTCTCCTAAACTGGTTGCCATACCAAGGTTAAAAACCCCTGTCTGCCCTACTACCTACTCATAGCTGGAGGGAGAATAGTTGGATTCGTTCCTTTCGCGATTTAAGATGTTAATAGCTTTTTCCTGGAATTGAACTCGAGTCACCTTGTCCATTTCTTAAGGCACCAAGAGAGCTCCCACATATATATATATATATATATATATATATATATATATATATATACATGTACATATATATATACGCGCATACAAGATGGAACACGAGGTCAATTTTTAATCGGGGTAAAACTGGTTTGAATTTGTATCAGAAAGAACTTCGTATTTTTGTTTGGTGCGTAAATTAATTTGACCGTTAGGGTCGACGCATATTTTCACCCAATCAAGATGACTAATCTTATTCAGCCATGACCATTTTTCCGGGCATCACCAAAATTGTGAAAACCTGCAAAATTGCGTATCTCTTCCTCAGAAACTTTTCGAACCGGACAGATGTACTTACTGTCCGCTCCCTTCATAGCAGCAGCATCACGACACCATGAGGAAAGTCATCTAATTTATGGACCTCTTGAGTCTGTTCTCTTAGACCAAGGGTTCCCGGTTGAATATGAATTAGATGCATTAAATCCGCCACACACAGGAACACCTTCATTTTCGCCTCTAACCTTATGGCGATGTACAATTCTGCTCAGACATCCAGCTACATCATCCCTGGGCAACATTTTCTGGAGACATTCACGCTTCTCTCCCACAACAACCAGGTCCACACGTTCATGGGTTACTCCATCATTTCTGTCCTTAACCAGCAAACACGACCTTTGCTACACCTTTGGCGACCCTATCTCACTCAGACATTCAACAATGCCTTAACGTAGCGATGCCCATTTCGCTAAGGCATTTAGCTGCTAAAAATTCCTTCTCAACTCCATAACCATTTCCTTCCTTCGTTCCTTTCTTCCTACGAGACTTGCCGCATGAAGGTACTGTTGTATACTCATGTGAAGCAACTATACACATATACATGCATATTACATATTAACGCAATGAATAAAGACGAGAGAAGATTTCTTTAAGAAAATATACCTCTCACTTTATTGAAAGGGTTGTGTGTGCGAGAGGGAGCTGGAGACCGAACAAAGACTGCAACATATTGACCTCACCAGCCTCTCCGGACATGGCCGTGTGTCGGTCTCGTTCTCTTGGACTGCTCACCCGGGGGCCTGGGGGCCCAGCCTCTCTGGAACATGTTCTTATCCCTGCATCTTCTCCCCAACTGGTCTCCAAACTCAATCGGGGGTCTCAAAGGCTCCTGCTGCCAGGTGGTGGCTTTCTCTACCACACCTTTCCTCCGACTTCTCTGATCTCCAACTCACTGACTTCCTGTCTTCACCGAGATCTATAACAGTGCAATCGCCCACTCAATCTTTGGAATGGCATGTTTGATCGTCATCAAGCGGAAATAACTGTCATGCAGTTCACAGGTCACTCTCTTCCGGTGCATCAGTCTATGAGTGTACCATGGGATTTTACCTTGTCCCACGCGATTTCTTCTCATGACTGCCATCGGAATGTGTCACTTCCTTCCCGTGCATCTCTTTGGAATGGCATGTTTGGCCGGGTCGAAGGTCAACATATCCTTTATTCTGGCTGTCATAAAATCTTCATGAAAAACTTTTCGATATCTTGGTTATTTTCTCTCCTTTATTTACCTTCAAGTATCGCGAGGAGCTAACATATCAACTTAACAATTATCCTCGCTAAAAATCCATGGCTAAAGAACTTAGTCTGCCCTACTATTTACTCAAAGCTTTGCCCAGAGGAAATGGATTCATGCCTTTCCCGTGAGCATCAGCGAAACGCAAACAACTTCGTCCAGGATTTTAATTCGGGTCACCAATTCCATTTCCGATGCCGATAACCGTTACGCTAAGAAAGCCTCCTGCATAACATATGAATGCTTGTACAGACATAAATGCTTGTGTGTGAGTGGGAGTGGGTGAATGTGTGTTTGCTTGCCTGTGTTCGCATGCGCGTTTTATTTTATCTTTTTATTCTAGTTTGGAGAGTAGGCAGCTAGATGGAAAATGAAGAAAAACAAATTGGCGTTAATCTCTCATCTGATGTAATGCTGTTTTTATACTTACTTTGCTGACGAAACGTTCTTCGGCCATTAACGTGTTCAGCCGGCGCCACCGTGAACAAGCAGCGAGTTGAAAGGGCAGAGAATTATAAATCATCTTGTCTCATTTTAGTCGTGAGCAGTCGAGAGAAAAATGTGACCTTTTTAAAAAGCGGGTTGATCGCTAAAAACGATTTGTGTTCTCGCTTAGAGCGTACAAAAGAGAGTGAATGCACACGTAAGTATATATGTGTGTGGCTACACACCCATACACACTCACGTGTGCATATATATATATATATATATATATATATATATGGGGGGGGCTGTACAAAGACACACATTTTTATACGCTGACATATATATGTATACAACCACACACACACATGTATATAGATACAGTTATATGTATATACACAAACAAAATCACACACATATGTACACACACAGATATACACACGCACATATAAAAACATACAATCTTATACACATACATATATATACATACTCATATATATGCGCATACATATATATATACATACACACATACATATATATAGGTACACCCCCACATACACACTCATATATGTATATATGCACACACACACACACACACACACATACATACATATATATATATATATATATATATATATATATATATATATATATATATCATCGTCAAGGCATGCTGACAGCACGGATTTCTTTCACTCTCTTTTACTCTCCTTTTCATTTGACTATCCCTCTTTGCAGATCCAAGAGACGGCATCCAGTGTCCGAACAGAGCTGAAGATTGTAAGTTTTTTTCTGGTCGGCCAACACTAGGGTGTCTATGGGTAGGAGTCCCTATGTGAATTTATGTATGAGTCTGTCCTAACTTCACCAGCTTTGCTCATCATATCTTGCTCACCTAACTTGGATGGTCTGTAAGATGGCAGGTAAACGGCCGACCAACTTCTTAAATGCTGCTTCAAGGATTTAGGCAAACCGGAATTCTTTTAAACAGCACTGCTTGGAATTTAATAAAGTGGCTGAAGAAAAAGGAATATGGGAACTAAACAAGATAAACAGGGTGTTAAAAAAGGGGTACATATTTTGAGCAGAGATTGTATTTTCAAAATAATAGAAATTATTCAGTTACAGGTAAAGCTGATAATTCACAGAATATTAAAAACCCTGGTAAGTTTACGTAGTTTTCAGCCATAACATGCTGGTTCTGTGGTGCTCAGTCTTCGAAATTGTTGCATTTAATTGAGCGATTTAACTTTATGGCATGAAACCTGCGACAATCAACGAGTTGAGAGCTGCGAATAAAATAGAATGCATCCAGATACCATTTAAAAGAATTCGTTAAGTTTGCGAATCCATCTGCTTGAATTATCAGAAGTGCCTTAAACAGATTGGACATCAATTTGAACACCTGCGTTAACTCAGTAATGTTTGAAATTTTATCTGTTCTTGTTATCAGCAGTAATAAGATAGAGAATAATTATCAGTTCGAAAATCTGCCTGACCTTAAGATATTCTATACTTGTTTTCTTTAACTTGGATTGCCCAGTTTGCTGAAGCAGTAGATTGCTTCTCTGCAGAGGGGGCAAGACCCCCCCCCACGCAACGAGTGTCCTGGATATGACTCTAAACAATCCGATGGTTAGGTTCCAGCAATGCTGAAGCTTTGGGGACTGCGAAGTACCCCTTTATTACCATCGCTCCCGGCTTCTCTCTCGTCTAGAGTGGTGGCGCTTGATAGGGTTTTGTCTATGGGTCAAATAGAACTGAAATGTGTTCTTATGTTAAATTTAATTGTTTGAAATGGAAAACTGTTTTTGACATTAAAACTGATTACTTATGCTGAACTGTATTGTTTGAAATAGAACTGTTTGGACATTTAACTGTGGATAAACAAAACTATACTTATTCTAAACTGAATTGTTTATATGTATAAAAATAGATTTGGGATTATATACGTGGTTCCTTCAATAAGTTTCCAGAATTTTTTGTATGAGCATTTAGAATTGTCGTTGACTCATGAAAATTCACTATTTTATTGCTATACATCTTATGAGATGACTGACCAATTTTTATGATTTCAGCTTCAAATGAACAGCTACAGTAGCAATTGGAATACACCCTACTAAAGTTTGATTGTCACAGCTGGTGAATTTCAAAAATGCAATCTGGATGTGAGGACACTTTAGAAGAACGATATGCAATAAAATTGTGTTTTAAGCTTGGAAAAAATGTCACAGAAACGTATGGAATGCTTCAGACTGCTTTTGGAGCATCTTGCATGAATCGAGCATCAGTTTTTGAGTGGCATAAGAGATTCAAGGAAGGAAGGGAGTCTGTGAGGGATGATGAGAGGTGTGGAAGGAGTAAGGGAGTCAATACACCACAGTTGATTGGCCAAAGGGTTAGGGTTAGGGTTACTATGTTGAGGCTTTAAGGGAATTCAGGAAGAGATTCCTTGGGAAGAGGCCAGTACTTTTCAAATCGGGTCTGCGGCATTTCCACCAGGACAATGCACCAGTCTACAACTCCATCCTTGTCACAGACCATTTGACCAAGATGGGCATCAAGACAGTTCCTCAGCCTCCCTAAGTCCAGACCTTGGTCCCTGTGTCTTTTGATTATTCCCTAA
Source organism: Sepioteuthis lessoniana (assembly GCA_963585895.1). NCBI lineage: Eukaryota > Metazoa > Mollusca > Cephalopoda > Myopsida > Loliginidae > Sepioteuthis > Sepioteuthis lessoniana. Next base: position 70,950,801 of record OY757934.1, read on the forward strand.
GCTCAGAGGCTGTCGTTATGAGACAATTGAGGAGACGAAAGAGGCTGTGACGAAGGTGATTGACACGCAAGAGGACTTCCATGGAGCCTTCCAGAAGTTGTTGGAAAGGTACAACAAGTGCATTGCAGCCGGAGGAGATTACTTTGAAGGGGACTAGAGTTTCATGTGTGTACTATCAATAAAAATGCCCATATGAAAAAAGTCTGGAAACTTGTTTAATGATCCTCGTAACTTACAATGGTTAATATGCCATAAAATCAAACCAAATCGAACCAAACTTAAAACTTATAAAACTTAAATATATCTGAATAAATATCGTATTAAGAATAAATTTTAGTGGGTACATATTTTCCTGGGACACCCTATCTATCTATCTTTCTATCTATCTAGCTATCTAGCTATCTTTCTATCTATCAAGTGAAAGAGAAATGTAAAACACTATTCAGAGAGAAATAGTGAAATCCACTTTATATTCTGGACAAAAAATAAAAAATAAAAAATATTTAACTGTATTCTACCCGAAAAACATTTTATTATACCCTTGAAAACGACCAATAAAGTTTGAAAATTTGAACTATCTTTGATAAAATGGAATCAGACTTGAAAAATTAAACGTTGAAGAGAACGACTGCTGCCAAAATAGATCTTATATGAATATTTATGTGTGTGCGTGCGCGTGAGTATGTCTGCGTGTGTGTGTGTACGTATGTGTACCTGTACGCGTATACATGTGTGTGTAGGTATATAGATATATTCACCCACTCACACACGCATATACAAGTATCGGTTAAAAGTTCTTTGGCTGACCAAGATGCTCTCATGGAATGTTACAAATGAGGTTTATTTTCAACATAGCTCCTCCTAGCGGTCCACATATTTCTTCCAATCGTGTCACAGCGCTTGGATCCCATTGGTGAAAAGTCATCCACAGCAGATATGACGTAACCATATTAAGTTTTCCGCCGATGAACTTTTCAGCCAACTGCAGTATATGTATTATCAGTGTGTGTTTTTGTGTTTGTATGTGTGTGTGTGCGTGTATGTTATAACGACGGAGACGTAAGTCAAAGGGGCTGAAAAAATTCTAACGACTTAGTGCCGGTCGTTCACAGAGTCCTTTCATCCATACTTTTCTTCGGTATTGGAGTGTGACACAAAGTTGGGTTGACGTGCCATTCTTCCAGTGATGAAAGGAGTGTCAAAAATAGCTCAAGTTCATTGAGAATTTGCCTGAAAAGAGTCCCAAAGAGCAGAGCCAACAGCATTTCAACTAGACTAGACTGAGCTGCTCTTTGGAAGTTTGTTTCCTAATTTACATTATTTGCGCGGGCCGAGGTTTACGCAAATAGAGTCAGGACGAAATTCGACTTAAGGACTGGAAAATTGATGTTTCTAAGATATGTTATTTATATCAATACATTAGTTATATACTTGTAATTTTACCAAAAGTTGGCCGAGTATGCGTCTACAAGGTGGATAAATTTCGGTTTAATATATTGAGTTAAAAATTTTTTTTTTTTAATTCAGTGCTTTAAAAAATTAGATGTGGCCTATTAAATACTAACAGATTTAAGTCCTATGTAGCAAATAAAGATAATAATAATAATAATTGTCGACTTTGCTGTCCTGGATGACCACAGAATAAAACTGAAAGAATGTGAAAAGAAGGATAAGTACCTCGACCTTGCTAGGGAATTGAAAATCTATGGAACATGCAGGTGACAATTATACCAATTGTAATTGGTGCGTTTGGAACTAGTCACTCAGACTCCAGTGAAAAATCATCAGCTAACGCTGATGTGAAAAACTCTTATAATAATAATAATAATATGGATGCAAAAAAGAATTATGGTTGCAAAAATCAGTTCCTCATAAAGAATATAATGATGGATCCAAACAGAAAAGTTTCAGTACAGCTTGGATTAACTACAAAAAAACAACACTTTTGATAGCGTACCTCACGAATGGATTCTAAAAGCTCTAAACATTTAAAAGATATTCCTAGCTATAATAACATTCCAAAAATACAATATGGAAAGGTGGTATACAAACCTCAGGTTAATCCATACAAAAGGCATGAAATAAACTAATGATATTAACATTAATATGGTGGGTGAAGAATACATTGACTGCATCTTAGCAAAGAGGTAAGACTCCTCCAAAGAGAGTCGTGGAGTACCCATTTATTGACATTGCTCCCAGGTCCACACAACCCCAAAGTGGTAGCACCTGATAGGGTCCTATCTATTCGTTAAATAGAACTAAACAATGTACATATGCTAAACTGAATTGTTTGAAATAGAATTGTTTTGACATTTAAACAGTGTACTCGCTTCAAACTGAATTGTTTGAAAAGAACTGTTTATATGAATTAAAATTGATTTGGCATTAAATAGCCAACAACAGCTGATATGCCATAAAACCAAACTATTAATATGGGGATATTTCTAGGTGATTTAGTTTCTCCTCTTTTTTTTTCCATCAGTTCTTTTACCTCTCTTCAAAGAGTTTAGTAATACAGATTATGGGAAAAGAAACTACGATTAAAAACAACGAACCATCTAAACTTTGTGGACGACTTAAAGTTAGACTTAAAAAATGATGACGGTTAAGGTTGACTAAGAACTGTAAAAAGACTTAGGGTCCACATAAGGACGCAATTTGGTTTGGAAAAATATGTGAAAGTCACATTTAAGAAAGGCTCGCTTGTAAAGTCTAAAATCACTCTAGATATAAACACGGAAATTACAGAATTAGAAAACAATAAAACTTATAAATATTTAGGAGTAAATGATGCAAAAGGTACCAATCCTACAATAGATACAGAAAAAATAAGAAAATAATTTTATGGAAGATTAAGAGCCATATATAAAGCACAACTAAATACAAAATAAGTTATTGCAATTAACACTCAGGCAATACCAGCTCGTTCGGTTAGGTTTTATGGTATACCAACCATTGTTGGTTATTTAATGCCAAATCCTGTTTTTACATATATATCTAAATATATGATTTGCAAAAATATTTTGTCGACACACAAAGATAAATGATCAAACAGTTCTTTTTCTAATAATTCAATTTAGCATAAGTTATTTGTTTCCACACCGCTAAATTGTTTCAAGTATTGCTATTTAACACTTATCATTCTATTCAACATTACTAATTCATTTGCAAACAATTAAATGGTCCCAAGTATAGCAATCTACCAGTGACAATTCAATAAATCATCAGTCATTTGTTTAGACACAGTCTAATGATCAAACAGTTTTATTTAAACCAATCTAATTTTGAATAATCAATTTGTTTTCACTTAGTTAAATGTCAAACAGTTCTATTTGACCCATAAATAGGACCCATAGATAGTGCAACCACTTCGGATTAGAGTATCCCTGATAGGGGTATTCCACATTCCCCAAAGTTCCAGCATTACTTGAGCCTCACCAACAGATTGTTTAGTGTTATATACAGGACACTCGTTGCAATGGGGTTACCCCTCTGCAATCGATGTATTCTAAAGCCCCAACCGACTAGGTTAGATGGCAATACCAGTAATGATATAAAGTTTTAATATAATAAACTGGGCGTTTGCTGAGATTTTAAAAAAAAGATAGGTTTTAAAAGTAGAAAACTAATAACCCGCCTACAGAACGTATCACCCTAGAAAAGATATAAAACGTCTCTATGTCAAGTGAGAAAATAGAAGAAGAGGGTTAATCCAATTAGAATTGACCAATAAAACAACCACTTTAAGATTAGAGACATACTTAGGCACTTTAACAATTTAAATGCTACGGTTCGTAAACACTCAAGGGAAACAAAATGAAATTATTCGATAAGTAAAGAAAGTCATAAATTTGTAAATCAACTTAACCTGGCCCTTGAAAAATAGACATAAAGAGGTAGAAACAAACATAAAAACGAAGTGAAACCACAACGACCAAATCAATTAAAAAACGCCTGGAAACAAAAAAAAACCCCTACGTGGACGATACATACAAAGATTTACAATGCTGAAATAGAAAAGATGAATTGATGGCGGGAAAGCGCTGGACTGAAGACAGAAACAGAAGGGCTAATTCCGGCAGTACAGAATCCGAATCTAGAAACTATCAGGCAAATATAAAAATGGAAGAAACTCAATATGTAGATTGTAAGAAAAAAAATGAATGAATTGAGCATTTAGTGTCCTGTGGTCCAATCCTAACACAAATAGCGCATAAAATTGGACATTATATTTTTCGGAAAGTACATAAATATTATGAAATACTGGATCGTAAAAAAATGGCATAATTACTAACAAGAACAAATAACAGAAACAAAAGGAGCTGCTGTTATCTGGGATTTTGCAACACAAATTGATTGAAAAATAAGGAGTAATGGCCCGGATTAAGGGCTATAAAAAAAGAAGAACATTCCTTCTAAATGGATCTATATTTTCTTTTTTAAGTTGAGGAATTATATTGTGAATTGAATTACCATGACCAGAAATTCCGGCGAACACTTACGCACGATATACTGGAGAGATGTTTCGACCTTATTAGGTCTCATCAGCAGTGTATACCATGATCTCCACTACTGGAGATCGAACTCGAGAACTGAGTCACCAGTTTATATCGTACTCATGTGACGCTAAATTAACTTGTTAATTTGGCATCACTTGTGTGCGATATGAACTGGTGGCTCAGTTGTAGAGTTTCGGCATATCAATCTGTGGTCGCTGGTTCGATCTCCAGAGGTGGAGATCTCGGTATACACTGCTGAGGAGACCTAATAAGGTCTAAGCAGCTGTCCGCTGTTTCCGTATGGCGTGCGTAAGTGTTCACCGGATTTTCTGGTGATGATAATTCAATTCATATTCTAAATGATATGGAAATACGAAAATAAAATATGAGTAAAAAAATATATAAAATAAGTAAATGCAAAGACCAAGAAATAGAAATTGAGAAACTGCGGCAACCCAAAACTACCACCGTACTAGTAATATTGGGAGCACTGGAAAGGAAATGATTAACCAGAAACTTGCACTTTGCAGAACTGCTGATGTCCCTAGGGGAATACTAATTATGTGTCGAAGAAATGTCAACTAAAAGAGGCAGCAAACGACAACAATACAGAGAAACTCTACTTTCTTTCACTCTATGTCTTGGGTAAAAACCCAGCCAAAGATTAAAATACACCGAAACTAAAAGTTAAATAATAATTATAAAAGATTAAAGGATCATTAAATAAGTTTCCAGACTTTTTTCGTGTGGGCACTTTTATTGATAGTACACACATGAAACTCTAGTCACTTTCGAAGTAATCTCCTCCGGCTGCAATGAACTTGTACCGTTCCAGCAACTTCTGGAAGGTCCCATGGAAGTCCTCTTCTGTGAGCGTGTCGCTAACCTTCGTCACAGCCTCTTTCGTCTCCTCAATTGTCTCATAACGACAGCCTCTGAGCTTAGGGAATAACCAAAATTCACAGGGAGAAAGGTCTGGACTATAGAGAGGCTGAGGAACTGTCTTGATGCCCATTTTGGTCAAATAGTCTGTGACAAGGATGGAGTTGTGGACTAGTGCATTGTCCTGGTGGAAATGCCACTGACCCGATTTGAAGAGTGCTGGCCTCTTCTCTAGGAATCTCTTCCTGAACTCCTTTGAAAGCTCAATAGTAACCCTAACCCTAACCCTTTGACGAATCAACTCTGGTGTATTGACTTTCTTGCTCCTTTCACACCTCTCATCATCCATCATAGACTCTCTGCCTTCCTTGAATCTCTTATGCCACTCACAAAATGATGCTCGATTCATGCAAGATGTTCCAAAAGCAGTCTGAAAACATTCCATAGGTTTCTTTGGCATTTTTTCCAAGTTTAAAACACAATTTTATTGCATATCGTTCTTCCTCACGCCCAGATTGCATTTTTGAAATTTACCCTAACCCTAACGCTTTGGCCAATCAACTTTGGTGTTCTGACTTCCTCTCATCATCCCTCATAGACTCCCTGCCTTCCTTGAATTTCTTATGCCACTCAAAAACTGATGCTCGATTCATGCAAGATGCTCCAAAAGCAGTCTGAAGCATTCCATACATTTCTGTGGCGTCATTTTTTCCAAATTTAAAACAGGATTTTGTTGCATATCGTTCTTTTAAAGTGTCCTCACGTCCAGATTGCATTTTTGAAATTCACCAGCTGTGACAATCAGACTTTAGTAGGGTGTATTCCAATTGCTAATGTAGCTGTTCCTTTGAAGCTGAAATCATAAAAATTGGTCAGTTATGTCATACGATGTATAGCAATAACATACTGAATTTTCAAGAGTCTACGACAAATTTAAATGCCTGTACAAAAAAAGTCTGGAAACCGATTGAAGGCACCACGTATCTTGGGATCACCTAATCTCGGCCAGACGACCAAACCCAGTGAGAGTTAACATAAAGAGTACCTGCTGAATAGTGGACATTGCCGTCCCAACCTACCACAATGTAAAACTAAAAGAAAGCGAAAAGAGAAACAAGTACTTAGACTCTACTAAAGAATTGAAATAAACTATGGAATATGAAAGTGATGGTGAAACCAATTTTGATTGGTGCGTTCGTTACAGTCATCAAAGGATTGGCTCAGGGAGAGGAGCACGTAGAAATAAGAGAACGAGTGGAGACCATCCGAACTACAATATTGTTGAGATCGGCCAGAATACTGAGAAGAGTTCTGGAGATTTGAGAAGAATTGCTGTCACTCAAACTTCTGTGGAAGACCATCAGCTATAGCTGATGGGAAAAACTTCCAAAGAAGTAGAATTATAAAAATGATAAAGAATTGCATTGCACTATTATCTCATAATTATACTATGAGAAAGGGATTACCGAAAGAGATCTAATTTGAATTAAAGGTTTTTTTTAACTTATACTAAATTCCGTAAGGAAATTATAATTGTTATTCATGATGATACACTATCGTTAAAACTGCTATCACCTTTCCTCCAACCTAGCAATTCTTGCCAATGTGAGAAAATAGGAAGGAAAGAATTCGCGTTCACTATATATATATATATGTGTATCCGCGGAAATATAATGGCGACAGATACTTCTGAATAAACTAAGCAAAGTCAGACGTTTTTATTTTTCACCTAAAGATGAGTAGCTTTTATCTCTCTACCGCAGTAATTGAAAAAATATATGAATATATATATGCATATTTTATAAGTACATATATATATATATGTATATATGTACGTATGTATATACGTATATATATATATATATATATATATGCATATATATATGTATATCATTCGCCTAGTAAGTAGAGTATTCACCAATGGCCTGGAAGGCCAGGGTTCAATCCTTAGTCGCGTCATACCAAAGACTTTAAAAATGGTATTTGATACCTCCTTGCTTAACATTCAGCAATATAAGGTACGTATCAAGGGTAAAGTGGAGCAATCCAGGGAAATGAGTAGCGCCCTCCGCTAAACCACGGTGTAGTAGCTATTAAAATGGGAGCCTTCTGGTCGCCCTTGACTACGGTCGCCAACTTTACATATATGGATGTATACATAGATATATATGGATGTTTGCACGAATATATTTGTATATATATTCATACATATTTATGTACGTATACATTTGTATGTATATATATGTAGGTGTGTACGTATATGAATGTATATATCTGTATATATTTTATATATACATTTGTATGTATATATATATATATATGCATATATATATATATATATAAGCGTATATGTATATATATATATATATATATGCTTATGTGTAAATACATATACTGTTGTATATTGACCTTCGACCCGGCCAAACATGCCATTCCAAAGTGATGCACCGGATGGAAGTGACACATTCCGATGGCAGTTATGGGAAGGTATCGCGTTGGTGGGCTTGGCAGAAAAAATGAGAAATGGTAAAATCCCATGGTACAGTCATAGCCTGATGCACCGGAAGAGAGTGACCTGTGAACTGCATGACAGTTATTTCCGCTTGATGACGTTCAAAATGCCATTCCAAAGATATTGAGTTGGTGATTGAACTATTATATAACTCGGTAAAGACAGGAAGTCAGTTAGTTTGGAGACCAGTTGGAGATCAGATGAGTGGTAGAAGATGTGGTAGAAAGAACAGCACCCAGCGGAGAGGGCCCCCAGGTCTCCGGTTGAGCAGCCCTGGAGAAAGAGAAAGACACAACGCTGATGGCCATAAGAGTGGGGGTCAATATATTGCAGGTCTGTTCGGTCTCCAACTCCCTCTCTCACACAAACCTTTCAAATAAAGTGAGAGGTATATTTTTCTAAGAATTGTGTCGCTCGTCTTCATTGTGTTGTTGTGTTGTGCATGAATCTGCATATGACTATACAACAATACGTATATTCATTTATACACATATACGTATATTTATACACATATACGTATATTTATACACATATACGTATATTTATGCATATGTATAAGCATGTTTATGCATATATATATTTACGCATATATTCATGCATATGTATATATATATATTTGTTCATGTATATGTACATATATATTTTTATCAATATATATATGTATATATATATATGTATGTATACATATGTATATTCATTAATATATATATATATATATATATATATATATCATGTATATAATGGATCACTTATATATATATATATATATATATATATATATATATATATAAGAGGCTAAATTGCTGGATTGCAGCCTGGAACTAGCGAGTTTGAGCTCCAGTCATTTTTAGACGCTTACCGTTGGGAAAGGTATTGACCGCTGTTATCCTCCAATTATAACTGGAGGATAGCAGTGGAACAATCTAATAATTATAAGATTGCTCCACTGCTGTCCTTCTACACGTAAGTCTTTGGCATTGAATAACCCAAGAAAGTTGATATGCTATCAAATTAAGATGCTAAACTAAATTCCCCTTGACCGTACATAGGATCCTGACAGTTTGTACTATTTTGATCTGAGTGGATCCAATAAAGTTTTCCTCTAGACTTTCCGTTCTCTTCAACTAGAGCGTCACAATCAGATATAGCTAAGTGTCACATTAAATTCACGGTAGTTTTCGAAGTTGAGGTGTCTTACTCCTCAGCAGGGGATACAATCAGTTTATTTCAAGCCCCGTCGTCAGGTCAAGCAAGTAGGGTTGGTTAGCAGTTAATGATATACTCTTGATTGATTGAAAGTTTATTACTGAGTGAAGAATAATTTTGAGAAATCTTCATGGAAGGAAACCCTTGCCAACCGAGTATCTTTGCGCTAAAATTATCCTAATCAGGTGTGCAGACAGAAAACCATACTCTCCCTCCTTTGCATTGTAAGTAAAGTAAAGTTGGTGACCGTAGTTGAGGACGATCAGAAGGCTCCCTTTTCAATAGCTACTACACTGAGGTGTAGGGAAGTGCGCTACTCCTTTCCCTGGATTGCTCTACTTTACCCTTGATACGTACCTTATATCGCTGAGTGTTAAGCAAGGAGGTATCAAGTACCATTTTAAAAGTATTTGGTATGTCGTGACCTGGGATTTAACCCAGGTCTCCTGGATCAATGACGAACACTAGTAGAACATTATAAACAATAAAAAACTGCGTTGTTCTATTTGTCTTAAATCAAGTTGAAGAAGGCGCATTTCTCAGACGGATCAAATTTGAATGTCTCTTTTTAGCTGATACAAGATTCCATTAATAAGCCTATTAAAATAATGGTCCCTGATGATATTGAAAGTTCTTTTGAGGAATATAAGTAGGTTTATAATGAACATTTCATGGTTATGTCCATGATATCAAGAATTTTCAAATCCAAACTAAAATTGCCATAACTTTGTTTTGCAAAATTAATATATTTTATTCCTAACTAATATTAATCATTTTGAACAATTTTCTTCTCTATCAAATCTTACCAACAGCTCCTGTTAAAATTATTATTATTTTCGCTGTTTCGGGATGACTAAATTTTTTTTCAATCGGTGATGTCCAATCGACTAGGGCTGTTACATTCGTCGACTACGTGTCTACAGAAGTGTAAGAACCCTCCAAGGGGAGTCACAAAATTGCCACGAGTGTCTCTGACTTGTATCAAAATTGTACCAGTCCTTGAGCATTAAAGAATATGTAGTCTCCTTCATAGCCATTACTCTCTGGTCCATTATGATTCGGTGGAGTTCCATTTACAGAGTACCTTTTATTAAACTTGAAAACATTTAACTATGTGCAAACAAATGATTAATGTTAAATTGAATTATTAGTATTACATAGCAATACTTGGGACCGAATCACTATATACAAACAAATGATTAGTATTGAATCATAGGAATTTTTCATAATTTGAATCACTAATGTTAAAGAGTTGAAACCATTTGACCTATTCAACAATGCTGTAATCTAGATAATCTCAGTCCTTCCTGGTTTTCAATTCCTCCCGTCGTTCCAAGTACACCAGATACAATTGGAATGATCGTCATCTTCATGTTCTGCAGCTTTTTTTAGTTCTCTGGCAAGGCTCAAGTAAATGCCTCTCTTTTCGCTTTTTTTTTTTCATTTTGTGGTCCCTAAGAATTTTATTTTTTTCTTGTTAATTAGCTGATCTTCTGGCTGGAATCAGGTGATTCATTTGTTTCTCAAAATACCGGAGAATTTTATATCTCATTATCTAAGGTGGGTTCTTGTTTGTATATATACCATATGTTATTATCAATTTTAATCTCTTGCACAATTCCCAGTGGATCACCTACCCTACCCAATCGTGCATACTCTTATACTTTTTTTCTGATAGTTTGCTGCTTTTGCTTATATGAAAAACTGTTTCATCTCTTTCTCTACGTAACCTACACTTGTCATTCTGTAGTGTATTATCAATTTGTCCTTTAACATTGTCAGTCCTAGTGGAATTCTTTGTGTTGCTATAGTTATTATAATTATCATTTTATCCCTAGTTAGTTTTTCACACCAGCGTTAGCTGATAGTCTTTTACTGAAGCTTGAGTGACTGCAAGTCTTCCCAAGTCTTTAGGACTTTTCTTTGTATTCTGGTTGATATGAACAATGCTGAAGTTTAGATGGTCTCGACTCGTCCTCCAATTTCTAACTCCTACAGTCCTTGACCAAGACATTGGGAACTGTTCCAAGTGCTCCTGTTACAAGTGGCATCACCGTCACTTTCATGTTCCATTGGTTTTTTGTTCTCTAGCAAGGTATGAGTATTCTTCTCTCTTTTCGTTTTTTTTTTTTTTTTGGTTTTCACTCTGTGGTCTGCCGGCAGGTTCTCTTTTTTCTTTTTTTTCTTTTTTTTTTTAACTATCAATAAGTCTGCTTTTCTAGCCGGGATAAGAGGATGTATTTGTGTTGTGTCGTGGTAAGGAACCGATACACAGTGAAACAAAGTGTTATGGTTAAGAGGAGGTTGAAATGATAACACGACTCGGAAATGAGTGCTAAAAAATATTTTGAAGGAAAATAGTACATACATAAAAGATAGCTGGGAGAAACCTCTCCTCAGCTTAATACAATCATGAACATTACATCCGTTCTTGGTGACGGCTCATCCGACACTGCGCAGAAGAGAGCTTAGCCGGTATGTCTCACATAAGGGCGAGTCCATCAGTAGGGGAGACACCCCAACACAAAGTTAATTATTTATTAACTCAAGTGGTACAGTTCGACTAGTATTAAAAGTCTCTCGCTGAACGTGTTACGTCCAAAGTTGGTCTTCAACTGACCGACGTCTTTTCGAGCTCTTGTGTCTCTGCTTCTACTTCTGTCTCACTTCTCGTGAGACGATGTCTTTTATACTCCCGCGATACCGGAAGTAACGTAGTACGAGTCACTATACAACAATTTGGATCTCAAAATCCCAGAGAATTTTGTGTCTCGTTCTCTGGGACGGCTTCTGGTAGGTACATATACCATTTGGTCGTATGGACAAATCTAAATTATTATTTTACTACTTTGAAAGTTTTCCACACCACTAGTTTGCTGGAGGTTTTTCACGGGAGTTTGAGTGACAGCAAGTCTCCGCAAGTCCTCAGAATTTATCTCAGTTTTCTAAACAATCTTAATAATGATGTTGTCTGAATGGTCTCCACTTTTTAAGTCTATTTACCAAACCTTTGGGTATTGTTCAGAGTACACCAATTATTATTGGTATCACCGTCACTTTCATATTCCATAGTTATTTTTAGTTCTCTAGCAAGGTCTAGTTACTTAACCCTCTTTTCGCTTTCTTTTATTTTTACTCTATGGTCCACCAACGTCCACTATTCGGCAGATTCTTTTTTTTTTTCTTTTGTTGACAATCAGAAGGTCTGGTCATCCGATCGAAATTAGGGGATCTGTTTATTAGCGTTTCTCCGTAGAGAGTTTTTCACACCAGCGTTAGCTGAGAGTTTCTCACTGGAGTTTGAGCGACAGTAAGTTTCCTCAAGTCTCCGGGACTCTTCTCGGTATTCTGGCCGATCTCAGCAATGCCGTAGTCTGGATTTTCTCCTATCGTTCTCTTATTTCTAATCCTCTATTCCTTGTACTAAACCTTTGTTGACTGTACTCAGCGCACCAATTACAACTGGTATAATCGTCACTTTTATGTTCCACAGTTTTTTCGTTTCTCCCCTTAGGTTCAGGTACTTATCCTTCTTTTCGCTTTCTTTCAGTTTTACTCAGTGGTCAACCGGGACAGCAAAGTCAATTTTTTCTATTTTGTTGACTATCTCAAGATCTGGTCGTCCGGCCGATTAGGTGATCTTTTTGTATCTCAAAATCCCAAAGAAGTTTGTGAGTCTCGTTCTCCAGGACAGATTCTGGTTAGTGTATATACTATTTGTTCGTATGGTCAAATTTAAATTTCTTGCACAACTCCCTGTGAATCACCTTGCCCACCCAGTCTAGTCATATACTCTTTATGTACTACTTGGCTGCATTCGCTTATTATTATTATTTTTCGAATCAGAAATATGTTCTTAGGAATCCAGGTCGGTGATTTCTACTGTATCCAAAACGATATTATTTTTCTCCCTGTATTCGTTGCTGTTTTTTTTTTTTCGATTAAAAAAAAATAGGAGACATTATTCTCGGAATGCTACTCATTGATAAATTCTTTTGTTTTGTTTTGTTTATTTATATGTCTATTTATTTTCACCTTCAGCCTTTGGTTATTTTATACATTCCCCTGCGTGGCTTTCATTCAATTTCAGTTACCTTGAAGAACAAATACCACTAGATGGGCTGTTGAAAGAAGAAAGAAGTATTTTTGTGTCTCTGGCTTCGCTTTAAGCTTTTCTACGTTTTTTATGTCGAGTTCGAGAAACATCGCTGACGTTTATCTTTTGAATTCTGTTTCCCCCAACCCAAACACTCCTGACATTACATCCCCCACCTCTCCAGCGTCAGCGTCCACAAGCACCTACACTGTACACCGGTACGTACTAAAGTTCCTGACTCGGTTTAATTTGCTGTTATAAAGAGAGGTTAACAGGAAAATGTCTAAGACACGCCCCTTTGACTTCTCCTCTTCGGGAGAGGCCAGGGTCGACCCAGAGGAATGAATGGTAAAGCAGACAACCTTTTTTTTTTCTGGATCGTTGTCAGGGGATGAGAGAGGCAAAGTTAGATGTGAGGAAGGAGAAAAAGAAATTGCAATAAGATGTTGGTGATGGGAGAAGTAAGTGAAATGGAAAAGATAGGAAAAATGTGTTTAACTCATGATAAAAAAAATTAGATAAATAGATTTAAAAAAAAAAAAGCTGGCATTAATGAGTTAGTGTAATTATTTGTGTATAATACGCGCCCCTAACTTAGTTATATGAAATTCTGGGAGAAAAATGTTCGCGTAACCCCTCTGAAACTAGTAGACAAGTTCACCTACATAGGAAGCAGCATCTCATCAACCGAAAAGGACATCAACATGCGGCTAACGAAGGCATGGACAGCTATCGATAGGCTATCGATCATATGGAAATCAGACCGGACCGATAAAACGAAACACAGTTTTTTTCCAGGCGGCGGTCGTATCGATACTGCTATATGGATGCACTACTTAGACGCTAACTAAACGACTGGAGAAGAAGCTAGACGGCAATTACACAAGAATGTTGCGAGCAATATTGAACAAGTCCTGGAGGCAACACCCTACAAAGTACCAACTATACGGCCACATGCCTCCCATCACGAAAACTATCCAAGTTAGACGAACCAGACATGCAGGACACTGCTGGAGAAGCAGGGACGAGCTCATAAGTGATGTACTCCTATGGACTCCCACATATGGCCGGGCAAAAGCAGGACGACCAGCTCGAACATTCAGCAGCTATGTGAGGATACAGGATGTAGCCCTGAAGACCTGCCAGAGGCGATGAACGATTGGGAGAAGTGGCGAGAGAGGGTCAGGAATATCCGTGCTAGCGGCACGACCTGATGATGATGATACCACGCCCTGACTTTTTAGAATTTGTAGCTGTTAAATTTAACCATTTAGTCAATTTTTATCGATTCGTACTGATTAAAAATTAAAATCTTTATCGCTTACATTATGTATTAAAACATAAAATTCAAACATTATTCAGAACAAACACACGGACATGTTCACACAAAAATGCAACATGCTTGGAGTGAAAAGAGGCTATGGGGGTCGGACTGAGGTCAAGGGCAAGCTGTGTTGCCGTTTGATATCTGACTCCATTCTGAGGTTATTTTATTTTATCCCACGTTGTCTCGTTGATGTAACTCCTTGAACAAGAAGGCCCAAAAAGAATTATACGAAAGAAGACAGCAACAGATAGGATACGAAGACGTTTTATTTCATTTTTTTCTTTATTTACTGGGTTCAACAACCATCAAGCTGGGCATCAAGACAGTTCCTCACCCTCCCTAAAGTCAAGACCTTGCTCCCTGTGATTTTGGCTTATTCCCTAAGCTCAGAGGTTGTCGTTATGAGACAATTGAGGAGATGAACGAGGCTGTGACGCAGTTCATTGACACGCTCACACAAAAGGACTTCCAGGGAGCCTTCCAGAAGTTGTAGGAACGGTACAAGAAGTGCATTGCAGCCGGAGGAGATTACTTTGAAGGGGAGTAGAGTTTCATGTGTGTAATATCAATAAAAGTGCCCATACGAAAAAAGTCTGGAAACTTATTTAATGATCCTCGTATTTCTCGGTAACGGCGTAAAACATATTCGTTTGGGCTATTGATATAACTTACTTTTGCTTATTAAGTCCTGAATATGGTGAGGTTGTGGCTAGTGAAAAAAAGTTACTTATAAAATTCTCGTCTATAATACGTACTTTTAAAGTTTGGGCTAAAAAGCAGGAAAAATAATGCTTCAGATAATTGCAAAATAGATTGAAGAACAAACATTGTGAGTTCTAAAATAGGACGCTTTTTTCGGTCACTGAAAAATTCCCTCAATATCTTAGATTACCATGATTAGACAATGCTTCCATCCACTTAATAAAATAGATTAAAATGTCTGTCAGCTGCTGTTTCAATGCTGATAGCTTACGATTTTTCTAATTAATCACAAAGATAGTGCGTCCCCTCATCATAAAAGTTTCTCAATCTATAAATCTTATTGTAAATGTGACATTTGCTATATCAGCCGCACCACTCGAAGATTGGCGAATTGAATAAAGCAACATGTGTCGTCTGCTATCGGATATCATAGCTAAACCCGCTCAAATTCGTGTAAGCAGAGCGCGTCTCAACACCTAATGGACAACGCACTCTGCAGTGATACAAATAATCCGACCATGTTTACATTCCTTGAAGTCTTAAACATTAATAAAAAATATCAAGAACAGCCCTTGAATATGAACTTCCGGTGTCTATCGTTCAGTTGAAAGAACTGTTGAATGTACTTTGCAAAATTGTTTATCACGCGTGCACATTCCAACTGGGTTACAGATAGTGAGGAACCCGTTGCTGATTCATTGTTGCTTTCGCGATTAAGCATTTTTTATTGTTATTTTATTACTAATATTAACTTGCTTTGAAGTAAGGAAAATATCTAATGGAGTCCTCGCTTACCGAGGACCAAAGTTAGCATTAGTATATCTGTGATATACTAATACTAAACACAACCGAAAGACAAGATGAGGTCATATAAGCTTACCAGATTATTCAACCTTTTAATATTTACAATTTACATTCCAGGATACACAAACATTTTCCAAATAGAGTTATACGTCTTTGTTGAAAGATCAATTAAAATCGAGCACCTGCACTTTCAAGAATCTTACATCGCAATGATTTCTTGAAAAAATGCTCTTTCAGAAAAATCATTAAAAATTGGTAAAGTTTTTAATTTTTGTACATATTAATTAAATCAATTTATTCTTGTATATATTAATTAAATTTGGTTATTTTTCTATAAATTAATTTGATTTTTGCATACATTAATTAAATTCTATTTAAGTTACTATTACGTGGTTTAAATTGGTTTGGTTTCTTTGTTTAATGGAATACCAACCTTCGCAAGTTATTTAATGCCAACGCCATCCTTGTAGAAGAACAGTAGTGGTAACATTTATCCCTTAGTTAGGGGGTGGGGAATATCTTTTCCATGGGTATTAGTCAGAAAATGAACTTAATAAAAAGACTGGAGTTCGAATTTGCTTGACTACGATATCTCAGTCCAGCTCGTTAACCTCTACGTTACTGGGACTCCTTCACATTATTCAAAACAAATAGCCTTTCCATATAAAAATCGACCTAACTCTCCACTTGTGATTAATCCTCTTCGAAAAAAATATTGATGATCACGAATTTTTGAAAGGAGAAAATCTTTTTACAGTAGAAAAATTACTTGGTTACTTTGTAATATACTAAGATTTTATTGAGTTGGGTCTTGGTTATTGACAATAAATTTCAATGCAGACTTTAAACAGGTATTAGAATGTTTCGAGGTAGAGAAGATATCTTAGTTAGGTTTGTTGAGTTTTATGGCATATCAACCTTTGTAGGTTATTTAACGCCAAATCAATTTTCATGTAACTAATCAGTTCTATTTCAAACAATTCAGTTTAGCATGAGTACACAGTTTAATTGTCAAAAATATTTCCATTTCAAACTATTCAAGCAGTTATATATAACAATTCAGTTTAGTGTAAGTAGAGTTTCAATGTCAAAAACAGTTCAATTTCAAATAATTCAGTTTACGCAATTTAAATGTAAGTACAGTTTAATTGTGAAAAACATTTCTACTTTGAGCAATTCAGTTTAGTCATGCAGTTCAAATAGATATCTTAGTCGAGTCCCTATTTAGGAAGAACCAATATAAACATTATCATATTCTTGATATACTCACGCAAAATAAACAAAAGGAAAGACAACAGGGGTTCATGTACACTTACAGAAACATTAATATAATAACATGCATTCCAGATATATTGAAAGGAATACACAAACGTGACCCGATAGATATAATACGCACATATTGTTCTTTGAACAAGCAGCACGTAAAAAGGGTACAAAACAGAAAAGAATTTAGTTGAAATTGAAAGCCAGTAAAATAATCGAAGCCATCTCGGCTTTATATTTCAATAGCAAGGCAAGATACAACGTCTGTACTGTTCAAAGAACAGAGAGAAAGGAGAATGTGAATAGATTTCAGGGATTGTCAGCTGACAATCTATAAGCCCCTAACGTACACACCCGTTCTCAAAGAGACACATTTATCAATTATCTCTCTACAGCACAAAAGAAAATAGATGATCAAGCCCTTAACAAAATCGGAAAATTTTTTCGGAAACATTTTTATTGTTATCGTATTTACCAACCCCTCTGCTCGGGCAGGATATGACACAAGGTCAATTTTTTTTAAGCGGAGTTTAACAGGTTTGAATTCAGAGTTTTCCTTCTCCTAGACTAGTTGCCTAACCAAGGCTGAAGAACCTAGTCTGTCCTACTATTTACCCATAGCTGGAGGGAGAATAATTGGATTCATACCTTTCCCAAGGGTATTAGTGCTATGTGAAATGCAATCAGTCTCGTCCAGGATTTGAACTCGTGTCGCCGTGTTCATTTCCGACGACGATAACAATTACACCACGGCATTTTTATTGTTATACTAAATACTTATTTCTACTCCAGGATTTTTCACTTTCGGAAAACATGGTCTTTTATCGATTTTAGAAGGTGGGGGTGTGGGGATTAATAAAAAAGAAAACAAAAAAATGAAATTAAATGAAATTAAAGAATGTTGCAGTTTCCAGAAGCCTCTAACAGGAAGCGAAATCCACGCATGTTTGAAAGACAGATTTCGGACCCTATTTGTCTGAATGTTTAGAATGAAGCTTGATAATTTTATCATTTCGAGTATTCAGACAAATTTCATCTTTTTTGTTATCTTCATAGCGTTCTGGCCGATGCGTCCTCCGGCTTTCTTGGAACCGAACCCTTTCTTTTATCTACTGTGGTAGATTGTTCTCATTCTATTAACCACCGGTGTTAAACAATAATACTAGTGGATTGTATAAAGAGTTCGATTTGAAGTTCCGTGTAGGTTCCCGAGTTGGACAACAAACATCCGACGAAGGCCGAAAGATACATCTGCCGAAATGTTAATATAACAATAAAGAAGAAAACAATAGTCCGAATGATCTAAATGATAACAATATTAGGATTCAAGTATTACCATGTCAAAATGGACGTAAATAATCCTAAATACTAAACACACATTTGCCGGAAATTGCAAACAGCATATCTTTACTTGTAAATCAATAAAAATCAATTTTTTTTTCTAAAAGTGAAAACTGACAGAAATAAAGGTTGGTCTTTTATATCCTAAAAAATATTAAGATATTTTCGAAAAACAATCTTTTACATTAATATTTTCATTGCCAGATTATCAATCGTCATTTGTGCTGGCTTAAATACTAGATTTCATTTTAAAATGTTGAGATTTTTTCAATGTGGCCTTAGTTGTCGACAATAAATTTCAATGCTACATTTATTCAGGTATTGGAATGAATAATGGTAGGGAAGATCTTTTAGTCTTGTCTCCACTCACCAAGCACCAATATTATCATTAATACGACCAGGATTAGAGTCAAAATGGGATTACCTCCAAGTTTAAGCACATCACTACTAATCTATTAACAAGGGGTGCCTTCGATAAGTTTCCAGACTTTTTTGTACTGGCATTTAAAATTGTCGTAAACTCTTGAAAATTCACTATGTTATTGCTATACATCTTATGAGATGACTGACCCATTTTTATGATTTCAAATTTAAATAAACAGCTACAACGGCAATTGGAATACACCCTACTAAAGCCTGATTGTCACAGATAGTGAATTTCAAAAATGCAATCTGGACGTAAGGACACTTTAGAAGAACGATATGCAATAAAGCGCTGTTTTAAACTTGGAAAAAATGCCACAGAAACGTATGGAATGCTTCAGAATGCTTTTGGAGCATCTTGCATAAATCGAGCATCAGTTTTTTAGTGGCATAAGAGATTCAAGGAAGGCAGGGAGTCTGTGAGGGATGATGAGAGGTGTGGGAGGAGTAAGGAAGTCAATACACCAGAGTTGATTAGCCAAAGGGTTAGGGGTAGGTTATTATGTTGAAGTTTTAAGGGAGTTCATGAAGAGATTCCTAGGGAAGAGGCCAGCACTCTTCAAATCGGGTCAGTGGCATTTCCACCAGGACAATGCACTAGTCCACAACTTCATCCTTGTCACAGACTATTTGACCGAGATGGGCACCAAGACAGTTCCTCTCCCTCCCTATAGTCCAGACCTTGCTCTCTGTAACTTTTGGTTATTCCCTATGGTCAGAGGTTGTCGTTATGAGATAACTGAGGAGATGAAAGAGGCTATGACGAAGGTCATTGACACGCTCACACAAAAGGACTTCCAGGGAGCCTTCCAGAAGTTGTTGGAACTGTATGAGAAGTGCATTGCAGCCGGAGGAGATTACTTTGAAGGGGACTGGAGTTTCATGTGTGTACTATCAATAAAAGTGCCCATACAACAAAAGTCTGGAAACTTATTTAATGATCTTCGTACATCATTTGGACACTAACGAAATGCATGGAGAAATAGCTACATAGGAGCTATGCAAGAATGCTACATAATATTCTGAACAAATCCAATAAATAGAACTCAACATTGCAGCAGCCACTTACGTCACATCTCACAAACCGACAATTACGACTTGCTGGGAAAAGTAAGAACGAACACATATATGACATTCTCTAATGGATTCCTCCATATCGACGCGCCAGTCTTGGCCAATCAGAAAGCACTTACTTACAATCACTCTAAACGGACACTGGGTGCGGTCAAAAGTGACTGATTATAGGGACAGATATATGAGAGGTACGGAACCCCTTGCAATCTGCACAAATTGATGATGATATCCATTATATACTAACACTGAACACAACGGTAGAAGTTGTGAATATAAAAACATTTGTACACACAAGAACATTTAAGCTTATCTATCTATCTATCTATCTATCTATGCTAATGGTATTAAGTGAAAGGTGTCAACAAATGTTTCCCAACAACTAGAGTTTACACATGATCCATGATCAATAAGTATATGAAAAAGTTACAAAATGAAAAAAGGCATTCTTGACAAGTGTCGGTAATATAGTCTCGTGACGTTACCGTTCCTGCTAGGATCAAAGACAGTGTATCTAACTTTCAAAGAAGAAAGGTCGGAAATGGTTTTCTGGTTTCTGGTTTAAGGTTTCTTAAACCTTAACAGACATACCATTTCTCAAAAGGAGATAATTACTTAGCTATCTCTACACAGGAAAAGGTTCACTCATCACTGCTTGGAGTCCTTGGTTCTTGGTTGGGGGATGTCATTACCCTTGAAGAGTTTGGAAAAACCAGATCTCAGACATTCTGAAGAAATGATATTCTAATTAGACATTTATTTTCAGACTCAGAACGATGTTACTTTGGTACGAGATCGACGTTACATGAAGATATTTTGGTATACAATCTACTCTTTATATTGGGATCTACAAGGAGAAAAGTTACCCTACTTTTGTTTTTATTATCAAACGAACAAGGTCTCTTCATTCCGGTATAGACCTCAGTCACAATAGCTGACCTTTTGACCCTTCCGTGATTTTTCCTACTAATTGACATCGAAATATCAAAAGAACTTTTAAGATATTTACTAAAGATTTTTTACTAAAGACTTTCAGAGCGAGATCACAGACGAGACGAAAGCAGTTGCATTTGTAAGAAGAAATGGCTTTCACCTGCCGAAGAATATCTTTGCTCTATATCATCTCTGTGGTGGAGAATTGGAAGAAACTCAAAGAAAAGAGAGAAATAGATTTATCCAGACGACTCTACGATCCATCGATAAAATCAGTACTCTTGTTTCAAATTTCCTTCAATTTGATTTTTTTAATTAACTAAGATTCCCAATTATATTCTAAAATAAAGATTTGTATGCAAATGGTAATTAGTTCTGGTAAATATATGAATATGTTTAATGTTTTGTTTAAGATATAATGGATAAATAAAACATGTAGATAGCATAACAAAGTGGAATTAGACTCTTATATATATACTTGGCTATGTAGATAGCATGCAAAAATGGAATTAGAGTTTGGCAGATTATCTTGACCATGTAGATTGCATAGCAAAGTAGAATGTGACTCTTGTAGATCATATTGACAATGTAGATCACATAGCAAAATAGAATTAGACTCTTCTAAGTAAAGTAAAGTTGGCGACCTTTGTCGAGGGTGACCCGAAGGTTCCCTTTTCGATAGCTACTACACCATGGTGCCCGTAGTGTAATTGTTATCGTCGTAGGAAATGAACACGGCGACACGAGTTCAAATCCTTGACGAGACTGATTGCATTTCACATAGCACTAATACCCTTGGGAAAGGTATGAATCCAATTATTCTCCCTCCAGCTATGGGTAAATAGTAGGACAGACTAGGCAACTAGTCTAGGAGAAGGAAAACTCTGAATTAAAACCTGTTAAACTCCGCTTAAAAAATTGACCTTGTGTCATATCCTGCCCGAGCAGAGGGGTTGGTAAATAGGACTACACCATGGTGTAGGGAAGGGCGCAACTTTTTTTCCCCGGATTGTTCCACTTTACCCTTTATCTTTATTTTATAGTGCTGAGTGTTAAGCAAGGAGGCTTCAAGTACCATTTTTTTAGACTTTGGTATGACTCGACCTCGGATTGAACCTCGGTCTCCTGGACCATTGGCGATCACTCTACTCATTAGGCCAATCGCATACCAATATAGAATTAGACTCTTTTAGATCACCTTGGCTAGGTATATCACACACCAAAGTTACACCAGAAAATCTCGCTTGCTTTTTTCTAAGATTGTATTTTTATTCACCAATTTGTTTTTAAGGCTTTTGTAATCTGGCACCTTTTATTGACTATGTACCATTTCTCTATCTCACATCTTAAACTTCTTTCGTCATTAGGGATTGAAAAACCTTTCTAATGCATTCCTGTAGTAAAAATCTTTCTATTGCATTTCTATAGTAAAACGCTTTCTTATGTAATTCTATAGTAAAACCCCGTTCAATGCATATCTATGATAATCATCATCATCATCATGTCACGCTGCCACCATGGATCTCCCTCACCCTATCTCACCACCTATCTCTATCGTCCATCGCTCCCGGGAAGTCTTCAAGTTTATATCCTGTATCGGCACAGTGTTGTTGTGTATAGGTTCTAGCTGGCCGTCCCTCCTTTGCTCGTCCATGTGAAGGGGTCCACAGAAGTATGTCGCTTGTGAGTTCGTCCTTACTTCTCCAGCAGTGTCCTGCATGTCTGGTTCGTCTAACTTTGATAGTTTTCGTGATGGGTTGCAGGTGGCCGCATAGCAGCTGTTTTGTGGGGTGTTGTCTCCAGGACTTGTTCAATATTGCTCGCAGCATTCTTGTGTAATTGCCGTCAAGCTTTTTCTCCGCACAGTTGGTTAGTGCCCATGTAGTACATCCATATAGCAGTATCGACACGACCGCTGCCTGGAAGAAACTGCGTTTTCTTATCGGTTAGGTCTGACTTCCATATGACCGATAGGCTATCGATAGTTGTCTATGCCATTGCTAGTCGAGTGTTGATGTTTTTCTCGGTCGAGAGACACTGCTCCCTAGGTAGGTGAACTTGTCAACTAGTTTCAAAGGCCCACTTTTTAGTGTGGAGATGTCACCTCTTTGATTAAAGCACATATATTCCATTTTGTCTGTGTTGACGGCCCATGTCACCAGCTGCTCGTTCTAGACTATGTAGCAGCGTCTCGGCTTGGGTGGTTGTATTTGCCAGAAGCAAATTTGTCATCGGCGTAGTCCGCGTTCGTAATTGTTTGTGCAGTGGTATCTTCTGCTTCTTTCCTTTGCCTGCTTGAAACCGTTTTCTTTCATTAAATCAATACACATTCTAAACACGTAGTCTAGGCAGATGATAAAGAGATATGGGGCTAATGTGTCTCCTTGCAGCACACCTGCTGCAATGTCGAAGTAGTCTGTGTCTCCATCTGGGGGGGGCGGATTTTACTAAAACCTTTTCCAATACATTTCTTTAGTAAAATCTTTTCTAATTCATTCCTATTGTACACCCCTTTCTTATGCATTTCTATAGTAAACCCCCTTTCTAATGCTTTTCTACTGTAAAACCTTTCCACTGCATTCCTATTATAAAGCCCTTTCAAACGAATTCCTATAGTAAATCCTTATCTAATGCCTTTTCTAATGCATTTCTATTGTAAACTTCTTTTTAATGCACTTCTATAGAAAACCCATTTCTTATGTATTCTTACAGAAAACTCTTTTCAAATATATTCTTATAGTAAACCCATTTCTCATCTCTTTCTACAATACACCCTTTTCTAATGCATTTTTTTAGTAAGACCCTTTTTCAATGCATTCCTATAATTAAATCCTTTCAAACAAATTTCTATAGTATACCCGTTTCTAAGGGATTTCTATCGTAAAACCATTTCTAATACATTCTACAGTAAAACCTTTTCAATATCATTTCTGTCGAAAAATCATTTCTATTGCATTTCAATGGTAAAACACTTTCTAATACATTTCTGTAGTAAATCTTTTTCTATTGTAGTCTTGCAGAAAAATTCTCTTTAACGATGCGTCCTCGTGGTGTTAGGGTTAAATCAATGGACAGCGGAATCGCAATAAGCGAGTTCAAACTCCAGTCTCACTATTCCGCTCACTTTTGGACAAGTACCCTTGGAAAAGGTATGAACCCCGTTATCATCCTAGTTAAAGGCTAAAGAGTACCACTCCTTTTCATCTAGAAGGATGGTTTTGGCATTAAATAACCTAAACAGGTTGATACACCATTGAAACCAAAGAAAGAAACCGACTTTCTCCTTAAAGTATTTTTGTACTAAAACTTTCTCCTGAATTCTTTTAATAAAAACCTTTTCAATGCATTTCTAGAGTAAATCTATTTCTAAAGCATTTCTATAGTAAAATTCTTTCTAATCCATTTATATTATGAATGTTTTTTAACTGCAGTCCTATATTGTAAAATCCTTTCTCCTGAATTCTTTTAGTAAAAACCTTTTCAATGCATTTCTAGAGTAAATCTATTTCTAAAGCATTTCTATTGTAAAATTCTTTCTAATACATTTCAATGGTAAAAACTTTTAAATGAACGCCTGTGGTAAAACCTTTTCTAAAGCATTTCTATAGTAAAACTATTTCTAATGTATTCCTATGGTAAAATTCCTTTCCAATGCGTTTCTGTATTAAAACCTCTTTCAAATACATTTCTATTGTGGAAACTTTTTCTCGCACATTTCTATAGTAAAACGCTTTCTAATGAATTTTTATAATAAAAAAAAGCATTTCTAATGCATTTCTTTAATAAAAATCTCCCGAAAGCATTATTTTAGAACCATCATTTCTCATGCATTTCCATAGTAAAATTCTTTCTGAATAATTTCTATAGTAAAACTCTCTAATGTATTCCAGTTCCAAAACCCTTTCTAATGATTTCTATCGTAAAATCTTTTCAAATGAAATCTCATAGTAAAATATTTTTAATCCATTATTATAGCAAAACTCTTTTCAAAGCATTGCAACAGTAAAACCATTTTTAATGAATTTCTATAGTAAAACTCTTCCTAATACAATGTTGTATCAAAACCCTTTCAAATGGACGCCTCAAGTAAAACTTTTTCCTGTGCATTTCTACCGTAAAATCCTTTCCAATGCATTTCTATAGTAAAACCCTTTCCAATACATTTCTATAGCAAAATCCTTTCTAACGCGTTGTTGTAGCAAAACTTTTTCAATGACTCATATCCTATTTTGCTTTATTTTTCTACTTATTTTTATCTTAATGCTTATTTCTTTTTATTAGTGCTAAAGCTGAAAATCCAGTTTGGCATAAATGCTTCGTCGGAAATGGAAGTTGAATCTTAATCGCTTCACTGGCTCGATGTTTAACGCTTTTGTTGACTCAGGCCCCCATTATCCTAACAGCACCCGCTTAGAGACGAGCCTCTACCCTTACCCCTTTAAGTATCCAGGCTCTAGTTTGTCATACTGTTAGACCATGACTGCAAACATGTTCAAGTCTTGTTAAAGACACGCTCTCTATTTCTGATCTCACACATAAAGATATGAAACTGTTTGCATTTACCCAAAGAGGTTCTGCTACAAAGAGGATGCAACTCAAGATTAATTTTTTGCAGGGTAAACCCGATGTGAATTCAGAGTTTTCCTTCTCTTAGACAGGTTGCCATAATAAAGCTAAAGAAGCCAGTCTACACTGCTGTTTATTCATAGCTTAAATCAGAGAGATCTATGCTTTTCCTTTGGGCATTGCGTGAACTAAAACGAAAATAGACCTGTTAGGGATTTTTGCTCGTGTTACCAATGTCATTTTCTACGTTATACAACACGTGCCTGAAGATATGCAAGGTGTTACCTAACATTTTAAGGATGTTGACAATGAAAGTATTACCCTTGGACCACCGGATACAATTTCCTATCACACTCAAAACACTGGAGGGCAAAAAAGTCTGAAAGATAGAAAGACAAAAGAGAGAAAGAAGTTGGGTGATAGTCAAAAATAGTCGGTTTTTGTATAATTATTCTACGGTCATGTACAATATATATATATATATATATAAAATCCTGGACGAGACTGATTACATTTCACATAGCACTAATACCCTTGAAAAAGGTATGAATCCAATTATTCTTCCCCAGCTATGGGTAAATAGTTGGGCAGACTAGGTTCTTTAGCCTTGGTGGGGTGACTAGTCTAGGAGGAGGAAAACCCTGAATTCAAACCTGTTAAACTCTGCTTAAAAATTGACCTTGCGTCATGTCATATCCTGCCTGAGCGGAGGGGTTGGTAAATATATATATATATGAATGTATGCATTATTATTTTAGAATAAGTCCCCCACTTTTTACCAATTATTTTATTAATCTCTTTGTGTATATATATATATATATATATATGGATAATTCGATAAAAAAGAAAGGTAAAAAGATTTTTTTCTCTAAATATAAACAGAGAATTTGGTGGGGATTCTTAAATGGCAAAATTATTTTGATCTCGCAAAAATGTTCCTTTTGAAGTGATCCCAAATGATGGAAAATCAGAGGAGCGCCCCATATATTTACATATATATATATATATATATAGGCACGCGCGCGCGTGTGCGTGTGTGTGTGTGTGTATGTGTGAAGTAAATGAGGACAGCGAGTATCATCCAAAGTGCTCAATGCTCGGCTATTTAATAAAAAATATACCTGCAGAATAAAAATATATTCTTGGTTTATATACACACACACACACACACACACATATATATAGTTAGTTAGGATACCGTATACAGAAGAGTCAGCGGTGCTTAGTGGCTATTAGTCCCTTGCCTATGTGATCATCAGAACAAGTAGTTCTCACATAATGTTGAGTGGGACATTGTGCTCGTAGACAACGTGTCAAAGCTATCCTAACTTAGATCAATATTTGCTCTACCAGTGTTATAGAACACTCTTTATTTATAAATACAACTATATATATATATATATATATATATGTGTGTGTGTGTGTGTGGTAGGTCCAAAGAAAAAAGAAAAATATATATTAAAATTGGTAGGTCCACGAAGAGATTTGTATATTTTTTGAATCTATTTATTTTGTTCTCACATACGTGTTATATATGTATATGTTTCCAGCTTGTAGCTTTCGTCAGAGAACACATATTGCACAAGACCTTGATAATGGGGTACTCAATGAGACTTGAACTCACTCTAGTTCACAGTTTGAATGTTTTTCCGTTTGGTTGTGGGTTTTATATAGAGGTTATTCTCCCTTTTTCTTAGTGTGTGTTTACTTTAGTCTGCTTTACCACTCTTTGATATTTGATATGTTTTTCTCGTGGTGGGTGCGTGTGAGTGAGTGCGTTGGAGTGGTTTTGGATTTTTTTAACAGTTATTTTTCTTCTCTGTGTATATGTGAGTGTGAGTTTTGGGGATTTTTTTGTGTGTGGCATATATATATATATATATATATATATATATATTGAGAGAAAGAGTTTGCGTGTGTATTTGTGGTGTAATGTTTACGTTGTGGGAAATAGATAGGACGATACAAGTTCAAATCTTGGACAAAGCTGTTTGCATTTCTTATAATGCGAATGCCCTTGGGAAAGGCATGAATCGAACTATTCTCCTTCCTGTTATCAGCAAATAATAGAGAAGACTGGACTAGAAGAAGAAAAATTACGAATGCCAACCTGTTAAACCCCGCTAAAATTGACCTTCTGTCTCATGCTACTCGTGCGGAGGATTTGGTATATATATATATATAGAGAGAGAGAGAGAGACAGATAGGGGAGAGAGGTGATGGCGATAAAATGCAAGTAAGAGAACTTTTATAAAACTTACACAATGGAGGTTTAATAACGAAAATATAGAATTACATTCATAGTTAGATTGATATGAACAGATAATGTCTATATATATATATATAAATTACAAAAAATTTTGTTATTGGCTCCACCTCGTGTTGAGCACTCTTGCAATTGTAGCATTGCGGCATTTTATGGTGGGTTTTATTTTTCTTTTAACCAACTGACTGCATATCTCTTGATTTTTTTCAACTGGTGTGACGGAGTTGGCCTTTTTTTTTTTGGTCCTATGATATTTTTTCTTTTTTCCCCCAGGCGGTGATTCGAGATATTTCATCTCTTGTTCCTAGCGGTTTTTTTACTTTTTTCCTGGTAACCGTGAATGCTGGTAGACAGTAGGTTAGTAAATATATATAGAGAGATAGATATAAATTGGTCGAACTAGTCCAGGGTGACCCAAAGGGTTCCTTTTCAATAGCTTCTACATCAACTTGTCGAGGAGGGCGCTATTTCTTTCCCTGGATTGCTCCATTTGAACTTGATCCGTACCTTATAATACTGAGTATTGAGCAAGGAGGCATCAAGTACCATTTTTTAGTCTTTGGTATGATTCGACTAATGGGCTGGTTCTATCTATCTATCTATCTATCTATCTATCTAACAGCACATATTAATTAATGGTTACTTTATCGGTGAGCTACCCTGAACAAGTACCAGAAGTTGAAAATTCAAAAATCAATGAAAGAAAAAAGTTTTTGATTACATCTTGTGGGTGGAATTGGGTATCCGACAGTGTTTGATATTCATTTCGGGGGCCCCAAACCTCGATATTCGGCACCGCCTAAAATCTGATTCACTAACAGCTGGTCCCACACCTCAACACTTTGATCTTCACGCCGCGTCTAAGTGCTTATATTCGTTTCTCTTAGCAACAAATTACGCATAAAAGTACTTACATACTGTAAGTAATTAAATATGCATGGTCTGCATTTCGTAGGAGACGTGGTAGTCCGACAGGTAAGTTGATAGGTCAGCGTGATACGAATAGAAAAACACGTTTTTTTTACAATCAATGTAGGTCAACCCCTCTCCCTCTCTGTCTGACTGTCTGTCTGTCTGTCACTTTTTAAAAATCTCTCTTTTCCTCTCTCTTTCAATCACACACACACACAAACACGTGCGTTCGTGTCTGCATGAATGCACAAATATGCACACACACATCAGCACATATACAAAAATTATGTTAATATCTATCTATCTCAGTGTATACATATCTATCTATCTATCTATCTATCTATCTCAGTGTGTACATATCTATCTATCTATCTATCTATCTATCTATCTATCTATCTATCTATCTCAGTGTGTACATATCTATCTATCTATCTATCTATCTATCTATCTATCTCAGTGTGTACATATCTATCTATCTATCTATCTATCTATCTATCTATCTATCTCAGTGTGTACATATCTATCTATCTATCTATCCCAGTGTGTACATATCTATCTATCTATCTATCTATCTATCTCAGTGTGTACATATCTATCTATCTATCTATCTATCTATCTATCTATCTATCTATCTCAGTGTGTACATATCTATCTATCTATCTATCTATCTATCTATCTATCTATCTATCTATCTATCTATCTATCTATCTATCTCAGTGTGTACATATCTATCTATCTATCTATCTATCTATCTATCTCAGTGTGTACATATCTATCTATCTATCTATCCCAGTGTGTACATATCTATCTATCTATCTATCTATCTATCTCAGTGTGTACATATCTATCTATCTATCTATCTATCTATCTATCTATCTATCTATCTATCTCAGTGTGTACATATCTATCTATCTATCTATCTATCTATCTCAGTCAGTACATATCTATCTAGCTATCTATCTCTTTACATTCACTGACATAGATCAGCAAACAATCTGATAAACACACACACACACACACACATACATATATATATATGTATATATATTTATATATATATATATATATATATATATATATATATATATATATATATATATATGTAATCGCTGAACACATGTTTATTTATCATACGAATCAATATTTATATCTGCAGACCTATCTATCTATCACTCAGTTTCTATCTGCTTAAACCCTACAATTTTATAAGTGAGTAAAGTTGGTAATCATAGTCGAAGGTAACCCGGAGGCTCCCTTTTCGATATCTACTACACCGAGGTGTAGGGGAAGGTGCTACGACTTTTCGGGGAGTGTTCCACTTTACCCTTAATTCGTATCTTATAATGCTGCATGTTAAGCAAGGCGGTATCAATTACCATTTTTGAGTCTTTTGGTACGACTCGAACTACGATTGAATCCTTGTCTCCTGGGCCATTGGCGAACACTCAAACCATTATACCAATGTCCGGTTGATACATTTGTCAATCTATTTTGTTATCTCGTTAAAAAAAATCTTGTTAAAAAATATGACATTAACACACTTAGAGGATGTTCACCTTAGTTATTTATTTAGCAGTAAATAAACTAATAGCAGATAAGACGTAAAATATTTCCTATCGAAGAGTTGAACATTCTGTCTTCAAAAAATATACTTTAAACAAATTCGATTAATTTTTTCCCAAGCGATACAGAAGAAAATATGAAATAATAAGGTGAATCATTGGGAACTGTGCAAGAGATAAAAATTTTACCATGCTTTATGCAAAGCTGACTAGAAACAATTTTTGTCTTTCCTATATTTGTCTCTGCCTCCCTCCAGACACGACTTGACACAAGGTCAATGACCTGAAGGTCGATTATAGTGGAGATTTAAGGGAGCATGACGATGCTGCTCATCAGCCCACTTATTGTAATGTGGGTCTGGTGAGCCTTGCTGGACTTGGACCTAAATCTGGATCCAGACACTATTATAGCTTTAACTGATTATAGCTTTTGCCTGATTATAGCTTTAACTGGACAGCAAGGTCCAGTAGTATACAATGGTGACAAAAGTGTCAATGATGCAGCTCGCCCACCCGAAGGTGGCCCAGCCGAAGGCGGAGGCCTTTTGGCCACAAGTCTGCCATGGAACTTTGACTGTCCGGCACGGATTCTAGACAGTCTTTCATCTTTCCTCACATTCCAATGTGAATGGGTTTTAGAATCATTTTCCCTTGTTTCTATTGACAGTTTTTTTTTTTATTGTAGTGATATTTACTTTTAGTCAGGTATGCCCAACCGCTTGTGGAGTTCTGCAAGAATTCTCTTTGAATAAGAGACTGACTTTCATGTCTCGAATTTTGCTGCTATTTGTCTTGGAGATGCAAATTGCTGAATCATTTCATAATTTTTTCCTAAACTTTGTGTCATTCCATAATAATTGCCCCTGGAAGGCATTTTTAAAAAAGCAGTAAATGAATAAATAAAACCTAAAATTTATGGCATTAATTTTAAATTTCAAACCAAGGCATGTCGACCGGCGTAGGGAAATGACACATATGATGATTCTAAAAATATCATGCTATAAGTAATTAAATCTGAGAATAAAAAAAATGAGATAATTTGAAAATCGAGGAGTCGAGTTCTGAAACTCAAAGAGAGAAGTTGGGTTAGGCGTTTGCACGAATCGGTAAGAGACAGGGCGAAGAAGATACATTGTTAAAACCCTTACAAGGTCTTCCTCTCTCTCCTGATTGTGTTTACTGCAATAAAATGTTTGAATTAAACGGCTTCGTATCTGAACCACATGGGTTGCCTATTATTTTTGAATTTTGATATTCAAGATAATACCAGTAACGTTACTCTATTACATTAATCTAAACATTCTTCAGACAATTTTTACGTAAATTACTTCATAGATTTGTATCATTTATTATTCATTTCTCATTACAGGCTTCTTTGTGAATAAATAAATACATGAATAAATAGATGAATTGATAAATAGATAAATAAGGGGATATTTTATTACGTAAAAATATTCAGCAATTAAAGAAAAATGTTTCGCTTCTTATCTGTTATTAGATTATTTACTGCTAAATTTAAAAAAAACCAAAAACTAAACATCCTATAAGTGTGCTGATTCCTTAATTTTTGTCAGAAGTGTTCATTTGCTATGTCTCAGATATCAACAAAAATATGAACAGAAAGAGGTTTGGATTCAAAGTTTTCTGTCTCCTAGATAGGTTGCCATAGTAAAGTTAACAAGTCTAGTCTTCCCTATAGCTGGAAGGGGAACAGGTAGATTCATATATTTCCCAAAGTTATCAGTGGTATAAGAAATGCAAATAGCCTCGTCCAGGACTTGAACTCGGGTCACTGTATCCATTTCCAATGCAATGACGATAAACATTACTCAATGAGCACCCCAACCAATCAACCAAACAGACACACAAAGACAAACACACACATACACACATAGATAGATAGATGGAGAGACAGATGCAACTGAGATAATATATATATATATATATATATATATATATATATATATATATATATATATGAACATATTAAGATAGATAGATAGGTAGATAATAAGAGACTGATATATATATATATATATATAGGTGTGTGTGCGTTTGTATGTGTGTATGTGAACAGATATAGATATATGCGGACACAGATAGATGGGTAGAAAAAGAGTTAAAGTGATATGAACAGTCAGAGATAGATAGATAGATATGACTGAGATAGAAAGACATATATATGAATAGACATAGATAGATACATAAGAAGAGACATATATATATAAATATATGTGTGTGTGTGTGTGTGTGCGTATGTGTGTGTGAACAGATATAGATATATGTGAAGGGAAATTGATTGATAGAAAGAAAGGAACAGTCTGAGATAGATAGATAGATAGATAGATAGATAGATAGATAGATATGAACAGTTGCAATACATACATACATATATACATACAGAATAGATAGATAGATAGATAGATAGAAATGGACATAGATAGATAGATAGATAGATAGATAGATAGATATATATAATTGAGACAGAAAAACATATATGAACTGACTGAGATAGATAAATAAGAAGAGACTGATATATATATATATATATATATGTGTGTGTGTGTGTGTGTGTACGTAATATATATATATATATATATATATATATATATGCGTGCGTGTATGTGTGTGTGTGTATGTGTGTATGCGTGTATGTGCGTGTGTGAGTCTCTGCGTGCGTATAAACAGAGATAAGTATGTGTTAGATTTATTGATAGATAGATAGATAGATAGATAGATAGATAGATAGATAGATAGATAGATAATCGCTGTGTTGGCAGAGTGATAAAAGTGCAATCATTAACTTTATCATATTACTAAAAGCCGCTAAAAAGGTTTGACTGACACAGGAAGTCATACACAACAGAACCAAAGTCAAAAAACATTACAACAAAAATCAACATGTCGACTTCAGAGTTTCAATGGATGAATTCGAGAAAGAAAAAAATGCTTCAGAGAAAAAAGAGAATACCTTTGCCATAACGTGATATGTAGCAAGCAAGTCTTGTCGTTGAGTTTGCAACTTTATTGATTTTACTTCTCACTGAGCGCCCTAATTCACATTCCTTAGGCCAAATCAAACCAATCAAATAAATGACCAACAGAAGAAGCCACATGGTTAATGGGCCACACTCAAGGGTTCTTTTTATTGTTGTCTAGTTTTACTTTGATCGAACACCCTCTTTGCTTAGACCTTGTGCCAGATAAATCTATCTATCTATGTCAGTCTATTCATATCTATCTCAATGTTGCCCCGTTGGCTGGTGCTGTAGAATACACCGACTGCAGAGATGCAGTCGGTGTAATCTACAGCCACCTCCACAAAGAGGGTCCATGACACGACACTAAACAATCTGATAGTGAGGCTCTAGTAATGCTGGAGCTTTGGGGAATGCGGGGCACCTCTTCATTGCCGTTGCTCTCGGGTCTACTCTTGCCCGGAATGGTATCAGCTGATAGGACTCTCTTTATGGGTCAAATAGAACTAAACTGCGTACTTATGCTAAACTGAATTACTTGAAATAGAACTGTTTTAATATTTAAACTGCATACTTATGCTAAACTGAAATATTTGAAATAGAACTGTTTTGACATTTAACTGAATGTGAAAAAAAACTATACTGATACTAAACTGAATTTGCTGAATTAGAACTGTTTGAATAAACTGAATTACTTGAAATAGAAATGTTTTTGACAATTAAACTGTGTATTCATGTTAAACTGAATTGTTAGTAATAGGTCGGATTATTTGTATAAAAAGGGATTTAGTATTAAATGACCAACAAAGGTTGATATGCCATAAAAACCCAACCAACCAACCAACCAACCAGTGTTTTCATATCTATCTATCTATCTATCTATCTATCTATCATAATTTGTTTTACACGTGTACAATATCTCTATCTATAACAACCACAACTACTATTACTAGTACAACTAAAGATAATAATAATACACACATGGATAAGTTTCTCAGAGCGGACACTGGATGTATCTTGGAGGACCTACCTGGAACGATGGATGATAGGAATGGATGGAGAGAGAGAGGGGGAGAGGGATAAGGGGGTAGGAGGGAGGGAGAGAGAGAAGAGAAAGGAGGGAGGGAGAGAGAGAGAAAGAGAGAGAGAGAGTCAGGAAATTCATGCTGTTTGTGCGATAATGAACAAATATATGGTTTCTTGTAGCTTTTACAAAAATTAATAACCGTTCATTCGTAGAGGTATAATCTATCTAGCATTCCTATCTTACCCAAATAATTTGCACACAATTATATGGTATCTAGTATTCCAATCAAATATTTATAATTTATTCATAATTGTAAAGTATCCTAGGACTATTTCTATTTAATAGCAATCGTTTGTTTGAACACGTCGTATGGTTTCACGTATTCCGATCCAATAATAATAATTTTCAAACAGATCTATTTGACTCACTCCGAGTCAGAGTGGACCTGGGAGTAATAAAAATGAAGGAGTAATCCATACACCTCTGGAGTCTCACAACCAAATTCAATTTAATGTCATTGCCAGGAATGAGTAGAGTGTTTGCCAATGGTCCGGGAGACCTAAGTTCAGTCCCAGGTCGCGTCATACCAAAGACTTTAAAAATGGTACTTGAAAGATCCTTGCTTAACACTCATAAATATAAGGTATTTTTCAAGGGGGAAGTAGAGCAATCCAGGAAAAGGAGTAGCGCCCTCTCCTACACTCTGGTGTAGTAGCTATCGAAAAGGGAGCCTTCGGGTCCCCCTCGACTAAAGGCGTCAACTTTACAACTTTTATTTTACCCCTCTGCATGGATAGATCGGTATATTCTAAGCCACACCATTAGGGCGGACAACAGACATAGGGAACACAATAACACCTTTGGATAGAGCAAGTTTTACGCCTTCGTATATTGTTTATTCTCACGGAAACCACAAATGGATATACATTTTTGTCAGCAGTGAACTATAGCCAGCATGCTGTTTCCAGAAGATGGTGGCTGTGAAAATAAAGCCTTTTTTATTTTTCAAGAAAACTACGACTGAAACTAGGGAACTCAATAACACCTTTGGATAGAGCAAGTTTTAAACTTCCAAATAACTTTGATCGTCTGGCCCAATCGGCTGTGGCTGTAGAATACACGGACTGCTTCTCCGCAGAGGGGTAAACCCCTTCCCCCACCAACTCATGTCCTGGATATGACACTAAACAATCTGATGATGAGGCTCCAGTAATACAGGAGCTTTGGGGAATGCGGAGCACCCCTTCATTGCCATCGCTCCCAGGTTCACTCTGACCCGGAGTGGTAGCACCTGATAGGGCCGTATCTATGGGTCAAATAGAACAAAACTGCATACTTATGCTAAACTGAATTACTTGAATTAGAACTGTTTGATTAAACTGAATAACTTGAAATAGAAATGTTTTTGACAACTAAACTATGTACTTACATTTGAACTGCGTAAACTGAATTGTTTGAAATGAAATTTTTTTTGTATGCTAAACGGAATTCTTTGAAATAGAATTGGTTAGTTGTATAAAAAATTGGTTAGTTGTATATAAAAATGGATTCGGTATTACATAACCAACAAATGTTGATATGCCATAATTATTTGAATTAAAACTCTTTACCGAAACTGAATAGCTTGAAATACAAATATTTTTGACAAACTGATTATTTTTATAAAAATGGATTGAGCATTAAATAACCAACAATGGTTGATATGCCATAAAATCCAACCAACCAACCAACCAACCAACTTTTATCTTCTCAGGCACCACAACCGGCTATACATTTTTGTCAGCAATGAGAAACAGCCTGTATTTCAGAGGATGGTGGTTTTGAAAATAAAATCACTTATTTATTTTCCATGAAAGCAACTACAGCCACTGGGAACATAATAACACCTTTGGATAGAGCATGTTTTCAGTTAAAAACTGTTTTTTTTTTTTCGTTTAGGCTTTGTAAATTGCCACATTTTTGCCAACGATAAGCAATATCCTGTGTGC
Source organism: Sepioteuthis lessoniana (assembly GCA_963585895.1). Classification (NCBI taxonomy): domain Eukaryota; kingdom Metazoa; phylum Mollusca; class Cephalopoda; order Myopsida; family Loliginidae; genus Sepioteuthis; species Sepioteuthis lessoniana. The sequence goes on from OY757934.1 coordinate 70,987,162, forward strand.
CGATCTTGTAAGAAAATCTTCAGCAAAAGTTATAGCTCTTATCTATTTTGACGGAAATTGCACCATACACAGGGAGCATAAGGACCTCATCAACAAGAGAAAGTGTTCTTACTCTAAAACAGGAACTTCTACATAGAAACAGATCATTGTGTACATTAGCCAGCGATAAAAAAGAGCCTCTATTTGTACCGCAGAGAACTATTGAAATTGTTTAGATTCAGTCCTGATCATGGTCTTATAATCGTGTATGTAATTTTGAACAAATCTTAATCCTATGAAATATGCAGAAAGTATTGTTTAACCACTTCAACGAAATGCATAGTTATAATTGTAAACAGGAGCTTCACAAGGATGTTGCGTGATGTTTTGAACAAATCCTGGAAGCAGGACCCGACTAAACAACGGTTTTTCGGCCACTTACCTCCTAGCTCGCAAAATATCCAAGTAAGCCAAGTAAGTTACATTAGGTACGGCTGGAGATGTTTGGATGAACTCGTAAGTGACGTTGTCCGATAGACTTATTTACATTGGCAAAACAATGTTGGCCGACAAGTTCTGTGAGGATACTAGATACCGTCGAGAAGACTTAATAAGTGTGATGGTCGATTGGAACCGACGCCAAGAAAGAGAGAGAGAGAGAGAGAAAGAGAGAGTCAAAAGAATTTGTGTTGTGTGTACGTTTGATGATGATCATGAGGAAATATAGAATGTTGGTGTGATATTATTAAGGTTGATAACTAAGTAGATTCCGTAATTATTTTATTTGTATTGATAAACTGAAATTAGCAAGAAACTTTGAATGGAAGTGTAAGTTGCAAAGGTCATAATGTGCACTTCTCGAACGTGTCGGCAGATTATTAGTACACAGGTTGTTTTGAAATCGAAGGTTGAAGACCGGATATTGGGTAGTAAACACATTGAATGTATGTCGGCTAGCTTTGATCATGACGTCATGCGTGAAAGTTAAACACACGTGTCCTTATATCATTAGTGAATGGAAAAATTAAGAGATTATAATATAGGCAAAATTTTAGTGTCAGTTTTGGGGCAGTTCATAGTTTAGAGCTCACAGGAAGAGACATTCGTCTGATAACTTTCTCGGGCGAGAGGGATCGAAGTCGAGTTTTTTGTTCGTTCGTCTCAGACGCAAGTGATTCTTAGCGTTTTTATGACACAACAGTAGATCTTTTTATCTTCCTCTCGCGTTTAATGTCTGACTGCTAGAAAAATAGCTATGCCCAAAATTTTTTTTAAAGCAACGAGTCCCGCTGGTATTTGCGAAATATAACAATTATAAATGTTCAAGATGGTAACGGGTCGGTGAGGCTACGTCACACACGTTCTATTTGGTCGCGCTGTGGTACAATGGTAGTATTTGTAATTGGGGAAAGCTCATTAAAGTAGATTTTCCATTAGGAATTTATACAAACCTGTAAATATTTATAGAGGCGAAAAAAATAAAGCGCAACACAAATTATCAATTATAAACTGATCGAAAGAAAAAAAATTATTAGGAAGTAATGCATCGCTTCTAATCAAGCGAATACCAGTAGTTTTGGAGTATGCGTCATGGTTTCGCCGTTTCTGGTTTAGCGTAAACCGTTCTGTTTTGCTTTTATACTTTCATGAAAGAAATACAGCATATCAAGATACGAAGATTGTGTTTTTCCTGTTTGAAAAGAGTGAAAAAACATAAAAATAAAAAAATAAAAGTAAATGAAAGGCTTCGTTGCACACTGTTTTCGGTAAACGATTTAATTTTTATTTTAATTTATTTTTTCTTTCTTTATTTATTTTATTTATTTCATTTTTTTTTTTGTATTTAAAAGAAAGGGAAATCTGCTTCTTCAACTTCAAAAAAAAAAAAAAAGAGAAAAAAAAGATGTGTGAACAGATGTGTGGGTGGGCTAGCACCTCGCGGTTTGTTCGACCCTCATGCCGTTCCCTGCTTGTTCACCCTTCCCTTCTCGAGGGACGTGGCTTACTCTGATGAGAGTCTGGGCCAACGTCATCCAATAGATACCAGCCAGACCTACACAGACAGGGACTGATAACAGAATGTCTGTATGGGGAGAGACGCAACGGATGTGGGAGAAATTTCGCTGAAAAATGTATCTTTTTCTTTAATCTTCGCCAAAGCCAACAAATTTCCTTCGAGTTTACTCTATCTATCTATCTATCTATCTACTAACATATAGATAGAAATATTCAAACTTACATTGATGCGTTTGATCATTTCTACCTATATGTTAATAGAGAAACATACTCAAAGAAAACATACATCATATACTCGAATATATATCATCATCATCATCATGTCGTGCTGGTAGCACGGATATCCCTGACCCTCTCTCGCCACTCTTCCCTATCGTTCACCGCCTCAGGCAGGTCTTCAGGACAACATCCCGTATCCTCACATAGTTGCTGAATGTATGTTCGTGCTGGTCTTCCTGCTTTTTCACGGCCATATGTGGTGGTCCATAAGAGTACATCACTGATGAGTTCGTCCCTGCTTCTTCAGCAGTGTCCTGCATGTCTGGTTCGTCTAACTTGAATAGTTTTCGTGATAGGAGGCAGGTGGCCGTACAGTTGGTGTCTTGTGGGGTGTTGCCGCCAGGAATTGTGCAAGATTGCTCGCAGCATTCTTGTGTAATTGCCGTCTAGCTTCTTCTCCAGCCGTTTTGTTAGAGTCCATGTAGTGCATCCATATAGTAGTATCGATGCCACCGCTGCCTGGAAGAAACTGCGTTTCATTTTATCGGGTAGATCTGATTTCCATATAATCGATAGCCTATTGATAGCTGTCCATGCCTTCGTTAACCTCGTATCGATGTCCTTTTCGATTGTTTGATTAAATAATAGACACATTTTGTCAATATAATTTAATTAAGATCCTTCCAAGTTTATTGATAAGTGTCTTCGTTTCAGTTTGGGAGTGGTTGATGAATTTACCAAAATTGTCCCGAGCACTTTTGGACCTTTCATAGGCCATCATCAGCGGTTGCTTGCATGTGTAAAGAGTGTTTTTAAAGAGTCTTGAAAGATTTTTGGTTTTTATAATATAACAAACCTACGCAAACGCAGAGTTGGATAAAATTGAGTTTCTGATGAATGTAAAAAACAGAACGCTATCAACGGGAATGGAATATTATTAATAAATATGGAATATTTGAAAAAAAGAAAAAAAAAAATAAAGGCATTGCAAAACATTGTCGCTATTTTTAAAATTTATTCTATTGATTTTATTTATCTATTTATTTATTTTCATATGGTAAATTCATCCAATCTGAAACCAAGAAACTTAAAAGGATCTTTATAAAATCATACAGACAAAATGAGTATTTATTATTTAATCAAATAATATATATATATATATATATATATATATATATATATATATTGATATAATTATATAAACAAAATGTGCCTTTATGCTTTAATCAAACGTGATTAAATGAAAGACTGCTGCCTAATGACACACACACGCACACACACACACACACATATATATATATATATATATACGGACGATATTAAGAATGAGTGCTCAATATCGATGATATATAATGTGTAGATTTTAATAACTTAGACACAAAATCAACAACGCTTGTCAACGGCCAGGACTTTGGCAATTTGTTCATCAAAGTAAGTATATGTGTGTACATGTGTGTGTGTGTGTGTGGTTTAAAAAACAGTCAAGGAAGAATGTATCAATATTTTTTATTGAGCCTTTCTTCTTTACCAACAATGAACCGTAAATCTAGATCGAATAAATGAAGAAATTACCCAAAACATTCGGTGTTTCGAGCCCTTTCGGTCCTGTCTTTATTCGTTTTCATGATGGTACAATTATTTTTTTATGATTTAAACAAAAATCATTTTCATAATTTTACGTCATTTAAAAAAAAAGGTACATTTTTTACATGCGTTTTTCTACAGTTTAAACGAATTTTGGTTGGTTGGTTGGTTGATGTTTTATGGCGGATCAACTCTTGTGAGTTATTTGATGCCAAATCCTGTTTTTAATATATGCATGATTTGTAAGGAAATAGTTTGTAGATAACTTTTTTTAACAGCTCATTTGTTTGCTCACAGTTAAATGCTTTCAAGTATTCCAATCTAAAATTATTAATTGTATTTGATATTAATGATTGATTTACATATATCTAAATGGTTTCTATGAAATACTAATAAGTTAGCGACAGTAGTTGAGGGCGACCAGAAGGCTCCCTTTTCAATAGTTACGACATCGAAGTGTAGGGAAGGCGTTACTCCTTTCCCTAGATTGTCCCACTTTACCCTTGATATGTCCTTATATCGCTGAGTGTTAAGCAAGGAGGTATCAAGTACCATTTTTTAAGTCTTTGGTATTGAACCCAGATCACCCGAACCATTGGCGAACACTCTACCCACTAGACCAATGTGACGGTAATAAAAAAAAAATACTAATAGTTCTCCTTAATATTAATCATTTCTCTGCACATTGTCAAATTGTTTCAAATATCCCTACCTGAGACAAATAATTCCACTAAATATTAAACATTTATTTGCACACAGTTTGTTTGTTTGTTTTACGGCATATCAGCCTCCTCGGTCATTTAATGCCAAATCAAGTTAAATAGCAGGTGGAAACGAAAAGATCTGTTATGTTGGAATTTACGAGGTGCATTCGATAAGTTTCCAGACCTTTTTTCGTATGGGCACTTTTATTGATAGTACACACATGAAACTCCAGTCCCCTTCGAAGTAATCTCCTCCGACTGCAATGCACTTGTTGTACCGTTCCTACAACTTCTGGAAGGCTCCATGGAAGTACTCTTGTGTGAGCGTGTCAATGACCTTCGTCACAGCCTCTTTCAGCTCCTCGATTGTCTCATAACGACATCTTCAAAGCTTAGGGAATAACCAAAAGTCACAGGGAGCAAGATCTGGACTATTGGGAGGCTGAGGAACTGTCTTGATGCCCATCTTGCTCAAACAGTCTGTGACAAGGATGGAGTGGTGGTGTGGTGTATTGTTGTGGTGGAAATACCACTGACCCGATTTAAAGAGTGCTGGCCACTTCCGGCGGAATCTCTTCCTGAACTCCCTTAAAACCTCATCATAGTAACCCTAGCCCTAACCCTTTAGCCAATCAACTCCTCCCACACCTCTCATTATCCCTCACAGACTCCGTGCCTTCCTTGAATCTCTTATGCCACTCAAAAACTGATGCTCGATTCATGCAAGATGCTCCAAAAGCAGTCTGAAGCATTCCATACGTTTCTGGTTGCAGTTTTAAAATTTTAGATAAAAAACATTGCTGTGGATCGCACCAGACAAATAGCATAATATTTCCTCCGTGAAGCTCCGCATTTGGGGTAGGCTGCGGCTTTGGAGATTAGTCCTTATCAATCCATTCCTTTTGACATTGGAAATTGTCATAAAAGCCCCATTTTTCGACATCTGCAATGATTTTCTTGAGAAACGGGTTATTTCTCTGCATTGAAAGAAGATTTGTCACTTTGTAAATGCAATTTTCCTTATTCTTCGTCTTAAGAGTATGAGGAACTCAAATGCCCAGCAAGCTCATTATTCTATTTTTTTTTAAGTGGCTGCAGATTGTGGATTGGGATGTGTTGAGGTCAAGTGCTAATTCTTGAGTACTTTTTCATGGGTTTCTTTCCACGAATCGTCTTAAAGCATCTTGATCAAGGTCAGATGAGCGTTTTCGTCTCGGTCCATTTTCCAATGATATATCACCTAAACGAACCTTTGAGAATCAGTTTCTGACTTAGCATTCAGTAATGCTACCTTGGCTTCAAGCACTAGAAATTTTCATTGCTGTTACTGTAACTTTTTTTTTGTCCTCACATTCCCACAACATTACAAATATACACTTTCACTTCCTCCGTTTAAGGGCCTGAGATCATAGATTAAGTTATGATACGCCCTCTTTTACTATTGAAATAACAATGAAAAATGAAAGCACTCTTTAATCAGGTAATTTCCTCTTGTGTTTTTAAACATAGGAAGTTTAAAATAAGTAAGTGCAGCTTGCTTTAAAAAAGACGTACTTATGACTTAACCGAATGATAATCCTAAGTAACAAAAAAATTAGTTGTATTTGACCCATACATAGGACCCTACCAAGTACTACAAATTCGGGTTCGAATGAACCTGGGAGTAATGGCAATGAAAGAGTATTTCACATTTCCCAACGGTGGTGGACTAGAATCTCACCATCAGATGCAGTTTAGTGTCATATCAAGGATACTCGTCAGAGCGGTCTTACCTCTCTACAGAGTTGCAGTCGGCGTATTCTACAGCCTAAGCAGACAAAGCAGAAACAGATTTTGTAAGTTGACGTCCCACAGTTATGTTTCACATATGCTTGTCTTGGGAGGATCCTCATAGTGTCACACAGCTGTTATAAAAAAAAGTGGGATTCTTATGGTCATTAGATATAGAACTTCCTGTCAGTGTCCAAAGAAGATAAGAACTTCCCGTCGTTGTCCAAAGAAGATTCAAATTTCCTGTTTTGTCCAAAGAAGATTAGAATTTCCTGTTCTCGTCCAAAGAAGAAAAATCTTTCTGCCCTTGTCCAAAAAAGAAAATCCTTCCTGTCCTCGTCCAAAGAAGATAAAAACTTCATCTCTTTGTCCAAAGAAGATAAGAATTTTCTGTCCTTGTCCAAAGAAGAAAAAACTCTCTGCCCTTGTCCAAAGAAGAAAAACCTTTCTGTCCTCGTCCACAGATGATATAAACTCCCTGCCCTTGTCCAAAGAAGATAAAAACTTCATTTCTTTGTCCAAAGAAGATAAGAACTTCCTGTTCTCGTCCAAATAAGATAAACTTTTCTGCCTTTGTCCAAAGAAGAAAAACCTTCCTGTCCTTTTTCAAAGAAGATAAAAACTTCCTGTTCTTATCAAATGAAGACTTTATTTTTAGATGTTTTTGTTTTATAAGTGTAGTTTTAGATGTTTTTTTTCTATAATTTTAGTTTAAGTCAATATTTCTAAAAGGATCTTTTTACGTGAGATAGAGTTCGGCAGCTTAGTCTCATACCGAGGAGAGTTCTTACCTTTTTTGCCGAGGTCGTGTAGATGAAAAATCACACGGGACTGTGAGATTCGAAGTTTGCCTGATACTCTCCAAGTGCTGCTCTCCGGATTTGCCTCTATAGCTTTAAGCCCGCCCTCTGAATCTAAACTTTTAGGTCTGCTTGTCAAGATTCTTGCAACCTGAGCCACATTTTCCCACCATCTGATTGCTGTGTCGTGATCAAATATTTTTGGTTGCCTCGTCGGCTCAGTTTAAACTTATAGTTATAAGTTCCACACGTAGACTACATTGCCCGTTCATCGATGTGGCTTTCAAATCATAGATGGAGAGTCAGCGCACCAACTACCACAGTACTACCAAACTCTACGGGTATCTTTCCGTGACTTGAAGTGGTTCGGCCACGTAATATATGCACCGTCGCAAAAGTTTTTACTTACTCTTGTGATTTTTAGAAATATCATTTCATGTTTTTTCTTTTCGACAAATTTTGGCACATTGATATTTCAAGTGGTATGTGTTCGCTCAGATGATTTATAGGTGTATTCTGATCAGAAAGGTGGCAGGTCAGGAGTGTAGATAAGGCCGTAGATGTTTGTACAGCAGACTCTGATGCAAATCTTGAAACTCACCAGAAAATTTTGAAGTAATTTATTATTCTAATCTTTCCACTCCTTTGCCGTGTTGTGGAATTTTTGGTAGCTCCAGTGCCACATCCTCCAGCAACAACAAAAAAGGTACTTGAAAACTTTTTAATCAAGGTAAAAGGTATGAATAAAAAACATTATGTCGATAAAATCAGAATAAAATAAAAATTAAATAAAGTAATAATTTAATAAGATCTGAGGCCGATTTTTGGCTCAAAATTATGGACACAGGTTTTCGTGGCCTCTTATATCATAAAAAATAGATCGATCGATAGATAGATTTGAACAGACTGTGATAGATAGATAGATAGATAGATAGATAGATGAAATGTTTCAATTACATATCATTACTGAAGAGACCATAGCCATCGTAATTGATAAGATGAAAGCCAATATTTTTAGTTTGTCTATCATCTTTATTGAAACTTATATTAATGAAAGGGTTCTGCTCAAATTCTTAAGAAGTTAGACATTTCAGCTGTAAATGTTTGAATTTGATTTGCGATAATTTTAGTTAACTTCCTTTTAGAAGTGCAATTTCAAAGTATTAGTTTAATATGCCCTTCCCCTCACAAGAAAAAAACATCCTTTGGAAGGAAATAGTTGAAAACTCTGGTAGAATAAATTTTCGTTTAAAGAAATGTTCTTTAGGATGTGTTCTTATACTTTCCTTCTTTTTCTTTCTTCTTTTTTTACTTTTTTTTCATACTTTGTGCTAGTAATGATTTTAACGTCTTGTATCTCGTGTAAGAATTCGGAAGATACGTGGGCAAAAATTTTCCTTTTTCATCTTTCAATCCCATTATCTATTTTTTTTTTGTTTTGTTTCCAAGGCTCAAGGGAGAAGAGAGTTCATGCTTTTCCTAAAAGGTATAAGCACAAAGTGAAACGCAAACAACTTCGGGACATCCATTACATTTCCTTCCACGATAATTCTTACACTAAACCTCATTTCTGTCTTTGGATTTTTTATGGCATTTCAACCTTCGTGGATTATTTAATGCTAAAGCTATTCTTGTACAAGAGCAGTAATGGTAAAACAACTGAGAGGATAAGGTAGTTTATATGTCAATATTCTCTTGCTCCATATTACAAAAGATAAAGAAATTCGTAATTCCAATCTGTTAGTACGACAGTATCTACATCCGGTATAGTTTTAAACTAGCTGTACTTACCGATATGAGATACAGGTTTTTAATGTGGTCATTGATGTTCATGAAGTGTTTTGTGTTAAAGTCTTTCATTGATTTTATATCTAACTGGCATGTTGCTTTCAAAATCTAATATCTCTGATAGTGTTATCCATATTTACCGACCCCTCTGCTCGGGCAGGATATGACACAAGGCCAATTTTTAAGCAAAGTTTAACAGGTTTAATTCAGAGTTTTCCTTATAGACTAGTTGTCTCACCAAGGCTGAAGAACCCATTCTGCCTTACTATTTACCCATAGCTGGGGGGAGAATAATTGGATTCATACCTGTTATCACTAAAAAAAGCCCAGGATGGTAAACATTGCTAATGATAAACCTGTTCTAGTTCTTGTGTGTTCTCTCACCCTCCTCATGGTGACATGGCCATGGAAGAAGATACTGGTTTTAGTTGACGCCAAACTCGAACAGAATTTGAACCAGTGCTTTGTTCGTAGTCATTCCAAAAATGTCTCAAATTGGAAACTGTCTTTGTTGTATGCCAAAGAGAAACTATTTCTCAATGGGTTGTACAGGGATTCTTGGCGAAGACATTTTTACAGCGAGGAGAACAATGAGGCATAAAAAAGGTGAGAAAGTTTAGGAAAGACTTTATATATATTATCTAAAACCTTTCCAATAATGACTCGAACGATTCCTGAGAGGTTGGTTGAAACCAGACCAAAAAATATCAGTGCCTTAATTGTACAGATGGATGGACAGACATATAATAAATTATATGACGGCAAACCGTCCTGGCTACATCAAGACATTTATACTTTGCGCTTCTAGAAATAGTTGTGTAACTCTGCCAGAATTGACAGATAGAGAGATAGATAGATAGATAGATCTATCTATCTATCTATCTATCTATCTATCTCAGTATGTCTATAACTATCAGACTGATTTAATATCAATTTCAGTCCGTACATTTTTCTCTTTATCTATGCTACTATCTCTGCTCTCTCTTTAACCCTCTCTCTCTCTCTATATATATATATATATATATACTCACAAAAATATTATATATTTTTTTTAAAAAAGGTCCACAAAGAGATTTGTATTTTTTGAATTTATGTACACACACACACACACACACACACACACACACACACACATATATATATATATACATATATATATATATATACTTGTCGCATTAAATGTCTGTCTGTCTGTCTCTTTCAATCTCTCTCTCTCACTCTCTCTCTCTCTCTCTCTCTCTCTACACGTATATATACATAACTGTCACTTTAAATTCATCTATCTATTAATTTAGTTCGGTTCGAATCTCTCTCTTTCTCTCTCTAATCTCTTTCTCCCTCTCTTTCTCTCTCTCTCTCTCTCTCTCACACTCTCTCTCTCTCTCTCTATATATATATATATATATGCCAGCTGACATCTATGTCTTTCTATCTTTTAAAATTACTCCACTTCACAATGCCAAATTTATACTTATATATTTATCTCAGCTTTCTTCCCCAAGGAAATCAAGATTATGGAAAAACCAAGCGAGTTGTATCCAATGTAGATTTTTTCCATCGAAAGAAGCCTCCAAGATTTAGCGAATATATCTGCCCAATATCTATGGGCGGACCGAAATTGCCGAGTTTCCTAGACTATGCTTAGTACGGCCCAGTGCCAAGTATTAAAAAAAACCAAAATTCCCTTACGTAAATCTTATAAGTAAAAGAAGATAGGTTTACCGAAAAAATCAGCATACGAGATCTTGACCTTTGGCAGCGAGGAAAAACATAGAACTATTTCGAGAGACTTGACGAAACTGAAATTCGATACCGTCAAGGTTCAAATGGATGCAGGAATATATGCCAAATTTTTATATTCGCCCAGAAAATGAGCATTCGAAGTACTTATTTTCCCTGGATATGAACACTGATCTTTTACGACAAAACTCTAAAATTAGTTGACCAGTTCATGAACCTCGCTAGTTGTATCTTATCAACATACGCACAGGAAAAGCATAGACTGCTATTATCAAGTAATTAACCATATAAAATCTGATCCCTCTGATAGAATAAAGCAGTAATTCTTTTAAATTGTAGCTATGTTAATACAACTGTATGGCTGCACCACTTCGACTCTAACGAAACGATTGAAGAAACTAGATGTTAACTACTCAAGAATGCTGAGTGCTGTTTTGAACAATTCCTGGAAGCAGCATCCTACTTATCAGCAGCTGATTGGTAATTTACCTTTCATCACACAAATCCTCAAGATAAGACTGGGTACTTATGCAAGTAATGTTCTCCAATGGACCCATGCATATGGACATACCTGTGTTAGTTGACAAGTTAAAACTCACATTCACCTGCTCTGTGCGGACACTGGATGACGTCGAGAGGATTTACCCAGAGCAATGACTGACAGGGATAGAGAGAGTGAGAATGTCCAACGAATCCGTGTTGTCACCAGGCCTTTATGATAATGATGATGATGGTGATTCCACTATAAAAACAGTTCCCACCATAAATTGCACACCAACGTCCGCCACTTATTGTCGCTAGATGTGGCTACACCCCATGAATGACTACCCTACCTTTACGGAAGAAGGATACAAGCTTTTAACCGGCCAAAGATAGCTAGAACCTGTGTTTACATCAGTGAGTTCTAGAATCACCTGATTGTTTCGCATTTATGTGCTAAGTGTAAATGATTTCATTGTATATTGTTTCTGCATAGCGAAAAAAAAAAAAATCCTCACCAAAAAAACAAACAAAATGTTAAATTGAGAGGCCGAACCTATGGCGTAGGGATTAACATTCTGGAATGCGATATCGTTGTTCGCGAGTTCGAACTTTAGTCGTGCTGTGCAGTCCCACCATAGTTTTTTTTATAAAGATGGCTTTGGTATTACATAACCAGCAAAGGCTGATATGCCATTAAAGAAAGAAATTAAACCAAATCCATTAAATAGGTCACACTATAAACAGGACAGCATATACAAACATAGACATAGTGATGTATTTTTAATTGTAACCACCGAATTAGTAAATAATAATAATAATAGTCCTTGCTGGAGAACTGAAGAAAATTATGGAACATGCAGGTGTCGGTGATACCAATAGTTACTGGCGCATTCGGTACGGTTACCAAAATACTAGTACAGGGACTAGAGGATTTGGAAATAAGAGGACGAGTTGAGACCATCCAAACTACAACATTGTTGAGATCGGCCAGAATACTGTGAAGAATCCTGGAGACTTGAGGAGACTTGCTGTCTCACAAACTTAAGTGGAAAACCATCAGCTAATCCTGAAAAACTCTCAAATGTGTAAAACAGTAACAAATATAGCAAATGTAGGTTACGTGATGATACGGACAAAACGATCAATCACATAATAAGCAAATTAACGTAAAAGAAGTGAGGGTGAGGAAGGGGATCCATTGGGAACTGTGCAAGAAATTGAAACTTAAACATGGAAACAAGTGGTATGTGACAACCCGGAATCCGTCCTGGATAATAAGACGAACAAAGTTCTCGGGGATTTTGATCATCAAACGACCAGACCAAGTGATTGTGAATAACAACAACAAAAGAACCTGCTGATTAGTGACCTTTCCTGCCTCGGTAGATCATAGAGTAAAATTAAAAGACAATAAACAGAGGGATAGATAAGAGACTTTGCCTGAGAACTGAAAAAACTATAGAACCTGAAAGTGACGGTGATACCAGTTGTAATTGGTGCACCCGGAACAATCTCCAAAAGATTGATAAAGAGACTGGAAGACTTGGAAATATAAAGACAAGTGGAGACCATCCAAACTACAGCATTATTAAGAACAGCTAGAATACTGAGAAGAGTTTTGGATACTTGAGGTGACTTGCTGTCATTTAAATTCCAGTGATAAACCATCAGATAAAACTCGTGTAAAAACCCTCAAAGGAGTGAAATAATAATAGAAGCAAATTAAGCAAACAGGCGCAAAAGGAGGAAAAAACCTTGATATGAGTCGCTTAGAATAGTATACAAACGAACAAAAATCTGTCCTGAAAATAAGACACATAAAATTCTCTGGGATTTTGATTTACAATCCCGGCCAAAAGTCCTGACAGAATAATATGGTTCAACCAATCCCGGCCAGAAAACCAGACATAGTAAAATAGATCGGCTAATTCTGGCCAAAAGATCAGTCATATTAAAAAGGATCAACCAATCCCGGTCAAAAGACCAAACCTTGTAAAAAGGATCAGTCAATCTCGGCCAAAAGACCAGACCTAGTATTATAGATCAGCCAATCCCGGGCAGAAAACCAGACATATCAAAGAGGATAACCCAACCCCGGCCAGAAGACCAGACCACGTAAAATGGATCAGCCAATCTCGGCCAAAAGACCAGTCCTTGAATTAATTAACGAAAAACATAAAAAACACTTTGTCATCAAGTGGATTTTGCCTTTCCTGGACTCCACTGAGTGAAAATAGAAAAAAACAAAAATAGAAATAAATACTTGGATCTTAATAAAGAGCTGAAAATAGCGGGGTGTTGTGACGGTGATACTAATGATTGTGAACAGAAATGAAAGGGGATTGGAGGAATCGGAAACCAGAGGAAGAATTGAGACAATTAAAAAAAGCTAGAACAAAGGCATCCAAATTGACTTGATAGCTGGGCAATTTTCCAAATGCAGGTTTATCTTTTCAGTCACCTAGAAAAATTCAGAACAATATTTTTGAAGGCATTTTTCATTTAATTCTATAAAAGCTAAGCGATCAACATATTTTCCTGTAATTGCCGTAAAATTTGGTTCATCTTCGATTGAAATATTTCATTTCCCTAGTGGGTAGAGTGTTCCCCTATGGTCCAGGAGAATTGCTCAATCCCAGGTCGCGTCATATCAAAGACTTTTAAAATGGTACTTGATACCTCCATTCTTAACACTCAGCAATATAAGGTTCGTATCAAGAGTGGAGCAATCCAGGAAAAGGAGTATCGCCCTTTCCTACACCTCGGTGTAGTAGCTATTGAAAAGGGAGCCTTCTGGTCGCCCTCGTGTACGGCCGCCAACTTTTTTACCACTCAACTGAAATAGTCCAAATTGTTATTTAAAGTAACATAAGAAGTTTTCATCATCATGTCACGCCGCCAGCACCGATTTCCCTGACCCTCTCTTGCAACCATCGTAGGTCTTCCAGGCTACATCCCGTATCGGCACAGAGCTGTTGTATATAGGTTCTACCAGGTCTATGTGAAAGGGTCCACAGGAGTATGTCGCTTATGAGTTTGTCCCCTCTTCTCCAGCAGTAATACCTCATATATATTTATAGCCGAAGCAAAGACTCAAAAAATGGTGCTTGATGCCTCCTTGCTGAACACATAGCATTGCACGAATCAAGGGTAAGTGGAGCAAAGGAGTAGCGCCCTCCCCTACTCCTCAGTGTTGTAGTTATTGAAAAGTGAGCATTCGCGTTGCCCATGACTACGGTCACCCAACTTATAAAATATAGCCGACGTGAAGACACAAAAACATCTGTAAATCATTGTAAAATTATGTGAATCGGGAAAAAATATTTGGTTGGTTATGTTTTATGGCATACCAACACTTGCAGGTCAATAAATGCCAAAACCTGTTTATCACTTCTCTGCCTCGAGCCGGGGAGTTCGAAATTGATCACTTGGTCCCAGTGGGTACCGTCCTCGACCCAATGCTTTGAAGGGCACCAGAGGCCCGTCTAAAAGGAGAACATTGACATGGTCCAAGTATTTTTTGGATCAACCACACATGCATCAAGACTTGAGTGTGGCTCCCCACAATAAAATGGTCTTGTGCTGCATTCTGGCTTTGTAGGAAGTTAGGTAAAAATACTCGTGGAAGACATTCTTTTCAAAGAGGGAGAGCTCATTTATTTGCACACAGTTGAATGGTTCCAATTATTGTTTTTTTGGTACATATAATTTAATTAGACATCAGTCTTTTGCTTGTACACTGTTCAATGGTCTCAAGTATCGTAAATGATTATATATTTCTATTTGATTCATAGATGGGACCCTACAAGGTACTGTCACATCGGGTCAGAGTGGACCTGGGAGTAATGCCACCCAATCAAATGCATTTTAAATGGTTTCAAATATTCCTATCGAACGCTAATAATTGTTTTCTATATTAATC